>CM033476.1:89364389-90111889 GCA_019447015.1 Hymenochirus boettgeri
TGGAGGGCCATGGCTTAGATAGATATTGGGGACAGTAGAGGCCCATGGGTAGGTAGTGGGACAGTAGAGACCATGGGTAGGTAGAGTTGGGGACAGTAGGGCCCATGATAGGGTAGAGGTAGATGTTGGGGACAGTAGAGGCCCATGGGTAGGTAGAAGTTGGGGACAGTAAGAGCCCATGGGTAGGTGGAAGTGGGCGTAGAAGATAGGGACAGAGTGGTAGGTAGAAGTTAAGGGACAGTAGAGCCCCATGGGTGGTAGGTAGTTGGAGACAGTAGAGGCCCATGGGTAGGTAGATGTTGGGGCAGTAGAGGCCCATGGGGAGGTAAATGTGTGGGGACAGTAGAGGCCCATGGGTAGGTAGATGTTGGGGACAGTAGAGACATGGGAAGGTAAAAGTTTGAGAGAGTAGAGGCCCATGGGTAGGTAGATGTTGGGGATAGTAGAGGCCCAGGTATGGTAGGTAGAAGTTGGGGACAGTAGAGAGCCTGTAGGTAGGTAGATGTTGGGGACAGTAGAGACCATGGGTAGGTAGTAGAAGTGGGGATAGTAGAGACCCATGGGTAGGTAGATGTTGGGGACAGTGAGAAACCATGGTAGGTAGAGTGCGTAGATAGTGGGTGGTGCAGTAGTAGAGCGTAGCCATGGGTAGGTAGAAGTTGGGGATAGTAGAGACCCATGGGGAGGTAGATGTTGGGGACAGTAGAAAAACCATGGTAGGTAGATGTTGGGGGCAAGTAGAAACCGGAGTAGAGTTAGTAGCAGCATGGGTAGGTAGAAGTTGGGGATAGTAGAGACCCATGGGTAGGTAGATGTTGGGGACAAATGAGACCCATGCAGTACTCTGGCACCAGCACTGAGGAGGGGGCAAAGAAATCCAGCAAGTGCAAATTCCATATGTCAGATCTCCAAGTTGCATGAAAACCCAGGAGTGAGTGATGACCTAGTGATTAGTCTCCATCCTGGGTAGTTTGCATTGGCGAAAGAAGAGAAGAGAGGTATGTGAGTATAATTGTACTTTAATAGACTGGTATAAATAGACTAAGATATAGAAAAATAGACAGTTAATAGACAGATATAAATGTATCTGTATATAAAAATACAGACAGCTAATTGTCAGATGTAAATAGACCTACTGTACATATAGAAAGATAGACAGTTATGGATATTATCACATAATGTTCAATGTTGTGTATATTACTTGAAGACCAAATTGGAGAAGATTGATTCCTTTGGTCTAAAGGCAACATTTTAATTGCTATACCATCCAATAATATTGTACATTTATGGCCTCCTTTAGACAGAGATAGATAAAACCTATCATAGTACATACTGTAATTTTCTATACTTTAAAGCTTCAGACTAATTTATTTCTATCTGTTGTAGGACCCTCTAGCTACAATGTTTTTTTATGCTGAGAAATTTGATTTTGGCTCCTTCCAATTCCCTACCATTTTATATTATATTTTTCTAATCACGTCTCAAGGTCTGAAGTTGTAATAGATACAAAATTGGGAGCAGATTTGAGTTCACATAAAAGAAAATATTGTCTAGAAAAAGATAACGCCATGTTCCTGGCTAACTAGAAAACAATGGGATTTTAAATGGACTTCTTTTTAAGATTAGAAATACCATCTTTTGTTTGCAATGGGCAAGCATAAGCATTATTTAGGAATCTAGTGGACTGGATAAAAGAAGAAAGTCCTATTATTGAAATACCTGTGTTGGAAAGGAAAATGTAACCAACTGAAATATATATATAGATATGTATGTACTGTATATACTGAAAAGAAGATGTCTGAGTTATAAAGAAATGGAACAATCAGTGCTGTTGAAAGGAAGATCAAGGACTAATAGGTCTGAACAAAAGCTAGAATATTCAATAGACTTTTATTTCCAAGGACACAGATGGGCGGAAAATTATTCTTGGGACCGAAGCAAAAACATTTCTACTTTACGTGGGGAAAACCATCTAGGATTAGTTGCTTGTGTGTGTATATCCATAAAATGCTTTGGATTATTATACACGTGAGGTCTAAATGTCTGTCTGCTTTTTATATACGTGCTTTGGTGAGTGTATATTAGTCTTTACAGTTTGTTTGCAAAAGACATTCAAAGGGGAGATGGAATATTATTAGTGATGTGACATATTTAAATTACGTTTATATACAATAGAGTGTGGAAGCACTCCTTAGGCTAAATTACAATTACATTGTGCTACTGATTTGGTCAAACATTTATACAAACATAGAAAAGATAATCAATGCACATTCCTGGGCCCCACACAATATCGTATTATCTGCACACTGGTATACATTATAAACATAGAAAAGATAATCAATGCACATTCCTGGGCCCCATACAATATCATATTATCTGCATACTGGCATACATTATAAACATAGAAAAGATAATCAATGCACATTCTTGGGCCCCATACAATATCATATTATCTGCACGCTGGTATACATTATAAACATAGAAAAGATAATCAATGCACATTCCTAGGCCCCATACAATATCATATTATCTGCACGCTGGTATACATTATAAACATAGAAAAGATAATCAATGCACATTCCTGTCCCCTACAATATCATATTATCTGCACGCTGGTATACATTATAAACATAGAAAAGATAATCAATGCACATTCCTGGGCCCCATACAATATCATATTATCTGCACACTGGTATATATTACAAAGGGGTTTTAGTATACATTACTGATGAATGAAAAGCCTTGACGTGGTTGGAAGGCTTTTCATTTGTGATCACAGTAATGTATACTAAAACCCCTTTGTTTATAATGTATGCCAGTGTGCAGATAATATGATATTGTATGGGGCCTAGGAATTTGCATTGATTATATTTTATTTGTATAAATTATGTTTATATGTACAAAAAGTTATACTGTCTATACTTGGTGCTATCTCCAAATTTCTATTTTAAGGACATCTCCAGCCATAGGATAAAAATGTAGGTTTAACACCGACATAAACCCCACTTTCATTTTACTTACCTTCTCCAAAGATGCCTCTGAAGATACTTACAAATCCCGGTCCTTTGCGCTTCCCCTCTCTGCTTCCTGGTCGCTGCTGTCAGTTTAAGACGCACAGGGGACATCACAGCCAATAGCTGACAGCTGTTCTTCATTCAATTTCTGTGTAGCCAGGAATGAAGATAGAAGAAACTTACCTTTTGCACAATCCACCGCAGTCACACTGACAGGTCCCGACCTTTTCCTGGTTCTGTTCGACTATAGCGCGCATGCACGATAATGGGCACTGTAGCTTAACTGAACCAGGAAGCGGACGGCAATTTCAGTGTAAGAGCAGAGGGTCTTCGTTCCTGGCTCCACAGAAATTGATTGAAGAACCGGGGGTAAGCATACCTCGTTAACCTCCCAGTCTTCAATCAGTGCATTAAAGGAATAGTTCACTTTTCTACTCCAAGCTATAATGTACATACAGTATAATGTATAACACGGTACAAACTCCTGTGAAGTATAAGTATTATTATATCTATTAAGGTATGTAAGTAGAAAGTAAGTATTCTAAGTCTGCAAATCAGAAAAAAGAAGATAATTCATTCTTGCTTAATATTATGCATTACCAAAATGGCAAAATGGATGAAAATTTACACCTGAATCGGAAAGGTCCGAAAAAATGAACTCTCAGCTGAATAATTAGGAGAATGATCTCTCCGCTGCTAATTTATTGGTTGCAACCAATTATAAAAAAAATTTGTTAAACGAGTCTTAAAAATAAATCAAAACTAGACTCTGGTTAGGCTTCGAGCCTCTTTAGCAGGAAGAATTTTTCAAAGGACGTGATGGAAATAAAATCTAAAAAATTCATAGGAAAGTTTGTAGATGTTCTTTTTCTTAGTCCACTAATTCTTCTTAATTACAATGACTAGGCTTACACCTGGCTGGGATTCAAGGCTTTCCAACTTTACGGATAGGTAATTAATAAAGTTGTACAACAATTCAAAAGCAGCTTGGCTCTCTTAGGAGTCCGCACTTCCATTCTGTAGAACCATCTGACCCGCTCATTGCTTGTGGTAACCAGAGAATTAAGCATTGCTGAGTGCAGCTTAATGAGCTGAGTCAATTTAACTTGATGTCCGAAAATGCTCTTTATGAACAGAATGTTCTAGTATGTAATTATACAGGTGTGTGCCTCAGCTTGACAAATCCTATTACAGGATATAGCTCCAGAGTAATGATTATACATTGCTTGGGCATTTCTGTCATTGGCTGTTCAATGTATAGTGGTTTAAAGGACAATTATACTGTAAATATTAACTTGTACACCTGGTACAAAGGATACTCAAACCTCTCAATATTATTATAGGAGCTACAGCAGATATAGGGGGTTATTCAATAAAAGTTCTAATCGTTTAAAATGGTGCTAATTTTAGCATTTCGTGCCAATTCAGCATTTTGTCTGTGTAACTAAATGCAGGACCCCTAGTAGGCACCGTTATGGTCTTGTCCTTGACCAAGCACCTGGGTTGATTCAGTTGCTCAGTAGAGATGTCCGAACTTCGCAAAATCTAGTCCGTATGAGGAGCCGCTAATTTTCTATTAAAATAAAAGTTCGGCAAAATCCGTTCTTCGATAAGGTGAGGATTCTGCGAAAATACGAGGATTCTTCGAAAATACTAGTGATGGCCCAGTTCGCGGATCCGAACCCAGATCCACGGCGGATTTACCTCGTTTGTGAACCCCGGATATTGCGGATTTTCCGGATTTCCGCCTTCCGAACTTTTTGCGAACGGGGTAAATCCGCCGCGGATCCGAACCCGGGCCATCACTAGTCTCTAGCTCAAAAACTGTGGGAGGAGATACAGAAGAAGAAGAAGATGAAGAAATAGAAAGAACAGGAATTTGGTTCTTCAAGCCAAATTAATTAATATCCCTGGTTAATTGGATGTTTTTTTATTAGCTGCACTTTTTAATAGAAGGTGCGTAATATATTAGATTCATTCATTTATTCAATCGATCAGGTCATCATTTAAAAAAAAACTTAATAAAAATAAATCAATTATCCAGCCTGAGACAATCAATTAATATTAAGATTTTTTGGGGTACAAGTCAAGTATTAAGGGGCCAATCAGGGGCAGCCAACAGGCCACATGTGGCCCCCGGGCCTTACTTTGCCCAGGTGTGCTGTAAGGGCTAGGCCACACTTTGTTCGTGATTGTGATGCGATTGCTCTTGTGAAGGCGGATGCTAGTGTAAGGCAATGGGGCTGGTCACTATAGTCCATTGATGTCCACTGCGCTGCCATCCATTAATTAAAGCCCTTGTGATCTGTATTTATTTGCACAATCGCAGCACACTAGCGTACCGGAAATGTGTGTCCGTTCCCACAGCGCCCGTACGTGCTATAGTGTGACGTCAGCCTAAGGCACAAGTGTTAGTGTATTCTAGTACAGCAAAAGTGCATCACAATTCACAATTCGTCTATAAATACCAACTGGCCTGTTCCATATACATCCTATTTATACCATAGTGTTCCTAATAAAGTGCATATGGAAATAGCAGGTCAATGGAGGTCGACATAACTCAGACACTGCACAGTACACAGGACACAGGATAAATGGTTCCACCAATTTAATATATAGTTTCCTCAGCTATCTACTCGTCCCCGTTACACATCTATTGGCCATGATCATCTAGTCTGATCTTTGTCTTATATCGAGTATTTTATTTACTGATTTATTTAACATCTACATTTTGCTTTGCTAAATATTAATGAATATGAAACGGCAGTGCAAAATATGGAAAATGTGGGGTCGTTATCAGTATTTTATAATATTGGTAAAGATGCAGAATTGTAAATTAACGGTATCGCATCGTCAAAAATACAGCCCATTGTAAACTTAAACAAAAGGGTTATATTTGGGGAAAATGCTCCCCCGTCTTTTATTGAATTTGGTTTGACCCAAAGTGAACAGATATTTTTCTCTAGTCTGATCTTTGTCTTGTATTTAGAGTATTTTTTGTTGCATTTTACTGACGACAATTTATTTGTGAGTTTTGTAAATTTATTATGATATCGCATCGTCAAAAATACAGCCCATTGTAAATATAAACATAAGGCTTATATTTGGGGAAAATGCTCCCCCCGTCTTTTATTGAATTTGGTTTGACCCAAAGTGAACAGATATTTTTCTCTAGTCTGATCTCTGTCTTGTATTTAGAGTATTTTTTGTTGCATTTTACTGAAGACAATTTATTGTGAGTTTTGTAAATTTATTATGATATCGCATCGTCAAAAATACAGCCCATTTCATATAAACATAAGGCTTATATTTGGGGAAAATGCTCCCCCCCGTCTTTTATTGAATTTGGTTTGACCCATACACTTTGATGCACAGCACTAGTGACCTCATCTCATATTCTGTTTTTCTCATTTATCTTGGAAGAAGGTAAGTGAGCAGACAGACATTTTTCTCTAGTCTGATCTCTGTCTTATATCTAGAGTATTTTTTTTTAATTGTGTTTTACTGACGACAATTTATTTGTGAGTTGTGTAAATTTATTAGGATATTGCATCTACAGAAATACGGTCCATTTTAAATATAAACATAAGGCTATTATTTTGGGAAAATTCTCCCCCCCATCTTTTATTGAATTTGGTTTGACCCATACACTGTGATGTCACAGCAGCTAGTGACTCATCTCAGATTTCTGTTTTTCTCATTTATCTTGGAAGAAGGTAAGTGAGCAGACAGACATTTTTCTCTCGTCAGAATATTTTTGGTTCTGTTTCACTGACGACATTTTATTGGTGATTTTTGCGGATTTAGTGAACATGTAAAATTTTTGCTTTGATAAATATAAATTAATCCGTAATAGGGGGTGGTGGGCATTTGAGAGTTGGTTTCTTTGTTTTTTGAGGGCACGGCCACACTGCATCGCACCGGAATCACACGCGGTCGTGTGTGAGAGATTCTGCAATCTTCCTGCGTTTGCGATTTGCCCATGTGCGAAATGCCAACGCATGCGATTGCACAAATAATGCAGATTGAATTATTGAGAATTACTGCTGCATGCGCCAATCTCCCCGCGATTTCTATGCAATTTGGAATTGTTATGTTTATAACGTTTCTGGACTCACAACAAGGATTTTAGATGAAATCTCTGCAATAGTTTGAAAGAATCAGTGTGACAATAAAAGTTCTATATTTCTACTAGCATGTTAAAATCCAATGATAAGAAATAAACTAATATTAATTCTTTTTTTATCTAGGCAGGATAAACCGTGACAATGTCTAAACGGATAATTACGGTAAGTCTACAGCAGGAGATCCTGACATATTTAGGCTGGTAATCCTCTCACCTGAACAGGGGCCTATAACACAGACTAATAACTATTAAAGGAGAATTACACTCACCTCTCCCCCCCCACACTCCTCTTCTGCCTGCCAGGTATAGTACCCAGGGTGAGGGTCTAAACTGCTGGGTCCTCAATCCTAAGTTCTTCTTAGATCTGTAGTGGTACGTTTAATGTTTCCTTTCCTGCCCTGGTCCCTCTTCTCCCTTTACCATGTGGCCATAGGAAGCCACGCTCCTTGCAGAGAGATCTCTCATTGGCCTCATCTCCAATGGACAGAAGGAGACAGAGAGGACAGGGTCCGGGGGAGTGTGTGATTAGAATTCTCCTTTAATGTTGCTTATTGTTATACAATATTATCTACACTCATGCAATGTTATTAATGCCCCCAAGTGTATGGCCGTGTGGTACTGGCCTTGGTAGAAATAGCACAAAGACAGACTGCACCGTATTACTGTGTTAGTTGGTAGCAGTTACATATTATTACCCAAGCTGGAACATTGGGATTCTCACATTGATCTAGAACAGGTACAAAGTCTCCAAATAAATCTCCTTCCTAACCCCCTTTTTCAATCCTATTACCCTCTCCATACGGTGATTTTATACCAGGAATTTTATTCTTTACAGAGAGCCCCAATGATGATGAACAAAACGACTCTGCCAGAAATAAAACCAATTCCCACCAGGGGAAGGAATCTCAGAGACAGTAAGTGGCCATTTATTCCCATCACATGACTAAATAAAATAGCGATTACAATAGCCCAATGACAATCTGTTCTGTTACAGTTTCTGCTGTTATAACGGAGCCTCCACGCAGACTAACAGCAGCGGAGATTATAAGGCAGGCCAAGGCCATGGTGGAGACAGCCAAGAAGGTCAGTTACATGTCCGAACAATCCTGTATATTTCCGCCCATGTGTGTCATATGTTTATCTCACATGAAATCTCTTATTTTCTCAGGACACGGGATTCTGTGATATTAGAAAGGTCCCTGTGGTCCAAGATAGGCCATTACCCAGGAGGACAGAGAGGAAAGTTCCCATCAGTAAGTCTATTATAATCTCTTAGCTTTAGAGGACGAGGGTGATAGAGATTAGTTTATAAATAACAGTAGGAATTCTTTCATGTTAAATCCTTACACTCCTTACCCTCAATGTATTTCTAGTAACAATTCACTTTATAAAGTGTTATAATAATCTGAACACAAACCTGTACGTTTCTTCTAGGTAAACCTGTATTAGGAATTCCTACAGATGGGAACCAGAATGTCCAGGTAAACCCAGAGATTTCAGTTCTATTGGTATGGGGTGGTTGGGGATTGAAGGGTGACTATATAGGGATTCTGTTACAAACTGGGCTCTCTTGGCTTTATTAATGGGACATTACAGAGATCATTCTGTAATTAGGGATCCATTAGCGCCATGATTGATCATTATAAATGTAAAATAAGGGAAATGTCCAATAATTAAGTTCCCTGTGTAAATCTCCATTCTAACCCCTTTCTCAATACTATTACCCTCTCCATACATTTATATAAGGAATTTTATTCTTTACAGAAAGCACCTCCAGCATGGCAGGATAAAACGTCTCTGCTGGTTAAAAATCCACTTCCCCCCATCGGCATGAAGCTTAGAACCGGTAAGTGGCCATTTATTACCATCTAGCTGCTGTTATTAGTGGATAGTGTTTTACTTCTTCAGTTGGAGGGCTGCAGTCTGGACCCCATAGTGTCCTTGGTACATGTTCTAGGGCCCATATTATTGGCCCCATCACATCACTAAATAAAATAGCGATCACAATAACCAATGACAATCTGTTCTGTTACAGGTTCTGTTAGGAAAATCCAGCCCATTGGACTGACAGAAGCGGAGAAACAGCGAGAAGCCAGGATCCGGGTGGAGAACGCGTATCAGGTCAGTTACACATCCCAACAATCCTGTATACTTCTGCCCTGTGTGTCAGATGTTTATCTCACATGAAATCTCATATTTTCTCAGGAAAATAAAATATTCAGCGTGATCGGTGATTTCCCTGCTGTCCGAGAAGGGTTATTGAAGAGAGGATGGCTGGAGAAACATGATCCCAACAACTGTAAGTCTGTTATAATCTCTTGGCTTTAGAGGACGAGGGTGATGGAGATTAGTTTATAAATAACAGTAGGAATTCTTTCATGTTAAATCCTTACACTCCTTACCCTCAATGTATTTCTAGTAACCATTCACTTTATAAAGTGTTATAATAATCTGAACACAAACCTGTACGTTTCTTCTAGGTCACGCCAAAGAGGAAAGAATTGGAGATGGGACCCAGTACACGGTAAACCCAAAGATTTCAGTTCTATTAGTATGGGGGTAGTTGGTGATTGACGGGTGACTATTTATTAAAGGGACAGTTACAGACGTTACATGATTATTCAGTTCTTTAACTGGAATGTTACTTATTTTGGTCCACTATGGACTATGTTGGATCTGAAAACTGTACCTGGTTGTAGAGGGCATTTTACTAGTGCCGAACCAATAGAAACACTTGATACCTTGTACATCTATTTTAGTATTTATAGAGAATTAACACCCAATATGTTTATTTCTCTTTTTCAGTCGAATTATCTCCTTAATAAAAACCCCAGTTTGATTTGGGCTCCATCCTACGACGCTGTGAATGAACATTTCATTGCACGGAACACTATGGTCAACCATGTTCCCAATGCAACCGCCTTCACAACTAAGGTAAGGCAACTTTAACGTAGGGACCGGGAATACGGGAGAATATTCGGTTCTCACCCAGGTCACCTCTACACCTGTTATAATTGTAAGAAAACAGACAGAATGGAGCCCAAACTGTTTCAGCTGCTAGTGGGGCTTTCAAACTTATTGGGCTGATATACAACAAAATAATAAATGATAATAAATGGGTGAATTATTGTTTTTCCAGGGTGGATTGTGTACGGAGACGAGAGATCTGCATTGGCTGACAGATGCAGATCCAGAATCCTTTATCCCACGTAGCTACCTACTGGGAGACAAGCAGGAGAAGCTGGAGTTCATCGGTAGGAAAACTCTTTGTGTTAATGATATCAGAACATTACACGGATCACCTGGCTGTTTTATATATTCTAAAAATAGTCATTATAATCTATTTTAATGGGACGGAACAGCTAGGAAACAAAATATATACTGGGAATATATTGTACATATTAACTTTATTGCTATTACCCCTTAACTATTGGTTACGTTCCCCCTTGGTTTTAATGTAATATTTCTCATTTCCATCTATACTGTATAACAATGTATAATCCTTACCTTGGTTTAGATGATTTCTGCCAGACTGCTGCCCGCGGTATTCTAAAGCAGGTGGCAGAACCAAGAACTAAATCTCTGGAAGGTTCAGTCTTCAGATATGAAGATAACTGCAACGCCAGAATAGGTTAGTGTGAATGTCATTACTGCAAAGACTTTATTATTAGTTACTATATAGAGAAAATGTGTTTATTGTTTGTATGTTATTTGTACATTATGGCAACTGTTTGATCTTTTATTAAGGACCTTTAATTTGAACAAGGTACTAGATTCCTGTAATACACAGATAATTGTTATTTCATAGAGATGTATAGAAAGTCCCCATTGAGCTATATTTTATATGAAGACTGTAGTATCAGTGTGAGGTCCTAACATGGAGATGTAATATCCCTAACAGTAGTGTCTTACCTTTATATGAACCCGCGATATCCTACGTAATTACGTCCGTTATTGCATATATCCAAAAAGATTTCCAAACAAAAAAAATATATGGGTAAAACTCGCATTAACCTGATGTTACATCGTGTCAATGGGGGATTTACACATGTTTTAGGGATATTGAATCGGTGTAACGAGGAATCACTAGGTAAAACTATGATGGGGCCCCTATATCTGCTTTATCTACAGTGGGTTTCTGGGAGGAAGACTAAGACGATGGGCCCCTGTGGTTGCAGGATCTGCTCCCCTGGTAGTTACATCCCTGTATTGGATCTCCCTGCCAGTCTTATGTACATGTATACAATATAAACATATATAAATCATGTTACATGTGTTTGTTGTTCAGCCTTTTTCCTTTCTACCCTGTTACTTATCTTTCTCATTCCTCTATTTATAGCTGAAAAACACATCCTGGACTTCGTAGAAAAGGTTCCAGAGAAAACGATAGTGACGGCCCTCTCCATCTGTGAATCCTACCTGGACAAACTGGGTCACAGAGATGTGGACGAAGATTTGCCGGCGATGGGGAGAAAGGAGCGAGATGAATTTCTCAGGGCCTACTATAAAGTTGTCCAGTAAGTCATATCCAATGGAATATTCTAGAAAGGCTTCCAGGCAGGATGTATTGCAGCTAAAACATCAATGTCTGAAACCGTTTGTGTAGAATTCCATATTTACATCTCAAGCTATTTCCTCTGATCTATTTCTCACTAATAACTATTGAAAGGCATCGCTAGAATAGAACATGTATTCGCCATTAGGGTATAGCGTGGTGCCAGCTAGAAATGCCAAGTTCGCCACAGCAGTTCGCAATTAAGGTGATCAGGTGGTAGTAATTCACGCTGATACATTTCCTCCTGTCTTATTGCAGCAAAGACGCCATTTTAGACGGAGCGGAGCGCTACGTAGGCCGGTGCTTCGAGGTCTTGCGCAGGTTGAAATCGGCCAACCCACAATGCGAAATAGAGGGCGATCGCAATATCTGGGCGATAAAACCTGCAGCTGCAAAGAGCGAAACTGGTAAGAAATCTTTAACTGTGGAATTGTGTCTATGGGAATAGTAGGTTTGTGTTAGGGACCTGGTTTCTCTTTGTAATAAGGAGATTCAGCTCTCTAGGTTTAACCTTTATTCTTTCAAATGAGATGTGATTTACACCTGGACTAATTCTGACTGTTCAAACCCTTTAGGTCTAAAGCTGGTAAATCGCCTTAAAGACGCCCTGAAGATTGCCGATAAAATAGACTGCCCGTTGGTGGTTCAGAAATACCTGGAAAGGCCTTTCCTTACCTACGGCAATAAATGTGGGATCCGGCAGTGGTTTCTGGTAAAATACGGAAACCCCTGGACCGTATGGCTCTATAAGGATTCCTACCTGCAGATGGCGCCACAGCGGTACACCCTGGATAACCTGGACAGGTAGGTTCCTGTTTTCCATAGTAAGTGGGAAGGACTGAGGGATATGAGATTGGTTGGCCAATGAACATCTATTGGCAATCTTACATTTCTATCTGTTACAGAATTACAATTTCCCGAACTGGACTTTGTAATTGTGCAATAGGTGAACAGTGGTGATCATTTCTCTATGGCCCTTTAATGTGCCTGGTATGGACTTTCAGTTACCAGTATAAGTGGGGACACAGAGTTTATAACTATGATTGTGTCTAAGCGAAATGGCGATTGTGTCGGTAATGACTTTCCGTCCCCAGTTATTGCCGCTTTATAAATTGCGTGAAGTCCATATTTGACTATAACGGCGGTGAAACGTTAACGAACCTTTATAAACATGAACCCTAAATTTCTAATAACTCAAAGATGAATTGGGTTTGCATTAAATAAAAACCAGTTTGTGTGATTTGTGGTTTGGAATTGCTGTAAAATCTGATCATTGTGGTGGTTTTGTCATTGCAGCTCCATCCATCAATGCGGAGCCTCCAGTCAGGATAGTGGCCACAACTCCCAAAATCGCCACCCACGGTTGCCCGAGAACAACTTGTGGCACTGTGACCAGTTTAAGGAATACCTACAAATTATGGGAGCAGGATCTGCCTGGGACCAAGTCATTGTGCCTGGAATGAAGGAGGCAATTTTAAAAACTATCCAGGGCACCCAAGGCAAAATAGAGCCACGGACGAACAGCTTTGAACTCTATGAAGCGGATTTCCTGATTGGAGAAGATCACAAGCCGTGGCTGATCGACATCAATAAAAATCCGGAATTCCTCTCCTCATCGGATATGGTTGGGAATCTCTGTGCCAGAGTCCAAGAGGACACACTGCGCGTTGTCCTAGACCGTAAACAGGACAGTGCATGTGATGTCGGAGCATTTGAGCTCATATACAAACTGGTAGGTGCCATGGATGTAATAAATGACTGTACACAAATATTTAAAGGAAAATGTTCCACCGTTCCATGGATAAGGCAGAGAGGTTAACTACAAGTTTGGGTGCTGAGCACACACTTAACGCCACAATATTCTGTGGGAAAGTGGCCACACCTGGGCCACGTATTTATTGATTGGTCCATGTAGTGTTATTGACTCAGGATTAACAGAACACAAAGCAGGTAAAGGGAAGGTGTTAATGATCTCCTACACACACACATAGAAGGAACCAGCAAGGTCATTCTGGTCTTTGGAAAGGCCAGCTGTGAAATGGGTTTACGGAATGGTCTGGTAGACTATCATCCATGGAATCCATATACATATCAGTGATACTGCCCTTTGTATCTTATATCCAGGATTATCCCTGGGTAAACACTGTCTTTATAGCTTCTCTATAGTATTTATAGATTCTGATTCTCTAATCATTTCTGTTCCATTTATTGCAGGCACCAGTATCGGCTTACAACACAGGAGTCCAGATATCATTACTAGGGACCAAGATAAAGTCAACTGGGTTTTCTGAGCCACCTACTGCTCTGAACAGCAAATGCAAACCTAGTTTGGTGCCTAATACCAAGGAAAATCCTGGAACTGGAAATCAAGACATTTTGAAAAACAGGAAAAGTAGTGTACCAGTTCCACCAGTGAGGGCTACAAAACCTAGTTTGGTGCCTAATACCAAGGAAAATCCTGGACCTGGAAATCAAGACATTTTGAAAAACAGGAAAAGTAGTGTACCAGTTCCACCAGTGAAGGCTACAAAAAAAAACTTAAATCTGCACAAAAAGTAGAAAAAACAAAGACCACAAAATCTAAAAACTGGCCAAAGAACCCAACACCTGTAGAAATGTACAACCCATCCGGAAAGGAAAGATTGTGGCACCAGGACAAAGAGGATGGTCGTTTCGCCTGACTATCTGTCATGTATGGGTGCTCGGTCGAGCATTGTTGATGTTCTGACCTGGCAGATCATCAACGATGCGAGACCAAACAGTGTCCATACACTTATTGATAGTTGGTCAAAACGCCTGTTCGTACACATCGTGCATCGTGAGTCTAGCCCCTCGATCGCACGTGAAGATAGTAGCACGTCGAGTACAGCGGATGGCACCAGGACAATGTGGGTGGCACCTGGACAATGTAGGCGGTTCCAGGACAATGAGGGTGGTACCAGGACAAAGAGGACGGCACCATACGTGTGATTGCGCGGTGGGAAACACAATCAGGGTTATTCAATAAAAGTTCTTATCGTTAAAAATGGTGCTAATTTTGCCCCAACCAATCAGATGTTAACTTTCAAATGTTAAATAACATATTTTTTTTAACGATAAGAACTTTTATTGAATCTCCCTGAATGTGTATAAATGGCTGTTTCACCTGATTATTGGTAACTCGGTTAGGCATCGATGATGATCTGGCCCATCAGATCATTAACGATGCCAGACTGAAAGGCATCCATACACTTACTGATATTTGGGCGAAACAATGAGTCTGAATGAAGTGTGGCACCAAGACAAAGAGGGCGGCACCAGGACAAAAGCCATCTTGTCTTCACCTGTTCGAAGGGTGTGTCACCAGGACAAAGAGGACGGCACTTGGACAAAGAGGACGACACCTGGACAAAGAGGACGACACCTGGACAAAGAGGATGACACCTGGACAAAGAGGACGACACCTGGACAAAGAGAAAGAGGACGACACCTGGACAAAGAGGACGACACCTGGACAAAGGCGTCTACACATTTTTTGTTTTTTTAATATGTCACAATAAATTTAAATAATAAGAATGTAATTTGTTTTGTAATATGTCACATATAATTTGTGATAATAATGAGGTTTTTGTTATAATATGTCACAATAAATTTTTTTAATTTAATTGATTGTGAGTTTTTATTTGTAGAAAATTTAACTTAAAGGACAACTCCGGCGATATATACCCAACAGCCTGAACTTGGACAATTTAAAGACTCACTTCTTACAGAGTGCATCTTCCCAAAGGCCAGGCCCGAGACACAAATGGGAAGATGGTTGGGCTGGGCCTAGTGAGCACAGGGGACGGACAGTAAGGGACGAAAGGGTAGGGTCAGCCAGTCCATCCCAACAGATTTGCTGTCTTTGGTGTAAAAGAGAAGCAGGACTGAGCAGAAGTAGCATGCATAGATTGGGCCGATCCTTTGAACAACCTGGGGACCAGCATCTGTAATACAAGGGAGGGAGAATAGAGTGCCAGAAAGGCTAGGCAGGTTGGGGACTCCATAATAAGA
Organism: Hymenochirus boettgeri; assembly: GCA_019447015.1. Lineage (NCBI taxonomy): Eukaryota > Metazoa > Chordata > Amphibia > Anura > Pipidae > Hymenochirus > Hymenochirus boettgeri. The sequence goes on from CM033476.1 coordinate 89,380,117, forward strand.
AAAGTGGATGCCACTAAGACCGTACATGCAAACAGTCAGGGAGATCCAATAAAAGTTCTTATCGCTTAAAATGGTGCTAATTTTGCCCCAACCAATCAGATGTTAGCTTTCAAATGTTAAATAAGATCTGATTGGTTGGGGCTAAATTAGTGAGTTTTAGTGAGTGTTTTGCCCACCAGGTCCTTAGGAGCATTAATGGCTTGGGTTTCTAGAGAACAAGGAGGTGAGAATGAATTGTAGGTGTCTGTTACACATCACCAATGAACAATGGCAATAAAATACTTACCCTTTAAAGTGTATGTCCACCCTTTAAACTAACTTTTCCCATAATATAGATATTGGTCCCCCAGTCCCAACCGCATTACTATTAGAGCAAGAAAGTCCCCCGATCTTTACTTACCTTACCTCTCTCCTTCGCCGCACAATCCTGGTCCTCTGCTTGCATAGAACTGCAAGCAGGAGGCGGGACCGGCAGCCATATCCGTGATTGGCTGCCTCTCAGCCAATCACGGACATGGCTGCCGGTAGTGTAGAACGGCAAAGAAGAGAGGTAAGGTAAGTAAAGTTTGGGGGACTTTCTTGCTCTAATAGTAATGCGGTTAGGGCTGGGGGACCAATATCTATATTATGGGAAAGGGGTTTAATGCTAGGGGGAGGGAGACCAAATTGCGAGGGAGAAGGGGGGGAGGGTTCTTCTGCGCTCTTCTGCAAAATTCTCCCGGAGGAGAGACAGGAGGCAGTCCTATATGGACTCTGCAGTACTCCTGGTGGCCAGTTTTTGTGACTTTGGTGAGGGATTACAGGGTTTCCTTTTGGATCTGGGTAAGGTAAGGATTTTTATACACTACAGATTGGGGCCAGTAGTGGGGGGGGGGATTATAGTTTTGAGGGTGGACATGCCCTTTAAATATGGTTGCCACATGAATGAATGAGTAGCTCAGTTGGTGTATGTAGCTTTGTCTTGTTGGGGGTTTAAAAAACAAAATTTTTTGATGATTGGTCAAAATTAGATTTTTTTTACTTTAATTATGGCTTCCACAGTAATGAATGGGTAGGTTAGTAGGTGTGTGAACCTGTGTCAGGTTGGGGGGTTAAAAAAAACTAACTTTTTTAATTATTGGTCAAAAAAATTTTTTTTGACTATAGTTAACCTTTAAATATACTGCCACGGAAATGGAAGGGTAGGTCAGTAGGTGTGTGTACCTGGGTCAGGTTGGGGGTTAAAAAAACAAACTTTGTTGATGTTTAGTCAAAAACATTTTTTGACTATAGTTACCCTTTAAATACGGCTGCCATGGAAATGGAAGGGTAGGTCAGGGTGGAAGTTAAAAAAAACAAACTTTTTTTATTATTGACTAAAAATTTTTTTATGACTATAGTTATTATTATTATTATTATTGTGCATTTATATAGCGCTAACATCTTCCGTAGCGCTTTACAATGACATGTATACATTCACACCAGTCCCTGCCCCGAAGAGCTTACAATCTAAGCACATTTATTTGACACATACAACCTATCAGTATGTCTTTATGATTGTGGGGGAAATTGGAGTGCCTGGAGGAAACCCAAGCAAGCACAGGGAGAACATACAAACTCCTTGCAGATGTGTCCAAGGGTGGAATTGAACTCAGGACTTCAGAGCTGCAAGGCATCAGTGCCAACCACTGAGCCACCGTACTGCCCTTTAAGAATGAGTGCCACAGAAATGGAAGGGTAGGTCAGTAGGTGCGTGTACCTGTGTTTGTGTGGGGGGTTGGGGGTATCAGTGTTTGTGTTTATGACCATAAAACAAACTGTTTTGATCTCATGACCCTTAAACCTCAAAATATCCAGGATTGTTACCATTATAGTCTAATGGGAAAAAATGTTCCTAAATTGCTGATAATGCTGTAACGCTTCTGCAGATTCCTTAGCTAGGTAATAGCACACTTCTCCTCTATTCCTCGCACGTCTGTACTGAATTTCATGTCTCTACTAGAGATGTCCAAACTTCGCAAAATCCGGTCCGCTTGAGGATCGGCAAATTTTCGGAAAAAATCGAAAATTCGAAAATCCGCGAGCGGACCCATTAAAACCTATTAAAATAAAAATTCGTCAAAATCCGTTCTTCGAAAAGACGAGGATTCTGCGAAAATACGAGGATTCTACGAAAATATGGACCTAAAAATGTGGCTTGCTCCGTCCAAAAATGTGAAAAATATGTGAAATTTTGAAATTACGAGGATTTCTCGTATTTTCCCGTTTTTGCGAAAATACGAGAAATCCTCGTAATTTGAAAATTTACGAAAAGTTCGGAAGGCGGAAAACTGGAAAATCCACGATATCCGCCGTTCGCGAACAAGGTAAATCCGCGTTCGGATCCGCAAACTGGGCAATCACTATTGCTCAGTAGAGATCTGAGCATCTTTGACCCATCCAACAGCCAATCATTAGAAATTACTGTTAGGAACATTCCAAGGATGTGGTGCATCCTGGGAAGAAGAAGGGCAGTTAGAATCTGAAATGTCAGCTCACTAATGTCAACAGCAGGGAAAAGCAAAGAGTATGAAATCAACTGATTTGTCAAAATGGTAGAGAATATGTAGAATAACTAAGAAGGCATTACACAAACTAACAATTTAACAAATATTGATAATTTCCACTGAACTTTCCCTTTAAGATTTCAAATGTTAAATGACCCTCTAAAGGTTTGGTAAATCAAGGTGTAGTGCTTCTCTTGACTCATACCTCAAATGAGTCAGCTCAAAATAAGGCGGAAAAATTACATTTTTAATGATCACAATTTAGGTGCCAAAACATTGACCTTTACAGGGCATGTCCACCCCCAAAACTATAATCCCCCCAACTACTGGCCCCATCATGTAGTGTAGTTTAATCCTTACCTCACATCCCAGCTCCATAGAGTTCGCCTGTAGTCCCCCCCCCAAAGTCCCAAAAACTGCCCACCAGGAGGATAGCAGAGTCCAGGACTCTGCCTCCTACCTGGCCTCCGGGAGAAGTTTGGCATGCGTACTGCAGCCCTTCTCCCCCTCCCTCCCCCTCCCTCTCCCTCCCTCTCCCTCCCTCTCCCCCCCGTTCTACTATCCCTCCCCCTAGCATTAATCCCCCTTAATATTGTGCTCCCCCATGTCCCCCAGCCCTAACTGCATATTTTTTATTTTCAAAAAGCTCCCCAAACTCTTACTTACCTCTCCTCTTTCCTCCGCTGCACTGAATGACCGGCAGCCGCGTCCGTGATTGGCTGCCGCTCAGCCAATCACAGACACGACTGCCAGTCCTGCCCCTCTGCTTGCATTTCCTCGCAAGCAGAGGGCTGGGAGCGCAGTGGAGGAAAGAGGAGAGGTAAGTAAGAGTTTGGGGAGCTTTATGAAAATAAAAAATATGCGGTTGGGGCTGGGAGACATGGGGGAACAACATATTAAAAAGTACATTTAAGGGTGGACATACCCTTTAAAGGGTAACTAAAGTCTCCAGACAACATTGCCCCAATAGAATGGCCAAATTCACAAACATACCAAAAGGTGTGTCTTTACTCTTCCTTTCTTGTGGCTGATGGATCATTTATAAAAATAAAATTAACCCGTGGGTACTAGGGATCAGCTCCCATAATCCAATTTAGCTGGGCACAGCTAAATTACAGTTCAGAGGTCATCCCTCTCTCTGACACAGAAAACAAGAAGACGTAGTTACATTTAGAATTTTAATTTTGTAGTCTAGATATCAACATCATCCAAATGTTTAGCAACTTTAAAACTACAAATACAAAATGTTCTTCTTGCTTTAGTTATGGAAGTAGAAGGACATTTCCCTTGATATAATCCTTATGAAGCAAATCAGATGGCATTTAAACCTTTTTTCTGAATCAACTCACAGAATTGTGGGTATTTTAATTGGTTTTAAAGAGAACATAGAAGTTCAACGTGACAAATTGTAATAGAGATGGACAAACACATTTGGTTTCATGTGCTGGCAGATTTGTTAAAATATTAAAGTCAATAGTAGAAACAATTCCTTAAATAATATTCTTCATTTCAAAGTTAATTAATTTCTCAATCATTTATAAATATGTGGAATATTAAATGGAATTAGTGTTTTTAGTTCCTCCTAGAAAAATTTGCAGTAAAATATTTGCAGGTAAACACAGAAATTTGAATACAAAACAATCCAAAAATGTAACATGTCATCTATGTACTGTAGCTATGTAAAGTCATATTATTTTGTTTATGACAGCAGAACCCATAGAACAGTAGAGCAGTGTAGACTAGTGGTATTTGAAGAATTGATGAAAGTCTTTCCCTTGAAGGAACGGAACAATTAAACAAAATTAAATGTGTCTTTGATTTTTTTTATAGAAATTTAAAGTGATCTCCCAAATAAAAATGATTTATGTTACTAGTCTTTAAATCACATAATTGCAAAAAGAATCTCAAAGTCTGTCGTGACTAATAATAAAAATGCTACATACACTTATGTACCATTTTTTTGTTGATCTGTTCCATATATCTTAGGATATAAAGTCTGAAACATCTTACATTTCAGCTGTCAATCAAGTGATATACTATTATCATAGATAATATGTTAATATGATAATCTTCTGTTATGTATAGTTTTGCTGTAGCTGGAATGGTGGCGCTTGGTACATAAACTGCATGGTGGGAAATTTCCTCTCCCAATGCTGCCTCATAGGGATTATTGAGCATGCTTGCCCTTATAGAGAGTCAGTCTGACAGCGGGCTGGGTGAGTGCATGGCTGAGCTTGAGCAAATCAAGTACTGGATTGAAGTCATTCAGCAACATAGACAAATCAGAGTAAGTGCTATTTACATGTATTTATTTCTAGATCAAAATGAGGCAAAGTAATTTTTTCAGTGTACAATAAATGAATGAGTTATTTTTCTGAGTTGCGGAAGTTCTTAGAAATGACTTTATAGTTGAGTAACTCACCTATGTTGATTAGCAGGAGATGGACAATGTCACAATGGATGGACAATGTCACAATGGGTGTAAAAATGTCCATCTCCAACTGCTTATCACAAACTGGTCATCTGGTCTGCAATTCGAGCAAATTATCCTCGCAGAAATTAATGGTGTAGGTGTATCAAAGGATGAACTGCATTATATCATTTTGAAGTAGGAGCATAAAAAGAAAGCAGATAAAGAACACACGAAAAAGAAATATGAACATCTCAGCAACCCAAATTCACAGGTTGCCAAAAAGCCATAGCAATTTACAAGCAGCTGTGGTAAGGAACGGCAGAATAATCCAGTGGGAGTTGTTTAACAAAGATTCCTTTCTGCTTTGCAACAATACAAAGCATCATAGATCTTAATTATTCTGGACGTACTGCTATTTGTAGAAGAAGTTTATGGTAGCCCAAGATATATACCTCATCTTCATCAACTCTATTAGCAATGTTGCTGACTAAATTGTTTTTTGTGAGTGTGCTGAGAAAAGCAGTAAGTAAATTCCCCTCCTTCACCCCAAGAAGCCTTGATGTACCAGTTGAACTACTAAAGGGAAAAAAAACTGGAAATAGACATAATTACCAAACGACAACTCTTCTTTTTTCATTTTGTTTCATTTTATGAGCCCACTGCTGAGTTGCCAAATTTGTGGACAAATTTTGATATAAAAAAGATTCTGTGCTAAAGATTTTGCTTCTATAATTCAAGTGAAATTAGGAACTAGTGATGAGTCCCGCTTTTGACATGAACCTGACGGATTTTTCGAAATTTTAAAAGCTCTAAACTTTTCATTCGAAAATTCAACCAAAAATTGTGGTAGAAAATTTGAAAAAATTTCATTCAATTGAGTTCAAATCGAATTTTTAGAACTTTATTAGGGTCCACGGAACTGTTATCGGAAACAAACTCAACAGTTTTGTTCATCTTTATTAGTAACTTATTCCTGACAAAGGGGCATTTAAATGTTCTCTATTTTTAATACAATTAACAAGCTTACACCCTTGCAGTAAATATGCATGATCAATATTTGTTAGCTTTTTCCTGCCTTCCCTTTTGCTTTAAAGATTGAGTTCTCTCCCCAGCAAATGCGCATGCATAAATAATTCAGAAGTTATGATCAGCGGATAAAGTGTTCGAGTACAATCTTTACATCAATACTCTTTTTAAAGCATATCTGTTGTTTTCAATTAGATCAACTGGACTTGAAGTTTAGTTCTTGAAGACGTTTCCCTGAGCATTCCTATAACACCTCTTAGCCACTATCCAATCACGCCCTTAACACCTGGCTGTGATATGCTAATTGGGATTTTCCAGGGTACGTAATTGCCACAGATTCTTGTACAAGTCATTCTGAATTGAGAGATCCAGTTGGATGACTAGCGAAACGTCTTAAAGAATTAAACTTTAAGTCCAGTTGATCTAATTGAATACAACAGATATACCATGACCTGGATGAATGAGAACCTTCACAAGCATCTTTTTAAAGCAATTTTAAAAAAATGCATTGAGGAAATAAAATTATACTTTAAGGTGTAAACAGCAATAGTAAGTTAGTGTAAATGGCTCAGGTACTTGGGAAATGGTCTGGGGGAACACGTACTTTTAATCAAATTCACTTATCTTAAAATGACTTTTTTTTTCAAGATCGCAGTGTTTGCGAGCTTCTGCATTATACTTTAGAGAGTTACTGAAATTAACTTCCAGATTCTAGGGTTACCGATATTGTGGATTTGATGGTTACTGAAATTAATTTCCATATTCAAGGGTTACCAATAACGTGAATTTTAGGATTACTGAAATCAATATACATATTAGAAGGTTAGTAAAATCGAACATTCTGAATTCGAAGGTCACCAAAACTGATCACCTTATTCAAGGGTTACCGAAAGTTTTTTTATCAAAGTTTTCAGAATTTTTGCTAATTATTGGAATTTTTAAAAAAAAAACAACCCCCCCCGAAAGTCTAAAACCGTATGAGTTTGGAAAGTTCTGAAACCCTCAGATCCGATTTGAAACTGGGTTCTATTCGAATCCACATTACATCTCTAATTTATATTACAGTAAAGATACCCTTTGAGAAAATAGGACATAAAGAAAAATCTCCAAATTATTTATCTATTTCTGTGTGCACTTTGGATCTCTGCAGAAGAATATCAATGCACAGGGACAACCAGTACATTTCTACCTGGAATTATACTTTGCACCTTTGTTGCTTATAATTACCTGGAACTGAGAAAATCAGATACACAGTATGCAAAGAAATTAGTTCTGCTCCCTTGAAAAGGTTCTGTAAGGAACAAAAGGGAAAAAAAGACTTCTCTTCTTCTCTTATGGAAAGAAAACTCACTAAAGCTGGAATATTGTCAAAAGAATAAGATTTTTATTTTGTAAAAAAAAAAAAAAACGAATCAGAATTTTTTCTCATCTCTAAACTTCCAACCATTAGAATAGAACAAATAATACGAATAAGAAACTTTTCTTATTTTTCTTTCATTTTTAAGATGCTTCACAGTAGAACATAATTAATTGTAATACTCAAAATGTGTGATAATTAATTTACCATTTTTTACATATTGCCACTAAATAGAGGGGGGGATATTTTGGTAGAACTTTCTAGAATGTCAAGAAGTATGAAATGTTAAATTAGCATTAATATGTGTTGCTGTAGTTTATTTGGTCTACTATTTCACCTAGGCCTTGAAGAATTGGTCTCCCTACACGCAGTGTCAGATTGGCTCACAGGGTTACAAGGGAATCCCCCGGTGGGCCCACAGCACATTCACCCCCAAAACACAAAGAAAACTACTAAACTTTAAATACAGAGCCAAAGGGACAGTAAGAAATATATTTTAATACAAAATAGGAGTCAGTAGGAGTAAGATAGATATGTAAATGAGTGATAATAGAGATATGAAATGTTAGGTGAGCCCTTAAACTCATCCTGGTGGGCCCCTGGTTCCTAAGGTAATGAGGGCTGGTAAGTTTATTTAGGAGCAGATTTGAAAAATTTAGACCTTGCAGGGTTGAGGTTTTGGGGGACAATAAGGCCATATACAAAATCAATTTAATTCAACATTTCTCGTTAAACGGAACAGTAGAATTATTACAGTTTATGATTTTATTAATTTCCAAATCTTCTTTACAATTATGGTTTCGTAAAGCTTCCCAAATTTATCATTGTTAAGGATGTGTTGGGTCGTAACTTGGTTCCGCACTTGAAGCTCGAAGTCAAAATTACTGATGGAAATTTTGACACAGAATTGTCTAGATATTGAGCATGGAAGCCAGGCTAGGGCAAGTCCTATTCCATGGACTGGTTCATTGTTCATTGTTCATTGATCCCAACAGGTTCATTGTACACATAAGGAACTAGATTTAGCAGCGAAGAATATGTCCCAGATGTCAGGTGAGAACGTTATAAGAATTTTAAACATATACCTTTACTTTTTAAGACCCTAACTACTTTCTTGATATGCCAATAAAACGTTACAAGACGTTATTTCTAGATCACCGAAACCTGACAGCCCCTTACTTTGGTTCTGTTTAAAAAAAAGGAGCTAAAAGAACAGGAAGTTTTTTTAATGTCAACGTTGGACTAAGTGACTGAAAATTGTAAAGAAAGAAAAATACAAAAGCCATTATAACTTCAAAGAGAAAAATACTGTATTATTTTACAAATGGCACCTGACTAAGTAATTCGTCTATTTAGGATGTGCAGGCTCTGTTCCTAACTTGTTTTCAAGGGTTTGTGCTTGTGGATTTGGCTTAGTGACAAATTCAAACTTTTCTTTTACATTTGTAGAAACGTTTCTTAAAATGAAATAATGAAATCATATTTTTGTGACTTTTTTTGGTCTTTGGCTCCTTTTGTGTTGGTGCTGAGCCCTTCTGGCTTCTAACCACAAAGAGCTGTGCAGTAGAATTAGCAAGCTCACGTTTCCTTAATGTGACTTTTATTATTGCAAGATATGTGCACAATGTTTTGGGGTTCATCAAGGTTGTGCACAATAAAAAGAAAATGTGAGTGCAGCCCTCATTGTTTGCCAATTCACCGGAGACCAGTAACTACTCACTGGTAAGGATTTCAGGCAAATTTATCTTTTTCATTTTCTGGTGGATTTAGGGCATGTCCACCCCTTTCACTAACTTTTTGCCAAATAATAGTTTGTAACCTTCCCCCAGCCCCAACCGCTATAAATGATTTGTTTAAAATTGCCCCGATAGTTACTTACCTTCCCTCTATCCTCCGCCGCACAGTCCCGGCCCTCTGCTTGCATAGTACTGTAAGCAGGGGGCGGGACCGGCAGCCGCATCTGTGATTGACTGAGAGGCTAGAGGGAAGGTAAGTAACTATCGGGGCACTTTCTAAGAAATCATTTATCGCGGTTGGGGCTGGGGGAAGGTAAACTATTATTTGGCAAAGGGAAATTACACTAGGGGGAGGGATCGCAAAACGAGAGGGAGGGAGAGGGAGGGGGAGGGAGGGTGAGAATGGCTGGAGTGCGCATGCCAAACTTCTCCCGGAGGGGAGACAGGAGGCAGAGTCCTATATGGACTCCGCTAACCTCCTGGTGGGCAGTTTTTAGGACTTTGGGGGGATTACTGGAGAACCATTTGGAGCTGGGATGTGAGGTAAGGATTTTTATTCACTACAGAGTGGGGCCAGTAGAGGGGGGAATTATACGTTTGGGGGTGGACATGCCCTTTAAAGGGTGAAATCTGTCCAGCAAGAGTTGGACATTCTGATTTCATTTTTCTCGAACACATCATGGAATAAAACGGTAACCTTCTGCTGATGGAGGGGAAAAGTTTTAAATAAAAGAAAAATAAGAAAACTTTTCAGCACAAAATTCCTTAGATGCAGGCACGATAAGATGGACTTAAAATAAAATGCATATTGATCATGGGTGTAAAACACATGGGGGTTGGTTTTGCATCAGATTCTGTTCAGGCTTTATATGTTATCTTTTTACTTAAAGTATTTTGCTGCAAGCATATCTAGTTCTTATTACAATTCATGGAGATGCACATCAAGTGGAGGTATAGTGGTTGATATCTGTTTGTATATGCATACAGTGTTGCATTTCAGAATGCTCTAAAGGCAACTGGCAAATGCATTAACACACACAAACACATTCTTGCCTATCACAAAAACAAATTCTTGTCAATCACTAGAGATTCGCTGATTGGGACATGTGGATCGTTTTCAAAAATTCGAGAAATGTTCCGTAAATCCCAAAAGCGGTATCCTGGAAAATCTGCTAAGTCCACGTTCCACGGATCTTCCTTGGAACTGGGTTCAGATATGAATTCCGGTCGATCTTTACCCATCACATTGAGTTTATTCCCTATGACCCATTGGTGTATTCCTTACAACTAAATTCCGAGATCATTCAATGATATCTCTTTTTCCATTACATTGCATCGGCATGAGCAAATGGATAGACAGCCTAAAGATATTTGTCTTAAATTTAGTTGGGACTGGTTTAGCATAGAACACACATGATGTACATTTATTCCTCTGAATTAAAAGTCATGAAGACTTCAAAAGAAGGCTAAAAACTCAACAGTGACTATTAATGTCATTTATCTTTTTATGCAAAAGGGAGATGAAGATTTATTAAAATAAATGTTAAGAAATTATACATGTTGTCTATCAATATAAATGCCTCTCACGCTGTCTTTTCTATATAGCGTGAGTTAACAGCAGCAGATAAGTGAGCGCATCAGTACGGAACTGGCATGAATAATTCAGGCTCGATAACAACATCTGCTGGCATTATTACTGTCTTCTGTTTCCAAAGGGTGGAGGATAGGAGACTGGTATCAGCGACTCCAAGGGAGCAAAGATGAATTGCTACCAGTGCTCTTTCTGCTTCATAACATCTGCAACAATTGCATTTAGTATGGTGATGCAATTCTGAAGCCTCCAGCTAGAGACGTGAACAATTGCTTCTCCTTGTAAAATAAAATAGGGGGATTAAGGCAAAGAGAATAGCAGATCATATATTTACAATGACACAGCAAAAAATAACGATAATTAGACCCAAGGATGTTAACTAATGTGGTTGGAAATAAGTGGACCTGTAATTCTGCAATAATGAAAAGCTGTAGGGACTTAGATCTAACATCATCCCAGGTAGATAATTCTAGATTTGTACATTGATTAAGAAACAGACTTACCGTAAGCCTCGTACACACAACCGATTGATCGTCAATGCGCCATGGCATATCAACGAATGACACCCAAGGGAACACATACACACATGCTACTATCCCCCAAAATGGACGTTTTTTTGCGCGTGAGTCTTGTGTTTGGTGGTCGGGTGTCCAATCGGACATGTGTACGGGCCTTAAATGTCATCTGGGAAAAGACACAACACATAAACGATAAGAAATAAATCCATGAATAGTAATGTTATGGGTAAACCTTGATTTATGTACTAGTTTTTGATGTGAGAAAGAGACCTCGCCCTTGATGGAACATCTAACATTAAAAACATGGTTACCACTTCCTCCTGTGTCAATGTTCCCTACTGGTAACTGAGCTATTTCACCTATTCAATCTGGATTTATCTTCTATCCTCTCTGAACCAATCTAACTTAGTTGGAAGGTTCCCAGGGATTGCTCCTTCAAAAAGTACACCTGGTTACTGTGTCAAAACAACTCACCAAAATGAGTCCAGGAGAATATGGACCAAAATGAATGATGCTGAGTTCTGTAGTTCTAAAAAATGGAAATATAAAAATATGATAAAACAATGAAAAGATAAAACTGTGTTCACCAAAACTTCACTAAATCTAAAGTTTTCAATACACAAGTTGTTTACTGTCCCCTATTTCTTTAGATATCCAGTCTTTAGATATCCTTAATATCATAATCTTTATAATCTTTTTTGTTATGTATAGGTTTGCTGCAGCTGGAATGGTTACAGTTGGTGTGTGAACTGCATGGTGGGAAATTTCTTCTTAAAATGCTGCCTTACAGGGAGAACTGAGCATGCTTGCCCTCACAGAGTGTCAGATAGTCTGGCAGGGGGCTGGTGGGGCTAATGAACTGAGCTTAAGCAAAACAAGTACTGGGATGAAGTCATGCAGCAACATGAACACACCAGAGTAAGTGCTACTTACATGTATCAGTGTACAATTCCTTTAAAAGGAACCAGTAGTGTCACCTCTAATGGCCGTGCATTTATTTCTATGCAAACATTTTTACAGGGGAACTTGCCACTAAATTATTAAGAGGGAAGGGAATCTTTATTCTGTAATATATCTCTATGCAATCACGATACGCGTGATCCGATCAGCACGATTATGCTTCAGGGCCCTGTGAAATATCAGTCACTTTGCCATCATTTTATTAACATGCCTTCAGATTTCTTTCTTATTGCATTTCTTTGATTTGCAACATCGCCCACCAAGAGAAACCATTAAGAAGAGTTTCACAGTTGGAATTAGAGCTGTTAATGATATGAACTCCACTGAAATCGACACAAAGATGCAGAATCTTTCAGCTGGGATGTCGCTCTTTATAGCTGAAGAGTTAATCATCTTTCAGCTTTTAAAAACTAATGATTGGATAGGAGACGGGACAACGTTAATCACTCAACCAGAGAGAAAATCACCTCCTTCAATGAGAGAAGGTTATGTTTCTCACGCTATAAAACCTTTAAATAAAACCGCCCTCCAATATTATCTTGATTTAACTTGGGGCGGAGGTCTCCAAGGACACTATACAAAGAATAAAAGAGATTAGGAATTTCATTTTAATCTCCATTTGACATTCTCAATTTAATTTTCGCAAGGTTACCAAATTACTTAACTTGAAATCTCAGGGTGTCCAGGCAAGTTTAAATTAAATTAAGCAGCAGAGTCCGTTGCCATAAAAGGTGCATGTAGGAATGTAAAATATTTAGAGTTGAACCAACTTTAAAGTTTCATCAGCTCTGTGTGAAAAGTGCAAATTAATTTGGGAATGAACTTTTTAGCAATTCGTGTAATTAAGTTTCAATTATTCTGCAGAACGATGACTGAACATGCAATGGAGTTAGAATAAGACAAAACTTAGTTTCTCTGCAAATAATAAATTCCCACCTGTTTTCTATAAATTAACACTTCAACTGATAAATGAGATTTGTGTGACCCTTTCACCACCACCATTATTATTTAAAGAATAACTATACTACTAACTATACTGTAAAAATTAACTTTTTAGAAATAAACTACCTGCAACAAGGTGATAGGATTTATTATTCCCACCTCATAATATTGTTTCAATAAGGAGCTACAGCACATCCTTTTGTCATCTGCCAGGTTAGTGCCATGGGCCTTTCTATATTAAAGATAGTGATGAAGCACTCAGGAAGACTGGCAGAAGCAGTTTTCTTTGTGCTGTCGCTCCTTATAGAAATGATATTAAGAAGTTGAAAGTACCAATCCTACATCTCTTCCTCAGGTTATTTTCATTTGAACTGTTTTTCAAGTTTATATGCACTATACTTCTCCTTTAATTAGTTTATTAAAAAATTCTCTCAAACATTGGTGACTGTATTTTCCTATCTTATACTCTTCCTCGGTTTAATATTCTTCTTTGCAATATGGCGATCTAACAATGATTGGGTCTATTTCATATCATAGTTATGGACTTCATTGTATTAGTGTCTTCTGTGCCAAGATAAAGCAATTATATTAAAATTTTAACAAGATTAACTAGATAAAACCAGTGGGAGTTCAGTATTAATACCAGTTTAACTAATTTAATTGGCACACACAATGCAACCAAGAAAGTATCTAACATTAAGTTACTTCAAGATAGAAATATATATATATATACCCCATCCCGACCCATTCATTTTGTGTTCATAATATGCATTGTAGATGTTAAACCACCAAATTGTCAAATAGTAATAATAGTAGATGCAACCATATGCACAGCCAAATATAGGTGTACCTCACTAGATACCAGCAAATATAAAATAATGTAAAGGCCTATAGGAAGTTGGTTTGAAGAAACCCATACAATTTTATAGTGGTGGTAGATATACCTCTTCATATATTTACATTCTGCTAGATCCTAATCTGTGCAGCAGTTGATAGATATTTACTATGGTTAAGGAAGATCCTTTCAGCCGTAAGCATGGTACACACCATGCAATATTTCGCCCTGATCGACCAATAGTTCAGTGTATCTGTCGATCGTTGCATGGGATTTTGGATGCGACTGACCATTCATTCGTCTGAATTGCAGGAACGCATGATCAGACGTGTCTGACATGCCCCCTATGGACTGCAAGCTCAGTAGCGGCAAAATGTCGGCCACAGCCGACAGTCCTTACTCCTGGCCGACCAGTTGGAAGAGCTGAATAGTCGGTCTGGAGGAAATATTGCAAGGTGTGTACCATGCTTAACTTCTACAAATAAACCAATAGGTCTTTGTCTTCAGTCCTGCATCCCCTCTACTTTGTGCACTTAAGGTGCCCTACACTTAGGGGCCACTGCACAGCAAATAAAAGGGCCAAAGAGGGCCAAATCATAGGGGGGGAGCAGGATATTCAGTAAGATATCTTGTGAACAGTTGTTTTCCCATGGATTAGGACTAGAGATGGTTGAACTTCATAAAGTTCGGTCTGTTTTTGAACTTCGAATATGAACCCAATGGGTCAATGGGGAGTGATAGTTCGAAAAGTCCAGATGATTTACAGCTAAACTAACAATGGTAACTTACTGTAAATGGCTGTGGCACCTGGGAAATGGTCTGGGGAACATGTCACTATCACCAAAACTTGTTAAAACACTTCTTTCTTCATGATCGGGCAATTGTCGTGTTTGTGCAAGCTACATTCAAGGGTTACGGACAATTCGAGGGTTACTGAACTATACATTCGGGGGATAGCTAAAATAAAACCATAAATTCAAGGGTTACCGAAATCGAACGATTGTTTCGAGGGTTACTGAAATAGAATAATACTTTCGAAGTTACCAAAAACAAACCATACATTCAAGGGTTATCGAAAATAATTCATACATTCGAGGGTTATCGAAAATGATTCATACATTTGAGGGTTACCGAACAATAATTTTGAGGGTTAGCGAAAATAGAACCATAAATTCGAAGCTTACTCAAATCGAACAATACTTTCGAGGGTTAGCGAGCGTTACATTCTAGGATTAGCAAACGGTCCGATAAGTATTGAAAATACAGCCGCGAGTCCAGGAAAATGAATTAGTTCGAATAGTTCGAGTTTATCCAAACTCATAAAGTTCGGCTCAAACTCGGGTTCGAGTTCAGTTTTGTGTCTATTTCTAATTAGGACCTAGTATTTTAGGTTCTCATCTTGGATATATTTGATGAAAGGGGGGTTGAATTTTATGTTCAGTTTCCCTAAAGGGGGAGGTTTGGACTTAAGTATTTATAGAAATACACTAGCCTGCTTGTTGGCCTGAAAAGCCATTGAGAATATTTAAGAGAGAAACATCTCAGCATAGCCTTCCCAGTCTCAAAGAGCAATAAAGAATCAAAATCCAGACAGGTCTCTTATGATCCATTCAAGAGTTAAATAAATGCTTTGCATTGTAAGAATATCCGCATTCTCTGTTCTGTTCTTTTTTTGCCATTGCTGGGAAATCAAACCAGGCGCGCTAATTGGTGTATGCCGTGCCGTTTGTCAGGCAGTTGTATTATACTGTCATTATTTTATTTACTTATTTATTTATTTCGCTCAATCAATACGAGCGTGTCTTAGCAGGAAAACATAACTATCCCCCTTTAGCTGATGAAAAACGGCATGAACACTCTAAAGGATCTGCCCATCCTGTCATCTCAGGCGCAGTCAGTTCTTTAAGGTGAAAGGGTTACAAATTAGGCTTGAAATCTGACTGCCGTTTGCTGAGCAGATCTCAGGCACACAAGATGAATGGTCACTTGGAAAGATTTATCTCTCAAGCATCTGTTATTTTTCTTCCTCTTCTTTATATTCCGAGCTTCTGCTTTTGAAGCTCTGGATGCTAATTGCTGGTTCTTGTAATGTTTTTTTTTTTTTTTTTTGCACCAAACAGTTCAAGAACATCAATATAGCGGCAAAATAAAAATGTAAATGTATGAAAAATCTCACTTTATAGAAGGAGGAGAGATACCCTGCTAGGCACTGTCTTACATTAAGAAGGAAAAACGAGATAAGGTTTTGGTTAGTTAATCCTGGGTGTTCTCCTTAAATCATTACTAACATAAAAGCCAAATAGAGTGCAGGACAGTTTATAGAATTTAAACCCATATGGTCAGCAGGTATAAAAAAAAGTAAAGGACAACTATGCACTAAAAAAAACCTCCTTCCCCTTCCAAGTACCCAGGTTGAGGACGCGAACCGCTAAGTTCTTACCCCTGGGTAGATATTCTATATTTACCAAAAGATTCCCTTGCCGGTCTAGTTCAATGCTAAAAAAACTCATAAATCTGTTCCCATTGACTTTAATTGGTTTGGATTAAAGTTTTCCATTTCACAAAAGCTTAACACATTTGGCAGAACCACTTGTGGAATATAATTCACAGAATTTCTATCTCTTCGAAACAAGTGGGAGGGGGGAACAATCTAAATATAGCTAGTGACTAATGTAGGGATGATAGACAGACAGACAGACAGACAGACAGACAGACAGACAGACAGATAGATAGATAGATAGATAGATAGATAGATAGATGATAGATAGATAGATAGATAGATAGATAGATATAGATATATTGATGATATATTTATAGATGATAGATACATGTATGATATATGGCTAGATGGATGGATGGATGGATATATAGATAGATAGAAATATAGATAGATGATAGATAGATAGATAGATAGATAGATAGATAGATAGATGATAGATAGATAGATAGATATAGATATATTGATGATATATTTATAGATGATAGATACATGTATGATATATTGCTAGATAGCTGGATGGATGGATGGATGGATGGATAGATAGATAGATAGATAGATAGATAGATAGATAGATAGATGATAGATGGATGGATGGATGGATGGATGGATAGATAGATAGATGATAGATAGATAGATGATAGATAGATGATAGATAGATGATAGATAGATAGATAGATAGATAGATAGATGGATAGATAATAGATAGATAAATAGATAGATAGATAGATAGATAGATATAGATATATTGATGATATATTTATAGATGATAGATACATGTATGATATATTGCTAGATAGCTGGATGGATGGATGGATAGATAGATAGATAGATAGATGGATAGATAATAGATAGATAGATAGATAGATAGATGATAGATAGATAGATAGATAGATAGATAGATAGATAGATAGATGGATGGATGGATAGATAGTTAGATAGATAGATGATAGATAGATAGATAGATATGATAGATAGATAGATAGATAGATAGATAGATAGATAGATAGATAGATAGCATTTTTTGCATTTCTACATTTGTCTCTCAGGAGATGATAAGCAGGTTAGCCTTTTTTTACTTTTTTCATTAAGGCACATTAATATTCTGTAGTCAGGGTACTGGGCATTTGCAATGGTCGGTAAATAGAGGGACAACGTTAAACCATGTATATTAAAAGTTATTGAGCTACTGTGTTTCTGAGCTAGTACATTGTGCACCGTACTATTCATCTCTAGTCCCAGCTCTTGTTTTTAGTGTTTGCGTTTCGTCTTAAAATGTGAAACTTATTACCAGTATAATGTCCTTGTGCATTTAGCTGTTGAATGACTAAAGGGAGGGATCTGTCTGTTTCATTGTTGAAGCAATATGCAGTGTACATCATTCTGTCCTTACTATAGGGAGATCACAATGGCAGCAGTAATCAATCTAGAAAGCCAATATATATCATAAAGGGACATTCTGGCAAGATTTATTATTTTAAAAGAATCATTTAGCTTTAATGAGCCAATATTAATGAGGTTTTTTTTCTAAAGTCTGAGTAATAAATCGGAATAAGCTTCTTGTAAGATGATCTTGCAAATTTCATTTCTATTGATTAGAAATATAAAGCACTTTTTTAAATCAAACAGTTTGGTATTGTTCCTACAAACTCATATGTATTCCTATAACATGCAGGGTTATATCATATGTATTCCTATAACATGCAGGGTTATATCATATGTATTCCTATAACATGCAGGGTTATATCATATGTATTCCTATAACATGCAGGGTTATATCATATGTATTCCTAATAACATGCAGGGTTATATCATATGTATTCCTATAACATGCAGGGTTATATCATATGTATTCCTATAACATGCAGGGTTATATCAATGTTATCCTATAACATGCAGGGTTATATCATATGTATTCCTATAACATGCAGGGTTATATCATATGTATTCCTATAACATGCAGGGTTATATCATAAGAGATACAAAAAACAGAATTCTAGCACACAAACAATTCTAATTGCACATTGGCTCCCTCCGTAAGGTTCTACTATAAACAGTCTGCTAAACCCTGGATAAATAAAAGCAATTAGTTCAACAAGTTTGCCAAATTATTTTAAAGGGTATCTCCACTCGTTTTTATAAGTTTTGGTAATCCAGTTCTATTGAAGAACGGGAGGTAAAGGAGCTGTGCCTTACCTTCCGTTCTTCAATAGAACACACAGGAGCCAGGAGAGAAGGTAAGAAACTTACCCGCTCGCTCGCTCCCCTGGCGCTTAGTCTGACAGGTCCTGACGGACCTTGTCTTCTATGCGCATGCGCGACTAAGCGCCGGAGGAGCGAGCGAGCGGGTAAGTTTCTTACCTTCTCTCCTGGCTCCTGTGTGTTCTATTGAAGAACGGAAGGTAAGGCACAGCTCCTTTACCTCCCGTTCTTCAATAGAACTGGATTCCCAAAACTTATAAAAACGAGTGGAGATACCCTTTAAGCCCGGTCACCATGTCAAGGTTGCTTTCTTTAACTGGGTCCTAACCTACTGGTACTTGCCTTTTTGGCTACATGAGCTGACAGCTTCTCCTGTGTGGCCTGGATGCTTGAAGCTGACTCTTTAGTTTAAAGTACTTTGCTCAACGAGCACATGACCTAACTCTGGGTGGAGTACAATTACCCAGAAGGCTTGGTCAAACCTTCAATGTAACACACAATATATAGCAAATTGGGCTGTTGTACATCCATATTAATATATGAGAGGTGCAATTTTTTTTCCTTTGAGGTTAATTTGCCTCAACCAATCAGATGACACCTTTTTACTTGTCTATTGCAGTTAGAAAACATTTGAGAACATCTGGTTGGTTGCTGCAGAATAACAGCACAGGCAAAATTTTGCACCTCTTATTAAATAAGCCCCATTATGTTTAAAAGGTATCTCCACCCCCAAAAACAAAATACCTGTTAAGGTAGGGATTCCCCCAAAACCTTGACCTAGATGGTTAAGAAACATATAACGTGAAAAATGGTAAATGTTGTATCTGAGTTGCATTGAATTAAATGTAAATCATTCATTTTAGGGAGCGAATATCACTAGATTACTGGCTAGTTGCTATGTAATAACAAACTGTAGAGGGATGTCATGGGATGTTTAGGTGGGCTGAATCTCAGCCCATGTGTGTACATTTCAACCAAAAATTTCTGCTATAAAAAAACTATTTTATTTTGTTTAGCTCACCTAATCTGACTTTCTAACAAATAAACCATTAGAAAACAGGAATTGGTGGGTGAAGAAGATATCTGTCCCCAAATCCCCAATTCTTAGAACCGTTTTAATATACCAGAATTCTCTGATTGGTTGTCTTCTGAATTCTCATTGCTCAAGAACAGGAAATTAGTCATAATTAAAAAATTACAAAACCAGCAGTAGTTGCAAAAAAACAGAAAGCGTGGTTTAAAATGTAAATATTGGTTTAAAGGGCAACTAAAGCCACAGAACAACACTGAACCAGAAGGCAGAACACCTTAATATAAAGCCAGTAATCTGTGTCTTACCTCTCATTGTGATACGGGCACTGGGAAATTTATCTAAATAACATATGGTTTGTGCTTTACTTCTCAGCATTCTAGTATCACACAGTTTGGTCAACGACTATTATGTTCTGCTCATGCTCAGTCCTTAGCTATGGCAGAAACTT
Source organism: Hymenochirus boettgeri (assembly GCA_019447015.1). Taxonomy (NCBI): domain Eukaryota; kingdom Metazoa; phylum Chordata; class Amphibia; order Anura; family Pipidae; genus Hymenochirus; species Hymenochirus boettgeri. The sequence goes on from CM033476.1 coordinate 89,400,200, forward strand.
GTTACAGTTGGTCACACCCATTAATAATCTCTAGCCAATCCTTTTACAGGACAGGTAAAGCAGGAAGCATGTGACTGAGGTCAGGAGGTGTGGTCTGACACTGCCCATACACACAGATACTTCATCCAGTTCTTAACAGGCTTACATTTACTTGAATACAATTTACTGAAGTGGGATTTTATAGCTTATTGGTGTTTTTAGGGGGGTTGTTTTCAGATTCTGGAGTATAAAAAATTGGATTTAGTTCTCCTTTAATTACTCTTTATTTTGTGGATGGTCCTCCTTCCTTGACATCTGTAGACACACACTAAATAAAAACTGGGCTGCTGCTATAAAAGATACAAAAATCTGCCTGCACAAAGACCAATGATCATATGAGAGCTGTTGGCTCGGTTTTTATTGCATCAGCCCCTATGTGTTTAATTATGTTTTTTCTTTTATCCTAAGGAAACAATGGGCTCCATAATAAAACATGATCCTACAGCAGCATTAGCATATAGTAATGAGAATTAATCAAGCTATCCTTTTATAAACTAATCAGTAATGTGCTTTCCAGGGGATTTTGGACACAATCTTGCGTTTATCTGAAGAATTTAATGAATTTCTGGAATATGTATTATTAATTAAGGGGCTAAGTTACATTTCAGTAAACAAACTCATTTTGCTTAAATAAAAAAAAAAAGAAGTTTCATACACATGGAAAAAAAATGGAAGCTGATAACTTGTAGTAATTACATTTAATGTCATTGCTGAGATTGGCGTTTGGCATGCTAAATACATTCTGATTGAGTGACCCAAGCTTTGAGATATGCGCTATAAAGGCGGCGAGGCCCGGGTTTTAGACATAAATCTCCTACCGTGTCAATAATGGAGGGATTTTAATTAAATTTGTGATTGGGCTGATAAACATTGAACGTGAAAATGTGATCTCCTATGTCTTGGAGGAGTTTTCTTGAAAATGTTAGCAGGACTTGTTTAGTTAGTTTATAGGCTGTGTAGTGTGGTAGGGGAGAGTCACGTCAACTTATCCACAAATTCACGGAACTGTAGGCCATATTTATAACCGCAGGTTATTTAATGTACGATTACTGAAAAGTTTGTTAATTACCAAACATTCGGTCGTAGAATATCAGGCGGTAGTAAACAATGGTATTCTATGGGGATCGGAAATATACGATTTCGTTATAGTAGATTTATGATTGGTAATTTACGATAGTATGGTAAATTTGTGATAACGATCGTAAATTAACAATCGTTGAACCGATCGGAAATTAACAATGGGTTTAACATTTGTGTTTTACCGATCTTTAAAGGCGATGTATCATTAAAAGGCGATACCGTGCCTTTATAAATACGGCCCTATATGCCTTCCGTCTGTTTGTCATGTTCTGTATAGTAAACGGAATTAAAAGCAAATTCCTAAATATTTCCTGAACACTGTGAGTATTAAAGGACATACCTTATCTACAAAATAGCTTTTTTGGTTCAGTTAAAGGCAAACTATGGATATCAGTACAAAAGCAGAATTAGTTCATTCCCGATGATGTACTATATTAAAAGGCACGATATTGTGAAATAACGAAAAGGCTCCTTTGTTGCTGTCACGAAATACCACTGCTAATGGTGTATTGCAACTGCATTAGTATATCACGACTTTGTTACCAAAACCCAATTGTAAGGCAAATTACCAATTCTGGAATTTGACGACTGCCTGCCGTGGCTCTATTGACTGCCATAGCATTTTTTTATGATGCACCTTTGTATTGTATGTAGGTGTTGTAAAATACCATTGTGGACGGTATTTTCTAACATCCCCTTTATGAATATTGTCCAAATGTTTACACTTTACAACAGGACATATAATTTTACTTTTAATGGGACATAGAATAAACTAAAAAAAGTCTCACACAACCCCTCAGTTCAATGTAAATGGAGATAAATCATGGGGTGGGGCAGAAATATGGAATGATGCATTTGGTCTCTTTTATGTAAAAATGGGGACAAACCATACAGTAAGAGGCATTTTTTGTAATTTTTAGGTTGATAATTTGTATTTATATATGAAAATATTGTAGAAAAATACAATTGTTGAATAAAAGAGAAACCACAAAGTGGTAAAAAAAAAAAGGATTTTCCCTGCAGAATATATTATTGCTCTATGCCATGATTCGAACACAACAATAGTTAGAATGTACATTCAAAGATCTTAAAAGGAATTATAATAAAGGGATGTATTGTTCTTAAGGTCAAAAGGAAAACATACTTTAGAGAAGGTTTTACGTTACTTACAGAAGAATCGACACAAGGCCGCCCCACAAGACTGTTGAAAGGGAATGTAACCTTCAGCCAACAATTATGGTAGAGCAAGTCATCTGCAGATTTCTCTGCCATTGTAAGTCAGATTGGCATGCAAATTTAAATTCTTTACGTTCGAACTACAATAGAACATCCACATCGGAAATTTCTAAATTTCATTGTCAACGAATTCCAAAGTTGAACTTAAAAAAGTTATTTATGCTTTTCTGACTTTATAGGATGTTTAAAGAAAAACTAAACTTGAAAACTTAAACTTTAGGAAAGATGATGCAGATCAACCATCGTTCATTTTGATAGTGCTAAAGTTTTTAATCAACATGTGCCATTTTGCAGTTCTTTAGTCTCTCTAAGAAAAGACAGACAATCTCTTTTAGACTGTTTTAAGAATCAGTACATTAATATCGTATCCTCTGTGTTTCTGAGAATATTAGGAAATATTCTTCAATTAAAGTATAGTGAAAATTATTTTCTCAAAAGTACCTTAATATATAATATTCTGCAGTTGTAAGATCTAGTATTCCTACCCCCTGTTCTTCTCTAGAAAACACTGTCCAGTAGCGGAAACTTCACGTGTTTCCTGTTTTAGCATATCTAGAATTTTTTGCATTTGAAAATTCTTGATCGGTCAATAATTAGCAGAAAATAATGATCTGCCGTCTGAGTTCCGGTGGATCTGCTTCGGAGCGGGGTTCTGGTTTATCTCTAGTTTTTACTTTGTGTGCATGTGCACATCAAAGCAAGGTCAGAAAGTTGGAGTGTCAAATATCAATAGGTGAATTCTTTGCTCCCAAAGAAAAAAAGGAGGTAGGGAGACTCGACCTCCTATAGAACTACTGAATCAATGGACATGTTTTAAGACCTAAAGACATGTTTTTGTCCCAAATCTAGATAACAGTCCCTTCAGATGTATTTTTCACTCATTATTAGATTATTCTCTCTTTATTATTTTGTTTTCTTCTATTTTGAGCTTTCTTTCCAATTATGAGCAGAAAATCCTTTTGTCTTTATTTCACCAGCTTTACCTGCTGACAGACGTGCTCATTATGCTCTTACAAAATATGCCATATGTTTATTTTAAACAAACCCAAAGCAAATTTGTCTCTCCATACCGGCAACCTGCTGCGATTTTTTCCAGAGCTAGAGATGCCACAAGAACAGATGACATAGCATATCTAAATTTGAACAGGCAGCATTGTAATAATTTGAAGCTATAGATTTCATTTTTCTGTTTATGGGCCATATAAAAGAAATAGGAAATTTTATTAGAAGCTCTAAACCTGGTTATATAGTTCCGATGTAAACAAAATATTGAAACTGCAAAATCATTTGATGAAGTTTGGATTGTTTAACCTGGTTGTGACCTCTCAGCTACAGTAAGTCCTTTCCATGGCTTGAGAGCTAGTTCAGTAATAAGAAATGTCACTCTATAAGAAGTGTATATGAAATGAAAGTAGTTCTCACATTACATCACTTTACATAAGATGTACATTTAAAGTTGATGCTCTTTTTCTACTAAAGAAAAGTTTAGGTTTTGTTGACAATGATCTAACCTCTACCACAAGAACACATATGGTATGTGGCAAGATATACCTCATAGCCCATTTGTTTTAGCAAAAAGGCAAGCAACCCTTATAAAGAAAATATGGTGACTTGTCAGTTATCTGCCCGCAACCCCAACTGCTAATTTTACCAGGTTATTATATACGGTACATTTGTAACCAGATATTTAATGATAATTATTGTCCCCATTCTGGCAGAGTAACCTGGATCCTTCCTGCATGCAGTCAATCAAGGCTGTAACTGCTTAAATCACAACCAATGATTTACTGCACCTACAGTACCAAAACAGTGACAGATCGCGATTGCAGCCAATTGGAACATACGATCTGCAAGGAGGCGTGTCTCCCAATTAGCTGCCCGGCGACTGTCACTGACAGCATGAGAGAGGTGGAACTGTGCGGATCGCCGAAGCAAATTTGCAGTAAGTAGTGCAGGAGTTAGAGAAAGTACCCTGGGTGAGGACTATAGGTCCTCACCCTGGGTACTATGCTGCAGTGGAACGGGGAAAAGGTGAGTATCCTTGACCTTTAATGTTTCGAAAAATCCGTTGGATCCACAGATTTTTAAAATGGGCTGCTCCAAATCTAAACCAGGTTCATTTTGAAACCGAGATTCATCACTACTTGTTACATGTTTAAAAGGATAGAACCATTAAATAGTGACATAAAATTTTAGAAATAGAGATGTTCGAAGTGATTTTTATTTGAAAACAAACCTATAGAAGTCAACAGGTTAAAAAAATCTGACCATTCTGATCAAAACTTAAATAACTAACTTGCTTCACAATTTTTTTTTGAGCTTCCACAATATATTTTTGAGGGTTACCGAAATTGAAAATTCTGAATTCAAGGGTTACCGAAATCAATCACAGTATTTAAGGGTTACCGAAACCATATATTCTGAATTTGAGAGTTACTTTATTTTCGATAATTAGTGAAGTTTCAAGAGAAAGTCTCAAAAATTCAAGTTTCCAAAGAAACAAAAGTTTTTTGGAACTTCGAAACCCTCAGGTTCGATTTGAAACTGGGTTCTATTTGAACCTACAATATATCTTAATTTAAGAAGGAGAAACATGACGTCATATTGAAATTGTAGAGCAAGAACTCCAGACATTTCTTTAAAACACGTGTGAGTTATTCTTTATAAACCTGGAAGTTGCGTGATGTTCAGCTTTATTACTCTGTATTTCCTCAAGATATTTTGATGATTTTTTTTTTACTTACTGTTTTTTAATCTGCAGTTTAAACAGACATGAATATAAAAAAGCAGTTCAATTAAACTCCTCAGCAATTACAATTACAACCCCACCCTCCAAAAAATAAAAACAGCAATTATCGATCTGTCATAATTGTGCCAAGCTTGCAGAAACTTGCCATTAGTTATTATTAGTTACAAAGTGCTTAATAAATATTATTTACATAGAGAAAGCTGTAAAGTGCAATATAACATCTTAGCAAACCAATTAACATCTTCAAGTGCATGATAATTATGAATTCTGATGAATTTGTCTCGTCTCTTCATGTTTCCCTAAGAATTACTATCAAGAAACAATAAAGTGCAACATCAGGTTAAAGCTATGAAATATGAAAGGCTTAGTTCTTTTAAACGGTCCATTTTAAGGTCCGTTTTATCATAAAAATAAGAAAAGTTGGTAGCTTCTATACAATGCTGTGCAGTTTGTTTTAATTGCCATAAGTAATTCTACCTCCCCCTCTCTAACCATAACCAACCAAAAATGTCCAGTAAATTTATTAAAGATGAGTAAGAACAGTGCACATGTTAAAAGGCATCTATAATTAAATTGTTTGTTTTTTTTATTTAAAATTGACCATTATTGGATACAATAATTCTTCCAGCTATGACTGTGTCATCTTGCAAGCTGTCAATCAAGTGCCTTATTATCATAAACTATTCTAATGTGAGCCATTTTGCTATAGCTGGAATGGTTACATTTAACAGTTGGTATGATATATGCAGTTATGACTGGTATATTGGAAATTCCCTCTTCACGTGCTACCTCATAGTGATTACTGAGCATGCTTGCCTACATAAAATTAGTCTGGCCAGATGGACAGGGGAGTGGTTAGTAGAGGGAGGGGGGATACTGAGCCCAAGGAAAACACATACTGAATTGAAGGCATGCAGCAACACACACACCTCAGAGTACGTGCTACTTTCACATAATAATTTATTAAGAGGGGGTAAAGTAATCTTATCAATATAGCTGTGCTTTAAACTTTGTACACATAGTAACATAGTAACATAGTAATTAAGGTTGAATAAAGACATTCGTCCATCAAGTCCAACCTATTCCCTTTTTTTTTTTTTTTTTTTTTAACCCTACCTAACAGTTGATCCAGAGGAAGGCAAAAAACCCCAGCTAAAAAAGGGGGGAAAAAATTCCTTCCTGACTCCAAACGGCAATCGGAAAGTATCCCTGGATCAACCAGATCTATATGCATTAATACCAGTAATTCTCAATATTTTTTAGTTTTAGAAACTTATCCAGGCCTTTTTTAAAGTTATTCAATGAACTTGACATGTGCAATCGCAGGACCGACCCATGGTACACAATTGTGTTCCAACAGCCATTTTGGCTGACTATTGCTTAAAGAATGGGCGCTTGGTTTTGCCACATGTGTGAACTTTTAGAAATGTTTTTCCTGGCCAACAATGCCTTTGGCTAAATACGTAGTATTTGTTCACCCGTCGATTTACATTATTAAGTGTTCCATCTTGCCAATCTTCTAATGATCACTGAAAATTAGATTTAGCTAATATCTTAACTTGTTCTTATTAAAAAAGTTCTACCAGGAAGAACGGTGAACAATATTAAGAAATGGAAACATCTTAATGACAGATCACCATAGATTTTCAATATTCAGTAATCAAATGAGCCAATACAATACCAATCATTTTTTGTCTTATGTATACATTTCTCTCGGTATGTATGTTTGTGACTTTTATTACAAATCATATACTATTTTTTTGATTCTGTTAGGGACATATTAAATGATTCATTCTTGCCAACATAATTCATGAGTTTATTGTTATGTATTATGCATTAAACAATGAGTGCACTATTAATGTATGAGTAGATAGCTCAGGCACCTGGGTAATAACAAAAGGTAAATTAAATCTAACTTCCTACGTTATTTTCGAGCTTACGCATGTATATTTCAGGCTACTTTATGTAAACCTCAAAAGCAGCCACATATATTCGGTATCCCATGAGAAGTAGATTCAGTAACTCTCGAAAGTAGCTTCAGTAACTTTGGAATTTCGGAATCCCTATTCAGCAGATGTGTGTATATATAAAATTAATATATATATATATATATGTGTGTGTGTATATGCAGTCTATATGATATATACAACTTGATGTGAAGAGATGCACTCACGGGATTTGAAATCTGCAAACAATAAATGGTGGAATAATATATATAAATATATTATGAGCAGCATATAATATCTAAACAGCAAGGTATACTAACATATAACTTTATTTTTTTTTAAATTCCTTTCAAAAACCTTTATGGCAAACCAGGTGTCCCACTACATCTAGTGAATCACAAGCATTTGGCTGATTGTATTTAAGTCCCAAACTCACTCATAAAATATTTAAGTTGTCATGCTGTCATAAAGCTTTTATGAGCTTTTACGGAGTTCTCCCAGTCAATGATCCCAAAAGCCTTTACAAATCAATTATTCTATTTTAGAGCTTGATTTATATTGCTGGTTTATGTTAATTTATTATTTTTTTCTAGCTATTTACTCCCCAAAAATGAAAATAATCTGATCTAGTTTTTCTTCTTTGTGTTGGGTTAGTTTGTTTATGTAAATAGAAAGAGGAGAAAGGATCTCACATTCACAGTATATTGAATGAAGTCTGATGGTCCAACACCACATTATTATATATATAGATCACAAAAAATAAAGACAGTGCAAATGACAAAATTCCAAGCATGAATACTAATGGCAAATTCATTGTATCCATTCCGGTCTGCCAGAAGCTGCTTCTTTACTCTTTGAAATAAAACGTTGATTTCTTGTGATTATTTTAGGTGTTTAAGTTTCAAATATGAAGACAGGGGAACTTGTTTATTGTCAGAATGCAGAGAGTAAATCACGAAGAGAGACAAAAAGAGTTTATTTCAGAAAGTACATAAGGAACAGAAGAAACACGGGCTCAATTACCGAGCGTCGTAAACACTTAGCTCTGTCTTAAAGTCACACTAACCCAGTTACAAAAAATAAATCATGACTTTACGACTTAAGGGAATTGTGGTAGTTGCACATGTTTTGAAGAAATCACCCGCGCAGCTGATGCAAGCGATTTTATTTCACTGTTGTGGTTCTTTTACTGTGACTTTAATGCCAGCAAATTTCTAGTGTCACGCAGTGGAAAGGACCTGATCGGGATTTACCCAGAGCCACAAGCAGTAAATCTTCTTGATAGTTTTTTAATGCTATACTTTATAATTGAAATATAAGACACATAACAAAAGAATATATATTTACTTTTTTCAATACTTTATCATTTAAATATAAGACACATAACAAAATAATATATATTTACTTGGTTCAATACTTTATAATTTAAATATAAGACACATAACAAAATAATATATATTTACTTGGTTCAATACTTTATCATTTAAATATAAGACACATAACAAAATAATATATATTTACTTGGTTCAATACTTTATCATTTAAATATAAGACACATAACAAAATAATATATATTTACTTGGTTAAACTTATCATTTAAATATAAGACACATAACAAAATAATATATATTTACTTGGTTCAATAAAGTAGTGAATGGGAATTGCCAGTTTGCAAATAAACCAAAGAAATAAGATTTCTGGGGAACTTTTCAATGGCACATCTTTAACCCATGAAACACCATCTTTTGCATATGTATAGGGTGATGCAATATGCAAAACCCCTGCTAGTTGCCCTCAGTGCAAAACTCACATTAACCCGATAATACATGGAGTGTCATTAAGTCCTATCAGGAATCCATATTCTATTATGTTGTTTCTGAAATCCTGTACTATGAATGGCAGTGACAGCCTCACCCCCATAACAGCCACTCACCTCCCCAAAATACCCATAACTCCGCCTCTCATCCATGCCCAGTCCGCCACCACCCTGCCTCCTGCTCAAGAGGTGAAAAAACCTGGCAACCCTGGTTGAATTCCAACACAAATGGTTTCGGGAGTAGCAAAGAAGAAATAAAGTTGAAAGATGCGAGCCCGCTTGCTCAAGTACTTACTATGTTTTTAAAAAAGGATAAATAGAAATTAAAAATGAACAATTACTGCATACCATGTTAAAGGGTATCTCCACCCCAGAAACTAAAAATTTCTATAGTGTATGGTACCCCAGCCTACCCCAACCACCACATTAGATTTGTAAAACAAGCCCCGGAAACACACTTACTAGCGTTTGTTCCTAGTAAGTTAAGAGTCAGCATTTACCAAATTGGGAGGAACAACTCCAACAACCCACTGGGTGAATCAAACGCTAAAACTTATATTTATTTTATACATATATATATATTTTACTTGTAATAACTTGAAAAGTGTAGCTGTACCTTTCTAAAGTTATTGCTGCTCTTGAAACTTTCAACTTATATTTTTGGTTATAATTTGTGGTTGGTGGTTTATGCAGTACCACATGACCATAAACCAATCAGATTAACCTCTTTTACCATTAAAAAATGGTAAATTCTGCCTCTATCCCTGCCTATGATCTCTGGCTCTCTTGGCTTGGCTGAAGGCTGCTGTCTAGTTCTTGACTCTTGGCTTGTCTAATGACCACTCTAGCTTTTACCATTGACTTGGTTTACTTTACTATTACAGGCATAAAATCCTCCCACAAGTAACTGTAACACAAAGAAACTATTAGACTGAGAGTTTTACATTTGACAAGCTCTGGTGGTTGTCTTAAAAAATGTAAAAAAAGATTGTTTTCCAAATTATTAAGGAGCTTAACACATTTAGGGACATATTTACAAACAATGTCAATTTTAGTCATTTCGCTATCACAGGACATCGAAATGGCAAAGATTGTTATTTTCCCATATTTATTTGCCATAAAAAGCTGCTTATATTGCATTATGTCCTGAATCTGAAAGGGAAAGTAAAAAAGGACCTGATCATATTACAGTAAATGCTGAAAATGGTCTAATAGTCAAAGAGTCTTCCCTGGACCATATAAGTATTGAGAAACACTCCACGATGTACTGACACCTTCCAAGGACCCATGCGTTATGCATTTTTGCCACCTCAGACTTGGTGATTTTAAGTGGCCGAACTTAACGCAAAAACACACTTATAATAATGACTTTTTGCCACCCGTTATCGGTGCTTTATTAATTCAAAATCTGGTGAAAATGTTATTGATAACAGCGGCAAAAAGTTAAGGGAGCTTTATAAATATTAAGTCTATATTTTGACAAAAATCTCAACTTACCCAGAGAAATAACGATTTTAATAATATATATATATATATACTAAAACGAAAATCAGGGCACACTCCACTCCAATCTTACTTTGCCCCTGGTGCTACCCAAAATTCAATAGACAGTTCAAAGAGCAAAGAGGTAGGTGCACACAAGGGGTCTTAATCAATATAAATTTTTAATAGTGCAACAAACAAGGCAACGTTTCGGTCCACGTCTAGGACCTTATCAAAGACGTGGACCGAAACGTTGCCTTGTTGTTGCACTATTAAAAATGTATATTGATTAAGACCCTTGTGTGCACCTACCTCTTTGCTCTTTGAACTATATATATATATATATATATATATATATATATATATATATATATATATATTAATACTGTAACTATAGTTAAGCAGGATAAACAATGGTGGAGGTGCCTCTACCCAACTGTGGGTGCAGACGCCTCTGTAGGTTCTTCCCTTAGGAACCAGTGGCTTCGCAGGAAAAAAGAGTAGCTGAGGGTCGCACTCCAAATCATAAAGAAATTTTATTATGAACCACACATATTCACGTCACAACGTTTCGGGGGGATACCCCCTATAGTTTACCTGCACCAACAGCAGTACAATTTATAGACAGGGATCAACAAATAACTAATTTATTTCTTTATTTGAAATATCACCTTTTATTACCGCAAGGGACGGTGGAATCATTTTGTCTCTTTATGTATGAGTTTTCCAATTGAAAAAAGAAAATAAATGCTGATTTTTATAAATGGAATCTACTTGCAGTGTCAGGTTTTAACACTATCCTTCTGGCTGTTGTAATATTGATGAGACCAGTATCCGTGATCGCTCAGCAGAGGAAGAAGAGTTTGTATTACAGGATGGGGAAAGTCACATCCTATCATGTTCTCTATTAGTAATGGATGATTGAGAGATAATTAAAAGCATAGACGAATGACATTCAAGTAAATATAGACACTTAACGTCAATGGCACTGAGTACTTCGTTACACGTGTAAGTAACAGAAAGAAAAAATACTCAAGCTAATTGGTTGTTAAAACAACAAGTCCCCAGATCAAAAAGAATCAAAGAGCAAAGCTCTAAAGCACTGAAAAAATAATTTGCCCAATACTAAAAATATTCATATAGTAACGGCAGACATTTAAATGATTATGACTCTGGTTAACTGCAATATTACCACGCTGTTAATTTAGTTTAAAAAAATATATTTTTTTCCATTACGTTTCTGGTCCATCTTCAGACTGCCATCAGGAAGTCCTGATGATGGTCTAAAGACAGGATAGAAACGCGTTGATATGCAATGGGGTGAAACTTTGAATAAAGACACAGGAGTGCTCCATATTTGACTGTTTCTATATCCTTTTGGAGGTCACCAGGCTAAACACATAGTGAAAAGGTGAGGGACCTTCCCTATGGACAGTATATATTTATATGTAGGGAACTGGTAAACTAGTTTCCCTTTAGTCTTCTTGTTCTTTTGGTCAGTAGGGAGCGCTGTGTAAAAGTATAAAAGGGAGATCAGCCATGTGCTCAGCCTCTTTACTTCCTGGAGTTTCCCCAGAGGAAACGGGAGAGCCAGGGGACCTTAATAACAGGTAGGCCCAGTTAATGTTAGATTATATTCTGTTATAGATCACTCCAGGAGTGACAGAAAGGAGTAGGGTAGCTAGTAGGTATGTCACCCAAGAATAGAGACAGATACAGGGGTAGAAGACTACACTACAGTGACCTTAGAAGTGGGGCGGCTGATTGTTATTCATGCTGTTTCTGATTCCTCTGGTTTGTGAGTATTTATATTGTTATGTTAATAAATAAGATACTGTTTAGGTTCAAGAACCACTGGCGCCCATTTATTGCATTCTACCTAGAGTGTTAGTTCAGCAACACCCTTCCTCCAACATATGCAAAGGCACACTCCTGATAAATAAGAGTCTTGTGCATAGAATTTGGATAAGGCTGACAGTCTCTGGAGCAAATTAAGCACCCCCATTTTACTATTGCCCTTACAAATATATTAATAATTCTGCTAAACAAATTTCCAATTTTCCCATTACATTGAGTTCCATAAAAACTAAAAGACTGTTCCATCTAATAGTGATTTCGAAATTAAATCAAAACTTCCAGCGTTTTGCCTTTGAATAGAAAACATAGAAATATTTAAGGCCAACTAAAGTCCCAGAACAACGCTGAATGAGAAGGCAGAACACCTTGATATAAAAGGTGTTCTGCTTGGGTTATTTCCCAGCATTCCGGTATCACACAGTTTGGTCACTGTGCAGGTACTTGTTACAGCAGGTCATGCCTACATATAATCTACAGCCAATCCTGTTTCAGTATGTAATAGCCAATAGTGACTAAAGTAAGGAGGTGTGGCCAGACACATGAGCATGCACATAATTATTTTTTTCAGTTATTCAGGGGATTACATTTACTTTAATGCCCTTTACTGGAGTGGTAATTTGCAGTTTATTGTTGTTCTTGGGGGGGATGCTTTCAGAGCATTTTGGCTTAGTTCTCCTTTAAGCCATTTCACAGTAACAATGACTATTTCTGTTTTAATAGCGGTATCAGTACGAAAAAAAGGATCTCCCATCACCTTTAAAACATCACAAGGGAAATATTGAGTTGTTTGCAGCCACATCATGACATAAACCTGGTACTAAATGCTTTCATTATGGCTGTTTTGCTGCTTAATCAAATTAACGTTATTACGTGCTCATACTGTTAGAATCAGCTTTTGCCAAACAAATTTAGCAAGCATATGTTAGAAAGGTCAGGTGGTTCTCAGAATTCTACGCTCTAATTACTCTCTTTCATTATTCCTGGGGAAAAAAATGAGTGTAATTGTTAAGGGGTTGTGTTTCCTACAGAGCAGGATGGGAACAGACTTCGCCTAGCAGGATTTTGGCTTAACCTTCTCCTATCTCAAACTCATTAGCATTCGGAAATATGCTGAGTTTAACAGAATCCAATGTATTTTCTCCAGAAAACTCATCCATCAGCTCAGGCCCTTTGGAGAGCAAGCTATAATTGGTTAGCAACAGATAGATATGAATATAAGAGTCAGACGCATTTCTCTATCAATGTAACACAAGACTAAAATGGACGTTTTCAGTAAAATAAGAATAAATTAGAATAAAAGAGAATCTTTGGGGTTTTTTTTATAGGGTAGATTAGAAAAGACCTTTAACCAGACCCCAAACCTTTAAAGGAATGTCCATCAATCAAATGTAATTTTACTTATAGGTGCGCCACCCCAAACCCCATTTTTGGGTGCCACACCTATAGATAAAGTGCAATTTTATTGCTGGCCCTTTAAATGTTAATCAATGTAAAAAGAAACAGAGACATGTTTAATCTGTGGATCAAATTACTATACCTAGATGTTTGTACAATAGGAATTACTTAAATTAAATTTCATCGGTACTAATATTGCAAGTTTCCTCTTCAATATAGAGATGGCTGGAAATCTTATTCCTACCATCCCTTGTTTTATGATATAGAAGTGCTCACTTTTGAAAAGCTTTGTGGAATTTATAATTGTCTGTGGAACTTGTACAGTATGTTTACTATATAACCACTATTTATATATAAAATAAATTTCACAAGATTTTAGAATGAAGTACACAGGTGTGTCTAGTGTCTAGACAAAAACTTGCTTTGACATATGTGTTGTATATTTTAAGAAACACTGGTTTAGCCCATAGTTCACTTCTTCTTTGTAGATCCACTGACAAAAGTCACATGTATCTTCAAACTGTGCCAGAAAAGGGAGTAAAGTGTGAAAGTCACAAAGACATTTCACAAGGTCCTGGTGTACAAATTACTATACTCTGATAATTAGAACTAAGCTTTAAAAATAACTCAAGTGTCACAAACTGACTATAACTCAATATTAAGACCACGTTGTATAGCATGATAAAAACTCCCTTTTAACTGTGTGTGGACTATTCTTGTATTATAATTGGTTAAAGGACAACTCCACCCTCATAAGAACATCTTTTAGAAAGAATGGCCTCTTTAAAATATGTTGATATATCAAACTTTATCCTATGAATTCATTACTGTATGCCAGCTATGGTTCTGGATGCCTCATGGAAACTGAGCAATTTAGAAACCTGTACAGTCATTGGCTGTGATGTCAACTGTCAAATCCATAACCGACAGTTACTAAATGGAAGAACCAGGAAGCAGAAACAGGACATTGTGCAGGATTTTAGGTTAGACTTATATATTTCAGATTTCAAACTATTACCGTTTAGAGTTTTGGGGGGTGATTACTGTGTGTAAGTTTTCATTTTAGGGCTGGATTTTCCCTTTAAACTGCTAATCCTCTGGGTGTGATGTTACTCCCCTTGCAGACCGAGTTGGGCTAATTTTTATTTTAACCTCAATATAAGTTGCTCATACATAAAAGAAAATCATGTTTACAGCCTTGTTCTGTAACTTTTATTATCATTGCATATCATTATTGTATTGCATATCAATGCATATTCATTATTGTATTGCATATCATTGCATATCATTATTGTATTGCATATCATTGCATATCATTATTGTGTTGCATATCATTGCATATTCATTAAAACATTCAATTAGGAATAAACTACAACATCTTTATTTTTTGATTCATCCAAACGTGGATCCTGGAATAACCACCCACTGTCAATTTCCAGCCATGGGTCAGTCCTTTTCTGATGTGCCTTCCATATGATCATGCCCTGTCTCCTTTACCTTACACATTTGCATCACATGGGAATGAAGCCTGGATTCCCTCTTCATGCTCTGTGCTGTACACCCGAATGAATGAAAGAATATATAATTAAAGAATAATGGAAAACTTTTACAACAATGTTAATCGGCAAGATGCTGAGTAGAGATGGCCGGTTCGCGGACCCGAACCTGGATCCGCCGCGGATTTATCACGTCCGCGAACGGCGGATTATTCCGGATTTTCCGGATTTTCCGCCTTCCGAACTTCCGAACCGCGGATTTTTTTTTTTTACGAAAATTTTCGAAAATACGAGTATCTCCGTAATTACGAGAATCCGCGATCTTCCGGGGCCCGGAAACCGCGAAGATCCTCGTAATTACGAGGATTCTCGTAATTACGAGAATTTCCGGAAAAACGAGACATTCTTGTAAATTCGAATTTTTGGGGCTTATTTTCAAGACGGAGCAAGCCACATGACCCAAATTAGCCAATGGCAGCTAACATGATTATTGCCAGCCCCCTGGGTATAAAAGGCTGCTTCACAGGCGACATTTTGTCAGTGTGTTGGAGTGTGTTTAGTGGAGACCTGACAGTGTAGGAGTTGGAGAGAGATTTTTGCGCTTTTTGAGCTTTTTGAGCTTTCTGTGTGTGGATTTCAGTGTGGTGGTTTAGCACTTGTTGTTACCCACCCCTGTATTCACACATCTTGAGACCCAACAGTCCTTTTAAGGACTAACTTTGTGAGACCCAAAAGTCCTTTTAAGGACTAACCCCCCTGTAAGTCCTTTGGACAAATTTTGTGTTAGACCTTTTAGAGGTCTAGGTGTCCTGTTTTTTTGTTTGTCTTTCTGTATCTGTGTGTCAGTGTCTGTGTGTTTTGTGTAGCTGACAGTGCTGCCTTTTAGCAGCAATCAGCAGCTTTTGCTGTCTGATCTGCTGTTTGCTGTCAGTTGTGTCTTGTGCTATTTGTGCTTTAGTGTAAAAAAAAAAAAAAAAAAAAAAAAAAAGCTTTGTGTTTATTTGTTTGCTTCTGTGTTGTTTTGTTGCTTTGTCTTTTGTGTTGTGTGGTGTGTGTGTGTGTATTATATATATATATATATATATATAATTTTTGGGGGGATAATTGGGAGAGGGAAATGCCTGGCAGGCAAGAGGGAGGGAGAAGCAGGGTGTTCGCAGAGGAGGGAGAGCGGAGGAGAGGCAGGAGAGGAGAGAGCGGACGAGAGAGGGAAGAGGAGGGCGAGGAGGGAGGAGGGAGGAGAGGGGGAGGGGGAGAGGAGGGAGGAGGAGGGAGGGGAGAGAGGGAGAGGATGAGGGAGGAGAGGAGAGGGAGAGGGAGGAGAGGAGAGGGAGAGAAGAGAGAGAGAGAGAGAGGAGAACCCCGGAGAGGAGAGAGGGAGACGAAGAGAGGGGATTTGAGAGAGAGAGGAGGAGGGAGGGGGAGGGAGAGAGAGAGAGGGGAGGAGGGAGGAGGGGAGGAGAGGATGGGGAGGAGAGGGAGAGCGGATGGGGAGAGGGAGGAGGAGGAGGAGGGAAGAGGGAGAGACAAGGAGCAGGGGTGCTTCTGCACGTGGAGGGAGAGGGAGAGGGAGAGGCAGAGGAGAGCCTACTGAAGGCTCTGGCCAGGAGCTACTGGCCCTTCGCAGGCAGCCGGGTTACCGTGCCCGATATTTTTAGGGGTAGGGCTAGGGCTATCCCTTCTGTCAAGGAAGGCGGATGAGGTAGTAGAGTGGATTACCCAGCTTCCTATCCACCTCTCACAGGCACAGAGCAGCCACGAGCTGCTACTGTAGAATATGTTTGCCTGCGTCCTTCCTCTCACTGAGGCTCTACTGTGGGCATGGAACCTGATCCGCTCTATCAGGAGTTCGTTGCCCACATGGCCCGTACCTTCGGGGATCCGGGGGGGAGTCTCAGGATATGTTTTCGCACACTATGTGTGGGGCTAGTGTGCTTGAGGAGGAGCTGTGCACTGATGCACAATCTTTCCTGTCGCCCGAGGCGGAGGAAAGTGCTCAGTGCACAGGGGGACAGGAGGCTGACGATGTCACGCAGCAGTCTGTGAGCAGCCAGGGAACTAATGCAGGGGGTGAGGTTCCAGATGCTGCTGCTGTTAGTGATGCAGCCTCCAGTATTGAGGAGGTGGAAGTGGACGATGAGGTCACCGATCGTCCATGGGTGCCCTCTGTGAGAGAGGAGGAGGAGGATAGTGTCTCTGAGGGATGTCCCTCAGAGCATGAGCACGATCCTGAACCCAGAGGCAGGACTGGGGGCAGGGGCCGGGGCAGAGGCAGTGCACCTAGTGGTGCACGTGGAGGTACGGCACCAATGAGATCTGGTGCCAGTGCCCCACAGCAGCAGGTGACCTCTGCTCCGAGTCGTGTCGGTGGCTCAGCGGTGTGGGAGTTCTTCTCACTGGCTCCAGGTGACAGCACAGTTGCAGTGTGCAAGTTGTGCCTGCAACGTGTTAGCCGTGGGAAGACCACATCACATTTGGGCACCTCCTCTATGAGGAGGCATATGATTCTGCACCACTTTGCCCGGTGGGAGCAGCGGACAGGGAACGTGCAGGCACCCACACGTTCCCTACCTCGTGCCCAGGTAGCCACCGTTCCTCCTCCTCCCCCTCCGGCCCCATCAGCTGCTTCCTCGGTGGAAGTTAGGGAGGAGAGGCAGCCTTTGGCCCCAGCACGCGGTGTTAAGAGGCCTCTTGACACTGCTGCTGGAGCGTCAGCTAAAAGGCAGGTCTCTCTTCCCCAGTTGTTGGAGCGGAGGCAGAAACTGTCCCCCAGTCACCCCCAAGCCCAGCGTCTCACTGCCGGCTTAGCCAAACTCCTGGCGGTGCAGCTGCTACCTTTCAGCCTGGTAGACAGTGCAGCGTTCAGGGAGTTTGTGGCCATTGGCACACCACAGTGGCAGGTCCCTGGCCGTAGGTACTTTGCCCAGAAGGCAGTACCAGCCCTGCACGACCATCTGCAGGGCAATATATCTGCTTCGCTGGACCACAGTGTGGGCAAGTGTGTCCACATTACTATGGACGCGTGGTCCAGCAAGCACGGCCAGGGGCGGTATGTGTCATTTACCGCCCAATGGGTCACTCTGCTAGCCGGCAGAGACGCGGCACGGAGCGCAAGTGGGGAGATGGTGGTACCACCACGCATTGGTGATACGCCAGTCTCCACCCCCCCCTCCTCATCCGGTGAGCCCTCTTCCCGGACAGCTCCGTGCCCCCCCAGAGCCTATGCTTCGTGCCAGGCGAGACGGTGCCATGCAGTGTTGCAGCTTGTGTGCCTCGGTGATAGGAGCCACACCGGGGCCGAGTTGCTGGCAGCACTGCAAGGGCAGGTTGAGAGGTGGCTGACCCCACACCACCTCTCAATAGGCAAGGTCGTGTGTGACAATGCCACCAATATCCTGTCTGCCCTTCGCATGGGCAGAGTCACACATGTTCCTTGCCTGGCACACGTTCTCAACCTGGTCGTCCAGCGGTTCCTCACCAAGTACCCTGGTCTCCAGGAGGTACTGAGGATGGCTAGGAGGGTGTCCAGTCACTTCAGGCGGTCATACACGGCCACAGCTCGTCTGGCCGAGTTTCAGCAGCAGAATGGTCTGCCGCAGAACCGCCTGATTTGTGACACCCCCACCCGCTGGAACTCTAGTCTTATGATGCTGCTGAGGCTGCTCCAGCAGAGGCGAGCCATCATAGACTACTTGTACGAGTACGAGGCAAGATCAGGCTCTGGGGACCTGGGTTTGCTGTTACCCAGGCAGTGGCTGCTGATTAGAGATGCCTGCCGTGTGCTCGCGCCATTTGAGGAGGCCACCAGGATGGTAAGCCGCAATGATGCCACCATTGCGGATACCATCCCACTGGTGTTCCTCCTTGAGCACACTCTGCGCGGCATACTCGACAGGGCACTCGCTGTCGAGCAGCAGGCACTGGAAGAGGAGGACGCCGACACCGTGATGCTTTCCGAGCCCGAACATCACGGTGCAGAGCAGCCGTCCGATGATGAGGAGGGGGATTTAGGTGACCTGGACCAAGGGGAAATGGGGCATTCCTCTAGGGGGACATCTCAACCCTCCCAAGTACCACATGTCATTCGTGGTTGGGGAGAGGTTGAGCCCGACACTACTGTCCTCAGTGACATCGAGGACATGGGGTCCTCTGCGGCAGGCAGTTTGCGGCGCATGGGCTCTTTCATGCTGCAATGCCTTCGCAAGGACCCCAGGATTAAGGCCATCAAAGAGAAGGAGCAGTACTGGGTGGCCACCCTTATAGATCCCCGCTATAAGGGTAAAGTGTCGGAGTTTATCCCCGCATCTCAGAGGGAAGGTAGAATGCAGCACTATGAGGCAACACTGCTACGTTGCCTCTGTTCTGCCTTCCCAGGTGCTGGCAGGCCTACAGCACCTGATGTTGGGGATCAACAGGGCTCACGTCCCCCTGTGCCTGACAGGAGGAGCAGCAGTACTGGAGGCGGCCTTGCGGCCAACTTCAGGCTGTTCTTCCAGCCACAGTTGCCAGGCCCATCTACTGGCAACTCCACCAGGCAACACCTCAGTCGCCAGGTCACCGACTACATCGGATCCAGGGCCGGTGTAGCCACATCAGAGACTGAGGATCCACTGGACTACTGGGTGGCGAGGCTTGATATCTGGCCCGAGTTGGCACAGTATGCCATCGAGGTCCTTTCATGCCCGTCATCCAGTGTTCTTTCGGAGAGGACCTTCAGCGCAGCAGGGGGTGTTGTAACGGAGAGGAGGACCCGTCTCTCCACTGAGAATGTGGACCGCCTTACATTCATCAAGATGAATGAGACGTGGATCACATCCCAGTACAGCACCCCTATTGCTGATGCCCGTGACTGAAGGCCTCCTGCCCCTGGCCACCCATACTGCTCCTTCCACCTCATTTTCCACCTAGAGGCTTAGCTGATTCCAGCTAAGCTGGCAAATGTCTAATTTTTCTTATTGGCAGGGCCATATATGGTCCTATTTTGCTCTACTGCATTCAAGTAGTAAAATCACAAAAGCTACTATGTGGCTAATTTTTCTAAGATTGGGTCAATCCTACGTGGCCTGAGAGCAATACTCCATATTTGTTCTTCCTTCTCTCTCCACGAGGCACCTTTGTGGTGTCACCTGCTCTGACCATCTCATACAGCCGCAACAGCTACTCTGTTGGTAATGTTTTCAGCTCTGGGTCAATCCTGCCAGGCCCGAGAGCAGTACTCCATATTACAAAGTGTGGGCCTGCTGTAACTCAGCTCCATATTACAAAGTGTGGGCCTGCAGTAACTCAATGGTGCTGTTCCTACGAAGCCTTACCCTTTCACTCGCTTTCCCTTGCACGAAGCATACTCTGAGGGAGAGAAGCCAATGGGGTGAGGGGTATGTCCAGTGGGGCCAAGCCTGCCTGGCTCTTCAACAATGGTGGCAAAAACATTCTTTTGTTAACAAAAAGTTTTATGAGGGATAGATAACTTTTTTTTTTTAAACTATTTACAACAAACAAAAACAAATTAAAAAAATATATATTTTTGGGGGTTACGGGAACGGGATTCCCTCCTCTCCAGTCTGGTCAGGCGGCGGCCCGTGTGGCGCATCTCCCGTCGCATGCTCTCGAATTCTGTGGAGGAAGATATTGAGAGAATTGTGTTGAAGATGTTCGAGCACATTTCCTAAAGCACCATGCGGGTGATGCAATTTTGCACCTGACAGCTACTTACACATACATGGTACTGCAATGCAATAATGTTGCGGTATGTCATAAAAAGGAAAGCTCAGTATAAGTATCATTATTTCTAAAATTCTTAGTTTATATTATGCATACCTAGTTATGGTAACAGTGATTTCTACTGATTGGCTGTTGGATGGTTACACATGCTCAGATCTCTACTGAGCAACTGAATCAACCCAGGCGCTGGTCAAGGGCAAGACCATAACGGTCTCTATTAGGGGTCCTGCAAACAGGAAGTCATTATTTCCGTTGCATTTATTTATACACAGACACAATGCTGATTGCTGAATGGGCAGATTAAGGTAATTGGGATGGATAAATACTGCTCTTTTTTCCTTAAAAGTATATATATTATCACTGAACTTCCACTTAAGCGATATTATTGCATCATGGGGATCACTGATAAACACAGAGGTAGCTGGCTTAAAACATTACGTTTATTGCTAAATTGTATCAGAACATTCTTGGTTTTGTATCACTAGGACTGTGCTACATACAAAATTTTTTGGAAGTGGTGCAGCCCCCATAAAAGCATTGTCAAACCCACAGTACCCAATGTTGCATCATGTAGCGTGGATTTTACACTGGGAAAATACAGATATTAATAGTCTTGTATATAACATTTCATTAACGTTAGATATGATTTACTTACGATTCTCAAGCATGGCCGCCAGAGTGACTGGAGAGGCAGGAGGTGCTGGAGGGGCTGGAGAGGGTGGAGGACCTGGAGGGGCTGGAGAGGGTGGAGGGGGTGGAGAGGGTGGAGGGCCTGTAGAGGCTGGTCCTGCTTCTAGAAAAAAAAATGTTTTATTTCAACAATCACCGTCCAATCCATTAGTAATATATTATAAGAACATTTCCTAAAAGGCTATGTAGTGAACATTTCTTGGATAATTTTGGACGTTTGGACCGAATTTCGTGACTTAAGCTTAAAAACTGAGGGACAAGTTACAGCCCAAACAATGGGGAGTTGGGGACAATAAATGGGAATGAGAAATGAGAAGCTCTGTCTCTCAAGCCAAATTAATAGATTTGTTTCCTTTTTTATTTTCGAAAATTTTTATCAGTGAAATAATAAAATTCAATTAATTATCAATGATAATTTCACTAATTATTTGCTGACAATCAAGGTCAATAAAAAGATTAAAAAATTGCTTAGGATGCACTTACGTGTCTGGCTGGTCCCCGGTTCCTCCTCTTCTTGGGGCGGTGGACTGCCCGGTGGGGGCAAGGGACTGCCCGGAGGGGGCAATGGGCTGCCCGTAGCCTGAGGGCTAGTTGGTGGTAGTGCTAAAAAAAAAAGGAAATTTATTTTAACTCTCACTGTCATTAAATGTTCAAATACATTTACTAAAACAATTCTCGGAGAAGTTGACAAAAATTATGCAAACATTTTGATAAAGGGCTTGGACATATCAACGTGTTAAAAAGCACACAATAGTGTGGCACAATTAATGTGATCCTCAATTTTTGCACAATTATGCTATCGTACTGCACTCACATGGCAATACACATGAGCACACCGGAAACACGCGCTTGTTTCTGGAGGGCTCGTGTGCGCTGTAATGTGGCCTTGGACAAATGAAAGATTTAGAAAAATGTTTTTTTTTCAATAGGCTGCACTTACATTCTTCCTCTGGCGGGGACGGTGGTGGGGGTGGGGTATCCGAGGAAGATTCCCCTGCAAATTAAAATAAAAAAATACATAATGAATGATATATCTAAAGGAAATATTTAATTATATACTTTGAATTCTGCTTGAAAATACAGATTAAATAAGGCAATATTTAGTTTCATTAAAAGTCAATCATATTTCTATGGCAATGATTTCATACCTTATTCTGGCTAAGTACTTATATTTTTATTGTGTGTATTGTAGCCACGGAAAGGGAAAAGTTGGTTGGGTGTAGGGGAGCATCAGTAGCTGTGTGTACTTGTATCTGTATAGATTTTGTGGGTAACACAACATTTTTAATTTTGGAGTGTATAAATCAATTTTTAATAATTGATCAACATTTTATTTTTGACTTTACTTTCCCTTCAAATAGGGCTGCCATGTAACTAAAAGGGTGGGCCAGTAAAGTGTGTTTAACTGTGTCTATGTGTGGGTATCAGTGTGCATTTATAAGATAAAAAGAAATCAATTTTTAATGATCGATTTCATTTTTAACTTTACTTAGCCTTTAAATAAGGCTGCCATGGAAATGGAAGGGTGGGCCACCAAGTGTGTCTATGTGTGGGTATCATTTTAAATTTATAGGTGTTATGTTAAATAAAGTCACTTTTCAGTGATTTATTTTTTGACTTTACTTACCCTTTAAATAGGGCTGATATTGAATAATACAAGAATAATAATAATGTAATAATAACCAGTGAATGAGAAATACAAAGAACTTGGATCTCTCTCTCTCTCTCAAGCCAAATTTAAGGATTATTGATGTTTTTAAAAACATATATATATATAAATATGTTTTTGTCAGAAGTGAATTAAAATATTTTACTACGTATTATAATACAGTAATATAATAAAAAGTATACTTGCCTTCTATCATTTGCCGAACGGCAGCCACATATTGAGGCCTCTGCCTCTTGAGGTCTGACCACTGCCTCTGGAGGGTAGAGACAGTGGTCTGGTATCCGAAGCGTCGCAGGATGCGGCGCTGTAGCCCCTCCATTATTCTGCGCCTCCGGCGCCGCACATGATGGGTGCCAGGGGGGAAATCATCATACCCCCTGAGCAGGAGGTAGTTCAGGGCATATAGTTGCCTTGCAGCACTGGCCATTTTGATAGGCAGGAAGTTCCGGTTCCTCGTTTTTACGGAAATCCTCGTTTTTACGGAAATCCTCGTTTTTACGGAGATTCGCGGACTTACGGAAATCCTCGTTTTTACGGAAATCCTCGTTTTTACGGAGATTCGCGGACTTACGGAAATCCTCGGTTTTACGGAGATCCTCGTTTTTACGGAAATCCTCGTATTTTCGAAAAATACTGTTCTCGCTAGCGGACTGTAATTTTTAGGTATTGTAGGCATTGATACGTGTTTCTAAGGACATTACCCAGGTCCCTGAGTGATTAAGTTAACATTACCAAGGCTATTTAGACCACTTTTAATGCGGATTTTGCCGAACTTTCATTTTAATACGTTTTAACGGGTCCGCTCGCGGATTTTCGAATTTACGGATTTTTTCGAAAATCCGCGGATCCTCGCGCGGACCGGATTTTTCGAAGTTCGGACATCTCTAATGCTGAGAAATATACCTTCGCAATTACAAGTACTGATCCTCCCCGTAAGTCTTAAGTGGGGATAAGATGCTTCAAAATGCATATGACTTTGAATTTTTACCTAACAATATGATGCAACAACTTTCCTTAAAGTGTCCATGAAGTTAATGCATGACATTGGTTTTGTAGAACAATGACAACAACTCATATATGGGAAGCCTGTATTACAGCGATAAAATTATCAGAAATGTATTTCAAGACTTTAAGAGTTTTTGATACATTTCACATTGATTGGTTAATTTTGGGATATTGCTGAATTTGCATGATGTTTGGTATTTCAAGTAAGCAAAAAATTCCTGCTATTAGGATGTTACTTTGGTTGAAAGTAAAAAAACAAAAAAACACACACACAAAAGGGAATAACTGAAAGAATTATGCTGAGCTTTCAAATATCCAGGAAAGGGTTATAATAAGGCCAAGAAAGACTCTATTAGCAAAACGAAAAAATAAAAGCAGTTGTAAAAACCAAACTAAATTTAATAGTAATTTCCCATTAATAAGAACAGTTTGGCAAGGTTTTGTTTCTTTCTGGTGATACCCTTTGTGGGTTGTTAAAATTAATAATCCTAATCCAAGTTTTAATTACCGGTAATCTGAATCTTATGGTCTTGAATTTTTGTTTGGGGTTTATTTCTCTGTACATTATAGCAGTGTGGTAACATCCTACTTGCTATAAGAATAAGTCTCGACCTGATAAAGGTTTGATCCCACCACTGAATTTTTTTTTTTCTTTTTTAGAAAATTGTCCTGTTGTCTCATTCTTTTTCTTCTATTTCTCACCAATTAATTTATAATGTTTTACATGAGAACTAGCTGAAAATTAGAGATGGACGAACTTCCTGAAGTTCTAAAGTTCTATAGTTCAATGGGTAACAAAGTTCTAATTAAATACCGGTAAAATAGCAATGGTAACTTACTGTTAATGGCTCTTGGGCCTGGGAAATGGTCTGGGGAACATGTCCATATCACCAAAACTTGTCTAAACTTTTCCCACGATCAGGGAATTGTTGGGTTTCTGCATAGAGTTTTTTGTACATTCAAGGGTTATGGCTGAATTTGAGGTTTACCAAACTACACATTTCGAGGGCTACCGAACAGCACATTTGAAAGTTACCTAATCGAAGGCTATATTCAAGGGTTCAATATAACGCTACATTTGAGAGTTAACGAATGATACGTTCAAGGGTTACCGAAATCGAAGGATACATTAGAGTGTTACCAAATATTACATTTGAGAGTTATCGACGAAATGCTCCATTTGAGGGTTATGGATGAATTTGAGGGTTAGTATACATACATTGAAGGGTTATCGAATAAATATCCGTGAGTTTGAAAAACCCAAACTAGTTTGTTGTTCAGGAAGTTCTAAAAGTACGAATTCATCCAGACTATTAAAGTTCAGGTCAAACTCGGGTTTGAGTTCGGTTCTAGTCGATCTCTACTAAAAATATGAACTTTCAAAAATGTATAAGGCTGCAAACGAACACCGTGGATCATTGCCTTTCCAAAACTGTATTTTTGTTAATGAAAATTGTTTAGTTTCTGTTTTTTCCCCATTGCATTGCAGTCTAATCATCTAGGTGCAGGACCTGTAAACAGAGCTGGGTAACATCACTTCCCTAGGAAAGGACCACCCAGATATGGCCCCAACCAATCAGATCTTGTTTAAAATTTGAAAGCTAACACCTGATTGGGTGGGGCAAAATTAGCACCATTTTTAACAATAAGAACTTTTATTGCATTTCCCTGTGTAAGTTTCTCTAAATGTTAAACATTTTGGAAAGTTTCAGTCATCAATTTTAGTGGTTAGTTGCCTTACTTTTCCACTAAGTTTTAATTTTGTTCTTTAAAGAAAATCCATAACAGCAAATGTCAACAAGAGTTTTTACTACCAAGTATTGCCAATTTTCCTATGTATTAATGAATTCACATAGGGATTTAGATCTCATTGGAATATCCCCAGAGTGTGATATGGCTTGCTCCTCTCTATATTTTCCTCTGCAAATTTTAGAACATTGTGAGGTTGTGCTGTAAACTCACCGGTTTACACTGGGTAACTTGTAGTTGATTTACATTTCAGAAAATTAACTTGTATTTGCATTTTTTTTTGTTCATGGCATTGTCACCTCAATTAGCAAATCTCACATGATGTATGTGTTGCTCATTGGGCTCTGCACTACAAATGCACTTGGTGAGTCACGTTCATGTTTGATACTCACATCATTTGCATATTCAATTTCCTTTGTGCATTGAGAGTTAGGTCAGATCTGTAAATGAAAAAAAAAAAGAAAAAACATTGACTACATTAAACATCTGCATTTAAAAAAAACAACGGGAAAATGTAACCCAGCATTAAATGGAAAAACATTTTAGCATTCTTGTAGCTAGAGATCAGTGTATTTCAACATCAAAAAGTATTGAAATCCATGAAAATTGTTAAAATACTTTGATTAATACTTCACAAAAGTGAAGATCTTAACCACTAGGTCCTCGCCCTTGGGTTGCATTTAGATGTGGCTTACCAGGCTGTCAAAGACCAGCTTGTAAATCCAACGTACATCCACCCTCCTGGCCTCTGATGAAGTGGGACACGCCCACGAAACGCGTCAGGCAGGTGGAGTAGTATCTTGTCTCCTTGCTGTTTAAGATGTGAATAAAATATTGACTATAATTCAACTACACCTCCGTGAGTAGCGCTGTGACTTGCTGTTTTGTATTGAAATTGTACATCCACCCCCTCCCACAATCTGGGACTGTTTCTTGCAAAACAAGTCTTCCCATTAAATAAATACCAGAACTATAGAGAGGTGGGTCTAGACTGGCATTACAAGTCAGCCTTTGACAGGCAGGTATGCCACATCTAGATGAAACCAGGGATGAGGACCTAGTGGTTTAGTCCTCACCCAGGGTAATATCAATGGAGGTGGGTTGATTGTGGTGGCTTACTCCCACTATAATTCCCCTTCAACAAATTGTAAAAGGAATAAACGTGGAACGGGAAAAAACATTTTGAAAATTACTGTTCTAGGAAACAGTCTTAAAACAAATGGGCTGAATGAAGGATAACCTGTGTGATGGGAAAGAGACAACCAATATATACATATATAACAATAATTTATTATGCCTATGTATACACTCTAATAAAATCCTTAAGCTGGCCAGCCTACAATATACAATATATCTTCAAAATCTATAAAAAGCATAATAGGAATAGTTCCTAGTACATAGATGGCATTAACTCCTTCTCCAATATAAAATAATATATACACACCGAGAGAGCTATAAAATCACTATAGACCATGCAGAATAGTCCAAGACTGCAGGGGAGTTCCGCTAGCTCCAAGGGTGGACTCACCTACCCGAGCATACACATAGTGATGCCGGATTCTATTCTATTCACATACAGTCAGTTACTATGTGTGCGCACACCTATAGTCCTACCAAGGACAGCCAAATAAATAGTAATACAACTGAAGTATAAAATACATCACTGCTCCCTCTGGTACTGGGAGTGACAGACTGGAGTCCCTCTGATCCCCTGGGCAGCTAATAATCTCTGACCGTAGCTGGTCGCTCTTGGGATCCATAGGATGGGTAAATCCACCTGCTATTTGGTGGTCTAGAATCCTTGAAACTCCTCTTCCCCTGTTAGAGAGCGGCAAAGAGATATCGCCGTGTAGCCAATATCCTTCTGTGCACTTCTGGTTGCTGACATCACCACTACGCATTTCACTCAATAGAGCTTCCTCAGGTAGTCTTAAAACAAACAGTGGTTCACAGTAAAATTCTGCAGGCAAAACACATGTTTCAGCACTAAACCGGCTTTGTCCATCTCTTCTTTCTCTTCTTAAAATCTGAAAGCTACTGGTTAAAATGGGATATCACTTTTATAAACAATTCCTAGCCTACAGAGACTGCAGGACGAGTCCCCAACCTGGGATTTTCTCACTTAAATCAGGAAAGTTGGGAAATAGCAAAGTATAAAATAAAACTTTGTATTGACTTTGTTAAAATCTATTGGTTGTTTCTTACACATTTAAATGTTGTCTTGTTTTGTATTTTATTCAAAAACTAAATTCTTGAACACCTAGAAATTGAAAACATTCTAATATGATATTTTGCATAAAATAACATTTCTTTTTTTTAATCAGGTATACAGATAAAAACATGTTCTGTCCATACCCAGCACATTTAAAAGAATAAACAGAACAGATCATAAAAAAATATGCTAAGAATAGACCATAAGAGGGAACTCAGGTGTCCTTGCTTAATTTTCAATAAAAGAAAAAATCTTGGAGGCAAACATAAGAGGTTTGTGTCTTAATATATCTTCTTGTAGATAATTGCCTGAAATTTCACATGTCTAGTGCCAGGGAACGAAATAATAACTCAGTAAATAAATTAATAACCATGATGTTTCCAACTGACTTTTTTTTAAGGAAAGCAGCAGCTGGTGAGCTAACTTTCCACAAGCAAAAAAAGCTTCTTTAGGTACACGTTAAACTTCAAACACTACAGATTCTGGCTATATGCTAATGATGTGTTATTTTAATGTGTTCTTCCAGCCTCTTCACTGTTTACGATATCCCACAACATCCTGAAACACTTCTCCTGGTTTCTATGATCTATAAATGGTATTAGTTTGAAAAGCATTAAATACAAAATTCACAGTTATGGATTCAGTTTAAAAATTGAAAACAAGTAGGCATTAAAAAATATCGATAGGTTTTTTTAAATACCGAAATTAGGCCTTTTGAGACCAAACTGATTATTAATCACCTGCACACCCTGGCACTTTGGAGGCACTAGTGAGATGATAATTTGTACTGAGATCTAGAAACAAATAAAGGGTTTTTTTTTTTTCTCACATCATTAGTTATTTCTCCATGTACCTGAATGTAGGAAATAGAATTCTTTATTACAAGTCCAGCTCTACAAGTGGGAATGCAGGGAAAGGTCTATTTGTCTTCTAATAACCATCTAGGTTCAGTATCTCGTAACATGGAACTTTTTCCCTTTCTGCACAGTTCGTATTCTATTCAGTAACACTTCTGCTCCCTACTAGATATGGCCAAAACTGACGGGTATTGTTCCGTTTTCGGATTTTCGGACCCCATCTCTACTCCCAACCCTTTTCTCCAATGAGCTGTTTCTTGCCATTATTTCTTATCTAATAAGTTTTAGATATACAGAATTGTATGAAGCAATGTGTTTGATGCAACCTAATTTAAATATATATGTGTGTGTGTGTGTGTGTGTGTGTGTGTGTGTGTGGTCTCAAGCCCACCAACTACTGTGACCATTCATGTAACCATTCCAAGATGAGCAATGTACTGAAGACCGGCATCTTAGGAGAAAGGGAGATCAATGCAGCATTCATGGTCCTATTTATGGTAGTATTGCTAATGTAATTATGGCTGTATTGGGTGTGAATCTTTTGGACTTTTGACCCTTCTAACCTCATCCCCAGCTAGAACCCTAACATATTTTTACTTTATTATTAATTATTATTATTATTTTATTATTATTATTTTTAATTTATTCAAGTTTGTGATTTTAAAAGATTGCTTGGCAAGTTGTGACATTAAATGTTCTGATATAGTGCAAGTAAATGTATTATTATATTTCTATATTGTATAACAGCTGTTAGATGAAGTAATCAAAACAATTTCTCTGGAGAGGACCCTGAGCCTGCTTTGCAATGCCAACAAAAAAAATCTAAATCCTGTTATATCATTGTGTTATTTATGACTCAATTGCACATGACACATTGCTCTACATATGTAAAATCTAAAGAGGAATGTTAACAGCGGTAGTGCCAAACTTAGTGGTTCTGTTGCAGCAGGAATTAGTTTAAAGGCTATAATTTTTTTGAAAACTTTTTTAAAAAACAGTTAAAATGAAAAGTCCCCGTGGCAGGTAAATAGGTTTGGTACTTTCTACATTCTAATAGCAGCAGCATTACAAAACAAACTGCTTCTGCCAGGCTTCCCGAGTGCTTCACCACTATCTTTAATACAGGAAGGCCCAGGGCCATAACCTGGCAGATGAAAACTGTATGTTGCTGTAGCTCATCAATAAAACAATATTGGGTGGTAGGAGTAATCAATTCTACCTCCTTGCTCCAGGTACTTTTCATTTCTAAAAAGTACATTTTTCAGTATAGTTGTCTAGTTGTCTAATTTTTCAGTATAGTTGTGTCTATGACAAATAAAATGCACCAGTGTAAATTATTGGGGAGATTCAATGAAAGTTCTTATCGTTAAAAATGGTGCTAATTTTTCCCCAACCAATTGAAAGATAACATCTGATTGGTTGGGGCAAAATTAGCACCATTTTTAACGATAAGCAGTTTTTTATTGAATAACCCTGTACGTGTCATCAATCATAGCCTGGTCAAAAAATATTTGAAAACATAACTTACAGGGATGTAAAAGGTTCTCTAAACCTTCTACTTTGTGGAAAAGTATAACTGATCCAGAATTTCTGAAGCTTTTTTAAAGATTTGTTTACTAATTCTGCCAGAATATAATATTGTTTACAGATTAATCCTTTGCTGTCAGTTTGCCCTGTGAGAAAATCCCAGGAAGATTTTGGTATTTCTTGCCAAAGCATGCTGTGATTTTAGGAGAAGTAAAAAAGAGAATGTTGGAAGAAGTTATCCCCTGATGATGGCCAAACACAATTCCGTTATCATACGATCGATATCGGCCAAATAAAAATGAGTCAACTTGCCTGATACTAGGTGAAACAAATCGCAAATTTATGGACACTGATGGGGGCTTACATTTTTTCAAAATGAACCACTATATAGCTTTGTATATATCCTTAAATCTAAAATTCCACAAATCTCTGCATCAAGCCCTATTTTTTATAGAACTGTTCATAGTGGTTTGCCTAGGGGAATTTATTTTTAAGCCATAAAACTATAGCTTTGGATGTTTTAGAATATTATTATTATTTTAACTGCTGTTGAATTGCTAATAATGAGATTAGCATTTTATTGCCATATCTCCAGAGAGGAAAGTCTACTTCCTGCCCTTTCCTTTGTTGTAGAATGTGTCTGTGATTATCTTTCTGCAATAAATGTTGCAGATCATGTAACTTCTCTGTCCAATGCTACTTATTTTTACATCAAGACCATATAAATATCAATCAAATTACAAATAGGAAACTATTATGAAAAGCAGCATTAGTAAAACAACTGTGAACTGGTCTAATGAATATGGATGTGTTATAACAGATTAAAGAGGAATGTACTGTACAAGTTTAAATGGCTGTTTGAACAAAGATTAATGCAAACACTTTCTGGAATTTATTTTCTTTCAAAACACTAACGTTTAAACAAAGTTTGGAATTAGTGGTTACTTTGACTAAATCCAAATGTACACAGTCAACCCAACCCAGTCAAACAGTTTATTTTAAGAATTATGCTTATTGCAAATGTAAAATGTTTAAGGGGTCCATTCAAAGTGTTGGCTGCACAGCCACAAAAAATAATCTAGCTCTTGGTTAGTTCTCTAGGAATCTTCTTAAGTAAGTTGCGGGTTTCAAAATGTCTGTTCAAGAGAATTAATTGTTTATGTTTTATTCTTTAGGATTATTTTTATCTATGGTAATTCAAAAACAGATCAAGTTAGAAAGCCGCTGCTAAAGAAAGATAAAAAGTAATATATGCAGCATTTCATTTGACAAAGGCGCAAATACACAAACAAAATACAATCAATTTCAAAATTAAAGGCCTTAAATTACAAAATAAAACAAAACAATAATATATATATTATGAAACGTTGAAATGTACTCACCCTCTTTCATTGCTGTAGCAATGTTATAAAGTTTTAAACTGACCACCGTGGCCCTTCCAAAATGTGTCATTGCAAGCCAAATTCAAAGTTTCTACTTATCTCCACCCCCAAATGACAAACTTCCCATAATATAGGGGAACCCCCAACCCTAAATGCTACCTTTTAACCTTTAAAATCTGCCCAGAAATGTTCTTACCCACCTTCATTCCCTCGGCCACTGCCTCTTCTGCTACTTCCAGGAACGGAAGAGCAGAAGCAGCCAGAACAGGAGCCCCTTCTGGGATTGTCTAATATGCAATCACAGAGGCGGCTGCCGGTCAGCAGAGGGAGCCAAGGGAATGAGGTTGGGTAAGTACATTTCTGGCCTGGTTTTAAAGTGATAAAGGTAGCGTTTAGTGTTGAGGGTCCCTTACATTATAGCAAGGTTGGTTTTTAAAAGAAGATTACTGCAGCACTGAGGGATCTGGAGGGGGGAGAGGTCCACTGCACATACTAGAGTCCTCTAAGAGGTCACGGAAGTAGACCAAATTACACACAGACAGGCTCCTACTCTTCACTTTCTGGACTTTTATCAGGCCCTGCAGTAGAACCATAAGGAGCAGAGGAGAGAGGTAAGGATCATTAAACACTATACAGTGGGACCAGCAGTGGGACAAATTTTAGTTTGGGGGGTGAACATGCCCTTTTTATACCACACTCCCTAGTTAAGCTTTTTAATATGTTTAATGGATATCCAAGTGGGGTAACTTTCTCTCCTGTTACTGTCCAATCTGTAAAACAGTTTTAATAAACTTCAAAGTGGGAACTTTCTGTAGGGCATCCTGATTAAAACTGCATTCAATATTGCTTCTTGTGAGGTGTATGGTGGACTGGAAACCCCCAAACAACAGCCAAAAGTATTGCTGCCTTCTCTAATTGTCAGAGATTATGGATGTAAATAACTATAAACATACCAATCATTGCTTTATGCTGTAAACTATCTAAATACATTTTGTTTTACCAAACATTCATTTTTCTTTACAGAAATCTACTTCTTTAGAACAATTTAAATCTGATGTACAAGTGATGAAATCAGCAATGTTGGGCTCAGATTATTGATTTTACATGTTGCTTTACTTACCGTAGGTAAAGTGGTCGATTTTGAAATCTACAAAGTTGCAAGTCAAGAAAATATAGGAGCTTTTAAAAATGATGAAAAAATTATCACTCAATTTGTTTTATTTTCAGAAAACAGATATTGGCCTTTTCAACGCTAAAATAATGTTCATAAATGTTTATGACAACAATTAAAAGACCTGCATTCAATAATTTGCATTCTGCGGTGGAAAAGGCATTCATTGGAAGCTATTATTATTCCAACCACATGTTTTGAATTGTCTACACACAATTATTATTGCAAAGCAGCTTTCTGTTCATTTCTTTACTGCTATTCTGCTTCTAACAGGCATCTGAGCTCCGTGGATCTCCAGCGCATTCACTCTGCTACCAGTAAGCAAAGTTTTTGAAGAATGACATTTGCGGTGGCAGAAAATATTTCTTTTACAGTGTTCGTGGGAAACGCAATTAATCAGTGAAAGGTTTTGTAATTATTCTTCATTGGCTCCGACAAAGAGAAATTGAAGAATTAAATATTTTTTAAATTTATAAATATTTCTCTTCTAGTTATTCATGTGATAATGGCGTTCTCTCGTGTTGCTATGCAAAGACACGCATGCAGCAAATGGGATCACGTTCCTGCGATGTACTTCTATGTCAGATTGAAAACTAATCTCATAAACATCTTACGCGTTTCAAGCGCTTTTAAAGAAATGTAATGCGTTATACGCTATGGTTAAATAATGTATTGTTCTTTTTATAACTAAATGAATTAGAGCCTAGATTTTTAAAAAAAAAAAAATATTGTATTACTTCAGAAAATGAATGGGCTGAAATGGAATTTTAGGATCTGATGTTTAACTTTCTTAACCAGTTCAAGCTGCTCCATCCACTACCTATAAAAAACTTTTTCTGTAGTGTAGTGTACCCCAAGCCAACCCCCCAACCACCATGTTCATTTTTTAAAACAAGGATAAGAAATAGACTTACAATCCTTCACTTCCTCAGCTCTCTGCAAAGCCAGCAGCTGCATCTGTGATTGGCTGACTCTCAACTAATCACAGACGCGACTTCCGGTCCAGACCCTCTCTGCTACTTCTGGCAAGCAGAGACAGCCGAGAGAACGAACGCTGGTAAGACTATTTCTGGGGCTTGTTTTAAAAAATGAATATGGCAGTTGGGGGTGGGGTACCCTACCCTACAGATAAAGATAATATTCTGGGTGGAGATACCCTTTAATTAATCATGTTAAAATCACAATTAGCACAGCCAAACTCATACCCATCAACTTTTGCTATTAAGGAGGCACCCAAGCTACACCTTCCTGCCCAAGCCACACCCATTCTAGGACAAATCTCTGTTGTCCAAGACAGAAGGACAGGTCTATAAAAGTATAACTGTCCCAAAAAAAATTGAGACTGTTGAAAGGATTGCATGATCATCTTACCTTGCCGGATGCGGAAAATCCCAAAGACTCAAAACCCATAAACAAGTTTATTAGGAAACAGTTGAACTTATTGTTGTTTAGGAAAGTTTTGTGTGTTCTAAAACTGAGTTTCACTTTTTACCTAAAACTGCCTTTATAGAAAAAGAAAACAGGATAGATCAAGCTAAAATAGAAACAGTGGAAGAAGTGCTGCTGTACAGGAGGATAAAATGGAAAGCAGATCAATGGATCACAGAGAAGTGATTTTATTCTGGGACATCCCCGACTATAAAATTGATATTCCCAGATACATTGAGTTATAGGGAGAGATGACTACAGGAGTAGGTAGAGCTGATAGTTACATTATACATCAAAAAATAAAGACTTTTTATTTTTACTCCAAAACGTAACTATAAAAATAACCCTACTTCTGTATTTTAACAGTAAATAATAAACGTAACTTTTTCCCCCGCAAAAAAACTCCCTTTCCCCTTCATAGCTCCATAGTTGGCTCAGATGATTCTGCTAATTTTCCCTCCTAAGCTGGCTCTGGTGACTCTTTCTTCCCTCCTTATTTCCGCAGCCTCCTCAACCGCCTCCTCAACCTGCTTCTCCTCAGTAACCCTCTATCTCAGCAGTATCCTGACAGAGTTGATGCTCAGATTCTAGAAAAACATTTACTCACTTAGATTTAGTAATAGTTCATCTCATGTCCAATGTTGTAAAGTAAAACTGAGCCATGAGTGGGAATCAATATCTGTTACACCAAATAATAAACATGTATATAAAGATGCTTATTTTAGTAATAAAGTAACTTTATGGACATAAAGTTATATCATTTGACCTTCTCCTCTTTAAGTCTGATTTATTTTTTCTTGGCAAGTCAAACACGTTATTTCAACACCATATCTGTAAAGGCAGAACATAGTTATCATACCCTTCCTTTGTGAGAGACTTTACAAGATAGCTTTGACCACTCAGCTCTCTCTCTTCACAGCATCAACGCATCACGCCCATTGGATAAATAATGCAAAGACTACAGAGAAATAAAATCTCAATGAAATCCTATTTCCTTTTGGGGAAAGTTCTGAGGCAAAAAAGATAAGCAGCAAATACTAAAAAAAATAATTGAAAAAAATCCCATCAAGACAGAAAAAAAGAGAATGATGGAGAAGCTGGGCAGGGAAATTAATGTGCAATACGGGGTGCATTCACGCTCTGAATTAGTATACCAGAGGCAGCTAATGAAGAGGGGAATTACCAAAGGCAGCCAAACAGTTTCATCCATCTCTAATAAAAATATTAAGAAAAGGTTCTTACATCCTTAACTAGTTGCAATGTATATTCCAAATACGGTGCCATCTATGACACGGAAACATGCTAAAGTTCAAACAAAAAGACATATTTGAAACTGGCAAACAGAAAGAAAAGGTTACTATGGACAAAAGGACCCAGATGGATTGTGGGTAACGAAGTAGGAATTTGTGGAGACTGAAGCAAGAATGAGAAGATACAGAAAATGTTGAGCAAATTATAGATGAAAAGATCTTTTTTGAGACTGATATGGTAACAGAAAGAACATTTTATTTACAATGTCAATTTATTCCTCAATTTAATCACAGAGACCCTGTCTAAGCAGTGTTAGTATTGACCATGAAAACAACATAAATTATTATGGATGAGATCACATAAACTCTCTCTCAGGGCACAAGGCCTCAGGCATAATATTTAAAATTACTGTTTAGGGATTTGTTTGTGGATACCATTTTATCCACATATGCCGGCTTACGGCCCTTACTTACTGATCTTAGTTGGGACTTCTACAGAGTTTTTTTATATATATATATATTTTATATTTTTATACATATATATATATTTATTGAGAATTATTTATTTCCCTTGAGGGTGTTATTATTACTCTTAAAGATTTCTTGGATGTATATATATGTGTTTTGTTTTATTAGTATTGAGGCTGGCCAGCCCATGTTTTCCCATTGGCTATAGGTATTATTGATTTATAATAAATTAATTGTTTTGGGAGTATATATTTTATATTTTATGTATTTTTAGGTATATTTAGCATACAGGGAGCCATTGTCTGGTGAGTGCTGTTGTCATTCTTAGACATTTTTCCTGAGAAGAGATCTCAGGGGCTCCTGTTGGCTTCTGTTTTGGGGTACTGGTGATACATATCTATATATTATATTTAAATGTACATACATAGTTTGCATGAAGTAATAAACCAGTAAGGTTCCCATTAGTTTGTAGAATTGTGTTATTCCCTAGAGTCCATGCCTGATTGATAAACATTTCATTCTAAACAGGCCCATTTGTACAGGTATGGTAAACATACAAGAAACAGGAAGCACAAGAGGTCATTCAAGTAAGATTGTGATTAACGATCTTAGTTGTATGATCTTCTCCCGTACTATACCATGGCAGTACTTTACTACCACATGGTATTGTCCAAGCGAACATTCGGAAATGTACGACCCCGGACGTTTTGTGTGTTTGTGTTAGAGATACACTGTGTGAGTATGTTTCAGATACAGGTGCATTTCAGTTTGACTTTGATTATATGACCTTGAAACAATGGAATGTTTGAGTTTGAATGTCTTACCCATTCAATTTGAATGGGTGAAAAATGTCTGGAAATTTGCAGATAACTTTGGTGGATTTCTACAGCTCACTTCTAGGTGTCGAGGAGGAGATACAAGAAATGGAAAGAATTAAAGAGAAGAAATAGAAAGAAATTCAATGTATCTTTTTCAAACCAAATTATTAAAGAATTGTATGAACTTGTTAATTTATGTCATAATAATGTAAATAATAATAACAACAATATTTAGTTCTGACCATTACTGGCTGATTCTGAATGAAATGATCATATGAATTAAACAAAATCAGATTGTGTAAATATTTATCTGTAAATGTTGGAATGTCTATATTATTTGTCTTAGCAAAGTCAGTTTACAAAACCTTCATTGATTATAGCAACAATGCCTCTAGGTAACATACATTATTGGTGCTTTTTATCTATAATGCAAGCAATAAGGCAGGGCCTCTTTCTACCAATGTGTACTGATGATGGCTCAATAAAGCTGAAACTGATCTACAAATGGCTCTGCGCTTAGCTCTTGAAATGCTGTAAAAAGCAACATGGAAGGCATAGCGTTTATTCAAGGGCTACCTTGGAAATATGGGCATTACCCAGAAGTCTCTCCTACTTTTATTTGCATATGTGAAACGTCTCTCTAGTATGAACTGTCCCTTTCCTACTCAATCCCTTGGTTATGCCCTATTTATTTATAACATACAGAGAAGGAATATTCCTAGCTCATAGTATGCCATGCCTCCTGTATTTTAAATAAAAGTTATTAAAAATCCTGTTAAACAATAGTATTTATCATTACAACAGAAGGAAAAAGAAATGGATACACACATGTTAACAATCATACATAATACGTCTGTTAGATGCTAACCTTTGTTTGATCCTTTAATAAAGGAGCCTGGAGAGTATCAATTGGTAGTCTGACTGTTTAGTCTTGATTAGAAAGGCCAGGAAAAGGCTACACTGTATTTACCTAAGGCTGGGTACAGACAAGCAGATTTTTTAGTCGGGCCAAAAATTCTGCAATGTTTTTGGCGCGGAGCCGACCAATGTTGGATTTGACGAATGGGCAATTGGTTATGTTGGTAAATCAATGCTTATGGTAATTCATCAACGCCGACCACTCGCTAGTGGTGAACAGTTGGTCGGGATGGAAAATCCCCCCCTGTGTACTCAGCCTTACAAGCTCTGGTAGGGGGAAAAGGGTGGAGTAGTTAGAAAAGTCACAGAGTATATGTGAGAGGGGGTCCATGGCCCACTCTGTAAAAGACACCTCTAGAATTAAACAGATGCTTTCTACAAAATGTTGAAGACTTTAGTTGTAAGGGGTACAGCAATCTGTTACCAAAAATAGAATACCTGTATTTATATTTTAGCTCCCCTCAAAGTCCCAAACAGCTTAAAAAGAAACATTTCTGCTGCTACATCTCCTAAAATGCGTTTTCAAGACGCTGAGGTTCTGCTAAGATGATTGTAGTGTCAATTCATTAAGATTTCTTTCCCGTTGACCCTTTCACGGATCCGCTGTAGATCAAAAGAGCTAACATTATTGCATTCTGACAGCTGTTAAAGGTCACCAAGCCGCATTAATTCAGGTTATTTTGCAGCACATTGTTGATATAGGGCAGAAGTGATCTGTGCCCGCAGAGGTTGTGAGAGCAGTAATGTTTCCGATGTTCTTCTAGCTCTGAAGGCATTTAACTCATTAAAGCCAAAGAAACATGCAGATGACTGTATCTCTGTATGAATATTACTATTAGAAGCCATTATTATATAAAACATTAATAAAAGGTTTCATGCATAATGTTATCGACCCCCCCAAAAAGATCTAGGGTATTATATTAACTATTACCTGTCATTGCCCCAGTCTTGGAAAACTAGGTCTCTTCTAGAGATGGCCGGGTTTTATACCGTTGTCAGGTTCTCGGATCTCGGGGAAATCCCGAAGAAATCCAGAAGATCCGAAAATGTTTCCGACCGTATTTTTGAGTATTATCGAACGTTCAAGGCT
The DNA here is from genome assembly GCA_019447015.1 of Hymenochirus boettgeri. NCBI lineage: Eukaryota > Metazoa > Chordata > Amphibia > Anura > Pipidae > Hymenochirus > Hymenochirus boettgeri. Next base: position 89,439,251 of record CM033476.1, read on the forward strand.
ATTTCTAAGAATTTCTGAAAATACGATCCGAAGTCCCAAAATCTGAACGGTTTCGGACGGAACATTCGGATTTCAGAACCTAGGGGTCCCAGATCCCATCTCTAGTCTCTTCCAGTGTCCAATTTTTCCTTTATCCACACAACCACACTCATGGTTAATACATTTTGCAGTTCATTTTTGACGTTGGATGTTGCTTGGTTGCCATCTTTCTTTTCTTTCATTTCAAACCCTCTCTTCCCCCAATGGTTAAATTGTTTGTATATTTGCCGTTACTTTCGCTCCTTCCTGTTCCGAGTTTCCAGAAGTTGGGGCGACTGGAAATAATTGGCCATATAACATTTTATACTTTGTGACAAACCTTCAGGGATTTTCATTTTCTGCTCAGATTAACTTTCATCTAATCCATTAAAGCTCACAAAAGCCTCTGGCTCTTTACGTATAGTTCTTCAATCTTTTATTTGCCATGAATTGTTGTAGCCTTATTCATTTTTTTTACACATTAAGATGGAATCGGGATTATGCTAAGAGAAATACGGTTATGTACGATCGTACGGAATTTATGCACTGCGAAACGACCGTGCAAAAATAAAAACAAAAATGTATTTTTAATGCAGCTGGGAGCAATAACAGAAACATGTGTAATTACATTGCTCCCATTACCATATATTTCCCAAAGGGAATGTAGCTGTTGATTATTGAAGGGGGCAGACTGACATTGCAACAGCACATGAAGAGACCCTAGCCTGACACTCACCTTGGTCCTAGTTACAGTAGTAAGTCCAATGGATAAATGATAGATAGTAGATGGAGAGATAGAGGTAGACTGCTAGATAATAGATAGACAGATAAATAAATGATAGATTAATAGATAGATCGATTGATACATAGATAGATAGATAGATAGATAGATAGATAGATAGATAGATAGATACAGAGATAGTTCGATTGATACATAGATAGATAGATAGATAGATAGATAGATAGATAGATAGATAGATAGATAGATAGATAGATAGATAGATAGATAGATCGATTGATACATAGATAGATAGATAGATAGATAGATAGATAGATAGATAGATAGATAGATAGATAGATAGATAGATAGATAGATAGATAGATCGATTGATACATAGGTAGATAGATAGATAGATAGATAGATAGATAGATAGATAGATAGATAAAGATAGATACAGTATATATATATATATATATATATATATATATAAAATAGATAGATAATAGATAGATAGATAGATAGATAGATAGTGATAGATAATAGATAGATAGGTAGTAATAGATAGATAATGGATAGATAGATAGATAGATAGATAGATAGATAGATAGTAAGATAGGTAGATAGAGAGATAGATAGATAGATAGATAGATAGATAGATAGATAGATAGATAGATAGATAGATAGATAGATAGATAGATAGATAGATAGTGGATAGATAGATAGATAGATAGATAGATAGATGATGGATAGATAGATAGATAGATAGACAGATAGATAGATAGATAGATAGATAGATAGATAGATAGATAGATAGACAGATAGATAGAAAGATAGATAGATAGATAGATGGATAGATAGATGTGGAATCACTACGTGAAGGTCATTTGAGGTTTGGAAAGCAGATGATAAATAATAACTAGACAGATAAATAGATAAATGGTAGATCGATACATAAATAGATGACTGAGCAGAACAAACATCAAAAAGGAACCCCTTAGGCAAGATATACACAGGATGGTATTTCATCCCGATTGACCATTCAACGCCATCAAACCATCTCCGCTGTGTTGTCCATAGAAGTCTGTGCGATCATCCCTAATTTACAGATATGTCCGATTGAAACGGTTTGGATAAATGTTTGGCCAATATCATATCATCAATAACTGCAGGCTAAAAAGTACTGATATTTATACTCAATCAACCGAAATGCTGGTCAGGTGAAAGGATCGGTCTGTGTGTACCTAGCCTTAGATTGGCTGGTAGTCAAAGATGAAGGAAAACTCCAACAGTAGATCAGTGGTGGCGAGCCTATGGCCCTCTCGATAGGTACTCATGTACAGCAGTGTTCATCAGAGTTTGTTACCACAAAACCAGATACGCACGGCCCAGTCTGCTCCCTTTTTTGCATTTCACAGCTTGAGAAAGTGAAGCGACTGTTTGTAGCAGAGAGAGGCCACGTATCTCTTTCTCTCTGCTCCAGCACAATCCAGCACACAAGGAAAGGGAGCACGAGCTCTCTGGCCATCTCTCTTCTGTGGCTGCCACAGCATGCCGAGGAATGTCAGATCACTCAGTTTAATGTACTGCATATGCTGAAGGAGTCTGGGGTTGCTCGTAATGCCTGTATAAACTACTGCCGCCATCCACTAAGTTTCACATGGGGAGTGAAATAGAATTTTACGAATATGTAATAAAAGTTCTTATCGTTAATAATGGTGCTTATGTTGCCCCAACCAATCAGATGTTGGCTTTCACTCATTTGCACTCATTTTTGCATCAAAATTAAAGCCTTTTTAATTGTGGCTTTAAAGGCGTGCAAAATAACGCAACTTAACGCTCGCATTTGCTCAATGCAATAACAGTTGCAAAGTGGTTACAAGTGCTGGTCAGTTGCGAAATTCATTGCACCCCTTTTGTCTGTTCTTTTGAACCTGGGTGAATTTAGAAGTCAGTGGCTGGCTCTTTGGTTTTGCATTTACCTTGTGAAATGCCTTAAAAAACTTTTTAATAGGTATAGCATTTCCTAAGGGCTACCATGGAAATTACCCAGAAGTCTCTGTTCCTTATTTGCATATTCTGAAGGGGAGCTGTAATGCCTTACACTCTCCCTATCTTATTAAATTTATTAGTGACGTCTGTCTATAGCCGCTTCACAGTGCAAAACCAGAGGCCTCCGCTACACTGATGATGGCTCAATAAAGCCAGAACCGGTCTGTGTCTGGCTCTCTGGTTTTGCGTTTAGCTTGAGGGATGCTGTAAAACCATTTAATAGGTATAGCTTTCCTAAGAGGTATCATAGTAACATGGAAATTATCTAGCACAAGAAAGATATGGGGGAGCACACTAATCAGGTGAATTCACAACTATTTATTGTAATAATACATACAACGTTTTGGGACATCCTGTTCCTTTCTCAAGTATATACTTGAGAAAGGTACAGGGTGTCCCGAAACGTTGTATATGTTGTTACAATAAATAGTTGTGAATTCACCTGATTAGTGTGCTTCCCCATATCTTTCTTGTGCTAGAGAACTTTCTGGCCCCTGGAGTGGAGAGCTAGGGGAACTGAACCAATCTACTTGTCTGGCATACAGCCAACACCGGTGTGCTGGAGTGTTCCTTGGACTGTATTGCGATAACATGGAAATTACCCAGAAGTCTCCGATTCTTATTTTTAGACGTTGGTGGCACTGAAGAATCCTAAGTCATTGGCTTATTGTTGATTGTTGACACTATAAATGAGTAAAAAATTTAAATTACTTGAATAATGTACAATGCTGTTTTGACACCTTACTCTGGGCGTTCCTATAACACCTCTTAGCCACTATTTAATCACACCCTTAACACCTGGCTGTGATATGCTAATTGGGATTTTCCAGGGTACATAATTGCCACAGATTCTTGTACAAGTCATTCTGAATTGAGAAAGCCAGTCGGATGACTAGCGAAACGTCTTCAAGAACTACATTTCAAGTCCAGTTGATCTAATTGAATACAACAGATAAATTACTTGAATCAACTGAATATAAAAATATTTCTAAAAAATAAATAAAACGCTAGGACCTTATACCCTTTGAAACAGTATTGTATACAACAGACATTCCTATAGATCTAAATAAAATATATAAACACAAACTTCATCCCTTTAAATTAGCTGAATAAACCTGGCACGTTATTGTTAGGAACGAGACTCCGAGACGGGCAGATAAGAGTCAATTTGCAACATTTCGTTGAATCCTTAATAAAGTGGAATCGTGTTCCATTGCGACTCTGTCAAGTAGAGAAATAATTAAACACTTCAGTGATTGAGAAGTCAAGAAAAAAAAATGTTATTTTCAGCTTGAAATATAGGTGAAAACAAACTTAAGTTCACACTTCATAGAAGCCTTTGGGTTTCTGTTCTGTTAAACTAAACAAGCTACAAACAACGGCTGGATTCAAATCAGAGCACAAAGCAGATGGTTCTCTTTCCCCTAAATATTTTCGAGAAAGAAAGAGCAAAAAAAAAAAAAAATCCCAACTTGTCTTCTGTAACTTCTGTTCTCCACTTTCCAGATGGTCTAGAATGAAATACCCAGATAACATATGGTAGCAGCCAAAAATCCACAGATGATCTGGCAATAAAGAAAAATGATATTTTGTAACCGTTGGGTTAATAAAATATTTTTGTAATGGCGATTGCCTTAAAAAACATCCTAGAATTATGTATTAATAGTTCACAGTGGTACATATTATGGAAAAAAGGAACCTTATGTCAGAAAACTTTCTTTAACTGTAACCTCTGTAAGGTACGTCTATTTACTCTGGGCAGGTCCATCTGTGGTTATTCATTCTGTATGTACCACTCACCTTCTGTCTGGGCAGGTCCATCTGTGGTTATTCATTCTGTATGTATCACTCACCTTGTCCTCTGTCTGAGCAGGTCCATCTGTGGTTATTCATTCTGTATATACCACTCACCTTGTCCTCTGTCTGGGCAGGTCCACCTGTGGTTATTCATCCTGTATGTACCACTCACCTTGTCCTCTGTCTGGGCATTTCCATCTGTGGATATAATTCTGTATGTACTCTCACCTTGTCCTCTGTCTGTGCGGTCCATCTGTGGATATCATTTATGTGCCACTCACTTGTCCTCTGCTCTGGCAGGTCCATCTGTGTATTATTCTGTATGTACCACTCGCCTTATCCTCTGGGCAGGTCCATCTGTGGTTATTCATTCTGTATGTACCACTCACCTTGTCCTCTGTCTGGGCAGGTCCATCTGTGGATATTCATTCTGTATGTGCCACTCACCTTCTGTCTGTGCAGGTCCATCTGTGGTTATTCATTCTGTATGTATCACTCACCTTGTCCTCTGTCTGAGCAGGTCCATCTGTGGTTATTCATTCTGTATATACCACTCACCTTGTCCTCTGTCTGGGCAGGTCCACCTGTGGTTATTCATCCTGTATGTACCACTCACCTTGTCCTCTGTCTGGGCATTTCCATCTGGGATTTAATTCTGTATGTACCTCTCACCTTGTCCTCTGTCTGTGCAGCCATCTGTGGATATTCATTCTGTATGTGCCACTCACCTTGTCCTCTGTCTGGGCAGGTCCATCTGTGGATATTCATTCTGTATGTACCACTCGCCTTATCCTCTGTCTGAGCAGGTCCATCTGTGGTTATTCATTCTGTATGTACCACTCACATTGTCCTCTGCCTGGGCAGGTCTATCTGTGGTTATTCATTCCGTATGTACCACTCACCTTGTCCTCTGTCTGGGCAGGTCCATCTGTGGTTATTCATTCCGTATGTACCAATCACCTTGTCCCCTGTCTGGGCAGGTCCATCTGTGGTTATTCATTCCGTATATACCACTCACCTTGTCCTCTGTCTGGGCAGGTCCATCTGTGGTTATTCATTCTGTATGTACCACTCACCTTGTCCTCTGTCTGGGCAGGTCCATCTGTGGATATTCATTCTGTATATACCACTCACCTTGTCCTCTGTCTGGGCAGGTCTATCTGTGGATATTCATTCTGTATGTACCACTCACCTTGTCCTCTGTCTGGGCAGGTCCATCTGTGGTATTCATTCTGTATGTACCACTCACCTTGTCCTCTGTCTGGGCAGGTCCATCTGTGGTTATTCATTCTGTATGTACCACTCACCATGTCCTCTGTCAGGGCAGGTCCATCTGTGGATATTCATTCTGTATGTACCACTCACCTTGTCCTCTGTCTGGGCAGGTCCATCTGTGGTTATTTATTCTGTATGTACCACTCACCTTGTCCTCTGTCTGGGCAGGTCCATCTGTGGTTATCATTCTGTATGTACCACTCACCTTGTCCTCTGTCTGGGCAGGTCCATCTGTGGTTATTCATTCTGTATGTACCACTCACCTTGTCCTCTGTCTGGGCAGGTCCATCTGTGGTTATTCATTCTGTATGTACCATCACCATGTCCTCTGTCTGAGCAGGTCCATCTGTGGTTATTCATTCTGTATGTACCAATCACCTTGTCCTCTGTCTGTGCAGGTCCATCTGTGGTTATTCATTCCTGTATGTACCACTCACCTTGTCCTCTGCCTGGGCAGGTCCATCTGTGGTATATTCATTCCGTATGTACCACTCACCTTGTCCTCTGTCTGGGCAGGTCCATCTGTGGTTATTCATTCTGTATGTACCACTCACCATGTCCTCTGTCTGGGCAGGTCCATCTGTGGTTATTCATGATGTACCACTCCCATGTCCTCTGTCAGGCAGGTCCATCTGTGGTTATTCATTCCGTATGTACCACTCACCATGTCCTCTGTCAGGGCAGGTCCATCTGTGGTTATTCATTCTGTATGTACCACTCACCTTGTCCTCTGTCTGGGCAGGTCCATCTGTGGTTATTCATTCCGTATGTACCACTCACCTTGTCCTCTGTCTGGGCAGGTCCATCTGTGGTTATTCATTCCGTATGTACCACTCACCTTGTCCTCTCTCTGGGCAGGTCCATCTGTGGATATTCATTCTGTATATACCACTCACCTTGTCCTCTGTCTGGGCAGGTCCATCTGTGGATATTCATTCTGTATATACCACTCACCTTGTCCTCTGTCTGGGCAGGTCTATCTGTGGATATTCATTCTGTATGTACCACTCACCTTGTCCTCTGTCTGGGCAGGTCCATCTGTGGTTATTCATTCTGTATGTACCACTCACCTTGTCCTCTGTCTGGGCAGGTCCATCTGTGGTTATTCATTCTGTATGTACCACTCCCCATGTCCTCTGTCAGGGCAGGTCCATCTGTGGATATTCATTCTGTATTTACCACTCACCTTGTCCTCTGTCTGGGCAGGTCCATCTTGTGGTTATTCATTCTGTATGTACCACTCACCTTGTCCTGTCTGGGCAGGTCCATCTGTGGTTATTCATTCTGTATGTACCACTCACCTTGTCCTCTGTCTGGGCAGGTCCATCTTGGTTATTCATTCTGTATGTACCACTCACCTTGTCCTCTGTCTGGGCAGGTCCACCTTGGTTATTCATTCTGTATGTACATCACCTTGTCCTCTGTCTGGGATTTCCATCTGTGATTAATTCTGTATGACCCTCACCTTGTCCTCTGTGTGCAGGTCACTTGTGGTTATCATCTCTGTATGTACCACTACCTATGTCCTCTGTCTGGGCAGGTCCCTGGGTATTCATCCTGTATGTACCACTCACCTTGTCCCTTGTCTGGGCATTTCCATCTGTGGTATTCATTCTGTATGTACCACTCACCTTATCCTCTGTCTGGGCAGGTCCATCTGTGGTTATTCATTCTGTATGTACCACCCCCATGTCCTCGTCTGGGCAGGTCCATCTGTGGATATTCTTCTGTATGTACCACTCACCTGTCCTCTGTCTGGGCAGGTCCATCTGTGGTTATTCATTCTGTATGTACCACTCACCTTGTCCTCGTCTGGGCAGGTCCATCTGTGGTTATTCATTCTGATGTACCACTCACCTTGTCCTCTCTCTGGGCAGGTCCATCTGTGGATATTCATCTGTATATACCACTCACCTTGTCCTCTGTCTGGGCAGTCCATCTGTGGTTATTCATTCTGTATGTACCACTCACTTGTCCTCTGTGGGCAGGTCCATCGTGGTTATTCATTCTGATGTACCACTCACCTTGTCCTCTGTCTGGGCAGGTCCATCTGTGGTTATTCATTCTGTATGTACCAATCACCTGTTCCTCTGTCTGGCAGGTCCATCTGTGGTTATTCATTCTGTATGTACCATCACCTTGTCCTCTGTCTGGCAGGTCCATCTGTGGTTATTCATTCTGTATGTACCACTCACCTGTTCCTCTGTCTGGGCAGGTCCATCTGTGGTTATTCATTCTGTATGTACCAATCACCTTGTCCTGCTGGGCAGGTCCATCTGTGGTATTCATTCTGATATACCACTCACCTTGTCCTCTGTCTGGGAGGTCCATCTGTGGTTATTCATTCTGTATGTACCACTCACCTTGTCCTCTGTCTGGGCAGGTCCATCTGTGGATATTCATTCTGTATATACCACTCACCTTGTCCTCTGTCTGGGCAGGTCATCTGTGGATTCATTCTGTATGTACCACTCACCTTGTCCGTCTGGGCAGGTCCATTGTGGGTTATTCATTCTGTATGTACCACTCACTTGTCCTCTGTCTGGGCAGGTCCATCTGTGGTTATTCATCTGTATGTACCACTCACCATGTCCTCTGTCGGGAAGGTCCATCTGTGGTATTCATTCTGTATGTACCACTCACCTTGTCCTCTGTCTGGGCAGGTCCATCTGGTGGTTATTCATTCTGTATGTACCACTCACCTTGTCCTCTGTCTGGGCAGGTCCATCTGTGGTTATTCATTCTGTATGTACCACTCACCTTGTCCTCTGTCTGGGCAGGTCCATCTGTGGTTATTCATTCTGTATGTACCACTCACCATGTCCTCTGTCTGGGCAGGTCCATCTGTGGTTATTCATTCTGTATGTACCACTCACCATGTCCTCTGTCTGGCAGGTCCATCTGTGGTTATTATTCTGTATGTACCATCACCTTGTCCTCTGTCTGTGCAGGTCCATCTGTGGTTTTCATCCTGTATGTACCACTCACCTGTCCTTCGCTGGGCAGTCCATCTGTGGTTATTATTCCGTATGTACCACTCACCTTGTCCTCTGTCTGGCAGGTCCATCTGTGGTTATTCATTCTGTATGTACCACTCACCACCTGTCCTTTGTTTGGGCAGGTCCATCTGTGGTTTCATTCTGTATGACCACTCACCATGTCCTCTGTCCGGGCGGTCCATCTGTGGTTATTCATTCTGTATGTACCACTCACCATTGTCCTCTGTCGGGCAGGTCCATCTGTGGTTATATTCCGTATGTACCACTCACCTTGTCCTCTGTCTGGGCAGGTCCATCTGTGGTTATTCATTCTGTATGTACACTCATACCTTGTCCTCTCTTGGGCAGGTCCTCTTGTGGTATTCATTCTGTATATACCACTCACCTTGTCCTCTGTCTGGGCAGGTCCATCTGGGTATTCATCTGTATTACCACTCACCTTGTCCTCTGTTGGGCAGGCTATCTGTGGTATTCATTCTGTATGTACCACTCACCTTGTCCTCTGTCTGGGCAGGTCCATCTGTGGTTATTCATTCTGTATGTACCACTCACTTGTCCTCTGTCTGGGCAGGTCCATCTGTGGTATTCATTCTGTATGTACACCATCCACCATGTCCTCTGTCTGGGCAGGTCCATCTGTGGATATTCATTCTGTATGTACCACTCACCTTGTCCTCTGTCTGGGCAGGTCCATCTGTGGTTATTCATTCTGTATGTACCACTCACCTTGTCCTCTGTCTGGGCAGGTCCATCTGTGGTTATTCATTCTGTATGTACCACTCACCTTGTCCTCTGTCTGGGCAGGTCCATCTGTGGTATTCATTCTGTATGTACCACTCACCTGTTCTGTCTGGGCAGGTCCACTCGTGGTTATTCATCTGTATGTACCACTCACCTTGTCCTGTCTGGGCATTCCATCTGTGGATTATCATTCTGTTGTACCACTCGCTATCTCTGTCTGGGCAGGTCCATCTGTGGTTATTCTTCTGTATGTACCACTCACCTGTCCTCTGTCTGGGCAGGTCCATCTGTGGTATTCATTCTGTTGTACCACTCACCATGTCCTCTGTCTGGGCAGGTCCATCTGTGGTTATTCATTCTGTATGTACCACTCACTTGTCCTCTTCTGGGCAGGTCCATCTGTGGTTATTCATTCTGTATGTACCACTCACTTGTCCTCTCTCTGGAGGGTCCATCTGGGTATTCATCTTTGTATATACCACTCACCTTGTCCTCGTCTGGGCAGGTCCATCTGTGGTATTCATTCTGTTGTACCACTCACCTGTCCTCTGTTTGGGCAGGTCATCGTGGTGTATTCATTCTGTATGTACCACTCACCTTGTTCTCGTCTGGGCAGGTCCATCTGTGGTTATTCATTCTGTATGTACAATCACCATGTCCTCTGTCTGAGCAGGTCCATCTGTGGTTATTCATTCGTATGTACCAATCACCTTGTCCTCTGTTGGCAGGTCCATCTGTGGTTATTCATTCCTGTATGTACCACTCACCTTGTCCTTGTCTGGGCAGGTCCATCTGTGGTTATTCATTCTGTATTACCAATCACCTTGTCCCTGTCTGGGCAGGTCCATCTGTGGTTATCATTCTGTATATACCACTCACCTGTCCTCTGTCTGGGCAGGTCATCTGGGTTATTCATTCTGTATGTACACTCACACCTTGTCCTCTGTCTGGGCAGGTCATCTGTGATTCATTCTGTATTATACCACTCACCTTGTCCTCTGTCGGGCAGGTCTATCTGTGGATATTCATTCTGTATGTACCACTCACCTTTCCTCTGTCTGGGCAGGTCCATCTGTGGTTATTCATTCTGTATGTACCACTACCTTGTCCTCTGTCTGGGCAGGTCCATCTGTGGTTATTCATTCTGTAGACCACTCACCATGTCCTCTGTCGGGCCGGTCCATCTGTGGATATTCATTCTGTATGTACCACTCACCTTGTCCTCTGTCTGGGCAGGTCCATCTGTGGTTATTATTCTGTATGTACCACTCACCTTGTCCTCTGTCGGCAGGTCCATCTGTGGTTATTCATTCTGTATGTACCACTACCTTGTCCTCTGTCTGGCAGGTCCATCTGTGGTTATTCATTGTATGTACCATCACCTTGCCTCTGTCTGGGCAGGTCCATCTGTGGTTATTCATTCTGTATGTACAATCACCATGTCCTCTGTCTGAGCAGGTCCATCTGTGGTTATTCATCTGTATGTACCATCACCTTGTCCTGTCTGCTGGCAGGTCCATCTGTGGTTATTCATCCTGTATGTACACCACCTTGTCTCTGGCGGGCAGGTCCATCTGTGGTTTTCATTCGTATGTACCACTCACATTGTCCTCTGTCTGGGCAGGTCACTCTGTGGTTATTCATTCTGTATGTACCACTCACCATGTCCTGTCTGGGCAGGTCCATCTGTGGTTATTCATTCTGTATGTACCACTCATGTCCTCTGTCAGGGCAGGTCCATCTGTGGTTATTCATTGTATGTACCAATCACCTGTCCTCTGTCGGGCAGGTCCATCTGTGGTTATTCATTCCGTATGTACCACCACCTTGTCCTCCTGTCTGGGCAGGTCCATCTGTGGTTATTCATTCTGTAGTACCACTCACCTGTCCTCTTCTGGGCAGGTCCATCTGTGGATATTCATTCGTATATACCACTCACCTTGTCCTCTGTCTGGGCGGTCCATCTGTGGTATTCATTCTGTTATGACCACTCACCTGTCCTCTGTCTGGGCAGGTCATCTGTGGTATTCATTCTGTATGTACCACTCACCTTGTCCTCGTCTGGGCAGGTCCATCTGTGGTTATTCATTCTGTATGTACCACTCACCTTGTCCTCTGTCTGGGCAGGTCCATCTGGGGTATTCATTCTGTATGTACCCCCTCACATGTCCTGTCGGGCAGGTCCATCTGTGGTATTCATTGTATGTACCAATCACCTTGTCCTCTGTCTGGGCAGGTCCATCTGTGGTTATTCATTCTGTATGTACCACTCACCTTGTCCTCTGTCTGGCGGTCCATCTGTGGTTATTCATTCTGTATGTACCCTCACCTTGTCCTCTGTCTGGCAGGCCTCTGTGGTTATTCATCTGTTGTACACTCACCTGTCCTCTGTCTGGGCAGGTCCATCTGTGGTTATTCATTTTGTATGTACCAATCACCATGTCCTCTGTCTGAGGCATGTCCATCTGTGGTGTGGTATTCATTCTGTATGTACCAATCACCTTGTCCTCTGTCTGTGCAGGTCCATCTGGGGTATTCAGTCTATGTAGTACCCTCACCTTGTCCTCTGCTGCAGGTCCATCTGTGGTTATTCATCTGTTAGTACATCAACCTTGTCCTCGTGCTGGCAGGTCCATGTGGTTATTCATTCTGTATGTACCAATCACCTGTCCTCTGTCTGGCAGGTCCATCTGTGGTTATTCATCCTGTTATTACCACTCACCTTGTTCCTCTGCCTGGCAGGTCATCCTGTGGTTATCTTTCCGTGAGTACCACTCACCTTGTCCTCTGTCTGGGCAGGTCCATCTGTGGATATTCATTCTGTATGTGCCACTCACCTTCTGTCTGTGCAGGTCCATCTGTGGTTATTCATTCTGTATGTATCACTCACCTTGTCCTCTGTCTGAGCAGGTCCATCTGTGGTTATTCATTCTGTATATACCACTCACCTTGTCCTCTGTCTGGGCAGGTCCACCTGTGGTTATTCATCCTGTATGTACCACTCACCTTGTCCTCTGTCTGGGCATTTCCATCTGTGGATATTAATTCTGTATGTACCTCTCACCTTGTCCTCTGTCTGTGCAGGTCCATCTGTGGATATTCATTCTGTATGTGCCACTCACCTTGTCCTCTGTCTGGGCAGGTCCATCTGTGGATATTCATTCTGTATGTACCACTCGCCTTATCCTCTGTCTGGGCAGGTCCATCTGTGGTTATTCATTCTGTATGTACCACTCACCTTGTCCTCTGTCTGGGCAGGTCCATCTGTGGATATTCCGCTGTAAAATGTGCCACTCACAACTTCTGGTCATTCCATCTGTGGTTATTCATTCTGTATGTAATCACTCACCTTGTCCTCTGTCTGAGCAGGTCCCATCTTGGTTTATTCATTCTGTATATACCACTCACCTTGTCCTCTGTCTGGGCGGTCCACTGTGGTTTTATCATCTGTATGTACCACTCACCTTGTCCTCTGTCTGGGCATTTCCATCTGTGGATATTAATTCTGTATGTACTTCTCCCTGTCCTCTGTCTGTGCAGTCCATCTGTGGATATTCATTCTGTATGTGCCACTCACCTTGTCCTCTGTCGTGGGCAGGTCCATCTGTGGTTTCTTCTGTTTTACCACTCACTCGCCTATCCTCTGTCTGGAGGTCCATCTGTGGTTATTCATTCTGTTGTACCACTCACTTGTCCTCTGTTGGCAGGTCCATCTGTGGTTATTCATTCGTATGTACCACTCACCCTTGTCCTCTGTCTGGGCAGGTCCATCTGTGGTTATTCATTCGTATGTACCACTCACCTGTCCTGCTGGGCAGGTCCATCTGTGGTTATTCATTCCGTATATACCACTCCACCTTGTCCTCTGTCTGGGCAGGTCCATCTGTGGTTATCTTTCTGTATGTACCACTCACCTTGTCCTCTGTCTGGGCAGGTCCATCTTGGATATTCATTCTGTATAACCACTCACCTTGTCCCTCTGTCTGGGCAGTCATCTGTGGTATTCATTCTGTATGTACCACTCACCTTGTCCTCTGTCTGGGCAGGTCCATCGTGGTTAATTCATTCTGTATGTACCACTCACCTTGTCCTCTGTCTGGGCAGGTCCTCTGTGGTTATTCATTCTGTATGTACCACTCACCTGTCCTCTGTCGGGCAGGTCCATCTGTGGTATTCATTCTGTTATGTACCATCACCACTCCTTGCCCTCTGTCTGGGCAGGTCCATCTGTGGTTTTCATTCGTATGTACCACTCACCTTGTCCTCTGTCTGGCAGGTCCATCTGTGGTTATTCATTCTGTATGTACCACTCACCTTGTCCTCTGTCTGGGCAGGTCCATCTGTGGTTATTCATTCTGTATACCACTCACCTTGTCCTCTGTCTGGGCAGGTCCATCTGTGGTTATTCATTCTGTATACCATCACCTGTCCTCTGTCTGGCAGGTCCACTGTGGTTATTCATTCTGTATGTACCATCACCTTGTCCCCTGGTTTTGTCTGTCCCTGGGCAGGTCCATCTGTGGTTATTCATCCTGTATGTACCACTCACCTTGTCCTCTGTCTGGGCAGGTCCATCTGTGGTTATCATTCGTATGTACCACCACCTTGTCCTCGGTCTGGGCAGGTCCATCTGTGGTTTTCATTCGTATGTACCACTCACTCACTGTCCTCTGTCTGGGCAGTCCATCTGTGGTTATTCATTCGTATGTACCACTCACCTTGTCCTCTTCGGGGCAGGTCCATCTGGTTATTCATTCGTATGTACCACTCACCTGCCTCTGTCGGGCAGGTCCATCTGTGGTTATTCATTCGTATGTACCACTCACCTTGTCCCTCGGTCGGGGCAGGTCCATCTGTGGTTATTCATTTGTCCGTATGTACCACTCACCTGGTCCTCTGTCTGGCAGGGTTCCATCTGTGGTATTCATTCGTATGTACCACTCACCTTGTCCTCTCTGGGCGGTCCATCTGTGGTATTCATTCTGTATTACCACTCACCTTGTCCTCTGTCTGGCAGGTCCATCTGTGGTATTCATTTCTGTATACCACTCACCTTGTCCTCTGTCTGGGCAGGTCATCTTTGGATATCATTCTGTATGTACCACTCACCTTGTCCTCTGTCTGGGCAGGTCCATCTGTGGTTATTCATTCTGTATGTACCCCTCACCTTGTCCTCTGTCTGGGCAGGTCCATCTGTGGTTATTCATTCTGTATGTACCACTCACCTGTCCTCTGTCGGGCAGGTCCATCTGTGGATATTCATTCTGTATGTCCACTCACCTTGTCCTCTGTCTGGGCAGGTCCTCTGTGGTTATTCATTCGTATGTACCACTCACCTTGTCCTCTGTCTGGGCAGGTCCATCTGTGGTTATTCATTCTGTCTGTATGTACCACTCACCTTGTCCTCTGTCTGGGCAGTCCTCTGTGTTTATTCATTCTGTATGTACCACTCACCTTGTCCTCTTTCTGGGCAGGTCCACTTGTGGTTATTCATCCTGTATGTACCACTCACCTTGTCCTCTGTCTGGGCATTCCATCTGTGATATTAATTCTGTATGTACCTCTCACCTTGTCCTCTGTCTGGCAGGTCCATCTGTGGTTTTCATTCTGTATGTACCACTCACCATGTCCTCTGTCTGGGCAGGTCCCCTGTGGTTATTCATCCTGTATGTACCACTCACCTTGTCCTCTGTGCTGGGCATCCATCTGTGGATATTCATTCTGTATGTACCACTCACCTCGCCTTTCCTCGTCTGGGCAGGTCCCTGTGGTTATTCATTCTGTATGTACCACTCACCTGTCCTCTGCTGGGCAGGTCCATCTGTGGTATTTCATTCTGTGTAGTACCACTCACCTGTCCTCTGTCTGGGCAGGTCCATCTGTGGTTATTCATTCTGTATTTACCACTCACCTTGTCCTCTGTCTGGGCAGGTCCATCTGTGGTTATTCATTCTGATGTACCACCCACCTTGTCCTCTTCTGGGCAGGTCCACTTGTGTATTCATTCTGTATGTACCACTCACTTGTCCTCTGTCTGGGCAGGTCCATCTGTGTTTATTCATTCTGTATGTACCACTCACCTTGTCCTCTGTCTGGGCAGGTCCATCTGTGGTTATTCATTCTGTATGTATACCACTCACCTTGTCCTCTGTCTGGGCAGGTCCATCTGTGGTTATTCATTCTGTTGTACCATCACCTGTCCTCTGCTGGCAGGTCCATCTGTGGTTTTCATTCTGTATGTAACCATCACCTTGTCCTCTGTCTGGCAGGTCCACTTGTGGTTATTCATCCTGTATGTACCACTCACCTTGTCCTCTGTCGTGGCAGGTCCATCTGTGGTTATTCATTCTGTATGTACCACTCACCTTGTCCTCTGTCTGGGCAGGTCCATCTGTGGTTATTCATTCTGTATTACCACTCACCTTGCCCTCTGTCTGGCAGGTCCATCGGTGGTTATTCATTCTGTATGTACCACTCACCTTGTCCCTCGTCTGGGCGTCCATCTGTGGATATTCATTCTGTATAACCACTCACCTTGTCCTCTGTCTGGGCAGGTCCATCTGTGGTTTTCATTCTGTATGTACCACTCACCTTGTCCTCTGTCTGGGCAGTCCATCTGTGGTTATTCATTCTGTATTACCACTCACCTTGCCTCTGTCTGGGCAGGTCCATCTCTGTGGTTATTCATTCTGTATGTACCACTCACCTGTCCTCTGTCGGGAGGTCCATCTGTGGTATTCATTCTGTATGTACCACTCACCTTGTCCTCTGTCTGGGAGGTCCATCGGTGGTATTCATTCTGTATGTACCACTCACCTTGTCCTCTGTCTGGGCAGGTCCATCTGTGGTTATTCATTCTGTATGTACCACTCACCTTGTCCTCTGTCTGGGCAGGTCCATCTGTGGTTATTCATTCTTTATGTACCACTCACCTGTCCTCTGTCTGGGCAGGTCCATCTGTGTTATTCATTCTGTATGTACATCACCTGTCCTCTGTTGGCAGGTCCATCTGTGGTTATTCATTCTGTATGTACCCATCACCTTGTCCTCTGTCTGGCAGGTCCATCTGTGGTTATTCATCCTGTATGTACCACTCACCTTGTCCTCTGCTGGGCAGGCCATCTGTGGTTTATCATTCGTATGTACCACTCACCTTCCTCTGTCTGGCAGTCCATCTGTGGTTATTCATTCTGTAGTACCACTCACCTGTCCTCTGTCTGCGGCAGTCCATCTGTGGTTATTCATTCTGTATGACCACTCACCTGTCCTCTGTCTGGGCAGGTCCATCTGTGGTTATTCATTCTGTATGTACCACTCACCATGTCTCTCTGTCGGCAGGTCCATCTTGGTTTATCATTCGTATGTACCACTCACCTTGTCCTCTGTCTGGGCAGGTCCATCTGTGGTTATTCATTCTGTATGTACCACTCACCTTGTCCTCTCTCTGGCAGGTCCATCTGTGGTATATCATTCTGTATTACCACTCACCTTGTCCTCTGTCTGGGCAGTTCCATCTGTGGTATTCTATTCTGTATGTACCACTCACCTTGTCCTCTGTCTGGGCAGGTCATCTGTGGATATTCATCATTCTGTATGTACCACTCACCTTGTCCTCTGTCTGGGCAGGTCCATCTGTGGTTATTCATTCTGTATGTACCACTCACCTTGTCCTCGTCTGGGCAGGTCCATCTGTGGTTATTCATTCTGTTGTACCACTCACCTGTCCTCTGTCGGCAGGTCCATCTGTGGTATTCTCTGTATGTACCACTCACCTTGTCCTCTGTCTGGGCAGGTCCATCTGTGGTTATTCATTCTGTATGTACCACTCACCTTGTCCCTCTGTCTGGGCAGTCCATCTGTGGTTTTTCATTCTGTATGTACACCTCACCTGTCCTCTGTCTGGGCAGGTCCATCTGTGGTTATTCATTCTGTATGTACCACTCACCTGTCCTCTGTCTGGGCAGGTCCACCTGTGGTTATTCATCGTATGACCACTCCCTTGTCCTCTGTCTGGGCATTCCATCTGTGGTATCATTCTGTATGTACCACTCCCTTTCCTCTGTCTGGGCGGTCCATCTGTGGTTATCATTCTGTATGTACCACTCACCTGTCCTCTGTCTGGGCAGGTCCATCTGTGGTATTTCATTCTGTATGTACCACTCACCATGTCCTCTGTCTGGGCAGGTCCATCTGTGGTTATTCATTCTGTATGTACCACTCACCTTGTCCTCTGTCTGGGCAGGTCCATCTGTGTTTATTCATTCGTATGCCCACTCACCTTGCCTCTTCTGGGCAGGTCCATCTGTGGTATTCATTCTGTATGTACCACTCACCTTGTCCTCTGCTGGGCAGGTCCATCTGTGGTTATTCATTCTGTATTACCACTCACCTGTCCTCTGTCTGGGGCAGGTCCATCTGTGGTTTCATTCTGTATGTACCACTCACCTTGTCTCTGTCTGGGCAGGTCCATCTGTGGTTTTCATTCTGTATGTACCATCACCCCTCTGTCTGGCAGGTCCATCTGTGGTTATTCATTCTGTATGTACCACTCACCTGTCCTCTGTCTGGCAGGTCCATCTGTGGTTATTCATCTGTATGTACCACTCACCTTGTCCTCTGTCTGGGCAGGTCCATCTGTGGTTATTCATTCTGTATGTACCAACACCTTGTCCCCTGTCTGGGCAGGTCCATCTGTGGTATTTCATTCTGTATTACCACTCACCTTGTCCTCTGTCTGGGCAGTCCTCTGTGGTTATTCATTCTGTATGTACCACCCACCTTGTCCTCTGTCTGGGCAGGTCCATCTGTGGTATTCATTCGTATGTATACACTCACCTTGTCCTCTGTCTGGGCAGGTCTACTGTGGTATTCATTCTGTATGTCCCATCACTCTTGTCCTCTGTCTGGCAGGTCCATCTGTGGTTATTCATTCTGTATGTACCACTCACCCTTGTCTCCTCTGTGGCTGCAGGTCCATCTTGTTTATTCATTTCTGTATGTACCACTCACCTGTCCTGCTGGGCAGGTCCATCTTTGGTATTCATTCTGTATGTACCACTCACCTTTTCCTCTGTCTGGGCAGGTCCATCTGTGGTTATTCATCTGTATGTACCACTCACCTTGTCCTCTGTCTGGGCAGGTCCATCTGTGGTATTCATTCTGTATGTAACCACTCACCTTGTCCTCTGTCTGGCAGGTCCATCTGTGGTTACATTCTGTATGTACCACTCACCTTGTCCTCTGTCTGGGCAGGTCCATCTGTGGTTATTCATTCTGTATGTACCATCACCATGTCCTCTGTCTGGCAGTCCTCGTGGGTTATTCATTCTGTATGACCATCACCTTGTCCTCTGTCTGGCAGGTCCATCTGTGGTTATTCATCTGTATGTACACTCACCTTGTCCTCTGCCTGGCATGCCATCTGGGTTTATCATTCCGTATGTACCACTCACCTTGTCTTTGTCTGGCAGGTCCTCTGTGGTTATTCATTCTGTATGTACCACTCACCTGTCCTCTGTCTGGGCAGGTCCATCTGTGGTTATTCATCTGTATGCACACTCACCGGTCCTCGCGGGCAGGTCCATCTGTGGTTATTCATTCGATGTTACCACCACCTGTCCTCTGTCTGGCAGGTCCATCTGTGGTTATTCATTCGTAGTACCACCCTCACCTTGTCCTCTTTCTGGGCAGGTCCATCTGTGGTTATTCATTCTGTATGTACCACTCACCTTGTCCTCTCTGGGCAGGTCCATCTGTGGTTATTCATTCTGTATAACCACTCACCTTGTCCTCTGTCTGGGCAGGTCCATCGGTGGTATTCATTCTGTATTACCACTCACCTTGTCCTCTGTCTGGGCAGGTCATCTGTGGTATTCATTCTGTATGTACCACTCACCTTGTCCTCTGTCTGGGCAGGTCCATCTGGTGTTATTCATTCTGTATGTACCACTCACCTTGTCCTCTGTCTGGGCAGGTCCATCTGTGGTTATTCACTTATGTACCACTCACCTGTCCTCTGTCGGCAGGTCCATCGTGGTATTCATTCTGTATGTACCAACTCACCTTGTCCTCTGTCTGGGCAGGTCCATCTGTGGTTATTCATTCTGTATGTACACACTCACCTGTCCTCTGTCTGGGCAGGTCCATCGTGTGGTTATTCATCTGTATGTACCCTCACCTTGTCCTCGTTCTGGGCGGTCCATCTGTGGTTATTCATTCTGTATGTCCACTCACCTTGTCCTCTGTCTGGGCAGTCCATCTGTGGTTATTCATTCTGTATGTACCACTCACCATGTCCTCTGTCTGAGGGTCCATCTGTGGTTATCATTTGTATGTACCACACCTTGTCCTCTTCTGGCAGGTCCATCTGTGGTTATTCATCTGTATGTACCACTCACCTTGTCCTCTGTCTGGGCAGGTCCATCTGTGGGTTATTCATTCTGTATGTACCATCACCATGTCCTCTGTCTGGCAGGTCCATCTGTGGTTATTCATTCTTTGTACCATCTCACCTTGTCCTCTGTCTGGCAGTCCATCTTGGTTATTCATCTGTTGTACCACTCACCTTGTCCTCTCTGGGCAGGTCCATCTGTGGTTATCATTCGTATGTAACCCTCACCTTGTCCTCTGTCTGGGCAGGTCCATCTGTGGTTATTCATTCTGTATGTACCACTCACCTGTCCTCTGTCTGGGCAGGTCCATCTGTGGTTATTCATTCTGTATGTACCACTCACCATGTCCTCGTGTCGGGCAGGTCCATCTGTGGTTTATTCATTCTGTATGTACCACTCACCATGTCCTCGTTCGGGCAGGTCCATCTGTGGTATTCATTCCGTATTACCACTACCTTGTCCTTGTCTGGCAGGTCCATCTGTGGTTATTCATTCTGTATGTACCACTCACCTGTTCCTCTCTCTGGGCAGGTCCATCTGTGGTTTTCATGTTATGTACCACTCACCTCCTCTGTCTGGGCAGGTCCATCTGTGGTTATTCATTCTTGTATTAACCACTCTCACCCCTTGTCTCTGGTCTGAGGCATTCCCTCTGTGGTTATTCATTCTGTATGTACCACTCACATTGTCCTCTGCCTGGGCAGGTCTATCTGTGGTTATTCATTCCGTATGTACCACTCACCTTGTCCTCTGTCTGGGCAGGTCCATCTGTGGTTATTCATTCCGTATGTACCAATCACCTTGTCCCCTGTCTGGGCAGGTCCATCTGTGGTTATTCATTCCGTATATACCACTCACCTTGTCCTCTGTCTGGGCAGGTCCATCTGTGGTTATTCATTCTGTATGTACCACTCACCTTGTCCTCTGTCTGGGCAGGTCCATCTGTGGATATTCATTCTGTATGTACCACTCCACTCGCCTTATCCTCTTCTGAGAGGTCCATCTGTGGTTATTCATTCTGTTGTAACCACCACATTGTCCTCTGCCTGGGCAGGTCCTATCTGTGGTTATTCATTCGTATGTACCACTCCCCTTGTCCTCTGTCTGGGCAGGTCCATCTGTGGTTATTCATTCGTATGTACCACTCACCTGTCCCTGTCGGGCAGGTCCATCTGTGGTTATTCATTCGGTATATACCACTCACCTTGTCCTCTGTCTGGGCAGGTCCATCTGTGGTTATCTTCTGTATGTACACTCCCCTTGTCCTCTGTCTGGGCAGGTCCATCTTGGATATTCTTCTGTATAACCACTCACCTTGTCCTGTCTGGGCAGTCTATCTGTGGTATTCATTCTGATGTACCATCACCTTGTCCTCTGTCTGGGCAGGTCCATCTGGTTATTCATTCTGTATGTACCACTCACCTTGTCCTCTGTCTGGGCAGGTCCATCTGTGGTTATTCATTCTGTATGTACCACTCACCATGTCCTCTGTCGGGCAGGTCCATCTGTGGATATTCATTCTGTATGTACCACTCACCATTGCCTCTGTCTGGGCAGGTCCATCTGTGGTTATTCATTCTGTATGTACCACTCACCTTGTCCTCTGTCTGGCAGGTCCATCTGTGGTTATTCTTCTGTATGTACCACTCACCTTGTCCTCTGTCTGGGCAGGTCCATCTGTGGTTATTCATTCCTGTATGACCACTCACCTTGTCCTCTGTCTGGGCAGGTCCATCTGTGGTTATTCATTCTGTATACCATCACCATGTCCTCTGTCTGGCAGGTCCACTGTGGTTATTCATTCTGTATGTACCAATCACCTTGTCCCGCTGTTGTGTCTGTGGCAGTCCATCTGTGGTTATTCATCCTGTATGTACCACTCACCTTGTCCTCTGTCTGTGCAGGTCCATCTGTGGTTATCATTCGTATGTACCACCACCTTGTCCTCGGTCTGGGCAGGTCCATCTGTGGTTTTCATTCGTATGTACCACTCACTCACTGTCCTCTGTCTGGGCAGTCCATCTGTGGTTATTCATTCGTATGTACCACTCACCTTTCCTCTTCGGGGCAGGTCCATCTTGGTTATTCATTCGTATGTACCACTCACCTGTTCCTCTGTCGGGCAGGTCCATCTGTGGTTATTCATTCGTATGTACCACTCACCTTGTCCTCGTGTCTGGGCAGGTCCATCTGTGGTTATTCATTTCGTATGTACCACTCACCTGTCCTCTGTCTGGCAGGTCCATCTGTGGTATTCATTCCGTATGTACCACTCACCTTGTCCTCTCTGGGCGGTCCATCTGTGGATATTCATTCTGTATTACCACTCACCTTGTCCTCTGTCTGGCAGGTCCATCTGTGGTATTCATTTCTGTATACCACTCACCTTGTCCTCTGTCTGGGCAGGTCATCTTTGGATATCATTCTGTATGTACCACTCACCTTGTCCTCTGTCTGGGCAGGTCCATCTGTGGTTATTCATTCTGTATGTACCCTCACCTTGTCCTCTGTCTGGGCAGGTCCATCTGTGGTTATTCATTCTGTATGTACCACTCACCATGTCCTCTGTCGGGCAGTTCCATCTGTGGTATTCATTCTGTATGTCCACTCACCTTGTCCTCTGTCTGGGCAGGTCCTCTGTGGTTATTCATTCGGTATGTACCACTCACCTTGTCCTCTGTCTGGGCAGGTCCATCTGTGGTTATTCATTCTGTCGTATGTACCACTCACCTTGTCCTCTGTCTGGGCAGTCCATCTGTGTTTATTCATTCTGTATGTACCACTCACCTTGTCCTCTTCTGGGCAGGTCCACTGTGGTTATTCATCCTGTATGTACCACTCACCTTGTCCTCTGTCTGGGCATTTCCATCTGTGTATTATTCTGTATGTACCCTCACCTTGTCCTCTGTCTGGCAGGTCCATCGTGGTTTTCATTCTGTATGTACCACTCACCTGTCCTCTGTCTGGGCAGGTCCCTGTGGTTATTCATCCTGTATGTACCACTCACCTTGTCCTCTTGCTGGGCATCCATCTGTGGATATTCATTCTGTATGTACCACTCACCTCGCCTTTCCTCGTTCTGGGCAGGTCCTCTGTGGTTATTCATTCTGTATGTACCACTCACCTGTCCTCTGCTGGGCAGGTCCATCTGTGGATATTCATTCTGTTATGTACCACTCACCTGTCCTCTGTCTGGGCAGGTCCATCTGTGGTTATTCATTCTGTATTTACCACTCACCTTGTCCTCTGTCTGGGCAGGTCCATCTGTGGTTATTCATTCTGATGTACCACCCACCTTGTCCTCTCTCTGGGCAGGTCCATTGTGGATATTCATTCTGTAGTATACCACTCACTTGTCCTCTGTCTGGGCAGGTCCATCTGTGTTTATTCATTCTGTATGTACCACTCACCTTGTCCTCTGTCTGGGCAGGTCCATCTGTGGTTATTCATTCTGTATGTATACCACTCACCTTGTCCTCTGTCTGGGCAGGTCCATCTGTGGTTATTCATTCTGTTGTACCAATCACCATGTCCTCTGCTGAGCAGGTCCATCTGTGGTTTTCATTCTGTATGTACCATCACCTTGTCCTCTGTCTGGCAGGTCCACTGTGGTTATTCATCCTGTATGTACCACTCACCTTGTCCTCTGTCGTGGCAGGTCCATCTGTGGTTATTCATTCTGTATGTACCACTCACCTTGTCCTCTGTCTGGGCAGGTCCATCTGTGGTTATTCATTCTGTATTACCACTCACCTTGCCCTCTGTCTGGCAGGTCCATCGGTGGTTATTCATTCTGTATGTACCACTCACCTTGTCCTCGTCTGGGCGTCCATCTGTGGATATTCATTCTGTATACCACTCACCTTGTCCTCTGTCTGGGCAGGTCCATCTGTGGTTTTCATTCTGTATGTACCACTCACCTTGTCCTCTGTCTGGGCAGTCCATCTGTGGTTATTCATTCTGTATTACCACTCACCTTGCCTCTGTCTGGGCAGTCCTTCTGTGGTTATTCATTCTGTATGTACCACTCACCAGTCCTCTGTCGGGAGGTCCATCTGTGGATATTCATTCTGTATGTACCACTCACCTTGTCCTCTGTCTGGGCAGGTCCATCGGTGGTATTCATTCTGTAGTACCACTCACCTTGTCCTCTGTCTGGGCAGGTCCATCTGTGGTTATTCATTCTGTATGTACCACTCACCTTGTCCTCTGTCTGGGCAGTTCCATCTGTGGTTATTCATTCTTTATGTACCACTCACCTGTCCTCTGTCTGGGCAGGTCCATCTGTGTTATTCATTCTGTATGTACAATCACCTGTCCTCTGTTGGCAGGTCCATCTGTGGTTATTCATTCTGTATGTACCCATCACCTTGTCCTCTGTCTGGCAGGTCCATCTGTGGTTATTCATCCTGTATGTACCACTCACCTTGTCCTCTGCCTGGGCAGGCATCTGTGGTTTATCATTCGTATGTACCACTCACCTTGCCTCTGTCTGGCAGTCCATCTGTGGTTATTCATTCTGTAGTACCACTCACCATGTCCTCTGTCTGGCGGCAGTCCATCTGTGGTTATTCATTCTGTATGACCACTCACCTGTCCTCTGTCTGGCAGGTCCATCTGTGGTTATTCATTCTGTATGTACCACTCACCATGTCTCTCTGTCGGCAGGTCCATCTTGGTTTATCATTCGTATGTACCACTCACCTTGTCCTCTTTCTGGGCAGGTCCATCTGTGGTTATTCATTCTGTATGTACCACTCACCTTGTCCTCTCTCTGGGCAGGTCCATCTGTGGTATTCATTCTGTATATACCACTCACCTTGTCCTCTGTCTGGGCAGTTCCATCTGTGGTATTCTATCTGTATGTACCACTCACCTTGTCCTCTGTCTGGGCAGGTCATCTGTGGTATTATCATCTGTATGTACCACTCACCTTGTCCTCTGTCTGGGCAGGTCCATCTGTGGTTATTCATTCTGTATGTACCACTCACCTTGTCCTCGTCTGGGCAGGTCCATCTGTGGTTATTCATTCTGTTGTACCACTCACCATGTCCTCTGTCGGCAGGTCCATCTGTGGATATTCTCTGTATGACCACTCACACCTTGTCCTCTGTCTGGGCAGGTCCATCTGTGGTTATTCATTCTGTATGTACCACTCACCTTGTCCTCTGTCTGGGCAGTCCATCTGTGGTTTTTCATTCTGTATGTACACCTCACCTGTCCTCTGTCTGGGCAGGTCCATCTGTGGTTATTCATTCTGTATGTACCACTCACCTGTCCTCTGTCTGGGCAGGTCCACTGTGGTTATTCATTCGTATGACCACTCCCTTGTCCTCTGTCTGGGCATTCCATCTGTGGTATTCATTCTGTATGTACCACTCCCTTTCCTCTGTCTGGGCGGTCCATCTGTGGTTATCATTCTGTATGTACCACTCACCTGTCCTCTGTCTGGGCAGGTCCATCTGTGGTATTCATTCTGTATGTACCACTCACCTGTCCTCTGTCTGGGCAGGTCCATCTGTGGTTATTCATTCTGTATGTACACTCACCTTGTCCTCTGTCTGGGCAGGTCCATCTGTGTTTATTCATTCGTATGCCCACTCACCTTGCCTCTTCTGGGCAGGTCCATCTGTGGTATTCATTCTGTATGTACCACTCACCTTGTCCTCTGCTGGGCAGGTCCATCTGTGGTTATTCATTCTGTATTACCACTCACCTGTCCTCTGTTGGGGCAGGTCCATCTGTGGTTTCATTCTGTATGTACCACTCACCTTGTCTCTGTCTGGGCAGGTCCATCTGTGGTTTTCATTCTGTATGTACCATCACCTCCTCTGTCTGGCAGGTCCATCTGTGGTTATTCATTCTGTATGTACCACTCACCTGTCCTCTGTCTGGCAGGTCCATCTGTGGTTTTCATCCTGTATGTACCACTCACCTTGTCCTCTGTCTGGGCAGGTCCATCTGTGGTTATTCATTCTGTATGACCACACCTTGTCCCCTGTCTGGGCAGGTCCATCTGTGGTATTTCATTCTGTATTACCACTCACCTTTCCTCTGTCTGGGCAGTCCTCTGTGGTTATTCATTCTGTATGTACCACCACCTTGTCCTCTGTCTGGGCAGGTCCATCTGTGGATTCATTCGTATGATACACTCACCTTGTCCTCTGTCTGGGCAGGTCTACTGTGGTATTCATTCTGTATGTCCTCATCACTCTGTCCTCTGTCTGGCAGGTCCATCTGTGGTTATTCATTCTGTATGTACCACTCACCTTGTCTCCTCTGTGGCCAGGTCCATCTGTTTTATTCATTCTGTATGTACCACTCACCTGTCCTGCTGCGGCAGGTCCATCTTGTGGTATTCATTCTGTATGTACCACTCACCTTGTCCTCTGTCTGGGCAGGTCCATCTGTGGTTATTCATCTGTATGTACCACTCACCTTGTCCTCTGTCTGGGCAGGTCCATCTGTGGTATTCATTCTGTATGTAACCACTCACCTTGTCCTCTGTCTGGGCAGGTCCATCTGTGGTTACATTCTGTATGTACCACTCACCTTGTCCTCTGTCTGGGCAGGTCCATCTGTGGTTATTCATTCTGTATGTACCATCACCTGTCCTCTGTCTGGCAGTCCTCGTGGGTTATTCATTCTGTATGTACCATCACCTTGTCCTCTGTCTGGCAGGTCCATCTGTGGTTATTCATCCTGTATGTACACTCACCTTGTCCTCTGCTGGCATGCCATCTGTGGTTATCATTCCGTATGTACCACTCACCTTGTCTTTGTCTGGCAGGTCCTCTGTGGTTATTCATTCTGTATGTACCACTCACCTGTCCTCTGTCTGGGCAGGTCCATCTGTGGTTATTCATCTGTATGACACTCACCGGTCCTCGCGGGCAGGTCCATCTGTGGTTATTCATTCTGATGTTACCACCACCTGTCCTCTGTCTGGCAGGTCCATCTGTGGTTATTCATTCGTAGTACCACTCACCTTGTCCTCTTTCTGGGCAGGTCCATCTGTGGTTATTCATTCTGTATGTACCACTCACCTTGTCCTCTGCTGGGCAGGTCCATCTGTGGTTATTCATTCTGTATAACCACTCACCTTGTCCTCTGTCTGGGCAGGTCCATCGGTGGATATTCATTCTGTATTACCACTCACCTTGTCCTCTGTCTGGGCAGGTCATCTGTGGTATTCATTCTGTATGTACCACTCACCTTGTCCTCTGTCTGGGCAGTCCATCTGGTGTTTATTCATTCTGTATGTACCACTCACCTTGTCCTCTGTCTGGGCAGGTCCATCTGTGGTTATTCACTTATGTACCACTCACCTGTCCTCTGTCGGCAGGTCCATCGGTGGTATTCATTCTGTATGTACCACTCACCTTGTCCTCTGTCTGGGCAGGTCCATCTGTGGTTATTCATTCTGTATGTCACACTCACCTGTCCTCTGTCTGGGCAGGTCCATCTGTCGTGGTTATTCATCTGTATGTACCCTCACCTTGTCCTCGTTCTGGGCGGTCCATCTGTGGTTATTCATTCTGTATGTCCACTCACCTTGTCCTCTGTCTGGGCAGTCCATCGTGGTTATTCATTCTGTATGTACCACTCACCATGTCCTCTGTCTGAGCGTCCATCTGTGGTTATCATTTGTATGTACCACACCTTGTCCTCTGTCTGGCAGGTCCATCTGTGGTTATTCATCTGTATGTCCCACTCACCTTGTCCTCTGTCTGGGCAGGTCCATCTGTGGGTTATTCATTCTGTATGTACCATCACCATGTCCTCTGTCTGGCAGGTCCATCTGTGGTTATTCATTCTGTTGTACCACTCACCTTGTCCTCTGTCTGGCAGTCCATCTTTGGTTATTCATCTGTTGTACCACTCACCTTGTCCTTCCTGGGCAGGTCCATCTGTGGTTATCATTCGTATGTACCCTCACCTTGTCCTCTGTCTGGGCAGGTCCATCTGTGGTTATTCATTCTGTATGTACCACTCACCTGTCCTCTGTCTGGGCAGGTCCATCTGTGGTTATTCATTCTGTATGTACCACTCACCTGTCCTCTGTCAGGGCAGGTCCATCTGTGGTTTCTTCATTCTGTAGTACCACTCACCTGTCCTCGTTCGGGCAGGTCCATCTGTGGTATTCATTCGTATTACCACTACCTTGTCCTTGTCTGGCAGGTCCATCTGTGGTTATTCATTCTGTATGTACCACTCACCTGTTCCTCTTCTGGGCAGGTCCATCTGTGGTTATTCATGTTATGTACCACTCACCTCGTCTCTGTCTGGGCAGGTCCATCTGTGGTTATTCATTCTGTATGTAACCACTCCACCCCTTGTCTCTGTCTGAGGCATCCATCTGTGGTTATTCTTCTGTATGTACCACTCACCTTGTCCTCTGTCTGGGCAGGTCCATCTGTGGTTATTCATTCTGTATGTACCACTCACCTTGTCCTCTCTCTGGGCAGGTCCATCTGTGGTTATTCATTCTGTATATACCACTCACCTTGTCCTCTGTCTGGGCAGGTCCACCTGTGGTTATTCATCCTGTATGTACCACTCACCTTGTCCTCTGTCTGGGCATTTCCATCTGTGGATATTCATTCTGTATGTACCTCTCACCTTGTCCTCTGTCTGGGCAGGTCCATCTGTGGTTATTCATTCTGTATGTACCACTCACCTTGTCCTCTGTCTGGCCAGGTCCATCTGTGGTTATTCATTCTGTATGTATCACTCACCTTATCCTCTGTCTGGGCAGGTCCATCTGTGGTTATTCATCCTGTATATACCACTCACCTTATCCTCTGTCTGGGCAGGTCCATCTGTGGTTATTCATTCTATATGTACCACTCACCTTTATTTAATAGACCAAACTGTTGGCAAAAGCTGGTAATGGAAAACCAGGAATAGCAGTACATAGTAACATCAGCAATTACATGACAGGCTGCTGACCCACAGACCCTCGATTAGGCCTATAGAATCAATCCTTAAAGCTACACCATGGTCCATACAGCATAATTGCAGCAATTGCAATGTAGATCCAGAATTAACATTAAGCTAAGTGATCCAAGGCCTGCATTATTGAAAAATTCTGCAAAAAAATTCTGGGATTTTGGAATATACTACACATTTATCCCCCTGTACAACAGATTAAAGATCTTTAACATTTTTATTCTCAAGCTAATCCTTTCTCTAACTTTAAATAAAACTTCAACATGGAGCATGGTTAGTTTTTGTCGTCTCATAGATAATAGTGGACTGGAGTTCTGTGATTTTTGGGAAGCCACCACCTAACAAACAGCCAGTTATGGCATCAATATAATATATTAAGTCCCTTTGTTTCTTTACAGACATGACAAATCATGCCTTTGATATGTCAACGAAGAATAATGTCCGCAAGGAGCTGTGTTTTGGCGCAGTTTAATCTGTTCCTCGCCCTTCTTTCTAAATGAATCCCCAATTCGTAATGATGAATGTTTCGGTTAATGCAAAATGCCGTGACGATCATTTATTTCATAGCACATCACATGGTCATAAAGTGGTCTATCACCAGAAACAGGGGAGAGAGATCATTACACAGTAACTCATTCTCTAAATGCAAGGAATCCAAAAGCATTTCCCTAAGGAAATAACAATTGTTTAGACATTTCAATTGATTTTTCCGGCTATGAAAAATACCACTGGATTTTCTAGGCAAAAAAAAAGAAGTATTTATTATAAATTTAAAGAAAAAAAAACATGGAAAATATATAAATATTGAAGACACTCTGTGATGTGAACAATGAGTATGGACAGATAAGTTTTATTAACTCTTGCTTAACAGGCAAGTGTCCACTTTTATAATACAGTCGTTTGTATCTCTCTGCTATGTGATAAATGATGTGACCACTGCCATTTTATATCCGTATAATAGTCACACAGCCATATGAAAGATTATGTGACCACTTCCAGTTATATCCTTATAATATTCACTTGTCACGCCATGTGACAGATCCTGCTACGCCAGCCAATTTATTTCATTATAATAGTGACTTTATATATGGCTATATGACAGATCACGTGACAACTGACATTTATATCCTTATCCACTCAGCAATGTGATAGATCATGTTACCACTGCAAATGTATATCTTTATAGTAGTAACTCAAATGTCACAGATCATGTGAACAAAGTGTGACTTTACACAACCAAACAGCAAAATAATTAAAATCCTGTTTAAGAGAAATCATACTCTGTACTGGAAAGTCAACAAAAAGTTTTATATGATCATGGAATTCCTTCTAACACCCTAATGTTACCCAATAAGGGGCACCTTATTAACCACCAGTTATTACCAGCATGTAATGGACAGTAATTTAGTGAAATATTAAAAATAAATTCGTTTTTTTTATTTTACATTATAATCAGTAGCCCATCTAAAATAAAGGCAGGTACAAAATAATGAAGAACCCTAATCATGTATGACAGGTTGAAGCCAATGACGTGTATCTTAAAGTGACCCGAGTATTCTTTCTGTCTTGATTATTCATATATCATACTAAAAAGTATAATAATGAATTGAAAATTCCCTTTTATCTAAGCATCGGAGATCTGCCTGCATGCTATAAGATGATAGACAGTGGAGATTCTCCAGGAAAGAGTCAAAAAGGTGAACTCCATAAAGATATGTAGATGACAGTAAGACACAGATACAGGTGATCAGATAGAAGGTGAAGGATTTAATTTGACGTTTTTGACTATGAGGTTTTTGCTGAATTTTTAAAGAGGTGAATTTACTATGCATTGTGTAAGACAAAAAACTTTTGTAACTTTTAGTATAAGCCTTAAAACTTACAAACATAGCCACTATGCTTTTGATAATAAACATGTTACAGTTACTTACCCCCAAATGATATATTTAGCATTTAATTACCTTCATTACGAATAATATTTACGAATAAGCTGGCCCCTCCCTCCATGTAGTCAGTTAAGATTGTGACAACTGAAATCACAGCCAATGATTGACTGCCTCCTCTGCACATGCTCATTCTTATAAAAAGCTCATTGAGCAGATGGGAGAGGCAGGTACCTTTGCCAAAAAGGAATAGAACGTATCATTAAATATCTGGTTACAAATGCATGTAGTAAAATAGTAGTTTAGATTGTGGGCAGATAACTGAAAAGGCACCAGTTTTATTTTTAAGGGTGGACATGTCCTTTAAAGAAGGCCTATAGCTTAATAAGAACACCTCTTTAAATAACACACAGATCCTTAAATAGGGATATTAAAATAAATAAACTAAGATAGCAAACCTTAAATTAGAATACTGATCCTTAAAGGGCATGTCCGCCCCCCAACTAAAATTAGCCCCACTGTTGAACCCACTAGTAGCTTTAAAAAAACCTTTATCTTCTGCTTCTTATGGTTGTCATGCAGTCCAGGAAAATGAAGAGTAGGAGCCTGTCTTAATGTGTAATCCGTACCTGCCCCTTTCTGCTCCTCTAAGAGAACTCTGGCATGAGTAGTGGGGTGTATTTAAAAGATGAGAGTACCTTGAGATGCAAGTCTTGTATCAGATTCCGTCCTGGCTCAATCCAATTGCTTCTGGGGTTCCACCACTGTCCCAATAGGCAATATGCAAGCAATATGAAGGAAGCAAGAGAGCCACAGCTAGCTAAATGCTAGAAATGCTTTTTTATTCAGGAGTGAAGCACAACATGTTTCAAACCCTTAAGATTCTTTATCAGGTGCAAATAGTAGTTAGTGGGTAATGATTAGTGGGGCTAAATATGGCCCACCCTTTGCTGTATTTTGGGGCTATTCAAGGTTGCCTATTCACAGTTTTAGGCCTTATCTATAATTGTATTAGAAAAAGAAGGCCTACTTACCACCCCAAGTTCCATATTTGTCTACTCTACCCACTATCTTTATTGTTTAATAGAAATATGTATTACTTCCTAAAGCTTGTAATTTACTCAGGATACAATTATAGGAGCCAATCAAATGTTGATTATTTTCAGATCCACGTTTCATTTCTTCCCCAGTTAAACAATTTACATTATGATAGTATGGAGCCTCTGCGTATTTTATGCAGACTTGTTTTGCTGCAACAGCAAATTTTCTCCTAATGTAAAAGTCTTTAATTAGGAAAAAGCTTAGCTAAGACCCATAAAGTCAAAAGACTTTCCAGTGTGTGCACTTAAAAGCACAGCTGTCCTGCAGGGTACTTTCAGGATCAAAATACTGAGGTAATATTAGAGCGGAGATTTGATGATGTAGTTTATTACTCAGATAAAATCCTGTTGTGCTTTAAAACAAGTCATCTGCAAGTTCTTTTTTTTTTTCCCCAAGGGAAACTCCCTAGAGATTATATGATGTGTTAATACTTTATGAGAGTCGGTTAAAACAGAGCAACATGCAGAAAATCTTTTACAGAGCATCAAAACCAGCCCGTAAATTTATAACATTTTTGCCTAATTTCATGCTGTCATTCTCTGTATAGTGGTCCGTGTAATTGGAAGCACCGTATAAAGATAATTGACTTTTAACTAGGGTTGTTTGTATTAAAAAGCTCCGTAGAATTTTCCCATCAATGAGGATTTACAAAAACATACTGACGACAGAGATGAATTTATAACCAGAATGAAACGCGTGGTAACGTGAACTCTTTCCCTAGGTACCGATGAGTTATTTAGCTGCTTCGCCACTTATCTTATGCTCAAAGGAATTGGGTTTTTGTTCTGTTTTTCTATGTTTTGACACAGTGGACATCATTAGATGTCCGAAACCGGCAAGTTATGTTCAGTTTTTGCATTTTCGAATCTTTGAAAAAATGTAACAATTGAAAAATCGGAAAACAAAACCACAGAAATCAATGGGGCAAAAAAATCCTAAAGTTCTGAGTAAAATAAGGCTATAAAGATTGCAGTAGGTTGTTCGGTAACCCTCGAAAGTAGCCTGGTATATTTGGTAACCTTCGAAAGTAACCTAATATATTTGGTAACCCTTGAAAGTAGCCTTGTATATTCGGTAACCCTCAATAGTAGATTTGTATATTCGGTAACCCTTGAAAGTAGCCTTAGTAACCCTCAAAAATAGTATTTTTGAGAATTTTCGAAAAACCCAAAAATTCGAGATCCGAACTATTCCAACCGAGCTTCAGATTGGGAGTTCCAAGTTGGAACCGGGTTCTAATCGTACCCATACGTCATCTGTAGACACTATCACTAACTACATGACGTATACAGATTTGGACAACTGTGTACCTTGTAACTGATGTTGTGTTTTTGAATGTTGTAGTATAGGTTAGACACCCTAGTTGTCTAGTTAACCATATTAGTAGTCTTGAATAAATAATTAAGTAGACCCTATCTGAACAGAGCATAGGGAAAGACTGAATGCTATTTCAGAATATCAAACAATAAACACAATGTAGCTGAGTGAGGAAGTGTGTCCCCAGAAATGTTGGGCAACTGATGTGGAGCTGTTACTAGTGTATGTGTTATAGTTTGCTCTGGAACCTTGAGTGTTTTGTTATTGGACTAGACCTGCTATTTTGTGTCCTGGGTATGTAAGTTTGCGTTTTTCAGATATTCCAGAGTATCTGTTAAACAATCTCAAAAACGGATTGTTCTCACAAAAATGATTTCAGTAAAAAGTTGTTCCTTGCAGCTTGGACTAGGTTAGGCATACAGTATTAATATGGTGGGGAAGGTTAAAACAAACTTGCTTATTCATTCCCTTTAATTCTTGACCTATTTAATTGCAACACAACAACTTTAAAAACCCAAGAAAATAGAACAACATAGAGTCAAATATATTTTACATATATGTATATAATAATAAACCATAATGAAAATGTTTAATGGGTGGTGGAAAACTTTTTAAATAATATCAATGAATTTAGTGTTGTCGCTGTTCAAAAGACGATAATTAAAGACAAGAGCTTTGTCGTACTTTGTATGCTAGAAATGCCCCTAAAACTCTTTCTTGTTTGAAGTCGGTTAAATCCCATGTCTGTAATCTCATTGTTATGCATCAACAGGAATCTATTTCTTTGCTTCAAATAAATGGACATGAAAGATTTGAGAGATTTCAAAACATCCATTGAGTCCTGGTGGTATTTTGTTTTAAAGAAAAGTTGTTCAAAAGCAAAGGTTTCAAATGTTGCAGCTGTAATATTTAGTAAATATAGCCTTCCTATATATAAAATCCTATAAAATGTGTAAGTTTATAGGAGTTGGGATATACTAAGTGGAGGAATGGGGGATACCTTGAGCATAGACTGGAACAATATGGGTTGTGAGAAGTATTGACTACATAAGTAGGATTAAATGTAAGATAGGAAAACAATTATAATTAAAGTTGGAGTAACATATTTGCAAAAGTAGAAATAAGTTACTTACATCTGGATTAGAGATTAAAGTTGGAGTAACATATCTGTAAAAGTAGAAATAAGTTACTTACATCTGAAGTAGAGAAATATCCAAAAGTGAGATGGTATAGCCTAGCTAGAGGTTGGTACTGTCAGCTCTTGAAGTTCTCCATGTATTTTACCCAATATAACACTCTGAAAATTGTAAGCACTCATGGGTATTGTTTAAGAACCAATAAGAATTAGGCATGGAAGGGCACAAACTTTCTACTATTTAATTTTAAAAAATAGTTTTAGTTGTACCTGTTGTATGTATGTTTGCATTTGAGTAGATTGGCAAAGTTATGAGTAGATTGGCTGTGAGTGAACATGTGACCACATGCTTAATGCTTTCATAGATGTGTGACGCCTTTAGTGGTGAGAGATTTGAATTTACTGTGACTGTGGGTATGATTTGCATTTCTCTCCACTAAAGTGATATTTTACTTTATCTCCCCCCTGTTTCAGTGCTCCTTTTGAATGGCAAATAGCTGAGTATTGGTTGTGCCTCACATGTGACAAAAATCAGTTGTCTTGGTTGTGGGGTAGTAGACTTTAAGAAAAAAGCCATTAAAAGCCCATAGATCACTCAGCTTATCTCCCGACATTCCCATGACTTTCTGAAACATTTCATATGGATCACAGTTATGATCTAGCCCGGAAATGCTGTGAGAATATCAACAGATAAAGCCATTGCTCTGATTGACATGATGTTCAAAGTTCATCACAGTCAAGGTGATTAAAATCATAAATAGCCCCATGTATTATCTCTTATATTTAGTTAGATCAACTGAACTTAATGTTTAGTTCTTGAAGACGTTTCGCTAGTCATCCAATTGGCTTTCTCAATTCACAATGACTTGTACAAGAATCTGTTGGCAACTTTGTACCCTGGAAAGTCCCAAATAGCATATCACAGCCAAGTGTTAGGGACCTTCTGAATGCAAGGTGTGGATGCATTGAGGCTAAGTTGTGTTATCGAATCTGCCCAGGGTAAGGTGTCGATGCGGCATTTGTACATGGTAGACAGTTGGTGTTGAACGCCCCCACCTCTATTAAGGCTTGTTTTTTTTATTTATACATAACAGGCCTCCTTGACACCTCTCTTAAACCTCTTCTGTTCCTTTGCCATAATGTTGACATTACAATCTTCAAAGGTATGTCCTTGTCCCTTAAGATACAGGTATACGGCTGAGTCCTGACCTGAGGAATTGGCTCTTCTCTGGGATACAGGGATGCAGTGTTTTTTGAGAATTATTTTTAATTTCTTGGAGACCCCTGCTACATATGGGATGACCATGCTCTTTATTCTGTCTTGCTTTACCCCTTCACCATTGATATTTGTGTTCTTTTCTTTCATTCTTTTGACAAAGGCCAAGTCCAGATATCCACAAGTTTTAAGGGCTCCTCTGAGATGATTCATTTCTTTAGCCTTCGTCTCTGTGCTAGTGGGGTACTTCATTGCCAACAGATTCTTGTACAAGTCCTTCTGAATTGAGAGATCCAGTCAGATGAATAGCGAAACGTCTTCAAGAAGTAATCTTTAAGTCCAGTTGATCTCACTGAATACAACATATATACCATTGCCTGGATGGATGAATATTATAAATATACCATGAATTGGATGGATGAATATTACAGATATACCATGACCTGGATGGATGAATATTACAGATATACCGTGACCTGGATGAATATTACAGATATACCGTGACCTGGATGAATATTACAGATATACTGTGACCTGGATGAATATTACAGATATACCATGACCTGGATAGATGAATATTACAGAATACCATGGCCTAGATGGATGAATATACAGATATACCATGACCTGGATGATGAATATACAGATATACCGTGACCTGGATGAATATTACAGATATACCGTGACCTGGATGAATATTACAGATATACCATGACCTGGATGAATTAATATTATAGTTAAACCGTGACCTGGATGGATGAATATTAAATATATACCATGACCTGGATAGATGAATATTACATATATACCATGGCCTAGATGGTGAATATTACAGATATACCAGACCTGGATGAATGAATATTACAGATATACCATGACCTGAATGAATGATATTACAGATATACCATGACCTGGATGGATGAATATAATTTATATACCATGACCTGGATGAATGATATTACAGATATACCAGGACCCGATGAATGAATATTACAGATATACCATGACCTGGATGGATGAATATTACAGATATACCATGACATGGATGAATTATTTATAGATAAACCAGACCGGGAGGATGAATATTACAGATAACCAGACCTGATGAATGAATATTACAGATATACCATGACCTGTGGATGAATATTACATATACACTCCTGATGGATGAAATTACAGATATACCATGACCTGGATGAATGAATATACAGATATACCAGACCTGGATGAATGATATTACAGATATACCATGACCTGGATGAATGAATATTACACATATACCATGACCTGGATGGATGAATATTACAGTTATACCATGACCTGGATGAATGAATATTACAGATATACAATGACCTGGAAGTATGAATATTACAGATATACCATAATCTGGATGAATGAATATTACAGATATACCATGACCTGGGTGAATGAATATAACAGATATACCATGACCTGGATGAATACATTTTACAGATATACCATGACCTGGATGAATGAATATTACAGATATACCATGACCTGGATGAATGAATATTACAGATATACCATGACCTGGATGAATGAATATTACAGATATACCGTGACCTGGATGGATGAATATTACAGACTATTACCGGACCTGTTTGTTTTATGGATGAATATTACAGATATACCATGACCTGGATGAATTAATATTATAGTTAAACCGTGACCTGGATGGATGAATATTAAATATATACCATGACCTGGATAGATGAATATTACATATATACCATGGCCTAGATGGATGAATATTACAGATATACCATGACCTGCATGAATGAATATTACAGATATACCGTGACCTGGATGAATATTACAGATATACCGTGACCTGGATGAATATTACAGATATACCATGACCTGGATGAATTAATATTATAGTTAAACCGTGACCTGGATGGATGAATATTAATATATACCATGACCTGGATAGATGAATATTACATATATACCATGGCCTAGATGGAGAATATTACAGATATACCATGACCTGGGATGATGAATATTACAGATATACCATGACCTGAATGAATGAATATTACAGATATACCATGACCTGGATGATGAATATAATTATATACCATGACTGGATGAATATATACAGATATACCAGGACCCGATGAATGAATATTACATATACCATGACCTGATGGATGAATATTACAGATATACCATGACAGGGATGAATTAATATATAGATAAACCATGACCTGGATGATGAATATTACAGATATACCATGACCTAGTGATGAATTATTACAGATATACCATGACCTGTAGGATGAATATTACTATAACCATGACCCTAGATGGATGAATATTACAGATATACCAGACCTGGATGAATGAATATTACAGATATACCATACCTGGATGAATGAATATTACAGATATACCATGACCTGGATGAATGAATATTACACATATACCATGACTTGATGGATGATATTACAGTTATACCATGACCTGGTGAATGAATATTACAGATATACAATGACCTGGAAGTTGAATATTACAGATATACCATAATCTGGATGAATGAATATTACAGATATACCATGACCTGGGTGAATGATATAACAGATTATACCATGACCTGGATGAACATTTTACAGATATACCATGACCTGGATGAATGAATATTACAGATATACCATGACCTGGATGAATGAATATACGATAACCATGACCTGGATGAATGAATTTACAGATATACCGTGACCTGGATGATGAATATTACAGATATACCGTGACCTGGATGGATGAATATTAAGATATACCCGGATCTGGATGAATGAATATTACAGATATACCATGACCGATGAATGAATATTACAGATATCGTTACCTGGATGGATGATTTACAGATATACCTGACCTGGATGATGAATATTACAAATATACCATGACCTGGATGGATGAATATTACAGATATACCTGACCTGGATGAATGAATATTCAGATATTATACCATGATCTGGATGACTGAATATTAACAATTAGACCATGACCTGGATGAATGAATATTACAGATATACCATGACTTAGATGGATGAATATTACAGATATACCATGACCTGGATGAATGAATATTACAGATATACCATGACCTGGATGAATGAATATTACATATACTCATGACCTGTGGATGGCTGAAATATTACAGATATACCATGACAGGGATGAATTAATATATAGATAAACCATGACCTGGATGATGAATATTACAGATATACCATGACCTAGTATGAATATTACAGATATACCATGACCTGTAGGATGAATATTACTATAACCATGACCCTAGATGGATGAATATTACAGATATACCATGACCTGGATGATGAATATTACAGATATACCATGACCTGGATGAATGAATATTACAGATATACCATGACCTGGATGAATGAATATTACACATATACCATGACGGATGGATGATATTACAGTTATACCATGACCTGGTGAATGAATATACAGATATACAATGACCTGGAAGTTGAATATTACAGATATACCATAATCTGGATGAATGAATATTACAATATACCATGACCTGGGTGAATGATATAACAGATATACCATGACCTGGATGAATCATTTTACAGATATACCATGACCTGGATGAATGAATATTACAGATATACCATGACCTGGATGAATGAATATACAGATAACCATGACCTGGATGAATGAATATTACAGATATACCGTGACCTGATGATGAATATTACAGATATACGTGACCTGGATGGATGAATATTAGAGATATCCGTGATCTGGATGAATGAATATTACAGATATACCATGACCGGATGAATGAATATTACAGATATACGTACCTGGATGGATGAATATTCAGATATACCGTGACCTGGATGGATGAATATTACATAATATACCATGACCTGGATGATGAATTTACAGATATACCTGACCTGGATGATGAATATTACAGATATACCATGATCTGGATGAATGAATATTACAGATATACCATGACCTGGATGAATGAATATTACAGATATACCGTGACCTGGATGAATGAATATTACAGATATACAATGACCTGGATGAATGAATATTATGGATATACCATGACCTGGATGAATGAATATTACAGATATACCATGACCTGGATGGATGAATATTACAGATATACAATGACCTGGATGGATGAATATTACAGATATACCCTGACCTGGATGAATGAATATTACAGATATACCATGACCTGGATGAATGAAACCCTTCATGAGCAGCCCCATGTATTAGTTATACATAATTTTAGTACAAAACCTTTAATCTGCTTGGAAGCCATAGATAAACATAACAATAACCTACAGTATATATTTAAATCAACACAGCAACAGCTTTAAAAAAAGAGGATCAATATTATAGAATAAGCCAGCCAGAGCCCAGAACTGAATAAGAATGATAATCTTTGGGGTGACCTGATGAAAGGTTCATATGAGAGCACAAAAAACTGTAATAAAATCAACAGGATGTGCACACTAATCAATCTAGTATTCTATTTTACATCTTTTCACTAAATTGTTTCTGGTCTATCTGTTGTTTCAATTAGATCAGCTGGACTTGAAGTTT
This sequence comes from Hymenochirus boettgeri, assembly GCA_019447015.1. Lineage (NCBI taxonomy): Eukaryota > Metazoa > Chordata > Amphibia > Anura > Pipidae > Hymenochirus > Hymenochirus boettgeri. The sequence goes on from CM033476.1 coordinate 89,479,475, forward strand.
CTGGTCTGTTACTGGATTTTTGTAGATATGATAATTATGTATTAAAGGTGGACAAAGTTATGACAGGATTTGCCCTAGATTCTTTTTTTTTTTTTTATTAAACACCCCCCCATTTGTAGAGTGTGTAGACTTTTTATATCCACTAGTATATGCTAGAATATAAATATATAAGATTAAATCCTCGTTTCTAATAAAGACTTTTTTATTTTCTTAGTGATTTTTTTTATTTATACCTTTAAACCTACATAGTAAATAATATACTTTCTATGGAGAAGTGTATATACAGGACCCAGTAAAAGCAATGAAAGATTAAAACCAAGCAAATAGAAGCCTGTTGGACTGAGAAAAGTACATAATAGGGTTCATCAGTTCCTGTCACTGTCCACTAGTTATAAATACTGGATAGCCATAAAGGAAATGGAATAGCTGTGAAGGACTCAAAGAAATGTACTAGCTGTGACGTATGTTCAGAGATCAGAATGTTCTCACTCTACTGACTACAACACCTGACACTTCTAATGTGGTATCATTCTAGAACTTATGAATGTAACATAATGAATAAAGCACAGCAGCAAATAAATACTACCCTTCAGCTCTTCAAAATTCCATCTTCTACACTGATCTACAGATAGTTCTAAAAGACATTGGTGGCAGAAAGAAAGGAAAGATCATACTTTATTCCTTGAAACCAAATGGATTTCAACATTTGTTCAGACCACATTGACTTTATTAGAGGTTATTAGATATCTAGATAGATTCACAATTACAATTTTAGGATGGTCCTCACCAAGGTCCTTCATCTAATGCATTGGTAATTGGAACTTCATGATAAAACAGTTGCTTGGTTTTGTGATAGACATGATTATTTTATTGATAGCAAGTTGAGGACATATAAATCCTGATCCGTTGTGTGAAAAAGCTAATACTGTAAATAAAGAGCCATGTCACATCCTGTTGATGTATTTTCTGCAGTATTTATAATGCCATAAGGTTTTTGATGTATTTTCTTATTGCTAAACTTTATATTTTCCAACAAAGGGTTGTTAACTTTTCACCAGCATTTTCCACAAAATTGGACTTAACCGGCATCGAAAAGTTATTACCGCCGTTGACATCGCCATATTCGTTGTACAGTATCGCGGTAAAAAGAGATGATATATAATATATTTCACGGCAAAAACCTTACGGCATTATAAATACTGCAGAAATAACGATCTTTGCTTTGGCAATGTTCGGGGATAGCAAAATAAATATAAATAACCTTAATAAATATGCTCCTTCATTTTTATGCCTATATCAAACATTTTGTGTGAACAAACCTGTTCAATCACAGACAAAATCTGTACCCAGTAATCACTTTTCTAATGTGAAGTTATCTAGGTCTATACAATATATACCCAAACATTCTACACACTTACTACCATATCTGATTGTTGGTATGATGTCTTCTGTTAGGGAACAGCTTTCCCATGTCTTCTGTTAGGGAACAGCTTTCCCATGTCTTCTGTTAGGGAACAGCTTTCCCAGTGGAGGGAAACCCCCAAATAATTACAGATATACCTTCCAAGTTGTTCTCAAATAGTAAAGAAGTTTATTGCAGATAATACTCACAGAATAAACAGCTTATTCATGCTAGGTAAGAACAGTTCTCTAAATTACCCTTCTTGGGAGCTGTTTATAGAGATACCTCATTATAAAATGACTAGTCTCTTAATTATTATACAGCACAGATCTTTAAAGGTTTAGATTAAATGGCACTAGTTTCCCCTCTCGTCTTGCCCCTTTAATAAAGATTTATTATCATCTTGTCTTAGGAATTGACTCATCCAATTATATGCTCTACGTCAGGTTGTGATAACAGTGTTTACAAAAATCACAAGAAAATTGTCATATACTCACATCAATCTATTGATGATATATTTATTTGTATGTTTTTACAGTAACCAATTAAAATAGCTATACATAGAATCACAATAATGCTGTCAGGATTCTATATGATCAAGTAACATTAAGCTGACTTTTTTTATTCTAGTTTTTATTTAATAAGATATGTTCAGTACAGGAACAGGCTTTAGCTCTGACGCATGTGGACTAATGAACAATACAAAGAGAGAAATCACACATGGAAAAATGGTGTGAAATTCCACACATCTGTCAATGTAAATGTGATTGCGGACTCCTGTATTTACCAGCCTGGATCTGGCTTTATGTCTAACGGTGTCATTAACTCTCATAGATCTGGAAGGATTTTTTCCCTCCCCTATAAACAACAATAAGACATTTCATATAAACATTGCCTAAAGGGATCGATGAAAGAATTTTAACACCAAAATGCACCTGAATGTATTAAAGAGTCATATTATCATTCAGCCACTAGATTAATAAATTGTCCATCCCCTGGGCATAAAAACAGACGTAAAAGAGACACAAAGATTTAGCTGCCGACTCCATTTTCATTGAGCCATGATAGAAAGGCGAGAGTGAGGCCATTTGTAGCATACTAAACAAAGGAGTTATTTTCCATTGGACACATACATCAACCTACCATCTTGCCAGGAAAAACACATTGCCAGGGCATCTTTAGCAGACAATAGTCAGGAAGATTAAAGGAGGGTCTGATAATGAATCTTTTCCCCTGAAACAGGAGCGAACAGCATCGCAAAAGGAACAAAATACGGGAATAAAAATAGTCTGGACCCCTCAGGCTGATCTTGCATTGCTTGGTTTGTAAACGGTGACTTCTTGAAATCCATTTGGATATACATTATTTTAATTATTTTTATATTTAGGAATTTTTACAGAAATCACTGAATTAAATGTATCAACTTGACTCCTTTAGAGAAATGCAGCACTGTAAAGTTTATTTTTCTCCAAAGTTAAGTCTGCCCCTTCCCTCAGCTAGGGGAGAGTAAGTGCACCTTTAATTAAAAATTGTCATGCATAAGGAATTAAACAATAAAACTCCTAAAGGACAACTGTGGTCTCTGAGCAAGTTGGGGTTAAAGAAAGCCCTTTCCATCATATCTTTAAAGGAACCTTGTATCTTATCTCTAGGTAAAACTTGTGAGAAGTCATATTGCTGGAAAGTTTTAGCAATATAAATTCCTTAACGCTTCCTGCTTTCACCAGCTTTTCCCCATGTGTCAGATCTTTTCTTGCATTAATAGGTTCCTCCACTAAATGGACAATTTATAAAAGAAATCTATGCAGTTACTTTAAAACCTGGTGACAGGGGAGGAGCAGAGGGTCAAGTGATGTCACTCAATCTACTAGAAACAGGAAGCTTTAACATTAATAATATAATTTGTAATAGGTTTCAACCAGAGATGTGATTCAAGACTAATTTAATTTTAAAGGAAAGTCTGTAGGCTTTTTTTAGCCTAACTTTTTGTACAGAGGGACCTGAAGGCCCCCTCCTCTAGCTCAGTGACCTTGGACATGCTCAGTGTGTTTCACCTAGGGAGAAAGTTAAGAATTCTCTAACCAGATACTTTGCATTTTCCTGTGCTAAAGATCAAAAAACAATGTTAAAACACCAATATTTAATCTGCTGTATGTTATGGAACTACGGAAATTAATTTATTCTGATATGGAGATCCCCACTGTAGAAATGGCACAAAGCATCATATGGCAAACTCAATACTGATAAATGCTGCTCCCCAACCGGACAGAAACCAAACCAGGGGCTAAATTTATTAACCAGCTATATCCGAAAGTACTGATAGCGTGGGTTATGGAAAAAGTAGTAGACTGCCGCAATGGTGTTTTGTAGGCGATCTTACAATTATGATTGCGATTGTAAATTTACATGCACGATCGTAATTTTATGACCGTGATCTTAAAATAGCAATATCGCACCTTTATAAACATGGCCCCAGGTAACAATGCACACCATGCAGCCGGAGGTTTCATGAATATGATTGGTCACTTTGCTTTGACTGTTCAATCAATTATAATTTTTTGGGACGCTGGTTGTGAGGTTCGCCGTTGGTAAGTGAAAGTACCGGAGGGCTTTTTCTATCGAAAGCTTTATTGATTTCAAACAGGTATATCTTTAGTTAGATCTCACATAGAAATACAAGCGATATATAAGGGATAATACGCTACCTACAGCATAATATAAGGATATTATGCTGTAGGTTCCATGACCATATAGCTTTTATACAGGTCATGGAACGCCGAGGTGAAGTAAATCCATATATTACACTGTAGGTAGCATATTATTTCTTATAATACATAAGGCCAGCCAAAAAAAATAACCTGCCCACTACCACTGTCTCTCCCCCTCCCTGTATTAGTCATTTATATAGGAATCCCTGTTTAATGTATAAATAGTTAATTACCATTCCTATTGAAAAGAGAAAGAAGGATCGAACATTGTCTGTCAAGAATAAACAGGGATTCCTATATAAATAAATAATACAGGGGGGAGGGCAGTGGGAGGGGCAGTAGAATACAGGAAGTCACTCAGTGACATCACTGAGTGATCGTAATATAGATTCTCGACACTGCACCTTCCCATTGAAAATGCCTAGCCTTATGTATTATATAGTTTTAATAGTCAGTTTCTGGACTTTATAATGAAGATCATGTTGGATTAGGGTGGACTCTATCAAGAATGACCGACTGACAGATTCTACATGAATAAATATTAATCAGTGAATCCCAAAGCAGTTTACTGCTCATAATAAAAAACTCCTAGACAGTGGTGTAACTAGAACACAGGGCCCCGAGCAAAACTATGATGGGGCCCCTATTTCTGCTTCATCCAAAGTGTTTTTCTAGAAGGAAGTCTTTATCTGTCATATGAAAAATAAGAAGATGGGCCCCTTGTAGTTGCTCCTACATAATAAATAGCAGTTAAAGAATTGTATTTATTGACCTGCTCATTAAATTCCTCTCCCTTCACACATCAACACCAGGCTTAATAAACTTTAAAGATGAAGCATGGAGGATGATGGGGAAGCACATTGGAATTAGAGCTGACATCTAACTTCTACTATCAGAACTTAAAAATCTCATTAAAACAATGCCCTCTGTGTAAATATGAGCTTCTGCCATTTGAAAACTTGTAGCATAGTGTCGCAGAGGCAGGATAATTATCCCGTTCACGGAAAACAGTCCTACAGCGTTAACACCGAAAGCTCAGGAGTCTATTTCTCTGCTCAATAGTGATTAGAACAGCTCCAGCGATAAGCAGGGCCACTTAACTAATCGAGGTGACTTAATTACGGAGCAATTAACCAGACACGTAGACACCAGAAATAAATGGTTAGATGCGGAGGGTAGCCATAGTCTTGTTCAAACACTAACAAGGACAGGATCTTCCTTATTTGGTTTCGTATGAAATGGGGTCAAGGCGCAGGAATAAATAAACATATCAACTACAGCTGAACTTATTAGAATTGTGTTCACGCCAATTCTCAAATGTTCCGTTTTTTTGCACACGTCAATAAATCATGAATGAGTCATTAAGTTCCAGAACAAAAGAAAAGAACAAAACTGGATAAGGGATAAAGGGAAATGCACTGTTTCAGGGAAATACTATGGCAGCTCCCACCCATATGTATAAATATAAATATACAGAGAAGGAATGTTCTGTACACCCTAAGCTATACCCATACTGTACTGTCTAAGGGAAACACTATGGCAGCTCCCACCAATAGTATAAATATAAATATACAGAGAAGGAATGTTCTGTACACACAATAAGCTATACCCTCATACTATACTGTCTAATGGAAACAATATGGCAGCTCCCACCCATATGTATAAATATACAGAGAAGGAATGTTCTGTACACACAATAAGCTATACCCTCATACTGTACTGTCTAGGGAAACAATATGGCAGCTCCCCCATATGTATAAATATAAAGAGAAGGAATGTTCTGTACACACAATAAGCTATACCATCATAATGTACTGTCTAAGGGAAACACTATGGCAGCTCCCACCCATATGTATAAATATAAATATACAGAGAAGGAATGTTCTGTACACACAATAAGTTATACCCTCATACTGTACTGTCTAAGGGAAACACTATGGCAGCTCCCACCCATATGTATAAATATAAATATACAGAGAAGGAATGTTCTGTACCAAATAGCTATACCCTCATACTATACTGTCTAATGGAAACAATATGGCAGCTCCCACCCATATGTATAAATATCAGAGAAGGAATGTTCTGTACACACAAAAGCTATACCCTCATACTGTACTGTCTAAGGGAAACAATATGGCAGCTCCCACCCATATGTATAAATATACAGAGAAGAATGTTCTGTACACACAATAAGCTATACCTCATACTGTACTGTCTAAGGGAAACAATATGGCAGCTCCCACCCACATATGTATAAATATACAGAGAAGGAATGTTCTGTACATACAAAAGCTATACCTCATACTGTACTGTCTAAGGGAAACAATATGGCAGCTCCCACCCAATGTATAAATATAATATACAGAGAAGGAATGTTCTGTACACACAATAAGTTTATACCCTCATACTGTACTGTCTAAGGGAAACACTATGGCAGCTCCAACCACCCACCCATCACCAGCTCCCACACAATGTCCTCAGCCCCCCACCCATAATGTTAATATAAATTACAGAGAAGGAATGTTCTGTACACACAAGAAGTTTATACCCTCATACTGTACTGTCTAAGGGAAACACTATGGCAGCTCCCACCCATATGTATAAATATAAATATACAGAGAAGGAATGTTCTGTACATACAATAAGCTGTACCCTCATACTGTACTGTCTAAGGGAAACACTATGGCAGCTCCCACCCATATGTATAAATATAAATATACAGAGAAGGAATGTTCTGTACATACAAGAACTCATAACCTCATACTGTACTGTCTAAGGGAAACAATATGGCAGCTCCCACCCATATGTATAAATATAATATACAGAGAAGGAATGTTCTGTACACACAATAAGTTTATACCCTCATACTGTACTGTCTAAGGGAAACACTATGGCAGCTCCCACCCATATGTATAATATATAAATATACAGAGAAGGAATGTTCTGTACACACAAAAGTTATACCCTCATACTGTACTGTCTAAGGGAAACACTATGGCAGCTCCCACCCATATGTAATATAAATATACAGAGAAGGAATGTTCTGTACATACAATAAGCTGTACCCTCATACTGTACTGTCTAAGGGAAACACTATGGCAGCTCCCACCCATATGTATAAATATAAATATACAGAGAAGGAATGTTCTGTACATACAATAAGTTCCCACCCAATGATATAAACACAACTATACACAGAGAAGAGATGAAACACAATAAAATACCCATTATTGGGTTTTGCAGCCCTTGCTGACTGGACCAAACTTCCTTTAACAAACCAGAAGTTTTTCCAAGTCTATCAATCTGTAAACCACTAAAGCTCCCAGTGAACAGACTCTGTCCATCCCTAACGTTAGATTTCGGAAGTTGGGAAATCAGTGTTTTTGCTTCAAAACCTCAAATTTTTAAACACTTTGTCCATTATTACACATTCCTTAGCCACGAACACCATTCGCTGCTCTTACAATGACATTGTTGCGTCCCGACCCTAAAGAACGCGGTTGATTCATCAATACTTCATAATAACATAATTCAAAGCTCTCTGGTACCTTGAATTAGCATTTCTATTTCACCGTCGCCCGTGGAATAAAACACCTAACATTAGGCGAAGCTATTGATATGTGTCAGTCATCCGCATATGAGATATATATATTTAACCCTGCGCTGCATAGGAATTTAGCTCAGGGATACAACGTTAAATAATTCAAAAGCATTGATTTTCAAATTGAATTATCCATGACTTCGGCTTCTCTCTCTGTGTTTACCTGGCGTTACCATCTGCAGATTCAATGAAGAACGTCTGATGTTTCTAAATCTACCCACCGCTCAGAAACGTACTTTTTGGTCTCCGCGCGCAGACGGAATAAGTTTTACAGTAACGCTGCCTAAAAAAACGACAGCTCTTCCCTTATACATTACACGATCCCAGTGCCAGCCAAATGATTCCTGTCTTATTTTATAACACGGAGTAGATACGATTCACGACAGTAAATCCAACCCTGTGCATTTATTATTAAAACCTTTCTGTTCTAGCTGAGCGCTACATGCAGAGAACAAACCAGTCTATGCATTTGTCTGTAGGCAATATAAAGAAGAACCTCTTCTGCCCACTGCTGCTGTGTATCTGGGCCTTGAAATAGAACATCATCCATTTTGGAAATATACATTTCATTAGCAAAATCCTAGCTTGGTAAACTAATGGGCCTGTTTATAAAGCAGTGTTAACTTTTCTGCCGTGCTTTACCTTCCGTTTTATTGCGAAATTTGCCATTACCGCAATTTAGAAAACGAAAAGTCTTTCCGCAAAAAATAATAATATCCGCACATCTCAAGGTAAGTCTTGCCCGTAATTAGAGACGGGATCCTACACAGAAACCATCGATTCCGAAATCTGAATGTTACGTCCGGATGAATCGTTCGGATTTCAGAACGCATTTTTTCGATTTTTATCGATTCTTATCGATCATTCAAGCTATTTTTGAAAATACTCAAAAATTGCCACGAACGTTCGATAATCCTCAAAAATACGGTCGGAAACTCAAAAATAGTTTCTGGTCGTATTTTTGAGGATTATTGAACGTTTGGGGCTATTATTGAAAATTCTCGAAAGCAGCCACGAACATTCGTTAAAAATCGAAAACGCGATCCAAAGTCCCGAATTTACGTTCCGTTTTCAGATCTTCGGAATTTTCCTGAGATCCGAAAATGGAACGAATCCCGGCTGTTTCGGCCATCTCTATCAGTTATTAGAATACAAAATATCACCATTGCCAAGGTGGTAAAATGTCATCGTTTTCATATTGTGTATGGAGTTTGTTTTCCTTTTTAGCAATTTACAGGGAGACGTAAATACGGATGCCGTCACCTCCAATAAACCTCTTATTAAACTATATTAGAGGAGATAGGGGATGTCAGCACCTATCATGCTCCTTTGATCAACATTAGGGATGTTCTAATTGTCTATCACCTGATAGTCCTTGTCTCTTCATTAATATAAACTCCGATAATGGGAGGTTCATCCCATTTCAGCGTCACAAAACGCGTCAGGGCTCTTCCTCTATGCACCTTGGCTTCGTTTTAAATGATACAACGGGACTGAGTTTTTTGGTCCATTTTTCTTCTTTTATACTATGTAAATGACACGGGGACCTGGGAATTGGTCCGGGGAACAGGTACATACAGTATAACCAAAATGTATTAAGAAGGAACTTCCTTTACACACAAGCTATTTTGGAGGTTCCATAGACTACTTTCGAGGGTTACAGAATATGCGAGGCTATTTGGTAACCCTCAAAATTAGAGGGTTACCTAGATCTGAAAGTTCTGAATGGTTATTCGTCAGAACTGGGAATAACAAGTCAGAAAAAGACCCAAACTTCATCTCTAGTCAACATGTAGCAAAGGGGAACTACAAAATGTGCAGTCCAAGTTACCTTGTGGACCAGTAACATGGGAAGGGGTGTAAATCCATGATGGGCAGTGTGATCCCACAGATCCCCCTTGGGAGGAATGTGTTCATTCTGAAGTAAGGATCAATGTTAACTTTTGAATACAACAGTGTCCTGGATTGCTTGGTGCCTTATTTTTTCCTACAATAAATTTTTAATTTCTCTTTTAATGTAGATTGGGCGATTTACCCTTAAAAAAGTCTTAAAATAGAACAAATCGTTAAAAAACATTTTAAAAATATTTTTATTGGAGGTTTTATCAGCTGAACCATATAACCTGGAGAACTCACAACCCTCTCTGGCATTTACAATCAAATAATTGCAAGATGGAGTTCATAACAATAGACTCAGGTTGACTGTGAATACATTGTGGAAACAGTTACATTATAGAACTTTAGATCGGCTCCCTTCAAGGTTATAAGCAAAGTGAAATTGCTGCTCCATAAAACTGTCATTGGCATAAAACGTTTCTAAATGTTTCTGAGCATCAAACGCTGAGCTTAATATGACAGCATCATCGCCGGCAAGGGAGAAACGCGTAATAGATTATCACCAGCCAAACCTTATGAAATACGTCTCCCAGTGCATTTTTGATTTTAAAAAATGTATTACAGATTAAAATCTATTAAATGCAAAGGCATAATTTACAGCATCAATCATTGGATACAAAAGAGATGACTTAAAACTCAGGGAAATAACTTATAATGTTTTTTTTAAAAAAAACAATAAAGCTTTGATGTCATCAGAGTAAAGTTTTATTTTAGCGCTTGTCTTACTTTTTGGTGTACCCAGATCTTTTTTTACAGCACCATTTAAAATAAATGGCAAAGGGGTTTGTTCAAGAAGCTAGTAGTAAATCTCACATTAGGTCGTGCAAAGGCAAAGTAATGATAATATTAATTGGAATTCCTGGATATAAACAGGGAGATTCAATAAAAGTTCTTATCGTTTAAAATGGTGCTTATTTTGCTCCAACCAATCACATCTTATTTAACATTTGAAAGCTAACATCTGATTGGTTGGGGCAAATTTATCACCATTTTTAACAATAAGAACTTTTATTGAATCTCCCTAAAAGTTCGATACGTTGAGACAATGTTGAGTGTTGAATGGTAAAACCAATTATTACATTTTGCAAAGACAGAAATTTACATATTTTATTTAATAAAGAACCTTAATCACGATCGTCTCTCACTTGAATCTCGGTGTCTTAATAAGCCTGGTTTTGATTCAGAATGGGTGGTTTCGAAAAAAATTCACGGATCCAACGGATTTTAGAAATTTTTGAAACTCAGAACTTTTTAGCGAAAAATCAAAATTTCAAAAATACCGTTCGAAAATCTAAAAAGTCTATTAAAAAGACCAGAATTTTTTATCAACAACGTCTAGCAACAAATATGAATTTTGGAACGTCTTTCGGTTCTGCGGAACCGCTATCGGAATGAATTCCGGCATTCATCTCTACTCTCTTTGAAGACCACGTGCATCCGGGGAGACCAAGAGACTCTCTTTCCCTTCAGTACAAAGCTTATTCAATATTCCTAGCCCGAGGAAATACTTTCTCAACTATTATCTACCTTGCTGACCTAAAAGAATCATTCTTTTCCTTTGTTGTGCTAATTATTACCAAAGGTGTGTGATGAAAAGTATAATGCTATTTCACTATTTCTACTGGTTTTGTATATTTTGACACTGAGCAATATTTCCCCAAACCTTACATTTTTATATCCCATCAGGAAAGTTTCTACTGTAGAATTTCTCAGCGAGAGTAATTTTCTCTTTCTTTCTGAAAGAAAATAGCCTGTACAGGATTCCTCTAGATAATTCCCATTCTTCTTAATAAGAGGCATTTGGGATTTTCACCTCATAATGTGTATCTCCACCCAAAAATATTTTTTTCTGTATTGTAGGGACTAGAGATGGAGGAACTTCCGAAAGTTCGGTCCGTTTTCGAACTTTCAAACTATATTGAAAGTTCGAAAGCTCGAAAACGGACCCATTAAAGTCAATGGGAGTCAAATAGTTTGAAAAGTTCTAATGAAATACAATTAAAATAGCAATGGTAACTTCATGTAAATGGCTGTGGGACCTGGGAAATGGTCGGGGGACACGCTTGAATATCCAGAACTTTAACAAAAATCGATTTTATTCTCACGTGCGGTACTTTCGAGCTCCCACGCTCGATTTTCGATAATTATCCCATAAACAATTCGAACATTCGATAATTATCCCATAAATGATTTAAAGATCATTTGATTTTCAAATTCAATAATTATCGAAAGTTCGAAAGTCCGAGAAATCCAGGTCAGGGATAGTTCGAGAAGTCCGAGTCCGTTCGAATTTGAAGTTGGCAAGTTCAAGTTTGGCTTGAACTCGGGTTCGGGTTCGAGTTCTAGTCCATCTCTACCCCCAACCCTAAATGCTAGGGTTTTACTTTTAAAAACTGCCCAGGAATTGACTTACCCATCTTCTTTAAAGAATCCTTGTCCATCCTACTTAAAGGAAAACAAATGTCACTGGGAGATGCCTCCAAGCCTCCTCTTCTAGTAGAGGGCCTAGCACTGAGGCCAAATATACACATTTTAATAGTAATGGCCATATTACAAGGACAAATTTGTTCTGATGAAATGTGCATGTCAGTCCTAAGTTTCAGCCTGTCTATTTAGCAATAGAATCCTGGAAATTGTTGAGTGGTTCAAAGTCTAATAAGCAAGTGATATGTATTCACATTCACCCAATCACCTTTAATAACTCCAAGTGCAATATAGCTGGAGTGTTGCTCCAGGTTCCCCCTACTACAAAACTGAGCAGTTTCAACCCATCTCTATCCTCTACCAAAACTTTGAAATATCCAAAAATTACTCACAGACATAAGTTGTCCTTTACATTGACTTGTTCAAGTCTGGAAAAGGTCTCAAGAAAAAAAAATCATGCTAACTCACATTTACACTGTATCTACGTACATTAGTAAAATTACAATATGAATTCAATGTAGAAGCTCCTACAACTTTGTTAACAACAGTTTCTGTTCTGCTATGTCATTAGTTCTATTCATTGATTAAATGGATATTTTTAGCTGAAAGGATGTTTTATTTTTTTTCTCTGTTAAATGAGTTGCTTCAATTGTTACTTCCAAAGTTGAATTAAGCTTGGAGCTAAGACCACAAATCCCGGTGTCTATTCAATGAACCTATTACAATATTGATTCAGTTCTTACATACATTGCACCCTGTGTTTCCAGTAAACAAATCGGAATGTTTAGCAAACACAAAGCACCAAAAGAATAATACAATGTGATGAATTTTGCAACTCCTATGGAGCATTAATAACATTCTGTTTGGTATTTGTAAAGGAACCAATAGATCTTAGAAGGTGAATTATAAAACACTCAATAAGAATGTGGTTTCTCAGATTATGGAAAATGGGAATGGAAATCTCAGAACACTTAGAGAAATTAGATTTGGGATTTATCCTTTTATTTTTCTATTAAAATGCAAAATATTTAGAAAATGCAAGAAAATCTAGTTCTGGAACTCTCAGTGATGAGGCATGGGAAATATTTCTAATATTTTGATTTGACAGGCCGTACATGTTGGGAAATTATTATATATAAAGCTGATTGTTCATATAATACTTCTTCCAATAAGTTTGATAAGCCAAAAGGACAATTTTTTTGTTCAGATTGATCTGGTTTATCTGTGGTATTCAGTTACATCAACTGGACTTGAAGTTTAGTTCTTGAAGCTGTTTTGTTTCCTTAGACTATAAGTACACGGCTGAGTCCTGACCCGATGAATTAGCTATTATTTGCGGGTAAGGACTAAGACATGTACCTGCAAGGGGAACGGTTGTTGCCTTTATTTAAAAAAGGCACACTACTACCTTTAAAATGACTCCAAAATCAGTTGCAGTCTATTCAATGTTACAGCAGTATAAAGGTGTTTTTCTGGCTAGCACTGTGAGCGGTGACATCGTCACTTCGAGTCTGGCCCAAGTTTAAGGTTGGAGCATGCCCCCCCCCCCCCCCAAACTTTTAAATAATTTTTAAAGCAAGCTACAAGCGTGAAAAGAAAAAATCTACCTAAGGTGGAGGACGGTAGGTCTGTAACTATCTTCAGAAAAAATATGTTTTGGGGGTGAAGCATATGACATGACAAAGCTTACAACACATCCCTGTCACAGAGACACAGAGGCAGGGCAGCCTGGCAAGTGTTACTTTACAAGGGGGGGTTGTATGGCGAACAGTTACCGTTTAAGGCCAGAAAAAGTCTTCAAGTCTTCATGGCTTTTTGCCACCACCACAAAAAAAACAAAATAGGTAATATCATGTAAATTGATTTTATCTTCCTGTTTAATTTTAGGCAAACAGCTTTATTGTGTCAATTAAGCATTTTATCAGACATCCAGTAACAATGTATAAATTAAACCCCATGAATATTGATTTAAAAAAAAAAAATCTAGTTTTAGTTTAGTTAAAACAGTTTAGTTAAAAAGTTTATTGCTAAAAATGTAAATGAAATATTGAAGGAAATCCGATATCCGGCATTGTTTGTAAAATCATTTATTTTGAGATAATATGGGGAAGTTTAAACACTGTTGTTTTCTATATAGAATATAACGTGATTGAAGAAAAGCATGATCGTTATTACTTCCTAGAAACTTTTCAAATAGATGTCTTTGTTTACTAGCTTATTATATTCAAACCTTTACGATCACCAAGATTTGAATGTACAACACATACACACAAAATCAAAAAGTATGTCCACCAAAAATTTACAAAAATAATGTATTTTTTCCCCTTTTAAGAGTAACTGTGGTCTCCATACAAGTGTCCTCTATGTAAAAGAGCCATCTTATACCTTTCAAACAACCCAAAAATTATGTCTCTAACTTCTATGGTTCTTTTTTTTTTAAAGGCTATCTCTGCCCCCAATTATCAAAAAACATATAATGTAGTGGAACACCTCACACTCCAACCCTAAACGCAAGGATTACAACTTTAAAAACTGCCCAGAAATGTACTTATCCACCTTTGTTCCCTCGGTCATGGCCCCTTCTGCTTTTCCAGGAACAGAAGAGCAGAAGGGCGACACCGGCAACTAGTCTGTGAGTGGCTGAGACTCCCATTCTTCAATTAATGCAGTAAAGGAATAGTTCACTTTCTCAGTGAACTATTCCTTAAAGTTTTTTTTAAATTAACATTTCTAAAGGTTGTACATTGTTTCTTTGTATTATTGGGTTAGCATGGGTTTAACACAAATTTTTGGTGACAGCACAGCCTATTCAACATAGGCTAAGTTTAGTTTTGTGCTACCTTTTACGCCTAATGAATGTAGAGGTGCAAATCGCAATTCTTACCTGACCGAATCCCACAAAGGGGTTTACTGCATTGAGGGACCGCGGTCAGCTAAGGAATGGCGGCAAAGTTATAACATCGCCCCCTTAATATCTTTTTATATATATATATATATATATATATATATATATATACTGTATGTATAAATAAAAAAAAACACAAAGTAGTTTTTATTTTCTCCATTCTTAACAAATTCCTTCTGACAGAAGTTATCATTTCAATTGATTCTCACAGCTAGTGGTTTTTCCATCCAGAGCCGGTCTATTTAATATAAAAATACCTTGTTTGTGCAATATTTATTACATGTATCTCTGTATACACCAACAGTTAAGATGGTAAAATGTTTACTTTTATTTACTTGGACAACTCACATGATAGAAAAGCTGAAAACAGTTCATAAAGTACAATGGTTTAATATTTCAAATAAATGGAAGTTTTTCATTGTCCATATAAATTAATTATAGTAAAGGGCATTTTAAGGGAAATGAAAATTGAAACAAAAAAGACTCAAAGGAATTTGAGTTTCCTACTGTTCATTTATGTGAATAAATTTATGTTTAGTTAAATTGCACAATACAGAAACAGGAAAAATAATCCAAAGAAAAATATTATCATCCAGAGGTATCTGACAATAAATTGGCTTGAATTTGATAACCAAAGATTGAAAAACGTTTGCACAATCATCATCAGTTGAGCAATCAAGAGCAATGTAAGATTGACAAGTTTTAAATATTGTGCATAAACAAAAGATTGTAAATAAAACATAATAGCAGCTTTATTCCAGGAGAGTAAACATTTTATTCTGTAACTAAGTAGGCTTCCATACGTTTTATAAAGATGTCTCCACACCAATATGAAAGACCCTGATAAGACTTTAAAAGCTTTGTGTTACACTGCAATTTATTTTCCAGCTAGTGTGTATTTCTTAAAAGGCTTCCAGGGAAAATGCAAAACAGTTAGTGGATTTTACAGCTGTTTCTTTTTTTCCTTTTTTGTCTTGCTTCTTTTCCTAAAAATAAGCAAAAAATAACGTTTTCTTTGTATTAGCTCCGGTAGCTCATCAAACTATTATTACATTTTAGAAACACACAGCCCATGAGGTTATAAAAACCCAGGCTTACATATAAAACAAAAGATGATTTTACAGAATTTTT
Organism: Hymenochirus boettgeri; assembly: GCA_019447015.1. Lineage (NCBI taxonomy): Eukaryota > Metazoa > Chordata > Amphibia > Anura > Pipidae > Hymenochirus > Hymenochirus boettgeri. Next base: position 89,495,542 of record CM033476.1, read on the forward strand.
TATTTTTTCCCACTATGTTCCTAGGAATAGATAAACTTTCCACATGTACTGATATTTTACATAGCAGCTTTGTTTGTATAGTGGTATAATGTTTTAAGCAAGACAGAGTACATGTGGTTACAGGTTCAATACCCCAGACTATGTTTCTTACATGCTAGCTTAGAAATAAACTGCAACTTCTTTTTCTAAAGCTTCTTCTTTCTAAAAAAAATCTGCTCTGTCCAATGAGACGATGTTGTCTGTAGACTTTAGTCCAATGATTTTTTTTTACTGTCACAAAATACTGTAATACTTCAGTAAACACATGCATTTAGATATATAAAACATATAGATGGATAGATGGACAGACAGTTACAGATAATTTAGATGAGACTTGGGTCAACCAAGCCAAGAATTTGAGATTGAACTTCAAGAGATGTCAATGAAAGGCATCAACTCAATATCTTCTCTATGATTATTTTATCACTGCATTCTAGCTTGACATTTTCTTTATACAAATAAAAGTAGTTGGTTTACAATTTGCTAATAGAAGAAACCTATAGAACCATGCAGTGTACAGACTAATAATTCATTTGGTGAAAAAGGTTTTTTAAAAAATTTAATAAATCACTGAGTTTTTTGTTTGGTAATTATTAGAAACCTGTTTGGTAATTACTTAAACTCCCAAAAAGTTTGGGAGTTTAAGTAAAACCGCAACAGATCAAAATAACGGTTCTTGTAAGAAAACTTCAGATCCAGCTTAGATACCCTCATTATAGATTCCTATTCTGTAATGCTTTTTGTATATACAGAATCTTTAAATTAACCAAATAATTACATGAAAGACCTTCTACATTGTATGGATTATTTACAAATACTTCACTTACTGCACTCTAAAACTTTCCAAACTTTTAAATTTTTAGCAGTTATCTCAGTAGCTTTTAAAGAGATGATGTGGATACATAACAATATTCTTCAGGACGATACATGTGTTCCTCGCACAAGCTAATCAGAGCCCAATTTCATTCTGTTTCCATTACTTCTATTACAAACCAACACACTGTTCAACAGTGGCCTCTGACTTTTTGCTGTTTTTGTAATTAAGGTCTATTACACCAGATGCAGGGTGAAAATGAACCATATGTGTTCACGCACTTCAAAGTGATTCAGTTTCCCAACAGAATATCTCTTCTCTGAAGGATACAGTCCATTTGATTTCCTCTCTAAATATCCACTTATTATGAAACTACATTAAATATTTCTATTACATATGGGCCAAATAATAAAAAAGAGAGAGATTATGTTTTATTAGAAAGATAATTTACTGTTTCCCTAAATGGTAAATGGACAATGTAGGTTTTAATGTCTAATGTCAGGAGGCCTGTTCTGTACAAATACAGCTTCCAACATCTTTAACTATTATTAGAAGATCTTTTAGACATAGAATTACAAGTAAATTTAAAACCCATACAGTACACACACAAAGTCATTATGTCATTAAGGACAATTAAGGTGTATGTACATGGAAAAATATATTTGCCTTATTTCAATCTATATATGAATACATGTAAGCAGCACTAACTCTGGGCTGTTTGTTGCGGCATGACTTCAATCCAGTGCTTGTTTAGGTAAAGTTCAGTCTCCCAGCCCCCTCAAACATGCTCAGTAATCCCTATGAGGCAGCACTGGGAAAGGTAATATCCCACCATACAGTTCATATTCCAAACATTCCAGCTACACCAAAACTGCACATAACAGAAGAGTCAATGATAATAAGACATTTGATTGACAGCTGTCAACAGTGATACTTGGGAAGAATATGCCCCAACCAATCAGATCTTATTTAACATTTGAAAGCTAACATCTGATTGGTTGGGGCAAAATTAGTACATTTTAAACGATAAGAACTTTTATTGAATAACCGTGTTAGTTTCTAGTAATGGGCAATTTAAAAAAAAGAATTCCCAGTTTAAATACTGTCCTTTTTAAGGGTTTTGCAGTTTTTGAAAAATCTACACAACACTAAAAGAGGGGAACAGGACCATTCGAAGGGTAAACTAGAGTTCAATGTAAAATAAATGTGGTTATTGTAATGTTGGCACTCTATAAGTGATAATTTGCTGTTATCCAATGTTTCTCATAACAGGTGTTGATGCTTTGAAATGATTATAAAACAATTTGATACATTTCCTTTTCTAGATTCCCCTTCTATGAACTTGCTAATATGCTTCTCAGATAAAATAATGTTAATGAAAAAATTAAACATCCTTAGAAAGTAATTACAAGATATGTTTGTGTTATCGATCGGACAGCTCCCAGGTAAATAGTCCAAGCGCACAATTTATTCCTAACATTCATACCAAAAAAAAGTGCATTTACTGACCATAAATGAATAAAAATATAATAGCGTGCTTTTAAAGCTGCCCGATCAATATTTAATCTAATGTATCAATATTTATCAAAATACATGATCAACGTCTCCCGGCCTAGAAGATTTTGAGGTCAGTTTGAAAACAAGAGCAACTGAAATCAATGAGAAGTGTATATCTTGTCCGTAATATCATTAATGTACCTGACGGGGTCATTGAGAAATGTTTATCTCTTTTTTTCTGTAAAACAATCAATGCGAATTTGCACGTGGTCATCAGAAAATATTTATCCAAAGTTTTATTTCTTTTTCGAGCTTCTGTCAATTTAACAGGGGATATAAATATAGAAGCTTCTGTTGTAGCCGACAATGCATCTTTAATGATCCCCCTTTACTCCAAGATAGAAATGGAGTTAACTTTTTAAATTCTGGAACCAGTAACCATGTATAGGATGCAATTTTATGTGCCGGTCTGCATAAATCTTGCCAAAAAAGGCATATTAGATTTACTGTTTTAAAAAGATCTAATAATCAATATTCAAACTTTTATAGGAAATGATCTTGTTTTCTGTTCTAAACCTAATAAACCTGTTATGGTCCATGAAAGCCACGTAAGTTTATTGCTCCCATACCAGCGTCCCAGGGCTGTTTGTTTACCCAGAACCGAAATTCCTCCAGGTAAATCTCCCCTCACGAATTTAACATTGGTTCTGCGGTATGGGGTTTACTCTCAGTGCGAGTTTTATGCCAGCTTTTAGTTGATGATAAATCTATCACAAACATGATATTAAATCAGGAGAAGTATACAGTTATAGTAGAAATTGGCCTTTGGTTACTCATGTATCTTGTGCTGTATCCATGACTTGGGTTACCATTGCACTGTTAAATATTCAATTCCGTGCATTCTCCTTTAAAAAGTATCTCCACCCCCAAAACAGAAAAATCCTATAAGTTAAAGGTAACCCCCCTACCCTGAACGCTATGTTTAAAAAGCTTAAATCATCCCCAGCCTTCGTTTCCTTGTTCACAGCCTCACTGCTGGACCGACTGCCAAGTCTGTGATTCGCTGCCAGTCCAGCAGGCTCTGGTCCAGACAGACTCCTACTCTGTGGAGCAGAAGATAAAGGTAGGGATCTTTTAACACTACACAGTGGGGCCAACAGTGGGGCAAATTGTAGTTGGGGAGTTTGGACATGCCCCTCTAAAGAAAGTAATATTGTTATAATATTATAATACATATAACATATATCCTCTCTTAGTCTAATTCTAACAAGAGTAATATAATTCCTATTTCGAAAACACAAAAAACTAAAGGATAAATAAAGTTAAAAAAGCTATTTGACTAGTGTGCATCATTTCTCTTTTTTGACTAAAAACATCTTGTTTTGTGTATGACAGGAAGATACATGAACTGAGAAAAAAACTCCAATTCTAATAAATAGGAAAAGTTAATTGATTGAGTTTTGTGCCTGATGAAGTCGTTGCGACGAAACGCGTAGCATTGGACTCTGTAACAGCAGTATCCCTTATTGTTACCGTTTGCACTTTATTACATATTTTATATATATATATATATATGTATATATATATATATATATACACGTGGGAATAATTATCTTTTTCCCTTATAGCTTTTTTGCTGTTTTACTTTCCCTTTTAAAAGCTAACTTACTTACCTTTCCTCAATCCAACGTCATGTGTCTGAGACTCAGCCTCCCATCCTGCAGACTTGCTGGGCGGAGTGATCCAGGACCCGGCCGGAACTCCTTTCCCCATCTTAGTCTGACCAAGGAGTGCAGTACGGGTGGCAGGGATGCTGAGACTAGCAGTTGTACCAGAACGTCCAATTACCCACAAACCACCTGAATTACCAGGATCCATATGCCAGCGTTGAGAAGTGCATCTCAGTCTACTGGGAGCCAGCGACTGGATAGTATCAAGGTTGACTGTTGGAGGGTTATTAGATTGATCGGTAGTGGATTAGGAGCTCTGGGCCTTAAAATGTATGTACACTGAAAAAATGACTTTGCGTCATCTTAATCTATAAATGAATACATGTAAGTAGCACTTACTCTGAGGTGTGTGTGTTGCTGCATGCCTTCAATATAATACTTCTTTCAGCCAAACTAGGTGGTCACCCCAAGATCAAAGGCAGGAACAGATACAGGAATAGATACAGGTCTTTATTCTAAACACATGTGTAATTTATATTATAAATATCATATAGTGTATATGAAAACATTTAAAATAAATCTGTTATTTATCTATAAAAATGTTTTTCTATTTTTGAATGCTTTTAATAATTAATCAATCAAAAAATCAAAAGTCCCCCTGGACTCTTTTATTGTTAATTGGTAATATTTAGCTTATCTCATTGCCACTTAGTGAAAATGAAATAAAAATGTTCACGTTTATTAGGTGAATGTCTTTGACCCAGTCCATTCCCCTTGGGTGAGAAAGACGAGGTTTACTCAAGTGATTGGAATGACTTACGCTGACCACATCCAATTTTCTTTCCTTGTAAACTCTATTTAGTGTTAAAAAACAATTTGACGGCAGATTCTAGGTGCCACAGATCTCCTCTGACCTTTAAATCAAATTTAGTTCTTCGAGCAGAGCAACACCTCTAAGCAAATCCTGACAGCTTAATAAAGTAAGGATTTCTGCTATAAATCCAGTACTCCTGTCATCCTTTACCAAAAGGCAGAAGAAACCTTTGGGCCTGCAGGTGACAATTTCTTTGACTGAGAATGTGGTCATGTCTAGGTATAAACAAATGTCTCACGTGAGTTAAACTAAATCAAAGAGTTGGTTTCTGTCTTCAAATAACCCTCCAAGTTCATTATCAGCATTTCTCATTTTTGAACAAGGCAAAGGGCTCATGGCTTAATTCAGTGTCAATCTTTAAAGAATAGTCTAGAGTCTAGACAGGTAGGTAAAGTCCTGCATTCCTTTCTCTCAGGTCTGAGTTAGTTCTGTTAAAAGATATTTCAAAACTAGATATGGAACGCTCGAAAGTTCAAAATGGATTGAGGAAGAGAGAAAAGGGCAGGCACAAGGGGGAAATGATGGAAGGGTTGAATGAGGTCGAAACGCTAATTAGAATTTTAGTTAAAGGGTTAAAACTGTGGTTTCTATTTTTTTAAACCCTTCTCTTGTTCCTTCAAAATGTGTGAGAAATTATTGATAGAAAGGTTTGGAAATATTATATCCTGCTTGAACACCTTTTCAGAAACTTATAACGTCTTACCAGGAGCTTCCCTATTGGTTTAGAGACAGTGAATACCGGGGTCCGGGGGCATGGCCAATCAGTGCACATGCTTACAAGGCTGTTTTTAGACTACATGGACACAGATGTATTGGCAGCAACTTGACGGCCTTCTTGTGTACAGAATCCCCTTCTTGCATGTACCCAAATGCAACTTACTGATGAAGAAAATTAGTCAGTATCTCCATAATGTAAATAATTTAAATAGTTGAAAAAAGCATTTAAGCATTCTTGTTTTTTCCCCAACAAGGTTATGCCAAGTCAGCCTAACCTTTCGAGGGCCCATATGGGAAGGATTTTGGACCACCTGCCCCTTGTGTCTGCTGTTAAGAAGTCTCTTTTTATCAATCCAAACATGAAAAGAAATGTATTGAAATGCTCTTTCCAATTTCCCAGTTAGTGTGCAAGGCCAAATTGTTTGAGACCTGATCCTTCAGCTGTTGAGAAGCGAAGTCATAAAAAGCATATTGGCTTTATAGAAAATTATGTCATTCCGAGAGTCGTTCAATATGGTGTTACAGGTTTGTGTATTTTAACAACCCGTTTTTTTTTCGCCTTTCCAATTACTCTGTTTCTGATATTATAGAATTCTGGGATCTGAATGCTGCTTCTAGCAATTAATTTGTGTGCTTGACTGTATTCATATCTCTCCCCATTAAACTAGAAGGAGAAAAAAATACCATTCGCAATATTGCAAATGGGTTTAATTGAGTAGTGCTTATGAATTATTTCCGCAATTTGCAGTGATGACTGTGCAGGCAAATTGCTTGGATGGTGACACATAAGGAAATTAGATCCATCTGCTGCTTAATTTGACTGCAAATCTAACATGACGCCCAAAAATCAAATTCTTCTTTATATTTTTGTCATGGTGACCCCCATTCATTGCTTCATTAAAACCATAGTGATTCAGTTAAATATGACAAATATTTAAGCATCCAGATCACACTTTCCCCCAAGATTTTAGGACCTGTAAATCCACTATTAACCTCAATCAAACAGAAAAACAGAAACAACTCCTGATTAACCTAATGGGTAGAAATTAATTTAATTAGAAAACTGACCTTGTCAAAAACATCTCTATGTCTTATAACACTCTACAAGCTACTCGCCATCCTCTAACTTTTATTATGGAATGGAATAGTGTCCTGATATCCTTCTTATAGGTAGCAAATACATAAAGAAACTCAAAACATTGCAATGTTCATCAAAACATTATAACATATGTCTTCTCGTTCTAACTCTCAACTCTATTACATTGTAGTCAGCTCAAATATACTACCACTGGCTTAGAGGCCCTAAAGCAACACAACTCTCGGTTAAAATCAACTGTCCCCATGAATATAAATTGGGTATACGTTGGAATATGATTATGATTTTTATAATATAAAAACAGTTATATTAACTGGGAGAAACACACTGAGCATGTCTAAGCCAGTGGCTAAAGGAGGAGGAGTTAGAAGTTTCTGGAAGGCTTAGTTTCAATTTTTTTAAATTGCTGTATATTTAGGAAATACTTGAATGAAAATTGAAACATCATTTTAATCAGACTTCTCAGGGCTATTAGTCATTAAAACGTGTTCTCATCTGAACATCTTTTATGGCATACGTTTCTTTGCTTCCAAACCAAAACCCCGTTTCTAGAAGTAGCTCTTTAAAAACAATGCAAGGTTGCAATTCCAGTTAGCACTGAAATGGAAATAATAGAAAATTATACTGGTTTCTGTTAATCAGACAATCAAAATAGCAGTCATACATTATCAATGTCTTCTTTCCTGCTGATTGAATAGAATTAGCTGTATTGTATTTGTTCAGTAAATTGTTCAATACAGAATAAGCTAATGGACTGAGAATAGCATTGTTCTTTTTGTATAGCAGTACAGTTTTTTATACTGTGAGAAGGATATATATGTATGTACTGTACAGGTGAAATGGAAAATTATAAAGGCAGGTTTCATTGTCCCGTATTTGGCTATCATGTGCACTGGTAAAGACATTAGTGACTATATCTGTTGTATTCAATTAGATCAACTGGACTTGAAATGTAGTTCTTGAAAACGTTTCGTTAGTCATCCGACTGGCTTTCTCAATTCAGAATGACTTGAACAAGTCATTCTGAATTGAGAAAGCCAGTCGGATGACTAGCGAAACGTCTTCAAGAACTACATTTCAAGTCCAGTTGATCTAATTGAATACAACAGATATACCATGACCTGGATGAATGAGAACCTTCACAAGCATTAGTGACTATAATATATTGTCCTAATTGGCTGTTGCGGTTGATATTTTGGTTTATTGGGGCAAAATATTGGCTGTAATTTCTATCACTCCTGAACTGATTTTCAGGAGCAAAATAGCAATGAGAAAGAATGGTAGTCTTAATATCCATATATCCACATGCAGGAGAAATTCATCAAGTACAGTTTGAATCCCCTTTCTGGTAGAATTCACCCATTCAGGCACTTGGTACCAATATTCATTGGGTTTAAATTATCTAAATTGTTTTGGGCTAAATAATTTCCACGGTAAAATTCAACAAAGCCTTTCCTATACCATTCTGGGAGAATTCACATCAATACTTTTGTTTGTGGTATAACTATTAAAAAGAGAAAAGCTTTATAATTCGTGTTTAGAACTTCTGGGCCTTATTCAATACGAGGTGCAAAATTTAGCCTGTCCTCTTTTATCTGCAGCAACCAATGAGATATTACATTTTTAGTGACCTAATATCGTTTAAAAACATCTGGTGGCATCTGATTAGCTTTTGCATATTAAGAACACAGGTAAAATTTTGCACCTTATATTGAAGTAGGTGTTAAAAATGTTTCTCTCAATTTATTCTGAAGCGTATTACATACAGCGTTATAAGTTGACAGAGAAGCTTATTGGGAAAGCGCTGGTATCATGGCACCAATTTCTAGGGGCACATCCATGTCCACATTAGATTCATATTAAAGGGATGTATTTCCACAGAAGCAAAAGTGTCAATGGCATAACTAACAGGCACGCAGGGCCCAGGGAGTAAGTGGGCCCATGATCAGCTGCTTTTAAACCTTTTTCTTTATGCTTAAAGGACAATTCCACCCTCATAAGAACATCTTTTAGATAAAATGGCCTCTTTAAAATATGTTGATATATAATACTTTATCCTATGAATTAATGAATGTATGCCTGCTATGCTTATGGATGCCTCATGGTAACTGAGCAATTTAGAAACCTGTACTGAGCCTGGGCATGCTCAGAAGAGGCAGACAGGGGATTAACATTCAGTCATTGGCTGTGATGTCACCTGTCAAATCCATAACTGGCAGTTACTAACTGGAAGAACCAGGAAGCAGAAACAGGGGAAACAGGACATTGTGCAGGATTTCAGGTTAGACTTATATATTTCACATTTCAAACTATTACCGTTTAGGGTTTTGGGGGGTGATTTACCTGTATGTAAGTTTTCATTTTAGGGCTGGACTTGCCCTTTAAATATAATAACTTTCAGATAGGAGGTTCATTTTTCTCATTGTCTGGCAAACGTAACAGAGATTGCTGAAATTGGCTGTCAAATCTGTAAATTGACAGAAAAACAGAGACTACTGAATTGGCTGACAAGCTGAAACAGGTAAAATGACTTAAAAATGGAGACTGGTGAATTAGTTGGCAAATTAAAACTGGTGAATTAACTGACTGGAGCCCTAACTGGCAAAGATTGGTGAATTGGTTTTCAGAGACGGTAATTGGATGGAAAACCGAGAATGGTTAAATGGATTACAAGCTGAGAATAGTGAAATGGTTAGAAGATGTGAATTGTTTGCCACGTAAATTTGATGGAAAACTAAACTGGTGAATTGGGTGAAAAAGAGGCTTATGGATTGTGTGGCAAACACAGACTTGTGAATTGGGAGGGAAACAGAGACTGATGCATTGTGTGGCAAACATAGACTGGTGATTTGGTTTATTGTCTGACAAAGACTGGGACCGGGCCCCCTGCAGGGTCCCCCAATCATACACAGGCCTAGTACCAATGATCATCTATTTATTCTGATTTCTAGTTTATTAATTCACATCACGCCCTGTGTACAATCTAATTACAGTCCACTGAACACTCCAGCACACCGGTGTTGGCTGTATGCCAGACAAGTAGATAGGTGCAGTTCCCCTAGCCCTCCACTCCAGGGGCCAGAAAGTTCTCTAGCACAAGAAAGATATGGGGGAGCACACTAATCAGGTGAATTCACAACTATTTATTGTAACAACACATACAATGTTTGGGGATGCCCTGTCCCTTTCTTAAGTATCGAGAAAAAGATAAAAGTAAAGATACTTGAGAAAGGGACAGGGCATCCCCAAACGTTGTATGTGTTGTTACAATAAATAGTTGTGAATTCACTTGATTAGTGTGCTTCCCCATATCTTTCTTGTGCAAGAGTACAATCTTATTACACTATAATACATTAGGCTCTGGCATTTCAATGGGGAGGTGCAGTGGCGAAAATCTATATAATAAGTCACTCAGTGATGTCACTGAGTGACGTCCTGTATTCCACTGCCCCTCCCTATTTCTCTCTGCCTGTATTAGTAATGTAGATAACAAGCCTGTTGACTGAATTACTGTGCTGATAAGAAGGAGCGAGAGGCAATTATGACTCACCGGAATGAGCTCGCTCCTCCTTATCAGCACAGTAATTCAGTCAGTCAGTGTAACGAACCGGAACAGGTTGAGAGCCCATGTTTATTGCATATTATAAACATGTATCAGTATTTATAAAAATACATTCAAATAGTTATAGTGAGTGACCTGGGGTCCTAGCAGGATTTGTCTTTAAGATGACAGAGTTTGGGGTTTTCATTGACATCATTAGGATTGCATCACCTCCATGGACTTTGCATTGTGCAATTAACTAGGCCTTGGTTTATTGTCCAATGACAGTAATGGTCAGAAAGATACCAAATATCATTCTGTGTCTTAAATAAACACTTCCCCCCCAGCATATTACAATAACATGGCGAGTAGGAAAGACAACTCCTGTGGCCCATTATATGCTTGGAAGCCGACGAGAAGCTACAAAAGATTCTACTTAAAGTAGAGGGGTAGATGGGGAAAAGCTGCAAACCGAGGTATCTTTTACAGCTTCTAACCAGCTTCTAGGTAATATTGGAAGATGAGAATAGTCTCTCCACCTAATTTTACTATGTTGAAAAATTAAAATAATGTAAAAATTACTGGAATATTTCTTTAAGAAAATCTTTTCTTTAATAGTTTTAGTTCATTGGATTTCTAATTTCAAAGGCTTTCCCATTGTATTGCTCTAATACATGCGGTTCAGATGCTTTTAAGCAATTTCCATAGTCTACAGGGCACTCGGTATATAAATTGCAAGGAACAAGTCTGATCTTTTGTCTCTGCCAGATGTTTACTTTCCACTAACGCTGCTCTGAATCCTAATTTTAACATTGCTGTAGAAAACCTTGGGATAAATCTCTTGATCTAAATTGCACGATGGTGGAGTTTACCCACAGGGCTGGAGAGAGATTCTCTTAACTGGTTTATTTCCATGCTGAACCATGCACTACACAAACCTTTGCTTCTCTTCCTAACTCCCTTACAGGAGGTGGTACAATGCAAACAGCTGGTAGTTTACACAAGAGCCCCGAGAAGAACAAGGAAATGAAGAAGTATTAATGTTAATGCAGGATGGCTTGCTTTCAATGATTTCGGACGGAGGCAGACACCTTGTTTAAAAAGAAATAGTAAACTAGAAAGAAAATATAGAAACTGATAGTTTCAAACTACCCACGGCTATTCTCAGAGATGTTTTGTAGACCAGTAAATAGCAACATCTGATTGGTGGATTCAGATAAAGGCTAAATTCCCACTACGATCCTATGCCCCTGTAGGGAACATCGGACTTTTGTGCAATGATCCCTTTCATTACGCATAGCAGTGTCCATTGATTTTAACTCCACCTCTATGCGATAACACACCAAACTGCTGCATGCAGTGTGTTGTACGCATTACAGCTCGTAGGTGGGAATGGTACCATTCAGTCCTATGAACCCAGGGTTTTGGTGTAATGTCAATGCTTGACATTCCACAAAAAAGTCCACTAGCGGGAACAAGTCCCAAGACCAAAACACAAAATTTTGCACTTTGTATTGAATACGCTCCGTAGTCCTGGAGGTTGAATATAATATAGATATGCCCATCTAGCTAAACCTTTTAATGCCTGCGTAACAGAAGGCAAAATCCTAGTAAGAAGGGGAAAATAAATTCCTTCTTGACTTCAAATGGTAATTGGAAATTATCACTGCATCAACATGAATAATAGGGGTTATTCAGTAAGACTTGAGTTTGGACTGAAAACTGTATGTACCTATCCAACTGATATTGGATAGGGTTTTGACATTAAACAATAAGACTATGTCCACTGGATGAGTTAAAGTCTTTCATTTTAGAAACTTATCCAAACCCCTTTTCCCAATGAACTTGCATTACCACATTTGCTGGAAGACAGCTCCACAGTTTTACTGTTCTCAATAAAGACAAAACTAAACTTGAAATCTTAAATGTAGTCAACAGAAATATACTGTACGGCCTACTAATGTATTTGAATAAAGTAATCCTATCCCCACACAAAAGTCTCTTCTCCGGTTTTGATACCATAATCTGTCTTCATAGTCAAGCTCCTACTTATTAATTTTAGGTGCCCTTTTCCATACCCTACATTTCCTCTTTATATACAGGATTCTAAAACTGTGCAAATGAGGCCTTACCAGTGCTTTAAATTATTTTTCTCCCCTAAATCTATACCCCTCTGTATACAAGCTAATATCTTGCTATCACTAGAGATGGCAAACTTACTGAAGTTTGGGTACTTTCAGAACTTCAGTAAAAGTTCTGAAGTTTGGTAGTTCAAAAGCAAAGCCATGGGGAGAAATAGTTTGGAAAAGTTTAGATAAAATTCAAATAAAATATCAGCGGTAACTTATTACAAATGGCTGTAGTACCTGGGAAATGATCTAGGGGAACATGTACCTAAAGCTCACCACAACTTGTTGAAACGCTTCTTTCTTCACGATCGGGCAGTTGACGGGTTTCCGCATGCTACATTTGAGGGTTATGGCCAATTCGAGGGTAACTGAATGCTACATTTGAGGGTTACCAAATGCTACATTAGAGGGTTACGGAAAACAAACAATACATTTGAGGGTTACTGAAATAGAACGCTACATTGAAGGTTACCGAATGACACATTCAAGGGTTACCGAAATCTACCAGCTTAGAGACAAACAAAACTGAAAATCTGATTGACTCGGAATTTTCCGAATTTTCATTAGCATTTTCGATATTCAAGTGGAATATTAAAAGTTTTGAATGGAATTTTTGAAGATAAGTAGCAAGTTTCGAAAAATTTGAAAAATCTGATTTTTGGATTTCCGAAACCTACAGCAAATCACCCCAATGAAACCCTAAAAGGATGAAGTCACAGTCATTTACTGCTGTTCCCGATACCACTTCCTCTAGGAATGGGCAAGCTCGTACAAATTGAAGAGGAGGCAGAAAACTTTACAGAACGCATAGCGCAGGCTGTGTAACATGCTGCATTATTGAGCTTGCTAACAACTGCAGTTTGGGGTGTTTTACTGAAATCCAATTTTTTATTTAAAGGTGTGGATTGCCATTTAACATATCCGATAAACAACTGTTATATTATCAAAGTAACATCCACTGGACCCCTGCTTAAAATGCACAGATCTGTTTTATGCATGCTTCTGGCAATCAGAACCTGGAATGTAAATTGTTTATTTAATTACAGGTTTTTTGATGTTGAACTCACTGTCACTAGAGTAATATTTTATTAATATTAGCCTTTCTGCATGAAGACTAACGAGGCTCCACAAGCCCAAAAGATTAAAAAATAATAAGGTGCGGTCTCTGATTGTTTCAACAGATACGTCAAACTTACTCAGTCTTTGCTCCTGAATAGCTACAGCAGAAAATAGCTCTGGAGGTAGCTGACTCTTTTGGAATCTTCAATGTGCTGAAGTTCTACTAATATACCATCTGTTTCACAATATAAGCCATGAAAAGACACCCATCTTATCTTGTCAGTACAGAAGTTCTGTGTCAAAAAGACACAAAAATAAGGAACACATCTTGCTCATAAATGGGGGGAAAAAATTGAAGTGTCAAAGTAAGAGGAGTTACAATAATCAATCAGAAATCTGGTCTACGTGTGGTTAGTGTGATAAAGATCTGTATAATTTGTCCTTCTGGGTTTTTTTGGCTGTCAATAGATCACAGTAGCTGTAGTTTTCCCCTCAAATAGCCAGGTTTTAGTAAACAGCCGGTATTGTTTATTACTGGTTGAGCTCAGCTGAGTCAATTTTTGTCTCAATTAACTAATTGATCAATGTCTGTTAGTGTTGAGACCAGATGGAAACATAACAATTTCAATTAATTAAGACTTAAAGGACGAAGCTGCCAGCTTCTTCAATAAGTTGTATCCAATTTATAATGGTGATTTTCTACGGATGAAATTAAAAATAATCAGACTATTTGTGGTACCAAGTGCTACTGCTCCAATCAATGATCATCCACCTATCCAAATGCTTATCCAGACAACAGAATATTTCACATAGCTATTCCTCTTATTTAACATGGCTCAGGATGGTCAAACCTAGATTAAATCTGGAAGTAAATTATTTATTTTACTTTAAATATCCCATGTAGATCTTCATATAATTTACGTGATAAAGCCAATGCCCAAAGAAAAAGTGCCTTATGTATATTAACTTAAAGAAATTATTTCAATTAAAAAAACTTTCTTTCTGAAGCCAGTTTTACTGTTCTTCTGCAGCACATACTTGTACACCTAAAGAAAGTAGTGGGGAATGAATAGTGGTTAATTAAATATAAAAAAAGTGACAGGGAATATCAATAGAACCAAGACATCTATGCAATCAAAAACATATCTCTCTTAACCTGAGAACCCCTTAATAATCATATACAGGTACTTTAACATTTATTTACTGGTAGTGATGGACACAAACTGAACTCGAGCCTGAGTTTGGGACGAACTTTATGAGTTTGGATGAACTCGAACTATTCAAACTAGTTTGGTTTTTCGAAAATTTGATAATTATGTAGCCTTCAACTTTTGTTAACCCTCGAATGTATTGTTTGATTTCGATAATCCTCAAATGTATAATTCTATTTTCGGTATCTCTGGAAAGTATCATTCGGTAACCCTCAAATTGGCCGTAACCCTCGAATGTAGCTTGCGCAAACCCGACAATTGCCCATTCATGAAGTAAGAAGTGTTTAAACAGGTTTTGGTGACAGTGACATGTTCCCCAGACCATTTCCCAGGTGCCACAGCCATTTACAGTAAGTTACCATTGCAAGTTTAGCTGTAAATCATTTCGAACTATCACTCCCCCATTGACTTTAATGGAGTTCGGAACTTCAGTAAATTTGGCCATCTCTATTTACTTGTATACATCATGATAAATTATCTAAAAATATATAAGTCAACAATATATAAAAGCATCAGGCACAATGTGAGCAGAGGTAATGTACATGCAAATAATAGGCAGTACTAAATATAGCATACATTGAATAGTCCCTATCTATATCATAGGGGCTACTAAGAAGAGGTAGCAAGTTAAGAATGCTGGATGCATTTGGCCCATTGGGAAACTTTTCCACACAGTATCCAACACTATTTTGTCATTTAATCTTTCACCTGCCTTGAGATTAAGACTAAAACGCTTCATTGTAATCTGAATCCTGCACTTTAACCCTCTTCATTCCGATTTAAAACAACATTGTTATTCATTTTGCTAATTGTCTCTCCAAACTATGAATTGTTCCATCAGTATATGGCTTCTCTCTTATCCCAGGGCTTTTGAAAAGGACAAGAAAGTCTTTTTGCAAAATGAGATATTACAATATTGCATTGAGCTGCAGAAATGTAGAAAACTTACTTAAGGAAAAACTTGTTCTATTGATGAATGTTCCCACTGCAGAAGATAATGAGAAGAACTTATTTAGATTGCAAGCTTATGCCTAGCAACTACTGTATATAAAAAGCATTCTTTCTTGGTTCTGTCTCTAGGGATCTTTGCCTGTTACACATCCGGTCTGTTTCCTAGCCTCATCCTTTCCTAAAGTCCATCAGTGAATAACTATTGAAGACAGACTCAAAGGAGCCAGTGTGTTGTTGCGAAATATAGTTTAACCGTCAATACGAACTCTATATTAATCTGTGAATTTTCTCCCATCAAAAAAATCTCTCAAAGAAAATAAATTGAATTTGTTTCCATGCGGATGCCCTTCTACTGATGTTCATGATGAGAATACGCTCAACAGATAAATAAAAAAAATTAATTTGTTTTAGTCTCTGATCAGCAGATTATAAATGGAAAGGGGAACTTAGATTAAAACCAAATCCAACGCTTTTTAAAAAGAGAGTCACTTATTTATTTTGGCTGAATTAAATTGAATAAGTGTAGATTTTAATGTGAAAGTCTCTAGCCAATAGGATAAATAGGACATGGAATGGATATAGGTGATAGGAAAATACTTGGAAAGCCAGGAGAGCAGGTGCCAAGGTGCCAGGTTGTATGAAATATGCTGTGATGTTAAGAAAAGGAATGTCCAGCCATTAAATAAAACCCCAAGGTACAAAAAAATACAGTAAGTATTATCAGGTCAGCAAGAGAAAATGATATGTAGCAAGGCCAGGAACCAAGGGGCATATTTATAAAGGTGCGACATAGCAACATTGCAAAACTGCACCTTTAATGGACAGTATTTTTCTGACTGTGATCGTACAATTACTCTAGTACTGCATTGTATTGTACATCCACATGAGTGTACTTTTATGCTAATCCATGGTATTGGAGGTTTCTGATATATCGGGTTACTTAATATCACCCCGAAAGTCTAGAGGATCATTCTGACAGCATTTCCATGGAATCTAATGAAGTTCAGAAAGTCCATTTAGAGCCCAATTAAATTGGAATTTTTTGAATTTTCTATCACAATTTTCAAATATTCAATAGCATTTAGCAAATATTTGATTTCCAAACACAATTTTTCAATCTCATTTTTAAAAATTCTAATATTTATTTTTCAATGATGAGTTCCGAGTTTATAAAATTAAAAAAATTCTGATTTGATGACGCAGACGTGGGTAAAGTAAGGCCCTGGGGGAACATGTGGCCCATTGTTTGCCCCTGGACCTCTGATATTTGACCTGTAGCCAAAAAAATTCTGTCTAAGATAAAAAAAAAAAAATCTCAGGCTGGATAATTGATTTATTTTTATTCAGTCTATTTTATATAAAAAAAAACAACGGTGTGGTCAATTGATTCGTTGCATTTGATGGAAGGATATAAAATATTAATTCAATCTGTATATGAAATGCAGATTTGCAATATCTGTAATGAGATTTGAGTTGAACCTAATGGCCATGTTTCGACAGTCCAAGTTTCTGATGCAGCTCCGTGTGGAATAGCCCACACCTGGGCGATTGGATTATATTAATTGTTAATGTGAATGATAAAGACTTGTTTGGATATTTAACCACAGCACAAAAATCCTATGAGCGTGAAACCTATGGCTAATGCACCTGGCTCTACACTCATGGTTCTGTAGGTTATTGGATTAATATTATTTTTGTGTGCTAGCTATCTGGAAAGAACTTATATGTGCACAGGATCTTCCATTTCATTTCCGTGTTAGAAAGTCCCCAAAATGCATTAATGTCATTGTGAACTTGGCAAAATTAATTTGCTACGTTTTTGCAGCAAAATGACTTTTCACCACTTTTTATGGTAAATACCAATTTGTCAATGAGTTTTTGTCTTTATATAGTTTTAAACAAAATGCACAGAAAAAGGTGACCTGCCCTTACATTTCATTTTCATTTCTATGCAGACACCTTGCGTTATTTTCCTAGTCCTTTTTTTTTTGTCCCTAGTATATATTTCTAATTCAATTTTTACTGAATTGTCAATTAGCAAAAATAAAGTAAAGAAACTTACAGGGAGATTCAATAAAAGTTCTTATCGTTAAAAATGGTGCTAATTTTGCCCCAACCAATCAGATGTTATTTAACATTTGAAAGCTAACATCTGATTGGTTGGGGCAAAATTAGCACCATTTTTCACGATAAGAACTTTTATTGAATAACCCTGATACTAGGATAAAGGCAAGTAAACAAGCTTTCAACACAGTATAAAGGTTAGAATATCAGCTTTTATACTCATATTTGTACACTTTTATAATAATGTCATAATTCTGGGGAACATAAAAAAAGAGGGGTTAGGTAAAGAGATCAACAGCAAAGTCTACTGGGGATATAAAATCCCCCCGAGCCATTAACATTAAAACAACCAACAGAAATTCTGATGATTTTATGGATATGTCTTAGTGGCAGAAATAAATTTCCTTGTGTCCCTACGCAAATTTAAAGGGCATCTATAGTAAAATTTAAACATTGCGCCAATCCAGATATAATAAAAGGTTAGTGTATGCTGCCTTATTCCCACCTTCCTCTGTAGCTCCATGTTTGCACACAGTCTGAATTACTCCAGAGCTCCGCAGTCCCACTCTCTAGTCAGTCCGCCGTTCACATAGTCTGGCTGTGAACCAAGCCTGTGAACCAAGAAGCTCATACGCATTAATCCTCCTACACGTCACTCTAACGTTTGTAAACAAAAAAAAAACCCTCCTTATGTAAGCCTGTAGAGAGGAAATGTCTCTGTTGTACTGGAGATACTTGCTACATAAGGAGTGGGAGGGGGGTGAGTTAGGAGAGACTGCAGCTCGATCTCCCTTTGACAGGCAATAAATTGGTGAAAGCTTCTTTCTCCTTCCCTTTACTTCTGTTTTTGACACAATATTTGCCAAGCATTTTAGTGAGCAGGAAGGAGTCATTGGGAGACTTACTGTAAAAAGTGCGTAAGCCTACACACTGCACCGGCATGCTGTTAGGGGATTTGATTGACAGCTCAAGCAGGAGTGGTGTATTGAAATCTTGACTTCTTTTAACTCTGGATAGTGGAGGAAACTAAAAAAAATAAAGGTTCTCTGGGGTTTGGGGGGGAATTATAGAACACATAGAAAGAAAAAAAATTACGTTTTCCCACAACATATGCCTTTTAATATCCTGTTAGCGTGAGTAAATTCCAAAAGGCATTTAATCACAGCATGATTTTAATGCCAGCTATTTGCTGGTGTTAAAGTCTCAAGCTAAATATATCACAAATGCAACATTAAATCATGAGTGCCAACTGCAAAGATGGAGTTAATGTCACAATAGCTGATATTAAATTGGTTAGCATGAATTTCACTCTGGAAAAGTGCCCAGTGCTCCACTGTAAATGTGGCCCAGTGAGTTTAATACATAATAAAAGAAAAATCATGTTCAGGACACGGTTCCCAATAAGGGGATCTGTATTTTCATCATCTAAACAAACATCTAGGTGACCAAATTTCTTTTTTTTTTTACTTATCTTGTATTCTAGCCATGAGTCATTTTATATTCCAGATTTCTAGGACCCTCTGAAGCATGTTTGAGTTGAGCTGGCTAAACACATGTGATTCTGGTCATGGAACATTGGAACGTGTATTGCCGCCTCGAACAATGGCTCCATATAAAGAATTTATGAAATATTGGTTTAATGCAGCCATATACATTATGATGTTAGCAGCCTCCACTATTGTAGTACAGGGAGGTGATAACAATCCGACAGAGATTTTACATTTGGACCAATAAGTTGCAATACCGACCGTAGTAGTTTGTCAGCTTTATGACTTATCCATACACATGGCAGATGTTCAATAAGCTCAAGAGGATGGTCAGCTTAAGAAGGGATGATTTTCAATGAAGTACTATAAAACATCGATCTGGGCTATATATTTATCTTATATGTGGTACATGAAGGACACCATCCCCAAATGCTTTACCATGTATCTATATCTAAATGCTGTCCCAGGAAGGATTCTTATTACCTATTGTATTGTAAGTATCAGTATCTGTAGATCCAGTGGGGGAGTCAGGACAAAGGAGGAATCACTAGGCAGAAAGGAGCGGATAATCCTAAGGGTAATAGAAGGGTCAATAGAATAATCCAGGCAAATGAATTAGCCCCCTAATTAAAGTTCACATGATTTGCATTTGTGAAGCAAAGGTAAAAGAAAGAGACAATATGGCTGCTGTCAACAAGGGTTACTAGCAGTGGGTCAGACACTTGTTGTAACATATCTGGGACAAGCAATAGTTTATTGCAAAACTGCACACACACACTTTGTTTTTGAATGTCAATCTGGGCCAAAATATCGGCCCATATGTACTAGTCTTTGGCTAGGTATACACGGGTTGATATTTTGACCCGTTCACCAGGCCAAAATATTGTCGTTCACAGGAGACAGCACGATCACCCATAATCAGCCCGATCACCGTGTGATCAGACTTTTGTACAATTTGGATAAAGATTTATCCGACATTGGTCAGGGGCAGATGACAAAGTACAGCCAACATTTCAAGCTGATCAACCAAAATTCCAAAGTAAAGGTTAGTGGGGTTGAAAAAGTGTCCCGTGTGACCTAGCCTAATAACTTCCTATTAAATCTGCTGTCCCTGCTGTTGTCGCACTTTCCAAACATTGGCTTCCTTTTATGTGTATACTATTGGTATTTTGTTGGATTTTCCCATGTTATGCAAAGATTTAAACCATACCATCTGCATTTTAAAAGCAACACATCTAGACAATGCACTTTCAATTAGTTTTGGCCATTAACAAACTAGATGCTTCGTCTGAATGTAAATTAGAGCAAATAAATACCTTGACCTTTTGCAAAAATTATTTTCTCAGTTATTCCAGACTAATTCAGATATCACATTATCATCCTTTGTTATAATTATTCCTTAGAGAAAGTTATAGGAAATCTTGATAAGCAAAAGTCCTAGCAATTGATTCTGGTTTCATAATTAGAGATAGACCTGAAACCAAACATCGTTTCAAAGCTGATTTCAGAGATCCACCGTAACTCGTACTTTGTGGATATCTAACTTTTCTGGATTTTTCTGAATCTTTTCCGATGATTATCGACTGATCAAGAGTTTTCAAATTTAAAAATCGAAAATTATCGATATTTCTAGAAACTATTTAAAAATCATCAATTTTTGAAATCTCAAAAATAATACGCTGAATGCCAAAACAGGAAGCGCATGAATTTCCGGCACTGGATGGTATATATTTTTTTTTAAAGATTTTACTGAATGATATGTGTTCTCTAAACCATTTCCCAGGTCCCTGAGCCATTTACAGAAAGTTACGATTGCTAATTTATACCTTAATTTAGTTCAAATTTTATTGAAAATCCCTGAATCGAAATTGATTTTAGTGAGTTCAGCCTCTAGTCATAATAACTAATCTGTGCCCAAATCTGTCCTATCAATTTAAATCATAATTATGGTGTGATTGGAATAAAAACAATTCATAGAGCAGAATATTCTGAGTAATGGTCCTCGAATTGCAGTTGATAAAGGCTAAATTTGGGTCGATTATTACCATTTTAAACAATTCTACAAGCTGTTCTGTCAATTCCAAATGGTTATAAAAAAAAGTCCTCTGTGGTTTAAGAGCTACTTATCTTCCCCTGACATGGCCCATTTCTGTGCTTGCCGTTGTAACAAGCTCTGAATATTAACAGCTGATGCATTTCATTCTGGAGACATCACTCAATGAGTGTACTCTGTATTAAACATGGCATCTATTATTGCCAAGGTCAGAGAGCTAGAGGAATATTAGAATACATTTGCTAAAGCTAATTTTATTCATGTAGCATCCTGCTCATTCTTACCCTCGTTTGGTCTTTTGTAGAAAAACTTACTTTGCATGTAGTACCAGATTGTAATCTTGTATCACCACTGGGACATAATTTAATGAATGCTAATAAGATAAAGATGTAAAGCACTTTATCTAGATTTTTTACAGCTATCCGTTCTTTTTTTTTTTCTTGAGATGAGAAGAATGCCATGATGGAAAGAGGTGTGGGGACTCATCAAGAATAAAAGGAGCCCACCTGAAAGCATTAAAGGGACCACTCAAAATTTAAGCTCTCTTTTTCTTACTCATTTATATCTGTATAAATTCTTCTGACTTGTTAAGTTGCCACTTCTATAAGGTGTTTTAGCGAATCTTTTTATTTTTGTTTTGTGTGTGGGTCATGGGCCCTCAAGGGCTTTTTTGGTGTGACAGCCTGACCCTGGCAAAATGAGACCCTTGCAAAAGGAGACATCAAAAGGCTGCAGACTCCTCATTCACCTAGATCAGTGGAACCAACTTAACTATCCAAGATAGATAGAAAGGATATGTCTAGGCATTAAGTGTTATTATTTTACCTTGGTCAGTCCCCATTCTCATTCAGGGGGATCACTGGATTAAGATTAAAGTATATAAGAAAATATTAAAAAGCTTCGTATGCATACATGCTGAAAATAAATTACTTTTCCTCATCAAAAAATTAATACATGTAAGCAGCATTTAATTAGGTGTGTTGCTTAATGCCTTTAATCCAGTACTTACTTTGCTCAGGCTCAGCCACCTTACTGACTCCTTCTGACATGACTTTCTGTGAGGGCAAGCATGCCCAGTAATAACTACGAGACAGAGGTAATTCCCCACCATTAAATTCTCTCATATCAACTGTCACCCTTCCAGTTACAGAAAATCTGTACACGGCAAGAAGAGCTTAAGATAATTGGTCATGTGATTGACAGCTAAAATGTAAGGTGCTTCAGATTGGACAGTGATAGTTTGGTAGAATTATAGTTTCCATTTAATGAGCACTTTAAGAAACGATTTCCAGTGTAGATACTCTTTAAGCAATAAAAATGTATAATTTTCCACAAGGAAGATGTAAATCCTGCCTTCTGTTTTCCTACCCTTTGTCCACATCAGTATTTGGGGTAACGACAATAGATTGTGGCAGAGAACAGTCACCATCGCTTCAAAACTAGGTAGGAACAGAAGGTAGGAGTAATATCTTCCTCCCAGAAAGTTATACATTTTTATATTGCTTAAAGTTGTTTTGAAGGGTACAGTGCCCCTTTAATTAAAGAATGTTGGTGTGAAATGCTTAAGAAAGTTTCAGACACAGATAAGATACAAATATTTAAGTAGTTAATGACTGGTGACAATTCCTGCCATATACGATAAGCCTTTCAGGCGTAAACTTGTAAATGTTTATTTGCATACAAATCAATCCTGTGACTAACAAGAAGTGAAACGTGAAAAGTGGAAAATAGAAAAACGAGCCCGATTAATGATGGTGATTAAAAATAGATCGATTTTTGTCTTTATTTTCCAAATTTCTTCATTGAACACGAGCAGCCTTTTTGAGCAATTCTCGCATTTTAGCCTCCGTTTTGATTAAGGCTACATTGAGATGCAAATTTGAAATAAGTCTGGAACGTTTCCCAGTGTGTCTAAACCAAGATGTGACAAAGTGATTGTGCAGTAATTAAAGCTAAAATCATGCACATTGTATCACATTACAGGATTTGCAATCATATTTACTAACCTATCTGTAAAGGATTCCATGATTTCATAGGAGATGAAAACAGTTTTCCACATTTATTTCTAATTATCTAATGTTTCTTCTTACAGACGGGGTGGTATTGTTTTTGGTAGACAATAGATGGGGTGGTATTATTTGTTGGTAGACCATAGACGGGGTGGTATTATTTGTTGGAAGACAAAAGATGGGGTGGTATTGTTCATTAGTAGACAATAGATGGGGTGGTATTATTGTTGGTAGACAATAGATGGGGGGATATTTGTTGGTAGACAATAGATGGGGTGGTATTATTTGTTTGGTAGACAATAGAGGGGTGGTATTATTTGTTGAAGACAATAGATGGGGTGGTATTGTTTCTAGTAGACAATAGATGGGGTGGTATTATTTGTTGGAGACAATAGATGGGGTGGTATTATTTGGTAGAAATAGATGGGTGGTATTGTTTGTTATAGAAAATAGATGGGGTGGTATTGTTCATTGGTAGGACAATAGATGGGGTGGTAATGTTTGTTGGTAGACAATAGATGGGGTGGTATTGTTCATTAGTAGACAATAGATGGGGTGGTATTGTTTGTTGGAAGACAATAGATGGGGTGGTATTGTTCATTAGTAGACAATAGATGGGGTGGTATTATTTATTGGTAGACAATAGATGGGGTGGTATTGTTCATTGGTAGACAATAGATGGGGTGTATTGTCATTAGTAGACAATAGATGGGGTGGTATTGTTTTGTTGGAAACAATGGATGGGTGGTTTGTTCATTAGTAGACAATAGATGGGGTGTGTATTATTTATTGGTAGACAATAGATGGGGTGTATTGTTCATTTAACAAATAGATGGGGTGGTATTGTTCATTGGCAGACAATAGATGGGGTGGTATTGTTCATTGGTAGACAATAGATGGGGTGGTATTGTTCATTGGTAGACAATAGATGGGGTGGTATTGTTCATTGGTAGACAATAGATGGGGTGGTATTGTTCATTGGCAGACAAAAGATGGGGTGGTATTGTTCATTGGTAGACAATAGATGGGGTGGTATTGTTCATTGGCAGACAATAGATGGGGTGGTATTGTTCATTGGTAGACAATAGATGGGGTGGTATTGTTCATTGGCAGACAAAAGATGGGGTGGTATTGTTCATTGGCAGACAATAGATGGGGTGGTATTGTTCACTGGTAGACAATAGATGGGGTGGTATTGTTCATTGGCAGACAATAGATGGGGTGGTATTGTTCATTGGTAGCAATAGATGGGGTGGTATTGTTCATTGGCAGACAAAAGATGGGGTGGTATTGTTCATTGGCAGACAATAGATGGGGTGGTATTATTGCTACCATGAACAATACCACCCCATCTATTTGTCTGCCAATAACAATACCACCCCATCTATTGTCTGCCAATGAACATACCACCACCCCATCTATTGTCTACCAATGAACAATACCACCCCATCTATTGTCTGCCAATGAACAATACCACCCACTTTTTGTCTGCCAATGAACAATACCACCCCATCTATTGTCTGCCAATGAACAATACCACCCCATCTATTGTCTACCAGTGAACAATACCACCCCATCTATTTTCCTGCAATGAACAAATCCCCACCCATCTTTTGTCTACCAATGAACAATACCACCCCATCTATTGTCTACCAATGAACAATACCACCCCATCTATTGTCTGCCAATGAACAATACCACCCCATCTATTGTCTACCAATGAACAATACCACCCCATCTATTGTCTGCCAATGAACAATACCACCCCATCTATTGCTACCAATGAACAATCCACCCCCCTATTGTCTACCAATGAACAATACCACCCCATCTATTGTCTACCAATGAACAATACCACCCATCTATTGTCTGCCATGAACAATACCACCCATCTATTGTCTACCAATGAACAATACCACCCCCATCTATTGTCTGCCAATAAACATACCACCCCATCTATTGTCTACCAATGAACAATACCACCCCATCTATTGTCTACCATGAACAATACCACCCCATCTATTGTCTGCCAATGAACAATACCACCCCATCTATTGTCTACCAATGAACAATACCACCCATCTATTGTCTACCAATAAATAATACCACCCCATCTATTGTCTACTAATGAACAATACCACCCCATCTATTGTCTTCCAACAAACAATACCACCCCATCTATTGTCTACTAATGAACAATACCACCCCATCTATTGTCTACCAACAAATAATACCACCCCATCTATTGTCTACCAAAGAACATACCACCCCATCTATTGTCTACCAATGAACAATACCACCCCATCTATTGTCTATTAACAAACAATACCACCCATCTATTTTCTACCAACAAATAATACCACCCCATCTATTGTCTTCCAACAAAATAATACCACCCCATCTATTGTCTACTAATAAACAATACCACCCCATCTATTGTCTCCAACAAATAATACCACCCCATCTATTGTCTACCAACAAATAATACCACCCCATCTATTGTCTACCAACAAATAATTCCACCCCTCTATTGTCTACCAACAAATAATACCACCCCATCTATTGTCTACTAATGAACAATACCACCCCATCTTTTGTCTTCCAACAAATAATACCACCCCGTCTATGGTCTACCAACAAATAATACCACCCCATCTATTGTCTACCAAAACAATACCACCCACCCTTCTGTAAGAAGAAACATTAGATAATTAGAAATAAATGTGGAAAACTGTTTTCATCTCCTATGAAATCATGGAATCCTTTCTAGGTTAGTAAATATGATTGCAAATCCTGTAATGTGATACAATGTGCATGATTTAGCTTTAATTACTGCACAATCACTTGTCACATCTTGGTTTAGACACACTGGGAAACGTTCCAGACTTATTTCAAATTTGCATCTCAATGTAGCCTTAATCAAAACGGAGGCTAAAATGCGAGAATTGCTCAAAAAGGCTGCTCGTGTTCAATGAAGAAATTTGGAAAATAAAGACAAAAATCGATCTATTTTTAATCACCATCATTAATCGGGCTCGTTTTTCTATTTTCCACTTTCACGTTTCACTTCTTGTTAGTCCCAGGATTGATTTGTATGCAAATAAACATTTACAAGTTTACGCCTGAAAGGCTTATCGTATATGGCATTGTCACCAGTCATTAACTACTTAAATATTTGTATCTTATCTGTGTCTGAAACTTTCTTAAGCATTTCACACACACATTCTTTAATTAAAGGGGCACTGTACCCTTCAAAACAACTTTAAGCAATATAAAAATGTATACTTTCTGGGAGGAAGATATATACTCCTACCTTCTGTTCCTACCTAGTTTTGAAGCGATGGTGACTGTTCTCTGCCACAATCTATTGTCGTTACCCCCAAAATACTGATGTGGACAAAGGGTTAGGAAAACAGAAGGCAGATTTACATCTTCCTTGTGGAAAATTATACATTTTTATTGCTTAAAGAGTATCTACACTGGAAATCGTTTCTTAAAGTGCTCATTAAATGGAAACTATAATTCTACCAAACTATCACTGTCCAATCTGAAGCACCTTACATTTTAGCTGTCAATCACATGACCAATTACTTAAGCTCTTCTTGCCGTGTACAGATTTTCTGTAACTGGAAGGGTGACAGTTGATATGAGAGAATTTTGGTGGGGGAATTACCTCTTTCTCGTGTTATTACTGGGCATGCTTGCCCTCACAGAAAGTCATGTCAGAAGGAGTCAGTAAGGTGGCTGA
Organism: Hymenochirus boettgeri; assembly: GCA_019447015.1. Taxonomy (NCBI): domain Eukaryota; kingdom Metazoa; phylum Chordata; class Amphibia; order Anura; family Pipidae; genus Hymenochirus; species Hymenochirus boettgeri. Next base: position 89,522,501 of record CM033476.1, read on the forward strand.
GCCTGAGCAAAGTAAGTACTGATTAAAGGCATTAAGCAACACACCTAATTAATGCTGCTCATGTATTAATTTTTTGATGAGGAAAAGTAATTTATTTTCAGCATGTATGCATACGAAGCTTTTTAATATTTTCTTATATACTTTAATCTTAATCCAGTGATCCCCCTGAATGAGAATGGGACTGACCAAGGAAATAATAACACTTAATGCCTAGACATATCCTTCTATCTATCTTGGATAGTTAAGTTGGTTCCACGATCTAGGTGATGAGGATCTGCAGCCTTTTGATGTCTCCTTTTGCAAGGGTCTCATTTTGCCAGGGTCAGGCTGTCACACCAAAAAAGCCCTTGAGGGCCCATGACCCACACACAACAAAAATAAAAGTCGCTAAAACACCTTATAGAAGTGGCAACTTAACAAGTCAGAAGAATTTATACAGATATAAATGAGTAAGAAAAGAGAGCTTAATTTTGAGTGGTCCCTTTAATGCTTTCAGGTGGGCTCCTTTTTCTTGATGAGTCCCCACACCTCTTTCCATCATGGCATTCTTCTCATCTCAAGAAAAAAAAAAAGAACGGATAGCTGTAAAAATCTAGATAAAGTGCTTTACATCTTTATCTTATTAGCATTCATTAAATTATGTCCCAGTGGTGATACAAGATTACAATCTGGTACTACATGCAAAGTAAGTTTTTCTACAAAAGACCAAACGAGGGTAAGAATGAGCAGGATGCTACATGAATAAAATTAGCTTTAGCAAATGTATTCTAATATTCCTCTAGCTCTCTGACCTTGGCAATAATAGATGCCATGTTTTATACAGAGTACACTCATTGAGTGATGTCTCCAGAATGAAATGCATCAGCTGTTATATTCAGAGCTTGTTACAACGGCAAGCACAGATGGGCCATGTCAGGGGAAGATAGTAGCTCTTAAACCACAGAGGACTTTTTTTTATAACCATTTGGAATTGACAGAACAGCTTGTAGAATTGTTAAAATGGTAATAATCGACCCAAATTTAGCCTTTATCAATGCAATTCGAGGACCATTACTCAGAATATTCTGCTCTATGAATTGTTTTTATTCCAATCACACCATAATTATGATTAAATTGATAGGACAGATTTGGGCACAGATTAGTTATTATGACTAGAGGCTGAACTCACTAAAATCAATTTCGATTCAGGGATTTTCAATAAAATTTGAACTAAATTAAGGTATAAATTAGCAATCGTAACTTTCTGTAAATGGCTCAGGGACCTGGGAAATGGTTTAGAGAACACATATCATTCAGTAAAATCTTTAAAAAAAATATATACCATCCAGTGCCGGAAATTCATGCGCTTCCTGTTTTGGCATTCAGCGTATTATTTTTGAGATTTCAAAAATTGATGATTTTTAAATAGTTTCTAGAAATATCGATAATTTTCGATTTTTAAATTTGAAAACTCTTGATCAGTCGATAATCATCGGAAAAGATTCAGAAAAATCCAGAAAAGTTAGATATCCACAAAGTACGAGTTACGGTGGATCTCTGAAATCAGCTTTGAAACGATGTTTGGTTTCAGGTCTATCTCAATTATGAAACCAGAATCAATTGCTAGGACTTTTGCTTATCAAGATTTCCTATAACTTTCTCTAAGGAATAATTATAACAAAGGATGATAATGTGATATCTGAATTAGTCTGGAATAACTGAGAAAATATTTTTGCAAAGGTCAAGGTATTTATTGCTCTAATTTACATTCAGACGAAGCATCTAGTTTGTTAATGGCCAAAACTAATTGAAAGTGCATTGTCTAGATGTGTTGCTTTTAAAATGCAGATGGTTGGTTTTAAATCTTTGCATAACATGGGAAAACTCAACAAAATACCAATAGTATCACATAAAAGGAAGCCAATGTTTGGAAAGTGCGACAACAGCAGGGACAGCAGATTTAATAGGAAGTTATTAGGCTAGGTCACACGGGACACTTTTCAACCCACTAACCTTTACTTTGGAATTTTGGTTGATCAGCTTGAAATGTTGGCTGTACTTTGTCATCTGCCCCTGACCAATGTCGGATAAATCTTTATCCAAATTGTACAAAAGTCTGATCACACGGTGATCGGGCTGATTATGGGTGATCGTGCTGTCTCCTGTGAACGACAATATTTTGGCCTGTGAACGGGTCAAAATACAACCCGTGTATCACTAGCCAAAGACTAGTACATATGGGCCGATATTTTGGCCCAGATTACATTCAAAAACAAAGTTGTGTGTGCAGTTTTGCAATAACTATTGCTTGTCCCAGATATGTTACAACAAGTGTCTGACCCACTGCTAGTAACCCTTGTTGACAGCAGCCATATTGTCTCTTTCTTTTACCTTTGCTTCACAAATGCAAATCATGTGAACTTAATTAGGGGGCTAATCATTTGCCTGGATTATTCTATTGACCCTTCTATTACCCTTAGGATTATCCGCTCCTTTCTGCCTAGTGATTCCTCCTTTGCCTGACTCCCCCACTGGATCTACAGATACTGATACTTACAATACAATAGGTAATAAGAATCCTTCCTGGGACAGCATTTAGATATAGATACATGGTAAAGCATTTGGGATGGTGTCCTTCATTACCACATATAAGATAATATATAGCCCAGATCGATGTTTTATAGTACTTCATTGAAAATCATCCCTTCTTAAGCTGACCATCCTCTTGAGCTATTGAACATCTGCCATGTGTATGGATAAGTCATAAAGCGACAAACTACTACGGTCGGTATTGCAACTTATTGGTCCAAATGTAAAATCTCTGTCGGATTGTTATCACCTCCCTGTACTACAATAGTGGAGGCTGCTAACATCATAATGTATATGGCTGCATTAAACCAATATTTCATAATTCTTATATGGAGCCATTGTTCGAGGCGGCAATACACGTTCCAATGTTCCATGACCAGAATCACATGTGTTTAGCCAGCTCAACTCAAACATGCTTCAGAGGGTCCTAGAAATCTGGAATATAAAATGACTCATGGCTAGAATACAAGATAAGTAAAAAAAAAGAAATTTGGTCACCTAGATGTTTGTTTAGATGATGAAAATACAGATCCCCTTATTGGGAACCGTGTCCTGAACATGATTTTTCTTTTATTATGTATTAAACTCACTGGGCCACATTTACAGTGGACACTGGGCACTTTTCCAGAGTGAAATTCATGCTAACCAATTAATATCAGCTATTGTGACATTAACTCCATCTTTGCAGTTGGCACTCATGATTTAATGTTGCATTTGTGATATATTTAGCTTGAGACTTTAACACCAGCAAATAGCTGGCATTAAAATCATGCTGTGATTAAATGCCTTTTGGAATTTACTCACGCTAACAGGATATTAAAAGGCATATGTTGTGGGAAAACGTAATTTTTTTTCTTTCTATGTGTTCTTAATTCCCCCCCAAACCCAGAGAACCTTTATTTTTTTTAGTTCCTCCTCCACTATCCAGAGTTAAAAGAAGTCAAGATTTCAATACACCACCCTGCTTGAGCTGTCAATCAAATCCCCTAACAGCATGCCGGTGCAGTGTGTAGCTTACGCACTTTTTACAGTAAGTCTCCCAATGACTCCTTCCTGCTCACTAAAATGCTGGCAAATATTGTGTCAAAAACAGAAGTAAGGGAAGGAGAAAGAAGCTTTCACCAATTATTGCCTGTCAAAGGGAGATCGAGCTGCAGTCTCTCCTAACTCACCCCCCCTCCCACTCCTTATGTAGCAAGTATCTCCAGTACACAACGAGACATTTCCTCTCTACAGGCTTACATAAGGAGGGTTTTTTTTTGTTTACAAACGTTAGAGTGACGTGTAGGAGGATTAATGCGTATGAGCTTCTTGGTTCACAGGCTTGGTTCACAGCCAGACTATGTGAACGGCGGACTGACTAGAGAGTGGGACTGCGGAGCTCTGGAGTAATTCAGACTGTGTGCAAACATGGAGCTACAGAGGAAGGTGGGAATAAGGCAGCATACACTAACCTTTTTTATATCTGGATTGGCGCAATGTTTAAATTTTACTATAGATGCCCTTTAAATTTGCGTAGGGACACAAGGAATTTATTTCTGCCACTAAGACATATCCATAATCATCAGAATTTCTGTTGGTTGTTTTAATGTTAATGGCTCGGGGGGATTTTAATCCCCAGTAGACTTTGCTGTTGATCTCTTTACCTAACCCCTCTTTTTTTATGTTCCCCAGAATTATGACATTATTATAAAAGTGTACAAATATGAGTATAAAAGCTGATATTCTAACCTTTATACTGTGTGAAAGCTTGTTTACTTGCCTTTATCCTAGTATCAGGGTTATTCAATAAAAGTTCTTATCGTGAAAAATGGTGCTAATTTGCCCCAACCAATCAGATGTTAGCTTTCAAATGTTAAATAACATCTGATTGGTTGGGGCAAAATTAGCACCATTTTTAACGATAAGAACTTTATTGAATCTCCCTGTAGTTTCTTACTTTATTTTTGCTAATTGACAATTCAGTAAAAATTGAATTAGAAATATATACTAGGGACAAAAAAAAAAAGACTAGGAAAATAACGCAAGGTGTCTGCATAGAAATGAAAATGAAATGTAAGGGCAGGTCACCTTTTTCTGCATTTTGTTTAAAACTATATAAAGACAAAAACTCATTGACAAATTGGTATTTACCATAAAAAGTGGTGAAAAGTCATTTTGCTGCAAAAACGTAGCAAATTAATTTTGCCAAGTTCACAATGACATTAATGCATTTTGGGGACTTTCTAACACGGAAATGAAATGGAAGATCCTGTGCACATAAAGTTCTTTCCAGATAGCTAGCACACAAAAATAATATTAATCCAATAACCTACAGAACCATGAGTGTAGAGCCAGGTGCATTAGCCATAGGTTTCACGCTCATAGGATTTTTGTGCTGTGGTTAAATATCCAACAAGTCTTTACATTCACATTAACAATTAATATAATCCAATCGCCAGGTGTGGGCTATTCCACACGGAGCTGCATCAGAAACTTGGACTGTCGAAACATGGCCATTAGGTTCAACTCAAATCTCATTACAGATATTGCAAATCTGCATTTCATATACAGATTGAATTATATTTTATATCCTTCCATCAAATGCAACGAATCAATTGACCACACCGTTGTTTTTTTTTATTAAAATAGACTGAATAAAAATAAATCAATTATCCAGCCTGAGATTTTTTTTTTTTTATCTTAGACAGAATTTTTTGGCTACAGGTCAAATATCAGAGGTCCGGGGCAAACAATGGGCCACATGTTCCCCCAGGGCCTTACTTTACCCACGTCTCGTCATCAAATCAGAATTTTTTTAATTTTAAACTCGGAACTCATCATTGAAAAATAAATATTAGAATTTTAAAAATGAGATTGAAAAATGTGTGTTGGAAATCAAATATTTGCTAAATGCTATTGAATATTTGAATTGTGATAGAAAATTCAAAAATTCCAATTTAATGGGCTCTAAATGGACTTTCTGAACTCATTAGTCCATGGAAATGCTGTCAGAATGATCCTCTAGACTTTCGGGGTGATATTAGTAACCCGATATATCAGAAAACCTCCAATACCATGGATTAGCATAAAAGTACACTCATGTGGATGTACACATACAATGCAGTACTAGAGTAATTGTACGATCACAGTCAGAAAAAACTGTCCATTAAAGGTGCAGTTTTGCAATGTTGCTATGTCGCACCTTATAAATATGCCCCTTGGTTCCTGGCCTTGCTACATATCATTTTCTCTTGCTGACCTGATAATACTTACTGTATTTTTTTGTACTTGGGGTTTTATTTAATGGCTGGACATTCCTTTTCTTAACATCACAGCATATTTCATACAACCTGGCACCTTGGCACCTGCTCTCCTGGCTTTCCAAGTATTTTCCTATCACCTATATCCATTCCATGTCCTATTTATCCTATTGGCTAGAGACTTTCACATTAAAATCTACACTTATTCAATTTAATTCAGCCAAAATAATAAGTGACTCTCTTTTAAAAAGCGTTGGATTTGGTTTTAATCTAAGTTCCCCTTTCCATTTATAATCTGCTGATCAGAGACTAAAACAAATTAATTTTTTTTTTTATCTGTTGAGCGTATTCTCATCATGAACATCAGTAGAAGGGCATCCGCATGGAAACAAATTCAATTTATTTCTTTGAGAGATTTTTTTGATGGGAGAAAATTCACAGATTAATATAGAGTTCGTATTGACGGTTAAACTTATTTCGCAACAACACACTGGCTCCTTTGAGTCTGTCTTCAATAGTTATCTCACTGATGGACTTTAGGAAAGGATGAGGCTAGGAAACAGACCGATGTGTAACAGGCAAAGATCCCTAGAGACAGAACCAAGAAAGAATGCTTTTTATATACAGTAGTTGCTAGGCATAAGCTTGCAATCTAAATAGTTCTTCTCATTATCTTCTGCAGTGGGAACATTCATCAATAGAACAAGTTTTTCCTTAAGTAAGTTTTCTACATTTCTGCAGCTCAATGCAATATTGTAATATCTCATTTTGCAAAAACTTTCTTTCCTTTTCAAAAGCCCTGGGATAAGAGAAGCCATATACTGATGGAACAATTCATAGTTTGGAGAGACAATAGCAAAATGAATAACAGTTGTTTTAAATCGGAATGAAGAGGGTTAAAGTGCAGGATTCAGATTACAATGAAGCGTTTTAGTCTTAATCTCAAGGCAGGTGAAAGATTAAATGACAAAATAGTGTTGGATACTGTGTGAAAAGTTTCCCAATGGGCCAAATGCATCCAGCATTCTTAACTTGCTACCTCTCTAGTAGCCCCTATGATAGATAGGGACTATTCAATGTATGCTATATTTAGTACTGCCTATTATTTGCATGTACATTACCTCTGCTCACATTGTGCCTGATGCTTTTATATATTGTTGACTTATATTTTTTAGATAATTTATCATGATGTATACAAGTAAATAGAGATGGCCAAATTTACTGAAGTTCCGAACTCCATTAAAGTCAATGGGGGAGTGATAGTTCGAAATGATTTACAGCTAAACTTGCAATGGTAACTTACTGTAAATGGCTGTGGCACCTGGGAAATGGTCTGGGGAACATGTCACTGTCACCAAAACCTGTTTAAACATTCTTACTTCATGAATGGGCAATTGTCGGGTTTGCGCAAGCTACATTCGAGGGTTACGGCCAATTTGAGGGTTACCGAATGATACTTTCCAGAGATACCGAAAATAGAATTTACTAGGATTATCGAAATCAAACAATACATTCGAGGGTTAACAAAAGTTGAAGGCTACATAATTATCAAATTTTCGAAAAACCAAACTAGTTTGAATAGTTCGAGTTCATCCAAACTCATAAAGTTCGTCCCAAACTCAGGCTCGAGTTCAGTTTGTGTCCATCACTACCAGTAAATAAATGTTAAAGTACCTGTATATGATTATTAAGGGTTCTCAGGTTAAGAGAGATATGTTTTTGATTCATAGATGTCTTGGTTCTATTGATATTCCCTGTCACTTTTTTATATTTAATTAACCACTATTCATTCCCCACTACTTCTTTAGTGTACAAGTATGTGCTGCAGAAGAACAGTAAAACTGGCTTCAGAAAGAAAGTTTTTTTAATTGAAATAATTTCTTAAGTTAATATCATAAGGCACTTTTTCTTTGGGCATTGGCTTTATCACGTAAATTATATGAAGATCTACATGGGATATTTAAAGTAAAATAAATAATTTACTTCCAGATTTAATCTAGGTTTGACCATCCTGAGCCATGTTAAATAAGAGGAATAGCTATGTGAAATATTCTGTTGTCTGGATAACATTTGGATAGGTGGATGATCATTGATTGGAGCAGTAGCACTTGGTACCACAAATAGTCTGATTATTTTTAATTTCATCCGTAGAAAATCACCATTATAAATGGATACAACTTATGAAGAAGCTGGCAGCTTCGTCCTTTAAGTCTTAATTAATTGAAATTGTTATGTTTCCATCTGGTCTCAACACTAACAGACATTGATCAATTAGTAATTGAGACAAAAATTGACTCAGCTGAGCTCAACCAGTAATAAACAATACCGGCTGTTTACTAAAACCTGGCTATTTGAGGGGAAAACTACAGCTACTGTGATCTATTGACAGCCAAAAAACCCAGAAGGACAAATTATACAGATCTTTATCACACTAACCACACGTAGACCAGATTTCTGATTGATTATTGTAACTCTCTCTTACTTTGACACTTCAATTTTTTCCCCCCATTTATGAGCAAGATGTGTTCCTTATTTTTGTGTCTTTTTGACACAGAACTTCTGTACTGACAAGATAAGATGGTGTCTTTTCATGGCTTATATTGTGAAACAGATGGTATTAGTAAACTTCAGCACATTGAAGATTCCAAAAGAGTCGCTACCTCCAGAGCTATTTTCTGCTGTAGCTATTCAGGAGCAAAGACTGAGTAAGTTTGACGTATCTGTTGAAACAATCAGAGACCGCACCTTATTATTTTTAATCTTTTGGGCTGTGGAGCCTCGTTAGTCTTCATGCAGAAAGGCTAATATTAATAAAATATTACTCTAGTGACAGTGAGTTCAACATCAAAAAACCTGTAATTAAATAAACAATTTACATTCCAGGTTCTGATTGCCAGAAGCATGCATAAAACAGATCTGTGCATTTTAAGCAGGGGTCCAGTGGATGTTACTTTGATAATATAACAGTTGTTTATCGGATATGTTAAATGGCAATCCACACCTTTAAATAAAAATTGGATTTCAGTAAAACACCCCAAACTGCAGTTGTGAGCAAGCTCAATAATGCAGCATGTTACACAGCCTGCGCTATGCGTTCTGTAAAGTTTTCTGCCTCCTCTTCAATTTGTACGAGCTTGCCCATTCCTAGAGGAAGTGGTATCGGGAACAGCAGTAAATGACTGTGACTTCATCCTTTTAGGGTTTCATTGGGGTGATTTGCTGTAGGTTTCGGAAATCCAAAAATCAGATTTTTCAAATTTTTCGAAACTTGCTACTTATCTTCAAAATTCCATTCAAAACTTTTAATATTCCACTTGAATATCGAAAATGTAATGAAAATTCGGAAAATTCCGAGTCAATCAGATTTTCAGTTTTGTTTGTCTCTAAGCTGGTAGATTTCGGTAACCCTTGAATGTGTCATTCGGTAACCTTCAATGTAGCGTTCTATTTCATAACCCTCAAATGTATTGTTTGTTTTCCGTAACCCTCAATGTAGCATTTGGTAACCCTCAAATGTAGCATTCAGTTACCCTCGAATTGGCCATAACCCTCAAATGTAGCATGCGGAAACCCGTCAACTGCCCGATCGTGAAGAAAGAAGCGTTTCAAACAAGTTGTGGTGAGCTTAGGTACATGTTCCCCTAGATCATTTCCCAGGTACTACAGCCATTTGTAATAAGTTACCCTGATATTTTATTTGAATTTTATCTAAACTTTTCCAAACTATTTCTCCCCATGGCTTTGCTTTTGAACTACCAAACTTCAGAACTTTTACTGAAGTTCTGAAAGTACCCAAACTTCAGTAAGTTTGCCATCTCTAGTGATAGCAAGATATTAGCTTGTATACAGAGGGGTATAGATTTAGGGGAGAAAAATAATTTAAAGCACTGGTAAGGCCTCATTTGCACAGTTTTAGAATCCTGTATATAAAGAGGAAATGTAGGGTATGGAAAAGGGCACCTAAAATTAATAAGTAGGAGCTTGACTATGAAGACAGATTATGGTATCAAAACCGAGAGAAGACTTTTGTGGGGGATAGGATTACTTATTCAAATACATTAGTAGCCGTACAGTATATTTCTGTTGACTACATTTAGATTTCAAGTTTAGTTTTGTCTTTATTGAGAACAGTAAAACTGTGGAGCTGTCTTCCAGCAAATGTGGTAATGCAAGTTCATTGGAAAAGGGGTTGGATAAGTTTCTAAATGAAGACTTTAACTCATCCAGTGGACATAGTCTTATGTTTAATGTCAAAACCCTATCCAATATCAGTTGGATAGGTACATACAGTTTTCAGTCCAAACTCAAGTCTTACTGAATAACCCCTATTATTCATGTTGATGCAGTGATAATTTCCAATTACCATTTGAAGTCAAGAAGGAATTTATTTCCCCTTCTTACTAGGATTTTGCCTTCTGTTACGCAGGCATTAAAAGGTTTAGCTAGTGGGCATATCTATATTATATTCAACCTCCAGGAACTACGGAGCGTATTCAATACAAAGTGCAAAATTTTGTGTTTTGGTCTTGGGACTTGTTCCCGCTAGTGGACTTTTTTTGTGGAATGTCAAGCATTGACATTACACCAAACCCTGGGTTCATAGGACTGAATGGTACCATTCCCACCTACGAGCTGTAATGCGTACAACACACTGCATGCAGCAGTTTTGGTGTGTTATCGCATAGAGGTGGAGTTAAATCAATGACACTGCTATGCGTAATGAAAGGGATCATTGCACAAAAGTCCGATGTTCCCTACAGGGGCATAGGATCGTAGTGGGAATTTAGCCTTTATCTGAATCCACCAATCAGATGTTGCTATTTACTGGTCTACAAAACATCTCTGAGAAGATAGCCGTGGGTAGTTTGAACTATCAGTTTCTATATTTTCTTTCTAGTTTACTATTTCTTTTTAAACAAGGTGTCTGCCTCCGTCCGAAATCATTGAAAGCAAGCCATCCTGCATTAACATTAATACTTCTTCATTCTCTTCTTTTTCTTCTCGGGGCTCTTGTGTAAACTACCAGCTGTTTGCATTGTACCACCTCCTGTAAGGGAGTTAGGAAGAGAAGCAAAGGTTTGTGTAGTGCATGGTTCAGCATGGAAATAAACCAGTTAAGAGAATCTCTCTCCACCCGTGGGGTAAACTCACCATCGTGCAATTTAGATCAAGAGATTTATCCCAAGGTTTTCTCTACAGCAATGTTAAAATTAGGATTCAGAGCAGCGTTAGTGGAAAGTAAACATCTGGCAGAGACAAAAGATCAGACTTGTTCCTTGCAATTTATATACCGAGTGCCCTGTAGACTATGGAAATTGCTTAAAAGCATCTGAACCGCATGTATTAGAGCAATACAATGGGAAAGCCTTTGAAATTAGAAATCCAATGAACTAAAACTATTAAAGAAAAGATTTTCTTAAAGAAATATTCCTAATGTATTTAACATTTTTTAATTTTTCAACATAGTAAAATTAGGTGGAGACTATTCTCATCTTCCAATATTCCTAGAAGCTGGTTAGAAGCTGTAAAAGATACCCGGTTTGCAGCTTTTCCCCATCTACCCCTCTACTTTAAGTAGAATCTTTTGTAGCTTCTCGTCGGCTTCCAAGCATATAATGGGCCACAGGAGTTGTCTTTCCTACTCGCCATGTTATTGTAATATGCTGGGGGGGAAGTGTTTATTTAAGACACAGAATGATATTTGGTATCTTTCTGACCATTACTGTCATTGGACAATAAACCAAGGCCTAGTTAATTGCACAATGCAAAGTCCATGGAGGTGATGCAATCCTAATGATGTCAATGAAAACCCCAAACTCTGTCATCTTAAAGACAAATCCTGCTAGGACCCCAGGTCACTCACTATAACTATTTGAATGTATTTTTATAAATACTGATACATGTTTATAATATGCAATAAACATGGGCTCTCAACCTGTTCCGGTTCGTTACACTGACTGACTGAATTACTGTGCTGATAAGGAGGAGCGAGCTCATTCCGGTGAGTCATAATTGCCTCTCGCTCCTCTTATCAGCACAGTAATTCAGTCAACAGGCTTGTTATCTACATTACTAATACAGGCAGAGAGAAATAGGGAGGGGCAGTGGAATACAGGACGTCACTCAGTGACATCACTGAGTGACTTATTATATGATTTTCGCCACTGCACCTCCCCATTGAAATGCCAGAGCCTAATGTATATAGTGTAATAGATTGTACTCTTGCACAAGAAAGATATGGGGAAGCACACTAATCAAGTGAATTCACAACTATTTATTGTAACACACATACAACGTTTGGGGATGCCCTGTCCCTTTCCAAGTATCTTTACTTTTATCTTTTCTCGATACTTAAGAAAGGGACAGGGCATCCCCAAACATTGTATGTGTTGTTACAATAAATAGTTGTGAATTCACCTGATTAGTGTGCTCCCCCATATCTTTCTTTGTCTAGAGAACTTTCTGGCCCCTGGAGTGGAGGGCTAGGGGAACTGCACCTATCTACTTGTCTGGCATACAGCCAACACCGGTGTGCTGGAGTGTTCAGTGGACTGTAATTAGATTGTACACAGGCGTGATGTGAATTAATAACTAGAAATCAGAATAAATAGATGATCATTGGTACTAGGCCTGTGTATGATTGGGGGACCCTGCAGGGGGCCCGGTCCCAGTCTTTGTCAGACAATAAACCAAATCACCAGTCTATGTTTGCCACACAATGCATCAGTCTCTGTTTCCCTCCAATTCACAAGTCTGTGTTTGCCACACAATCCATAAGCCTCTTTTTCACCCAATTCACGTTTAGTTTTCCATCAAATTTCGTGGCAAACAATTCACATCTTCTAACTCAACATTTCACTATTCTCAGCTTGTAATCCATTTAACCATTCTCGGTTTTCCATCCAATTACCGTCTCTGAAAACCAATTCACCAATCTTTGCCAGTTAGGGCTCCAGTCAGTTAATTCACCAGTTTTAATTTGCCAACATTCACCAGTCTCCATTTTTAAGTCATTTTACCTGTTTCAGCTTGTCAGCCAATTCAGTAGTCTCTGTTTTTCTGTCAATTTACAGATTTGACAGCCAATTTCAGCAATCTCTGTTACGTTTGCCAGACAATGAGAAAAATGAACCTCCTATCTGAAAGTTATTATATTTAAAGGGCAATCCAGCCCTAAAATGAAAACTTACATACAGGTAAATCACCCCCACAAACCCTAAACGGTATAGTTTGAAATGTGAAATATATAAGTCTAACCTGAAATCCTGCACAAGTCCTGTTTCCCCTGTTTCTGCTTCCTGGTTCTTCCAGTTAGTAACTGCCAGTTATGGATTTGACAGGTGACATCACACGCCATGACTGAATGTTAATCCCCTGTCTGCCTCTTCTGAGCATGCCCAGGCTCAGTACAGGTTTCTAAATTGCTCAGTTACCATGAGGCATCCATAAGCATAGCAGGCATACATCATTAATTCATAGGATAAAGTATTATATTCACATATTTTAAGAGGCGCATTTTATCTAAAAGATGTTCTTATAGAGGGTGGAATTGTGTCCTTTAAGCATAAAGAAAAAGGTTTAAAAGCAGCTGATCTGGGCCCACTTACTCCTGGGCCCTGCGTGCCTGTTAGTTATGCCATTGACACTTTTGCTTCTGTGGAAATACATCCCTTTAATATGAATCTAATGTGGACATGGATGTTGCCCCTAGAAATTGGTGCCATGATACCAGCGCTTTCCCAATAAGCTTCTCTGTCAACTTATAACGCTGTATGTAATACGCTTCAGAATAATTGAGAGAAACATTTTTAACACCTACTTCAATATAAGGTGCAAAATTTTACCTGTGTTCTTAATATGCAAAAGCTAATCAGATGCCACCAGATGTTTTTAAACGATATTAGGTCACTAAAATGTAATATCTCATTGGTTGCTGCAGATAAAAGAGGACAGGCTAAATTTTGCACCTCGTATTGAATAAGGCCCAGAAGTTCTAAACACAACGAATTATAAAGCTTTTCTCTTTTTAATAGTTTATACCAAACAAAAGTATTGATGTGAATTCTCCCAGAATGGTATAGGAAAGGCTTTGTTGAATTTTACCGTGGAAATTATTTAGCCCAAAACATTTAGATAATTTAAACCCAATGAATATTGGTACCAGTGCCTGAATGGTGAATTCTACCAGAAAGGGGATTCAAACTGTACTTGATGAATTTCTCCTGCATGTGGATATATGGATATTAAGACTACCATCTTTCTCATTGCATTTTGCTCCTGAAAATCAGTTCAGGATGAGTGATAGAAATTACAGCCAATATTTTGCCCCAATAACCAAAATATCAACCGCAACAGCCAATTAGGACAATATATTATAGTCACTAATGTCTGTGAAGGTTCTCATTCATCCAGGTCATGGTATATCTGTTGTATCAATTAGATCAAACTGGACTTGAAATGTAGTTCTTGAAAACGTTTCGTTAGTCTCCGACTGGCTTTCTCAATTCAGAATGACTTGAACAAGTCATTCTGAATTAGAAAGCCAGTCGGATACTAGCGAACGTCTTCAAGAACTACATTTCAAGTCCAGTTGATCTAATTGAATACAACAGATATAGTCACTAATGTCTTTACCAGTGCCACATGATAGCCAAATACGGGACAATGAAACCTGCCTTTTAATTTTCCATTTCACCTGTACAGTACATACATATTATCCTTCTCACAGTATAAAAAACTGTACTGCTATACAAAAAGAACAATGCTATTCTCAGTCCATTAGCTTATTCTGTATTGAACAATTTACTAACAAATACAATACAGCTAATTCTATTCAATCAGCAGGAAAGAAGACATTGATATGTATGACTGCTATTTTGATTGTCTGATAACAGAAACCAGTTATATTTTCATATTATTTCCATTTCAGTGCTAACTGGAATTGCAACCTTGCATTGTTTTTAAAGAGCTACTTCTAGAAACGGGGTTTTGGGTTTGGAAGCAAAGAAACGTATGCCATAAAAGATGTCAGATGAGAACACGTTTTAATGACTAATAGCCCTGAGAAGTCTGATTAAAAGATGTTTCAATTTTCATTCAAGTATTTCCTAATATACAGCAATTTAAAAAATTGAAACTAAGCTTCCAGAAACTTCTAACTCCTCCTCCTTTAGCCACTGGCTAGACATGCTCAGTGTGTTTCTCCCAGTTATATAACTGTTTTTATATTATAAAAATCATAATCATATTCCAACGTATACCCAATTTATATTCATGGGGACAGTTGATTTTAACCGAGAGTTGTGTTGCTTTAGGGCCTCTAACCAGTGGTAGTATATTGAGCTGACTACAATGTAATAGAGTTGAGAGTTAGAACGAGAAGACATATGTTATAATGTTTTGATGAACATTGCAATGTTTTGAGTTTCTTTATGTATTTGCTACCTATAAGAAGGATATCAGGACACTATTCCATTCCATAATAAAAGTTAGAGGATGGCGAGTAGCTTGTAGAGTGTTATAAACATAGAGATGTTTTTTGACAAGGTCAGTTTTCTAATTAAATTAATTTCTACCCATTAGGTAATCAGGAGTTGTTTCTGTTTTTCTGTTTGATTGAGGTTAATAGTGGATTTACAGGTCCTAAAATCTTGGGGGAAAGTGTGATCTGGATGCTTAAATATTTGTCATATTTAACTGAATCACTATGGTTTTAATGAAGCAATGAATGGGGGTCACCATGACAAAAATATAAAGAAGAATTTGATTTTGTGCGTCATGTTAGATTTGCAGTCAAATTAAGCAGCAGATGGATCTAATTTCCTTATGTGTCACCATCCAAGCAATTTGCCTGCACAGTCATCACTGCAAATTGCGGAAATAATTCATAAGCACTACTCAATTAAACCCATTTGCAATATTGCGAATGGTATTTTTTTCCTTCTAGTTTAATGGGAGAGATATGAATACAGTCAAGCACACAAATTAATTGCTAGAAGCAGCATTCAGATCCCAGAATTCTATAATATCAGAAACAGAGTAATTGGAAAGGCGAAAAAAAAACGGGTGTTAAAATACACAAACCTGTAACACCATATTGAACGACTCTCGGAATGACATAATTTTCTATAAAGCCAATATGCTTTTTATGACTTCGCTTCTCAACAGCTGAAGGATCAGGTCTCAAACAATTTGGCCTTGCACACACTAACTGGGAAATTGGAAAGAGCATTTCAATACATTTCTTTTCATGTTTGGATTGATAAAAAGAGACTTCTTAACAGCAGACACAAGGGGCAGGTGGTCCAAAATCCTTCCCATATGGGCCCTCGAAAGGTTAGGCTGACTTGGCATAACCTGTTGGGGAAAAAACAAGAATGCTTAAATGCTTTTTTCAACTATTTAAATTATTTACATTATGGAGATACTGACTAATTTTCTTCATCAGTAAGTTGCTTTGGGTACATGCAAGAAGGGGATTCTGTACACAAGAAGGCCGTCAAGTTGCTGCCAACAATCTGTGTCCATGTAGTCTAAAACACCTTGTAAGCATGTGCACTGATTGCCATGCCCCCGGACCCCGTATTCACGTCTCTAAACCAATAGGGAAGCTCCTGGTAAGACGTTATAAGTTTCTGAAAAGGTGTTCAAGCGAGATAATATTTCCAAACCTTCTATCAATAATTTCTCACACATTTTGAAGGAACAAGAGAAGGGTTTAAAAAAATAAACCACAGTTTTAACCCTTTAACTAAAATTCTAATTAGCGTTTCGACCTCATTCAACCCTTCCTCATTCCCCTTCCCCTTGTGCCTGCCCTTTTCCTCTTCCTCAATCCATTTTGAACTTCGAGCGTTCCATATCTAGTTTTGAAATATCTTTTAACAGAAACTAACTCAGACCTGAGAGAAAGGAATGCAGGACTTTACCTACCTGTCTAGACTCTAGACTATTCTTTAAGATTGACACTGAATTAAGCCATGAGCCCTTTGCCTTGTTCAAAAATGAGAAATGCTGATAATGAACTTGGGGTTATTTGAAGACAGAACCAATCTTTGATTTAGTTTAACTCCACGTGAGACATTGTTTTATACCTAGACATGACCACATTCTCAGTCAAAGAAATTGTCACCTGCAGGCCCAAAGGTTTCTTCTGCCTTTTGTAAAGGATGACAGGAGTACTGGATTTATAGCAGAAATCCTTACTTATTAAGCTGTCAGGATTTGCTTAGAGGTGTTGCTCTGTCTCGAAGAACTAAATTTGATTTAAAGGTCAGAGGAGATCTGTGGCACCTAGAATCTGCCGTCAATGTTTTTTAACACTAAATAGAGTTTACAAGGAAAGAAAATTGGATGTGGTCAGCGTAAGTCATTCCAATCACTTGAGTAAACCTCGTCTTTCTCACCCAAGGGGAATGGACTGGTCAAAGACATTCACCTAATAAACGTGAACATTTTATTTCATTTTCACTAAGTGGCAATGAGATAAGCTAAATATTACCAATTAACAATAAAAGAGTCCAGGGGGACTTTGATTTTTTGATTGATTAATTATTAAAAGCATTCAAAAATAGAAAAACATTTTTATAGTAAATAACAGATTTATTTTAAATGTTTTCATATACACTATATGATATTATAATTAAATTACACATGTGTTTAGAATAAGACCTGTATCTTTCCTGTATCTGTTCCTGCTTTGATCTTGGGGTGACCACCTATTTGGCTGAAAGAAGTATTATATTGAAGGCATGCAGCAAACCACACACCTCAGAGTAAGTGCTACTTACATGTATTCATTTATAGATTAAGATGACGCAAAGTCATTTTTCAGTGTACATACATTTTAAGGCCCAGAGCCCTAATCCACTACCGATCAATCTAATAACCCCTCCACAGTCAACCTTGATACTATCCAGTCGCTGGCTCCCAGTAGACGAGATGCACTTCTCAACGCTGGCATATGGATCCTGGTAATTCAGGTGGTTTGTGGGTAATTGGACGTTCTGGTACAACTGCTAGTCTCAGCATCCCTGCCACCCGTACTGCACTCCTTGGTCAGACTAAGATGGGGAAAGGAGTTCCGGCCGGGTCCTGGATCACTCCGCCCAGCAAGTCTGCAGGATGGGAGGCTGAGTCTCAGACACATGACGTTGGATTGAGGAAAGGTAAGTAAGTTAGCTTTAAAAGGGAAAGTAAACACAAAAAAGCTATAAGGGAAAAAGATAATTTTCCACGTGTATATATATATATATATATACATATATATATATATATATAAAATATGTAATAAAGTGCAAACGGTAACAATAAGGGATACTGCTGTTACAGAGTCCAATGCTACGCGTTTCGTCGCAACGACTTCATCAGGCACAAAACTCAATCAATTAACTTTTCCTATTTATTAGAATTGGAGTTTTTTCTCAGTTCATGTATCTTCCTGTCATACACAAAACAAGATGTTTTTAGTCAAAAAGAGAAATGATGCACACTAGTCAAATAGCTTTTTTAACTTTATTTATCCTTTAGTTTTTTTGTGTTTCGAAATAGGAATTTATACTCTTGTTAGAATTAGACTAAGAGGGATATATGTTATATGTATATATATTATAACAATATTACTTTCTTTAGAGGGGCATGTCAACTCCCCAACTACAATTTGCCCCACTGTTGGCCCCACTGTGTGTGTTAAAAGATCCCTACCTTTATCTTCTGCTCCACAGAGTAGGAGTCTGTCTGGACCAGAGCCTGCTGGACTGGCAGCGAATCACAACACTGGCAGTCGGTCCAGCAGTGAGGCTGTGAACAGGAAACTAAGCTGGGATGATTTAAGCTTTTAAACATAGCGTTCAGGGTAGGGGGGTTACCTTTAACTTTATGATTTTTCTGTTTGGGGGTGGAGATACTTTTTTAAAGGAGAATGCACGGAATTGAATATTTAACAGTGCAATGGTAACCCAAGTCATGGATACAGCACAAGATACATGAGTAACCAAAGGCCAATTTCTACTATAACTGTATACTTCTCCTGATTTAATATCATGTTTGTGATAGATTTACATCAACTAAAAGCTGGCATAAAACTCGCACTGAGAGTAAACCCCATACCGCAGAACCAATGTTAAATTCGTGAGGGGAGATTTACCTGGAGGAATTTCGGTTCTGGGTAAACAAAACAGCCCTGGGACGCTGGTATGGGAGCAATAAACTTACGTGGCTTTCATGGACCATAACAGGTTATTAGGTTTAGAACAGAAAACAAGATCATTTCCTATAAAAGTTTGAATATTGATTATTAATTCTTTTTAAAACAGTAAATCTAATATGCCTTTTTTGGCAAGATTTATGCAGACCGGCACATAAAATTGCATCCTATACATGGTTACTGGTTCCAGAATTTAAAAAGTTAACTCCATTTCTACTTGGGAGTAAAGGGGGATCATTAAAGATGCATTGTCGGCTACAACAGAAGCTTCTATATTTATATCCCCTGTTAATTGACAGAAGCTCGAAAAAGAAATAAAACTTTGGATAATTATTTCTGATGACCACGTGCAAATTCGCAATTGATTGTTTTTACAGAAAAAAAGAGATAACATTTCTCAATGACCCCCGTCGTACATTATGATATTACGGACAAGATATACACTTCTCATTGATCAGTTGCTCTTGTTTCAAACTGACCTCAAAATCTTCTAGGCCGGGAGACGTTGATCATGTTTTTGATAAATATTGATACATTAGATTAAATATTGATCGGGCAGCTTTAAAGCACGCTATTATATTTTTATTTATTATTAGTCAGTAAATCACTTTTTTTTGGTATGAATGTTAGGAATAAATTGTGCGCTTGGACTATTTACCTGGGAGCTGTCCGATCGATAACACAAACATATCTTGTAATTACTTTCTAAGGATGTTTATTTTTTCATTAACATTATTTTATCTGAGAAGCATATTAGCAAGTTCATAGAAGGGAATCTAGAAAAGGAAATGTATCAAATTGTTTTATAATATTTCAAAGCATCAACACTGTTATGAGAAACATTTGGATAACAGCAAATTATCACTTATAGAGTGCCAACATTACAATAACCACATTATTTTACATTGAACTCTAGTTTACCCTTCGAATGGTCCTGTTCCCCTCTTTTGTAGTGTTGTGTAGATTTTTCAAAAACTGCAAAACCCTTAAAAAGGACAGTATTTAAACTGGGAATCTTTTTTTTAAATTGCCCATTACTGAAACTAACACGGTTATTCAATAAAAGTTCTTATCGTTTAAAATGTACTCATTTGCCCCAACCATCAGATGTTAGCTTTCAACATGTTAAATAAGATCTGATTGGTTGGGGCATATTCTTCCCAAGTATCACTGTTGACAGCTTCAATCAAATGTCTTATTACATTGACTCTTCTGTTATGGTGCAGTTTTGGTGTAGCTGGAATGTTTGGAATATGTACTGTATGGTGGGATATTACCTTTCCCAGTGCTGCTCTAGGGATTACTGACGATGTTGAGGGGGCTGGGAGACTGAACTTACCTAAACAAGCACTGGATTGAAGTCATGCCGAAACAAACAGCCCAGAGTTAGTGCTGCTACATGTATTCATATATAGATTTAAATAAGGCAAATATATTTTTCCATGTACATACACCTTAATTGTCCTTAATGACATAATGACTTTGTGTGTGTACTGTATGGGTTTTAAATTTACTTGTAATTCTATGTCTAAAGATCTTCTAATAATTTAAGATGTTGGAAGCTGTATTTGTACAGAACAGGGCCTCCTGACATTAGACATTAAAACCTACATTGTCCATTTACCATTAGGGAAACAGTAAATTATCTTTCTAATAAAACATAATCTCTCTCTTTTTTATTATTTGGCCCATATGTAATAGAATATTTAATGTAGTTTATATAAGTGGATATTTAGAGAGGAAATCAAATGGACTGTATCCTCAGAGAAGAGATATTCTGTTGGGAAACTGAATCACTTGAAGTGCGTGAACATATGGTTCATTTTCACCCTGCATCTGTGTAAAGAATACCCGATATACTATGCAGTGCACTAATAAAAAAAAGTTAATGCGGGGAATGGAGGGGCTTGACGTATGCAGGCGATAGACAAATTAGTGCTGTGTACATCGCAGAAGCAACGGTTGTTGATACACAAAAAATATTACGGGCAAAGCCCCACTAGGGAGGAGCAGGATCGTGCGACACCGCCCCTCAAATCGGAATGTGGCGCGCCTCCATGCGCGCTACCTGTCATGCATGGTGATCTCTTTGAGTATCCCGTATGCAGCGCATGCCGATCCGCCCCAAAAAATGGTGATAGTATGCGATGCGAAAAAGGGTCGGCAGCGTTCTGTCAGGGCTTGTGATTGTGTATAGGGCCATCCTCTTCTATTGGTGTGCAGCAACGCACCGCAACACCAAAAACAGGCTGTGGGTGCTCGCTAAGGGGCCAATAAAACTCTCTGGTTGAATGTTTAATGAGCGGTCATATCAGAGGACAGTGGACATTTCCTGTTAAAGGGATGTCGCCCCCAAAACAATAATTCCCCCCTACTGATGGCCCCCATATTGGAAGTGTAGGTATAATCCTTACCACATCCCCGCTCATATATGGTCTCCTGTGTCCCCCCCAAAGTCCCAAAACGACCACAAGGAAGTGTCTCGTCTTTGGGAGAGTGTTGGCATGCGTACTGAAGCCACTTTACCCATCCCTCCCCTTGCGATCACTCACCCTACCATATATTAGTCGATCGTACCCCGCCCAACGCTAAAAATAAATTTTTTTAAAGAAAGACCCACAAACTCTACTTACCTTCCCATCTCTCCCGCATTCTGAGAGCCGGCAGCGCAGTCTGTGAATTGCTGACTCTTGTTAAGAAGAGGGTATAAAGGACGTTGTACTACTATGTAACTTTAGACAGACTTTTAGGTCGAGTATAAAGCCGGACTAGATAGACATGGTCTTATTCACCTCCTTAATGTGTTACATACAACAATATAATGAAAGGGATACGTCTCATGCAAAATATAGCGGGATGATCATATCCACCTATTTAAAGGGATGTTGCTTATACACAAGCCTTTCGACTAATCAACATGGGAACGCTGGAATTGGTTATCAAAAATGGGCTGATTATAGTAACATAGTATTAAGGTGAATAAAGACATACGTCCATCAAGTCAACCTCTATGGCATAATTAACAAGTAATTCCTAACAAACACTACACTTGCCATTGATAAATACAACGAGTGGAGATTAAGGACTATTTTATAGGAGAGTGATTAAACTGAGCTACAGAAATTCTCCCCACACTGCATTCAGATGAGGATTTGGAGCAGTAAACTGTTCTTCAAAACAACCATGTGTATGGATTTTCACACATAATAATGCTGAAATAAAATAATACGAGAATGGGCCTGTAGGTCGTTTTAATGGGCTGAAGACTTTTTTCAGCAGCTCCTCCCCTGGGTTCCAGACATTAGCTCGGCAAAGAAACCCAGGTCAGCAACTAGAAAGGGGAGGCATAGTGGCTCAGCAGGTGGAAAGGCACAGCCACACAGGTCCCTCACAAACGGAACTCTGGCCAGGATCTGTCGATCGGAGATTGAATTGTTCATCAATTCGAATGTAACGGACCCTCCTGACATTCCTATTTAGGAAAGTAAGGCCGGAATAAAAAGAAACATTACTATTGCCATTGGGCTTCCCCAATACTAATAACTTCCAGGGGGTGTAGACTATTTATAGACACTGGAGGTGTTCAGTACATTACTATTCCCCATGGTGGGTTTCCCAATATCATAACTGTCCAGGGGGGGTTAGACTATTTATAGGACACTGGAAGGTGTCGTACATTACTATTCCCATGGTGGTTCCCAATACTAAAACTGTCCAGGGGGTGTTTGACTATTTATAGGACACTGGAAGGTGTCAGTACATTACTATTCCCATGGTGGGTTTCCCAATACTAATAACGTCCAGGGTGTTAGACTATTTATAGGACATGGAAGGTGTCATACATTACTATCCCCATGGGGGTTCCCAATACTAATAACTATCCAGGGGTGTTAGACTATTTATAGGACACTGGAAGGTGTCAACATTACTATTCCCCATGGTGGTTTTCCAATACTAAATAATATCCAGGGGTGTAGACTATTTATAGGACACTGGAAGGTGTCAGGTACATTACTATTCCCCATGGTGGGTTTCCCAATATAAATACTTCCAGGGGGTGTTAGACTATTTATGGACACTGAAGTGGTGTCGTACATTACTATTCCATGGTGGTTTCCCAATTAAATAACTTCCAGGGGGTGTTAGACTATTTAAGGACACTGGAAGGTGTCAGTACATTACTATTCCCCATGGTGGGGTTCCCATATAAATAACTCCAGGGGGTGTTAGACTATTTATAGGACACTGGAAGGTGTCGTACATTACTATTCCCCATGGTGGGTTTCCCAATAAATAACTTCCAGGGGTGTTAGATATATTATAGGACACTGGAAGGTTGTCAGTACATTACTATTCCCCATGGTGGGTTCCCAATATAAATAAGTCCAGGGGGTGTTAGACTATTTATAGGCACTGGAAGGTGTCAGTACATTACTATTCCCCATGGTGGGTTTCCCAATAAATAAACTTCCAGGGGGTGTTAGACTATTATAGGACACTGGAAGGTGTCGTACATTACTATTCCCCATGGTGGTTTCCCAATACTAAAAACTGTCCAGGGGGTGTTAGACTTTTATAGGACATGGAAGGTGTCGTACATTACTATTCCCATGGTGGGTTTTCCAAATAAATAACTGTCCAGGGGGGGTTAGACTATTTATAGGACACTGGAAGGTGTCGTACATTACTATTCCCCATGGTGGGTTCCCAATACTAAATAAACTGTCCAGGGGTGGTGTTAGACTATTTATAGGACACTGGAAGTGTCGTACATTACTATTCCCCATGGTGGGTTTCCCAATACTAATAACTGTCCAGGGGTGGTGTTAGACTAATAGGACACTGGAAGGTGTCGGTACATACTATTCCCCATGGTGGGTTTCCCAATACTAAATAACTTCCAGGGGTGTTAGACTATTTATAGGACACTGGAGGTGTCAGTACATTACTATTCCCCATGGGGGTTTCCCAATATAAATAACTGTCCAGGGGGTGTAGATATTTATAGGAACTGGAAGGTGTCGTACATTACTATTCCCCATGGTGGGTTTCCCAATACTAAAAACTTCCAGGGGGTGTTAGACTATTTATAGGACACTGGAAGGTGTCAGTACATTACTATTCCCCATGGTGGGTTTCCCAATATAATAACTTCCAGGGGGGTGTTAGACTATTTATAGGACACTGGAAGGTGTCAGTACATTTACTTCCCCATGGTGGTTTCCCAATACTAAATAACTTCCGGGGGTGTTAGACTATTATAGGACACTGGAAGGTGTCGTACATTACTATTCCCATGGTGGTTTCCAATATAAATAACTGTCCGGGGGTGTTAGACTATTTATAGGACACTGGAAGGTGTCGTACATTACTATTCCCCATGGTGGGTTTCCCAATATAAATAACTGTCCAGGGGGTGTTAGACTATTTTAGGACACTGGAAGGTGTCAGTACATTACTCATTCCCCATGGTGGGTTTCCAATACTAATAACTCCAGGGGGTGTTAGACCTATTAGGACACTGGAAGGTGTCAGTACATTACTATTCCCCATGGTGGGTTTCCCAAAATAAATAACTCCAGGGGGTGTTAGACTATATAGGACACTGGAAGGTGTCAGTACATACTATTCCCCATGGTGGGTTTCCCAATACTAAATAACTTCCAGGGGTGTTAGACTATTTATAGGACACTGGAAGGTGTAGGTACTTACTATTCCCCATGGTGGTTTCCCAATACTAAATAACTTCCGGGGGTGTTAGACTATTTATAGACACTGGAAGGTGTCAGTACATTACTATTCCCATGGTGGGTTTCCCAATCTAATAAACTGTCCAGGGGGTGTTAGACTATTTATAGGACACTGGAAGGTGTCAGTACATTACTATTCCCCATGGTGGGTTTCCCAATATAAATAAACGTCCAGGGGGGTTAGACTATTATAGGACACTGAAGGTGTCAGTACATTACTATCCCCATGGTGGTTTCCCAATATAATAACTGTCCAGGGGGTGTTAGACTATTATAGGACACTGGAAGGTGTCAGTACATTACATTCCCCATGGTGGGTTTCCCACATAATAAACTTCCGGGGGGGTTGACTATTTATAGGACACTGGAAGGTGTCAGTACATTAATTCCCCATGGTGGGTTTCCCAATACTAATAACTTCCAGGGGGTGTATGAGACTATTTATAGGACACTGGAAGGTGTCAGTACATACTATTCCCCATGGTGGGGTTTCCCAATACTAAATAACTGTCAGGGGGTGTTAGACTATTTATAGGACACTGGAAGGTGTCAGTACATTACTATTCCCCATGGTGGTTTTCCAATACTAATAAATGTCCAGGGGGTGTTAGACTATTTTATGGACAATGGAAGGTGTCAGTACATTACTATTCCATGGTGGTTTCCCAATATAAAAACTTCCAGGGGGTGTTAGACTATTTATAGGACACTGGAAGGTGTCGTACATTACTATTCCCCATGGTGGGTTTCCCAAATAATAACTTCCGGGGGGTGTGTAGACTATTTATAGGACACTGGAAGGTGTCGTACATTACTATTCCCCATGGTGGGTTTCCCAATACTAAATACATCCAGGGGGTGTAGACTATTTTAGGACACTGGAAGGTGTCGGTACACTATTCCCCATGGTGGGTTTCCCAATACTAAATAACTTCCAGGGGTGTTAGACATTTATAGGACACTGGAAGGTGTCAGTACATTACTATTCCCCATGGTGGGTTTCCCAATATCAATAACTCCAGGGGGGTGTTAGACTATTTATAGGACACTGGAAGGTGTCGTACATTACTATTCCCCATGGGGGTTTCCAATACTAATAACTGTCCAGGGGGTGTTAGACTATTTATAGGACACTGAAGGTGTCGTACATTACTATTCCCCATGGTGGGTTTCCCAATACTAAATAACTCCGGGGGTGTTAGACTATTTATAGGACACTGGAAGGTGTCAGTACATTACTATTCCCCATGGTGGTTTCCCAATATAAATAAATTCCGGGGGTGTTAGACTATATAGGACACTGGAAGGTGTAGGTACAATTATATTCCCCATGGTGGGTTTCCCAATACTAATAACTGTCCAGGGGGTGTTAGACTATTTATAGGACACTGGAAGGTGTCAGTACATTACTATTCACCATGGTGGTTCCCCAATACTAATAACTGTCCAGGGGGTGTTAGACTATTTATATGGACACTGGAAGGTGTCAGTTACATTACTATTCCCATGGTGGGTTTCCAATACAAATAAACTGTCCAGTGGGGTTTAGACTATTTATGGACACTGGAAGGTGTCAGTAATTACTATTCCCCATGGTGGGTTTCCCAATACAATAACTATCCAGGGGTGTTAGACTTTTATAGGACACTGGAAGGTGTCAGTACATTACTATTCCCCATGCTGGGTTTCCCAATACTAATAACTATCCAGGGGTGTTTAGACTATTTATAGGACACTGGAAGGTTGTCAGTACATTACTATTCCCCATGGTGGGTTTCCCAATACAATAACTGTCCAGGGGTGTTAGACTATTTATGGACACTGGAAGGTGTCAGTACATTACTATCTCCATGGTGGTTTCCCATACTAATAAACGTCCAGGGGGTGTTAGACTATTTATAGGACACTGGAAGTTGTCAGTACATTACTATTCCCCATGGTGGTTTCCCAATACTAATAACTATCCAGGGTGTTTAGACTATTTATAGGACACTGGAAGGTGTCAACATTAATTATTCCCATGGTGGGTTTCCCAATACTATAACTGTCCAGGGGTGTTAGACTATTATAGGACACTGGAAGGTGTCAGTACATTACTATTCCCCATGGTGGGTTTCCCAATACTAATACTGTCCAGGGGTATAAGACTATTTATAGGACACTGGAAGGTGTCGTACATACTATTCCCCATGGTGGGTTTCCCAATACTAATAACTGTCCAGGGGGTGTTAGACTATTTATAGGACACTGGAAGGTGTCAGTACATTACTATTCCCATGGTGGTTTCCCAATATAATAACTGTCCAGGGGGTGTTAGACTTTTATAGGACACTGGAGGTGTCAGTACATTACTATTCCCATGGTGGGTTTCCCTACATAACTGTCCAGGGGGTGTTGACTATTTATAGGACACTGGAAGGTGTCATACATTACTATTCCCCATGGTGGGTTTCCCAATACTAATACTGTCCAGGGAGTATAAGACTATTTATAGGACACTGGAAGGTGTCAGTAATTACTATTCCCCATGGTGGGTTTCCCAATACAAATAACTGTCCAGGGGGTTTTAGACTATTTATAGGACACTGGAAGGGTGTCAGTAATTACTATTCCCCTGGTGGGTTCCCATACAAAAACTATCCAGGGGTGTTAGACTATTTATAGGACACTGAAGGTGTCAGTACATTACTATTCCCCATGGTGGGTTTCCCAATACTAATATCCAGGGTGTTAGACTATTTATAGGACACTGGAGGTTGTCATACATTACTATTCCCATGGTGGGTTTCCCAATACAAATAACTGTCCAGGGGGTGTTAGACTATTTATAGGACACTGGAAGGTGTCAGTACATTACTATTCCCATGGTGGTTCCCAATACTAATAACTGTCCAGGGGTGTTAGACTATTTATAGGACACTGGAAGTTGTCAGTACATTACTATTCCCCATGGTGGGTTTCCATATATAACTATCCAGGGGTGTGTTAGACTATTTATAGGACACTGGAAGGTGTCAATACTTATCTTTCCCCATGGTGGGTTTCCCAATACTAAATAACTGTCCAGGGGGTGTTAGACTATTTATGACACTGGAAGGTGTCAGTACATTCTATTCCCCATGGTGGGTTTCCCAATACTAATACTGTCCAGGGGTTAAGACTATTTATAGACACTGGAAGGTGTCAGTACATTACTATTCCCCTGGTGGGTTTCCCAATACTAATAACTGTCCAGGGGTGTTAGACTATTTATAGAACACTGGAAGGTGTCAGTACATTACTATTCCCCATGGTTGGTTTCCCAATATAAATAACTGTCCAGGGGGTGTTAGACTATTTATAGGACACTGGGAGGTGTCAGTACATTACTATTCCCCATGGTGGGTTTCCCAATACAAATAACTGTCCAGGGGGTGTTCGACTATTTATAGGACACTGGAAGGTGTCAGTACATTACTATTCCCCATGGTGGGTTTCCCAATACTAAAATGTCCAGGGAGTGTAGACTATTTATAGGACACTGGAAGGTTGTCAGTACATTATATTCCCATGGTGGGTTTCCCAATACTAAACTGTCCAGGGGTGTAAGCTATTTATAAGACACTGGAAGGTGTCGTACATTACTATTCCCCATGGTGGGTTTCCCAATACTAATAACTGTCCAGGGGTGTTAGACTTTTATAGGACACTGGAAGGTGTCAGTACATTACTATTCCCCATGGTGGTTTCCCATACTAATAACTGTCCAGGGGGTGTTAGACTATTTATAGGACACTGGAAGGTGTCAGTACATTACTATTCCCCATGGTGGGTTTCCAATACTAATAACTGTCCAGGGGTGTTAGACTACTTATAGGACACGGGAAGGTGTCAGTCATTACTATTCCCCATGGGGGTTTCCCAATACAATAACTGTCCGGGGTGTTAGACTATTTATAGACACTGGAAGTGTTCAGTACATTAATATTCCCCATGGTGGTTTTCCCAATACTAATAACTGTCCAGGGGGTGTTAGACTATTTATAGGACACTGGAAGGTGTCAGTACATTACTATTCCCCATGGTGGGTTTTCCCAATACTAATAACTGTCCAGGGGTTGTGTAGACTATTTATAGGACACTGGAAGGTGTCAGTAATTACTATTCCCCATGGTGGGTTTCCCAATACTAATAACTGTCCAGGGGGTGTTAGACTATTTATAGGACACTGGAAGGTGTCAGTACATAACTATTCCCCATGGTGGTTTCCCAATACTAATAACTGTCCAGGGGGTGTTAGACTATTTATAGGACACTGGAAGGTGTCAGTACATTACTATTCCCCATGGTGGGTTTCCCAATACTAATAACTGTCCAGGGGGTGTTAGACTATTTATAGGACACTGGAAGGTGTCAGTACATAACTATTCCCCATGGTGGGTTTCCCAATACTAATAACTGTCCAGGGGGTGTTAGACTATTTATAGGACACTGGAAGGTGTCAGTACATTACATTCCCATGGTGGGTTTCCCAATACTATAACTGTCCAGGGGTGTTAGACTATTTTAGGACACTGGAGGTGTCATACATTACTATTCCCCATGGTGGGTTTCCCAATACTAATAAATGTCCAGGGGGTGTTAGACTATTTATAGGACACTGGAAGGTGTCAGTACATTACAATTCCCCATGGTGGGTTTCCCAATACTAATAACTGTCCAGGGGTGTGTTAGACTAATTATAGGACACTGGAAGGTGTCAGTACATTACTATTCCCCATGGTGGGTTTCCAATACTAATAACTGTCCAGGGGGTGTAGACTATTTATAGGACACTGGGAGTGTCACTACATTACTATTCCCCATGGTGGGTTTCCCAATACTAATAAATTCCAGGGGGTGTAGACTATTTATAGGACACTGGAAGGTGTCAGTACATTACTATTCCCCATGGTGTGTTTCCCAATACTAATAACTGTCCAGGGGGCGTTAGACTATTTATAGGACACTGGAAGGTGTCAGTACATTACTATTCCCCATGGTGGGTTTCCCAATACTAATAAATGTCCAGGGGGTGTTAGACTATTTATAGGACACTGGAAGGTGTCAGTACATTACTATTCCCCATGGTGGGTTTACCAATACTAATAACTGTCCAGGGGGTGTTAGACTATTATAGGACACTGGAATTGTCAGTACATTACTATTCCCCATGGTGGGTTTCCCAATACTATAACTGTCCAGGGGGTGTTAGACTATTTATGGACACGGAAGGTGGTACATTACTATCCCCATGGTGGGTTTCCAATACTAATAACTGTCCAGGGGGTGTTAGACTATTTATAGGACACTGGAAGGTGTAGTACATTACTATTCCCATGGGTGGGTTTCCCAATACTAATAACTGTCCAGGGGTGTTAGACTATTTATAGGAACTGGAAGGTTCAGTACATTACTATTCCCCATGGTGGGTTTCCCAATACTAATAACTGTCCTGGGGTTGTTAGACTATTTATAGGACACTGGAAGGTGTCAGTACATTACTATTCCCATGGTGGGTTCCCAATACTAATAACTGTCTATTTATTACTTATACAGACCCCTCCCCACCACACACATACACAGACACATTATTATTATTAGGAGAAATTTTAACATTTGTCTAATACACAATGGTCTTTGGCTATTTCATCTTCATGGAAAAAATCTTTGCAGCGACAATCAACGCTTTTATAATAAAACAAAACGCCATTGCAAAATCAGGCAATATAAGTGTCTTTTAGAAATTAAATATGCCCCATATGTACAGGGAATTGTCCGATATGAGATATCCCAGTGTTGTGTGATTGTCGGTTTGAGTATGCCCTGTATACGATCAGGATTGGTCCATGTATGGGCCCCATAAGGCTTCGGTTTCCTTAGTGTTCCCAACTTCCCTAATAAAAAAAAGGTTAAAAGAATGGAACGTTCAAAACTTGACATTGGTGTTCCTACGGTACCTTCTAACAAAATCAAACTCCTGTCCTCATGTAAAAAAAAGTAGCATTTCTGAAAACAGAAACATTAACTGCTGTCGAGTGTTTTAAATCTTTAAAGGGAAGTTCAGTCCAAATACATAGGCTTTTTAGAAAAAAGAGCAGTATTTTTCATCCCAAATCTTAATCTGCCCAATTTAGCATTTTGTCTGGATATAAATAAATGCAACCGAAAATACTGACTTCCTGTTTGCAGGAGCTTCTAATAGAGACCGTTATGGTCTGCCCTTGACCCAGCACTTGGGATGATTCAGTTGCTCAGTAGAGATCTGAGAATGTTTGGACCCATCCAACAGCCAATCAGTAGAAATTACTGTTAGGAAACAGAAGAAGGACCGTTAGAACCTGAAATGTCAGCTCACTAATGTCAACAGCAGGGAATAGAGATGGCCGAACTTCCGAAAGTTCGGTCTGTTTTCAAACTTTCGAGTTATATATAAAGTTTGAAAGTTCGACGGTCCATTAAGCCAATGGAGTCAAGTAGTTCAAAAGTTCTAATGAAATATTGTTAAAATATCAATGGAACTTATGTAAATGTCTCTGGGACCTGGGAAATGGTTGGGTGAACACGTTTGAATATCCAGTACTTTCAAAAATCGATTTATCTCAGGCGCGGTACTTTCGAGATCCCGCATTCGATTTTCATAATTATTCCATAACGACTTCGAACATTCGATAATTATCCCATAAACGATTAGAAGATTTTCGTATTCGATAATTAGCGAAAGTTCAAATGTCCGAGAAATACGGGTCCGGGATAGTTTGAGAAGCCCGAGTCCATTCGAACTCCATAATTTCGGCTCGATGTAGAATAACTAAGAAGGCATTACACAAACTTACAATTTAACCAAATATTGATCATTTCCACTGAGCTTCCCTTTAACTTGGAGGATAGCCAATTTCATCTGAAATCAAATTAAAGGAAGCAATATTCAAAACTCATTGACTTAACTGATGGAGCATGCAATGCAATTACGCTCTTCTTAAATTTAATATGCAGCTCCCAAAATGTTTATGTCAGATCGTAAAGATTTTTTAGGTGAAATCAATGGATCTGTAAAATGAGTCTCGACACTTTAATTGTATGATTGCCTCTGGAAATGTATTTAGGGGCAACCTTTTATTATATTTAGTTCAATGCAAACAAAGGCAGAATTCATTTTATGGAGTATCTTAGTTATATGTATAGTTTTTCCTCAGTCTCTTCACAAAAGCAAGATGATAACTACTGTAGTGTACGGGAATTAGCAACTATCAATGCAATCAATCTTTCTCTTCATTATTCTGCACTAAAAATTAGCAAGATATGTAACAGAAGGAATATATTGATTCAAAAAACGCCTGTTTGTGTTTATTCTTAACATGCAAGGTCATTTTCATCATTACATTCATCAGTTTTAATTGTTAATCTTTGCAGATGTAGTGGGATTTTGTTAAATATTGGCATGTTGGTATGCTTCAATATCTATCAATGGGGAGCACGTTATTTCTTTTGAATCCAGAAGTAAGACCTTGTAATGTGTGTTTGGGATGCAAAAACTTTGTTTTGGCCAAAAACAAGCAATTATTGTTACAAGTGCTAGACAGGCTATATTATTGCTCAAACCTACCCTTTATGTAAACCGAAAGGGCTTAAAGCCTTGTCTAGTATTAAAGTATTAATATAAAGAAATGCATCCAAATTTTATACCCATTGAATAATTTCTGATAATGAAATAAACAGATACCGCAGAGTAAATATAATGATGTACGCAGAGTGAATTTAGATACCGTATATATCACAACTCTTTATATTGAAAAGCATTCGATTTTTATGCGCAATTAATGATAACCATAATATTATTTATAATAATAATAATTATAATATGGTAATCAATTAATAATATCAACTTCCTGATGACGGCAAATGGTTGGGCCGAAATGCGTTGAATGCGTGACTCTTCACTGAGTAATGAAATAAAAGGCCCAGAAGTACTCCATTGAATCTAACTTATCTATATTCCTCCTTATGCTTAACACCCAGGCAAACAGAAGACAAAGTGGCAAGCCACCTTTGGCACATACTCTTACATACTCTCTAAGATATAATTTTAATATATTTCAATTAAAGGACAACCAATGTCCAGTTTGAAAAAATTGCTTATAGCATATTTCTATCTAGCACTAAGAACTGGGGAAAGAAATTAACTAAAAGAAAACTACTATCAACCAGATGCTATCCTAGGAATGAGTTTTAGGTGCCATATTGGAATGGTGTTTTGGTTTTCGACATGAATTTGGTGGAGATACGAACACTTTCATGATTCCTTGATAAGTTTGCAGAGATCAATTTTTCTCTCCGACGTTCTTCAAAGAATAAAAATGAAAGGCCTGGGTGCTCCTAAATGTTTTGATGAGGCTGGTAATAACTTTTCCTCGAAAAAAACTGACCTCTCTGATTTTATAGCTGTATTTGGTTCTTTTATTCCAGTTGTACTTTTAGTTTTGAGGTTTATTTCCGACGTATCCTCTAGGGTTCGGTGATAAAAACAAGGTTTATTATCACAGCAATGAAGATTCTTGCTTACGTTGTTTTTTATATTTGACCCAATCTAATCAACATGATAAAAGTAACTACCTGTAAGCCACACAGGCTTTCCATATTTAGAGATGGTCCCTTGGCAGCGAGTGATGTATAAGGCAATATCCTACGCAGGTGGAAAAATAGTATGTTGTAACTTCAGAAAACATTCCTTATTATATGAGCTATTCCCCAGATTGTAAATAGGTTTTATAAAAAAAAAGCAAAAGCATTCCTATTTTTATTGCCCCCATAATAGCAAACCAGACGAATCAAAGTTATACATTACAATGGAGATTATAGATATAGCATTGTAGTTCATTGAAAAACACTCTTTTAACTTTATTGAGGGCTTTGGTTGGAATGCAAAAGGATATTAACAATATAATAGATGTTAGTAACTTCCCTGCACAGTAATTCACTCTTTATACACAGTAGAATTCCTGCTCTGTGTTATATAGTCTGTGATTCTTCTGATCATGTTTCCATGGGCCATGTACCAAGAGTATCATTAAAAACGCATGCTAACGTGATCGCTGTACTTAACCCAAATATTGGACCTATGTTCTAGTCATTTTAAATATATATCAAACAATTGCAGGTTAACATAATATTTATCTAAAGTCGGCCATACACTACAATTTCACCTTTTTAAACATTCTGACAACCTTCTGGCCGACCATTTTGTAATATCGATCAGAATTACGGAATTACAGAATATTACAAAATGAGCAAGGGAAAATGTGGCAAAACTGCTGCTCTGCTGGGCATTACTATTGGCCTGTTCTTTGCTTTAGGGAGGGGAAAGTTGAGATCCCTGTGATGCAGCAGAACAACAGAATCATTTCACAGGTATTGTTTAGAAATCCAGACAAGATTGATCATTAACTATATCATGGGGAAGTCTGGATAAATGGTAGATTGTCGGCAAACGGATTGTGTCTCGTAATTACAGAAAACAATTATCTATATGTATAGAAAAAAATATTCGGTCAAGGACCCATAACCCAATGGGCCTGGCGGATCATCGATAAGCCCCAAC
The DNA here is from genome assembly GCA_019447015.1 of Hymenochirus boettgeri. Taxonomy (NCBI): domain Eukaryota; kingdom Metazoa; phylum Chordata; class Amphibia; order Anura; family Pipidae; genus Hymenochirus; species Hymenochirus boettgeri. The sequence goes on from CM033476.1 coordinate 89,556,881, forward strand.
CGATGCCCACTTCGGCCAACAAAGTGCCCAAATATGGCACAATTATCCACTAAAACGGGTGTACTACATTTGTGGGTTGCGGGCCGGCCCCCCGTGTGTATGCACCTTAATAGAAGATTTTTATCTTAATCAGGCATCAATCAAACAGGGAATCCCAATAATAACTGCAATTTTATATGCGGATATAAATTTTATATCAGGCCCAAATAATCGCAATTTAAACTAATGTTTTCATTAGTGAGTTTAAAAGATGACCCAAGAGAGATGTGCACATAGTTAGAATTACAGGTAATTTCATTTTTGCATTCTGTTTGGAAAACTAAGAATGATGTCACAACACAAGGGTGACACAACCTTAGACAAATCTTCTCGACCAACTAGATCAGAAATTTAACATCAATGATATCTCTTGAACAGTGAATAGCACCTGAAATGTCTATATCCCTTGCTGATTGCGGTCTTGGTTTCAGTGGTCTTCAAGAAGTTTAAGAGATGCTCAGATGAGAAAAAAGGCATTTAAAACCTTTAAGCTGAGGGACGGAAAGGGCCTTTAGGAATTATAAAAACTGTAACAAGGAGTGTAAGAAACAATCAAACTAGCTAAATTAATAATGAAGTTAGGATAGCTGAACAAAGCATCACTAAGCTAAAATTTTTTTTAAGTATATAATAGTAAGAAGATGAGGACTGAGAATGTGGCACCATTAATTAATGGGGATAAGTTAGTTACGGAGGATGACGATAAAGCTTGTTTTTTTTCCTCTATATACACTATAGAAGATCCTAGTACAGATATCATAGAGTATAGTAGCAATAACGTATAAAAGATTCAAGTGCACTTGTTAACCGAGGATATGGTACAGAAAGAACTAAATAAGGTTAATATTAATAAATCTCCTGGACTGGATAAAATAAATCCTTGGGTACTTAGGGAGCTAGGTTCAGTTTTATCTAGGCCATTGTTTCTTATTTTTGCAGATTCCCCATGTCCGGGTGGGTGCCTTTGGTTGGAAAAAGGCTATTTGTTATTCCGTATTCAAAAGGGTAGTCATTCACACCGGGTAATTACAGGCCTGTAAGTTTAATTCAGTGGTGGGGAAGATCCTGAAAGTTTTATAGGGAACATGTTCTAGGTATCTTTCAAGGACTGACATTATAAGTAGTATCCAGCATGGATTTAGGAGAATAGATCTTGTCAAACTAACTTGCTTGGCTTTTATGAGAAAGTAAGTAGAATTTAGACTCTGGCATAGCAGTAGATGTAGTTTACTTGAATTTTGCAAAGGCTTTTGATACAGTCCCCCATAGGCGACTAATGTATAAGCTAAGGTCTGTTGGTCTGGGGATTCACATTTGTACACGGATGAAAATTGGTTAATGAATAGGATCCAGAGAGTATTGATAAATGGGGCTTCATCATTATGGACTAAAGTGCTAAGTGGGGTCCCACAGGGTTCTGTGTTGGGGCCGCTTCTATTTAATCTATTTATTAATGATTGGGAAGTGGGTATTGTCAGCAAGGTTTCTGGTGTTTGCTGACGACCAAAATTTGTTGAACATTAAAACTTCAGAGGATGTGCAATCGTTGCAGGGGGATCTAGATAGATTGTCACATTGGGCTGCAAGTGGCAGATGGTATTCAATGTTGATAAATGTAAGGTGATGCATTTTGACTTAAAAATCCTCTGCTACTTATACTTTAAGGGCTCTGTGGTAAGTGAATCCCTGTTGGAAAGGGATCCTTTAGTTTTTGGTGGTTAACATACTAAGGTAGCAAGCAGCGCCAAGTGGCAACACCAGAGCCAGCATGGTATTTTCTTGTATAAAGAAGTATGGATTCAAGGGAGGAAAATGTAATTCTCCTCTTTACAAAGCATTGGTAAGGCCTCGTTTGGAATATGCATGCAATTTTGGAATCCTGTGTACAAAAAGGACATCTTTGAAATGGAAAGGGTTCAGAGAAGGGCAACTTGAATATGAGGGCAGCTTGAATATGAAGAGAGACTGGAAAAGTTACAATTATGTTGCCTGAGAAAAGGCGCTTGCATGGAGATATGATTACTGTGTATAAATACATTAACGGGCCATACAATACTATCTGGGGTATTGTTTACCATAGAACATGTCAGAGGACACAAGGACATCCCTTAAGACTTGAAGAAAAAAGGTTTAGGCTTCAAGCTCGGAAGGGTTTTTCACTGTGAGAACGGTACAGCTATGGAACTGTCTTCCAGTGGACATTGTTATGGCAGTTCATTGGTCATTTTCAAAAAAAGCTGGACTGAGTTTCTGCAAACAAGAATGTTGCAGTTACTGGTTATGGATACATAAAGAGAATTGATCCAGGGAAATTCGATTGCCACTTGGAGTAGGAAGGAATTTTTTCCCCCTTCAAAAGGTTTTTTTGCCTTCCTCTGGATCAACAGTTAGGCAAAATGAGGATATTGCTAGATAGGTTGGACTGGATGGACGTATGTCTTTATTCAACCTCAAATACTATACTATACTATACTATACTATACTATCTGCCCATTTACTTTAATACATTTAGAGGCACTGTGTCCCCTTAATTGTCTATTTTGAACTAATTATTGTATATTTTAAACTAATTAGTCCCCATTAAAGGGAAATGTGGTCTCAGAACAAGGGTAAATTAAAGCCTGTAGTCTTTTCCTTTAAAATGAGCCTGGTTCTCATCTCTGGAAGAAGTTTATTTGCGGATAATGTCAAACTTACTGCTTTCATTAGCTTGAATGATATCATTTGACTCTTGCTTCTCCATTGTCTCTGGTGTGTAAGCCTGCTTACTTAAGGCTTAATGTGCAGAAGTGCCTACACTGACTTTTTAAAAAAGTTAAGAGAGGGCCTATAATGCAACCAGATACTGGTCACATGGGTACAAGCTGCTGAAACCAGAAAGTGCTAAACATTTCCAGCAATTGCTTCTCAAATGTTTTACCCAGAGATGTGATCAAAGGTTAATTTAAATGGACTGGAAATGCGTCGGAGACTTTCATACCATCAGAATCTGTCAGCGAACCTGGACCGTTTGCAGTAAGTTCTTCCTTCTCTCCTGCAAGTTTTTACTGAAGAATGGGAGGTAAGACATAGCTCCTTAAAGCTAGGTAACCACAGAAAGATTTTTGAAAAATACCTTGCAGATCCTGCCTGTCTTTTTCAAAGACCATAATAAATATACATAGGGAGAATGCTTGACACTATGGGCTTCCTTGACCGCGGCCCTACTATAGGTAGTAGGGTAGTATACCCTAGAGTATAGTAGTAGGTCTTTCCTGAATGACCGCTTGGCCAAGCAAAACATTCAGCAGACACGCTCTCATGCAGGAAGCTGCCACACCCACTGCTAATAAATCCCTGATACTGTCGGATCTCGGTATCGGGGCTTATCGGTACTGTGTGTACCTAGCTTTCCCTTAAGCAACAACCAATATGAAAACAGTACTAGAGAGTACTGTAAAAGTACAATTGTTTTTTTTTTTAACCTGTCATGCAGTAGTAAAGTAAAGTTCAGCATATTGAACAGAAGCTTGAGATTGCCTATGTGATAGATCTCAGCTTCCTATTGTCTGCATCTGTTAGAGTTACTCCCCTGGGATTGGATATCTGACCTAGTGGTTAGGTATATCTATAATTTTGTATTTCTTATAGAAGATTCTGCAATCTTATGACAGTTTGAGTATCTTAGGAGTACACATTGAAGGAGACTGAATTAACTCTGACATTTGAAATATGTTCCTTGTGTACAGTAACGCATTACTTTATCAAAAAAACTTCTAGGTTGCATCTATTTTATTCCTTGAATAACCCTTCCTTTTGAATTCTTTTTTAAATCTGCCATTAACAGAGATTGTTTTTCTTTTAAATTATGTGTTAAATCTTAAATTCCATGATTCATAATTTCTCGCCCATAGCTTCCTGATGATCAAAAGCCAATTTTCCGGTACTTGTTATTTCTCATTATCTCTACCTGGTGCCGTATTTTTCTAAGATTATCCTTCTATTTTCAGTGGGGATCTCTTTCATTTTCTCATATTATCATAGATATTAATCTCATTCTGAATTACAACTCTTGAAAAGGAAGAGTCAAAGGAAGAGTCAAATGCAAAACAAAGGTTAACAATCGCTCATCATGCATTGGCATCCACCGAAGAAAACAAGGATCATCTGAAGGTCTCCCGGTATGTAATTATTGACTTATTTGGTTCTATTTTATTAGACACTTGGACTGAGGACACACTGTAGCGCGTTTGTGCACGCACGGATGCTTGTTCCTGGCGCGAGTACCGTGACGTTCACTCACGATTGTGATCGTCCATTATTCCCAATCGGAGCGCATGCGATTGCGCAAAAACTGCAGATCGCATGCGCTCCGATTTACAAATCGCAAGGCAGCCTTCTTAGTGCACTAGTGTGACCACATCACTGGGCCACACTAGAGTGCGCTTAAAAAGCACGATCAGATCACGCTTAAAAGCATTTCAGTGTGGCCTAGCCCACAGGGAGATGCAATACTGCCACACTCCTCTTCCGCCAGGGTTCTTGTGAAGCACTACTCACTTAGCATGATTACTGCATCACTGGAAGGTAAGAGCGTGTCTGTAATGCCTGCCTTGAAACCATGTTTGTTTTCATGCTTACTAAGTAGCACAAAAATAATAATAAGTTTTCCATTTTACATCAGGTGCCATTAAGAGGGCCTCGGAATAATATTACAATCAGGAAGCAGGGATTAACTCCATTTATCCATGAATCGTGTGCAAAGGTCCCTTTAAGACTGTATAAGCAATTAAAGAGAGGGGAGGACTTCATAAAAGGGATCGGAAAAGAAGCCTAATAAACTGGTACCTTAAAGACATGTACAACCTTTTTTAAATCAATGCAGCCTGCATCAACAGTATCCTAGATACTAATTTCAATCTGCCAGAAAAGTACTTCTGCCACTATCTCTACATACCCTTTAATATTACCCTTAATAGTTCAGAGCTGTCAGAGGGAGGATGTGAAGTGAACCTGATCTTAGACAGCTCTGTGCAATGCATTCCTCAATGGTGTCCCTAATGTAACCTTCACTATCTGAAAGTGAATGGAACCTTGAGCAGCTCAATCTGGCTCCACATTTTTGTAATTACCCAATTAGCTGTTTTTACGTATCGGGTTTTTGATGGGCATAAATAATTAAAAATTCGATTGGGAAGAACAATATCAAAATTCCCCAACATCACCAGCGATCTTCTGTAGATTTCAGCTTGAAAACACAGACGGTCTAAGTTGTGGGTAGATGGGGCGATGGCAAATATTCCATCTTGCCCATTAGGTTTTTTTTTTAAAAAATTAAATAATGTTCTTGATAATCCAATCAATTTGTTACAATTCTTTGAATTGAACGGAATATCGATGTCTTTAGCTAGAATGAAATCTAGAGGAGATCTCACTGACCCCTTACTATGATAAAATCCAGTGGGAGGTGACTTCTCGCTATAGGATGAAATCCAGTAGGAAGTGACCTCTCTATAGGATGAAATCCAGTGAGAGGAGACTTCTCTCTATAGGATAAAATCCAGTGGGAGGAGACTTCTCTCTATAGGATAAAATCCAGTGGGAGGAGACTCCTTACTATATGATGAAATTCAGTGGGAGGAGACTTCCCTCTATAGGTAAAATCAAGTAGAAGGAGACCTCTCTATATATAAAATCCAGTGGAGGAGACTCCTTACTATATGATGAAATCCAATGGGAGGAGACATCCCTCTGTAGGATAAAATCCAGTGGGAGGAGACCTCTCTATAGGAATAAATCCAGTGGGAGGAGACTCCTTACTATATGATGAAATCCAATGGGAGGAGACTCCTTACTATCAGGGGAGGACTGGGATCTTTTGGCCTGGGCGTCAAATACAACCAAGTGGCCCTTTCACAGTAGATTCCAAACTGTTTGACCACGCAGACATTGCTAAGATCACACACACTTTAAGTTACATTTTAAAACTACTATTCTCATTTTCGTGTTTGCCTGCAACATGTTCAAGTGCATGAAGTGGTTAGATACTAACGACTAATAACTGGAAGGCTACTTATTGTAGTTCTAATAATCTGGAGAGCTGATAACACTGGCTAATGATCTGGAGGGCTGACAATACTGGGTAATGATCTAGAGGGCTGAAAACTCTGGGTAATATTTAGGAGGGCTGACTACACTGGCTTAATATTAGGAGGGCTGATAACAATGGATAATGATCAGGTGGGCTATAACACTGGGTAATGGTCTGCAGAGCTATGACATTTGCTAATGATCTGGAGGACTGATGTAAAAACTGGCTAAAAACTGGAGGACTGACTAACACTGGAAGGGGTCCGTCCCCGAAACGTTGTGCATTTGTGTGATTTTGATAAAATGGTCGGATTTCCAGTGTGCGTTGCTCCCGCTTCTACTTTCTGCTATATATACCCTGAGACCCCATATGTTGCTCTGCTCTTACCTTCCTTCAATGTGCTGCCCAGACTATCATAATCTGCTAAACTTTACACTGCTGTGCTGCCTCTATTAATCTGACAGTCTGGCAGGAGTTTGAAGGGAGCCCAGAGAAGAAACTGATTGCAATCTCATAGATAAGCACAATGAAACCCCCCAATGATCTTTAGCATGTCAGCCAAGGCAGCACGTAGTAAGTTTTAAACTGAGGACAGTGTCTCCAGATTTCATACTGACCTCCAATTCTGTTAAATCATTTAGTTTAGGCGTTGGTGCATGTCCGCTCCCAGTGTCGTTACAGGACAGAAGTTCATTGCAGAGGAGGAGGCTTCTATTCCTGCCCAGTTAGAGTAGAGGTGCAAGCCCATTTAAAAGCGTTAAACTTACTAATTCGTCTGTGGCAGCCCAAATTTTTAATTCGATACCAGCCCGGGGGCATTTGCCTGCTGGGCCAGTCCTCCCCTGCTTACTATATGATGAAATCCAGTGGGAGGAGACTTCTCTCTATAGGATAAAACCGTGGGAGGAGACTTCCCTCTATAGGATAAAATCCAGTGGGAGGAGATCCTTACATATGATGAAATCCAGTGGGAGGATACTTCCCTCTATAGGATGAAATCAGTGGGAGGAGACTTCCCTCTATAGGATGAAATCCAGTGGGAGGAGACTTCTTATTATATGATGTAAATCCAGTGGGAGGAGACTTCCCTCTATAGGATGAAATCCAGTGGGAGGAAAAAGATTGGAAAAAGTGATATAATTTACTAATTACAAATGACAGGAGGAAAACGAACAATGGGAAAGAAAACTTTGACGTAAGAGAAAGAAATAAGTGAAAAAAAGGTTTGCACATACACAAGGAAGACTCTAGGCAGATAAGATGGCTCCCCACACTTGGTACTCAGGGAATTGTTGGGACTTAACAGTAAGGGTGGAGGCCACATGGCAACACACCAGAATCACGCACATAGCGTGTGCTTTACACATGGTTGCGTGTGCGATTCCTATTAATTTTTGCATGTTCTCAGCATGCGATTTAGCTATTTCCATTATGGAAACCCTGCGCTTGTGCAAAAAAAGAATTTTAACGATTTCCGTGTTATTTGAAATCACATGTGCGAAATTGTTCGTAAACACGTTAAAAAACGCGCTAGAGTGGCATAGCCTAAGAGAGGTAGAAATACATTTACCAGATGATTCCGTTTCAGATATGTTCGCCTATATACTACAGGCTACATTTGGAACCAAAGACGCCTAATAAGATGGTTAATATTTGTTTTAATAATGAATTTTAAGTGTTCATGAAAACACATTACAATGACTTCCACATTTATAACAGATTAACGTTTATCTAATGGACCTAATTAGGAGGGAGAGAATGTAGTGTCAGATTCCTAATGATAGCTTTAAAGGCAACGAAGAACGTTTAATGAGGACAAATATGTGACTTAGTTTAAAGGCATTTTGAGCTTTGCTGCATAAGATAAACGAAATTATCCAGGGTTCTGCCATCTTGGCAAAAACAGTTTTCTATAATAGCAATGGAGCTGGCACACACAATTCATGGTACATTGGAGATTGGTCTATCCATATTTATGTGGTCATCATGATTACCATTTATACAGCTCCACTTTTGCAAACTAATTAATCAGGATTTGTTATTCTTGTGTCGTCCGGTCAATAGATTTTACTCCATCTGCATGTGGCTCCACCTTAACATCTACTCAATCAGATTTCAAATGTTTTGGTTAAATGCCTTGCACTAGGTGTGTTAAATGACGGACACATGGGAGCTCTTGTGGAGATCAGAGGGGAAACTGTAGGGTTGATGTGCAGAGAGCGAGTCCGTAACGTTTAGGCCAGTGGGTGTTTGTGGACCTGATGAATTCAAGGTGACAACTGATTGGAAGAGACCCAGTGGGGATTTATGGACTAAAGCTGACTGGTAGAACTGGGTTGAAGAGTGTGGTTGAAGACTTTAAAAGGATAGATGATATGAACAGTGAGCCAGACTTGCTTCTCAGAAAAATCCTGGATTCATGACACCACTGAGTTTCCCTGGATTTAGTTTAGCCGAACAGGTCATTTGTCCGTTCTCATATATAAAGAGGTCTTACTGCCAATTTATTTGCTCTCTTTTGCAGTTTTGGGGGCATGCCGGAAACTCGTTATGATAGTGGATCAGTTTATAGCACTTACACATGATAACAGTTTGAGTGTGAATTACCAATAACGTATTTTTGTCCTTTAAGATAATAGTGCTTAGTGCTGTGGTTAAGGGGGCTTTCAGTTTTTTTACTTTCTCTGAAACTTTTTGGTACTATAAGAAATTCTCCCATAGCACCCCTGTACTGGTGCATGCCTAGTATGTGTGCTTTCCTGTACTACATTAAGTTTATTTGATGTGCATGAGTATAAGCTTGCGACGAGACAGCTAATATAGGGAGATCAAGCATAGAGATTCAGATTTCTATAGTTTTTGGGGCCGTCAGTAGAGCATTGGGGTTCGTGGAGAACCAGAAACAGTTGGACAGATTCTTTATTTGTAATACTGAATCAATATATGGAGGCGCAATGTAATTGCAAACTACTGTATAAATTACTATTTATTGTACATTTTTTAAATGCTTACCTATTAAAGTCAAAATGGGAAAAAATGTTTGAAAGTTTCTGGTATAAATACACCGATAAAATATTCAATGTAACTTACTGTAAAAGGGCTCATGGGTCCTGGGAAATGATCACCTGGAATATGGTCTATGGAAACCACTACATATCACCCACAAACTTGTTAATACCATAAACCTTCCCCACGATCGACACTTGTCAGCTTTCAGCTTAATTTTCGGAGGTTGACTGAAACTCGAGCGCCAACAATTCAAGGGTTATCGCCGAATTTCAAGGGTTATCAAATGCTACAATCGAGGGTTGTCAGCTATATTCGAGGGTTACCGGGAGCCACATTTGAGGGTTACAAACGCTACATTCAAGGTTTCATGTTTCACTGTAACCTCGTAATCATGGAATAACCCTGTACGAAAACGTCGCATTTGGAGCGCTTAAGTAGAGGGTGATAGATCCTCAAATTTATTGATAATTATGGAAAAATATGTCATGAGAAAAGCCAAAACCCGAAAAAAGTCAGATGTACGTTACGAATCCATCTGGAATTGGGTTGAAGTTCAGTGTTCTGGTCCATTCCCTTATGCGTACAATGCTATTGATACCCCATTTGTGTTTTCATAGAAACCTCAATTGTACAGTAAATAGATTTCAGAAAAGTTTCCCCATGGCAGATAGAGGTTTAATCTTTCAGGTTTGCTCTCGATTGGACACGTCTTCTGAGAATGAAGGGATGGAAGTTCCTTACTATGAACTTTGTTCAAGGTCAAGGTTATAATCTAGGCAAACAGATAATTTATAACTACTGTATAACATACAAAGACTCAGAGGGGCACAAAAGTACCCCAAATAATTATTTTGAAACACCTCCTACCTCCCCCAGTGCCAATTTCCATTCTTTATCCAACCACACATTGTCCATCTCTGACCCCGAAAGCAGGTCCTACTTTATTTGAAGCACGTTAGGCCCACTTTAAGCCTCTTCAAGCAATCTGACAAGAAGGTAACATTAAGGACACCTGTGATCGCCTGAACATGCTGAAATTCCCCCATCTACAGACAGCAACCCAACCAACTTTAGGGCAAAAAGTCATGTGCCATTAAGAACAAGAATTCTAAAAAAAATTTAGGCTGATAAGTAACAAATGGATTTGCTCAAACTGTAAAACGAATGAAAAAAAGGATCCAAACCATTTCTTATTACTATACTGCAGTGTACCCGAGTTGCCCTGTGGTATAGTTCTTTACGGCAGGTGGCGTTTGGCCTGGAGAGATGGGGGGAACAAAGGCACAGTTGGTAATGTACGTATGTATTAATAGTTATGAGTTTATAGTTAAGAGGAGAGGTGAACTTGCTTAAAGGGAAGTCTCGCACATCATGTTTTATCGCAAAAACTTTTATATACAACGTTTACACGTTTTTCCACTTGAGGCTAAATATACAAAATGTTTCTGGTGAAACATGCTACTGGACATTTGTGTGGGGAAACATGTTACTGGCAAACTGGATATCACAAGCCACTTGAGTACTGACAGGCAAATCAGTGTCTCTATCATGTGTGGTGGGGGTGCCTTTTTGTCTGTGTTGTTAAAGTCGGGCTTCATTCTGTTGCAAGTCTGATCTGAGCTCGTGTGTGTTTTTATAGCGTGCTGCTGTTGTTGCACTTTGTTAGCAGTATGTCCCCTTGTTTGCACTGTATCCTTGCCTCAAGGACCAATTTAATTTGACTATTAGATCCCAATCATAAAGTTACTTTCTGGTCCCGAATTGAAAGTGCCAATGATGTCTTTGTTCTTAGTTCTACTGTCTGTGAAGTGTGTGGACCATGTGGGGCAGTGTGGTCTTTTTGGCTAGGTATACAGGTAATTCTCCCACGTGTATACCATAAAAAATACCCGCCAACCGTCTTGGTAGAGTAGAAGTGGATGGGCTGTGTGATGTTCGTTGGGCAGCGCATGGCATTCTGGGTGTGGAACGGTCCTGGGTTGTGTCTGTGGATGTTGTGGTGGATGGGGGACCGGCATTCTAGGGGTGGGACCGTCGTGGTTGTGGTCTGTGATTTGTGGTGTCCAGAGGCTTGACCTGACACTGTGGTTGAAATATTTGGCGGGCATGGCCATTGCTTTTCAAATTGTGGGTGTGGCCATACCATTTAGTGGGTAGGGGTGTCACTTGTGGTGTGTGGTCTGTATGTTGGGGGGGCAATGGGAGATGTTGTGATGTGGTTTAATTCTGGGAGTACATGGGATGGTTGGGGAATTGCCGATCTTGGCTCGTTCCCCATTCTCATTCAGGGGGATCACTGGATTAAGATTAAAGTATATAAGAAAATATTAAAAAGCTTCGTATGCATACATGCTGAAAATAAATTACTTTTCCTCATCAAAAAATTAATACATGTAAGCAGCATTTAATTAGGTGTGTTGCTTAATGCCTTTAATCCAGTACTTACTTTGCTCAGGCTCAGCCACCTTACTGACTCTTCTGACATGACTTTCTGTGAGGGCAAGCATGCCCAGTAAAACTACGAGACAGAGGTAATTCCCCACCATTAAATTCTCTCATATCAACTGTCACCCTTCCAGTTACAGAAAATCTGTACGGCAAGAAGAGCTTAAGATAATTGGTCATGTGATTGACAGCTAAAATGTAAGGTGCTTCAGATGGACAGTGATAGTTTGGTGAGAATTATAGTTTCCTTTAATGAGCACTTTAAGAAACGATTTCCAGTGTAGATACTCTTTAAGCAATCAAAAATGTATAATTTTCCACAGGAAGATGTAAATCCTGTTCTGTTTTCTACCCTTGTCCACATCAGGATATTGGGGTAACGACAATAGATTGTGGCAGAGAACAGTCACCATCGCTTCAAAACTAGGTAGGAACAGAAGGTAGGAGTAATATCTTCCTCCCAGAAAGTTATACATTTTTATATTGCTTAAAGTTGTTTGAAGGGTACAGTGCCCTTAATTAAGAATGTTGGTGTGAAATGCTTAAGAAAGTTTCAGACAGATAAGATACAAATATTAAGTAGTTAATGACTGGTGACAATTCCTGCCATATACGATAAGCTTTCAGGCGTAAACTTGTAATTATTTTGCATACAAATCAATCCTGTGACTAACAAGAGTGAACTGAATGGAAAAGTGGAAAATAGAAAAACGAGCCCGATTAATGATGGTGATTAAAAATAGATCGATTTTTGTCTTTATTTTCCAAATTTCTTCATTGAACACGAGCAGCCTTTTTGAGCAATTCTGATTTTAGCCTCCGTTTTGATTAAGGCTACATGAGATGCAAATTTGAAATAAGTCGGAACGTTCCCAGTGTGTCTAAACCAAGATGTGACAAAGTGATTGTGCAGTAATTAAAGCTAAAATCATGCAACATTGTATCACATTACAGGATTTGCAATCATATTTACTAACCTATCTGTAAAGGATTCCATGATTTCATAGGAGATGTGAAAACAGTTTTCCACATTTATTTCTAATATCTAATGTTTCTTCTTACAGACGGGTGGTATTGTTTTTGGTAGACAATAGAGGGGGTGTATTATTTGTTGGTAGACCATAGACGGGGTGGTTATTTGTTGGAAGACAAAAGATGTGGGTGGTATTGTTCATTAGTAGAAATAGATGGGGTGGTATTATTGTTGGTAGACAATAGATGGGGGGAATTATTTGTTGGTAGACAATAGATGGGGTGGTATTATTTGTTGGTAGACAATAGAGGGGTGGTATTATTTGTTGGAAGACAATAGATGGGTGGTATTGTTTCTAGTAGACAATAGATGGGGTGGTATTATTTGTTGGAAGACAATAGATGGGGTGGTATTATTTGTTGGTAGAAATAGATGGGGTGGTATTGTTTGTTTATAGAAAATAGATGGGGTGGTATTGTTCATTGGTAGACAATAGATGGGGTGGTATGTTCTTTGGTAGAACATAGATGGGGTGGTATTATTTGTTGGTAGACAATAGATGGGGTGGTATGTTCATTAGTAGACAATAGATGGGGTGGTATTGTTTGTTGGAAGACAATAGATGTGGTGGTGGTATTGTTCATTAGTAGACAATAGATGGGGTGGTATATTTTATTGGTAGACAATAGATGGGGTGGTATTGTTCATTGGTAGACAATAGATGGGGTGGTATTGTTCATTGGCAGACAATAGATGGGGTGGTGATTGTTCATGGTAGACAAAGATGGGGTGGTATTGTTCATTGGTAGACAATAGATGGGGTGGTATTGTTCATTGGCAGACAATAGAGGGGTGGTTTGTTCATTGGCAGACAATAGATGGGGTGGTATTGTTCATTGGCAGACAATAGATGGGGTGGTATTGTTCATTGGTAGACAATAGATGGGGTGGTATTGTTCATTGGTAGACAATAGATGGGGTGGTATTGTTCATTGGTAGACAATAGATGGGGTGGTATTGTTCATTGGCAGACAAAAGATGGGTGGTATTGTTCATTGGTAGACAATAGATGTGTGGGTGGTATTGTCATGGCGACAATAGATGGGGTGGTATGTTCATTGGCAGACAATAGATGGGGTGGTATTGTTCATTGGCAGACAAAAGATGGGGTGGTATTGTTCATTGGCAGACAATAGATGGGGTGGTATTGTTCATTGGTAGACAATAGATGGTGGGTGGTATTGTTCATTGGCAGACAATAGATGGGGTGGTATGTTGGAGACAAAGATGGTGGTTGTTCATGGCAGACAATAGATGGGGTGGTATTGTTCATTGGTAGACAATAGATGGGGGTGGTATTGTTCATTGGAGACAATAGATGGGGTGGTAGTGTGCATTGGCAACAATAGATGGGGTGGTATTGTTCATTGGTAGACAATAGATGGGGTGGTATTATTTATTGGTAGACAATAGATGGGGTGGTATTGTTGTTGACAAAAGAAAGAAAACCCGTGAAAAAACTATATATTCTATTGGTTTTACGGTTTTACTTTTATGTAGGAATTAATTATTAACCTTTAGCAAAGCCCTACCCTTGCATACAAATCTAATGCATGAGGGAGAAGGAAATTACAGGTCCTGTCCAAAAATCTAACAAACCTTTGGGATTTCTGTGACTTAAAAGAGAGCTAAAGCCTTTAACATGAATAGACTTTGCATAATCTGATACACTATTTACTATGCTTAAACTTTATCAAAGCTTAATGATTTTAAAATTAAGTCACGGTTAAATCATTTAAAATTAAGTCATGGTTAGAGCGCGACCGAAGTATTGGAAAATATTTGACCAGATGCAAAGCTCTGCCATATTAGCAGTTTACCCCTCTACACAGTGATCCATTCAAATAATAACAAACCTATAATGGTATTCTATGCAAGCTATATTTTATTTATGGCAAATAAATGTTTATTACTAAACATTTATAACAGACCAACAGGGTTTTTCAATAAAAGTTCTTATCGTTAAAAATGGTGCTAATTTTCCCCCAACCAAGGGAGGTTACATAAGTACATTTAGGGGCAGATTTAGATTTTTAAACATAGCATTCAGGGTTAGGGGGATTTTTTTCTCTTCTATAGATTGATGCAGCCACAGAGGGATCCAGAATGAGGGGAGAGAGCACCAATGCACATGTCAGAGTCCTCTAAGAGGAGCAGAAAATGGAAGGTACAGATTACACAGAGAGAGGCTCCTATTACATAAGGAGCAGAAGAGACAGGTATGGATCTTTTAACACTACGCAGTGGGGAAAATTTTAGTTGGGGGTGGACATACCCTTTAAAATTAGACAAAAGTAAAATCCACCTACTGAAATGATTAGTAATTTCTTCAACTGTGCGCTGCTTTTTATGGGTGTTAGACATCTCTGCAGCATACATTATAGTGGGCCAATAATCAACCCAGTGGTTGACATTTATAGAACTTGTAAATAGGTCTAAATATTACTTCCTATGAGCACGCTTGAGAGGGAATGATGCCATTCGTGTATTCATACATTGCATGGTTGGTATGTAATCCATGCCAATAGCTATGGGATATGAGGACAATACAAAGTATAGAGTCTGTTACAACATGTTTGAAAGAAGTGCTATACGAAAGTCAGTTAACACAATAAAGTTTACTGTTCATTAGTACCTTCTACTTCAGTTCATTCCAACCACAGCCTAACTTCTTATCTATGAATAGCTATAGACCATTTGCTCGCTAAATTGCACAATGTATAACCTCAAATAGTGCTTAAAAGAAGCACAATATCTGCACAGAATAAAGATACACTCAATATCTTCCTATCGCTGCTATTTCTTTTAAAAAGAACTAAAATTTTGCGCTGAACCAGCAAGTTTTATATGATTTGCTACTTCAATTAAATCCTCCTACCAAAGCTTGTCGTGGCATCATATATTTTTCATTAGGAAGAGATGGAGACTAAAGCACATTATTTAGCAATCACTGTAAATAACAGGTAATCTGGTGGTAATTAATGTCACACACTGTTACCTGTAGCTAAAAAAAAATCTCAATTTCCCGCTAAATGAAAAGTGATATACATTTGTATTTAGAGCATTGCAGTAAAAAACAAAAATGGAGAGAGCTGAATTCGTGAAATTTACGATTTAGAATTTCTCCGAATGTCTAGCATACTAAAATTAAAAATTAATTTCCAAAAGATAGATTAAATTGGATCCCATCCAAGCGTGCTCTTTGTCTACTCCCATATGAGTTATATCACAGTGCAAGAGATTGGAGCAGAACACAAATTGTAAAGAACTTAAACACACATAGGCAGACTTTTGTCCAACATTCCCCCCAAATTGTCTCCGTGATGCAATCATGCCGTTGATGTTATATGCATATAATGGCTCTCGGGGCATTGCAAACCAAGAGCCGCTGGCATTAAAAAGCGACTAAATAGAGTGCCATATAACATCATTGACTTGTTGGATTGTGTCTACTTCCAGAAAGGGTCATTGTGGTCTCTCTTCTATTTAATATAGCTACCTTTCAAACAAGCCTGGGATGATGTCTCTAACAGCTTATCAGATATATAGTTACCTGCTGCTTGGGACTGCACAAATCAGACTTTCACAAATGGATATCAGAGTAGTAAAGTTTGAATGAGCAGATGTAACAGTTGATCGCATATCTAGCCTGGCGCTGTAGAGGGGAGGGAGGTGTGACAAAAGGCCTTCAATTGGAGATGGTTATTCCATTACCGTGCCAGAGAGTATGGTGGATGTGTCACATTAGCACTTGATCACGCCATAGGCAGAGTATTAAGTTCAAAACAATGTGCTTCCCACCCCTTCGCTGCCAAGATCCAGCACTAGGCACAAATGTTACTGATTTCTAATCTTCTAAGTGTCTCAATAAAAAATGGCCCCTTATGTGATTGAGTTTGACACCCCTGGTTTAGACATTCAGGAGCAGGGCTTATGATACAGCTGACGATGTTCTGTCCCAGCAGTAGACATGCTCCAACCTGAGTCTTGGGGGCAGATCAGTGGTGCTGGTGATGTCTCACAGTACTAGCAAGAAAAAACACTATTTATATTGCTATAACTTTGGGCAGACTGCACCTAGAATCATGATCCGGGAATCATTTTAATGGTAAGAGGTTTAAGGATACCACAGTTCTCCTTTAATTTAAATTGTAGTAGTTAATTGACAAAAAACAAAGAAAAGAAAACCCACTGACATCAATGAAATTGACAAAAGCCTCCACACCATGTTGATGATACAGAAAACCAAATTTTGTTGCAATTGATATTTTTCATTTAGTTTTAATTGCCACGGCATGAAGTTTAATATAGATCATCCATTAAACATGAGAGCAGCCATCAGCGGAATTACTGCAAGCAAAATGAGAAAGTTGGGTCTCCTAAAAGCACGGGGCAGTCTGCCACTTTATTAACCTTTCATATGTGCCAAATTGTGGTCCATGTATCTACACAAAATCCCACTGGGAGTTTTTTTTTTATTTTTATAAAGCAAAGGCTTATATGATTTAGTGCTGTCAACAGAAACATTTGCAATACTGAGCAAAAATCAGCAGAAAATTGGCTTGGATTTCGTTTTTCTTTTCTTTTATATAAAGGTCAGATATCTGGAAACTTTCCCCTGGAGTTCATTCATTAGCTGAGCTATACACATCCTTGTAATGGAAATTTTACATACATTTACTGACAGAAGATGTCACTGTGCAAGAAATAAAATGTACAAATGGCAAAAGGTAAAGAGTTTTAGAGATATTCTCAAGATCAATGCAAACTACCTAATATCGTAGTTAAATGAAGACGTACGTCCATCTAGTTTGACCTTTTTATCCTGACTCCAAATATCAATCCAAAGAATCCTTGGATCCACAAGAATTGTATGTTAGTAACTTTCAATCTTTTTTAAGATATATCTAGGCCTCTCTATCCAAGGACCTTCCTACTACCACATTTACTGGAAGACAGTTCCATGGTACCCAAAAATATTAAGTTTACTGCATGTTCATTGGTCTTCCTGTTCTATCAGCCCCCCCCCCCCATTTGATCAAAATACATATTCAAATGAAGAGGCCTTGGGGTTGAAGCACCAATAAGTTTACTGTGAGGTATGTTGTTTCACAAAACCTTTAAAATATGCTATAACTAATAATGAATTCAATATATTTATTACTTAATAAAATAAATCTGAGATAAAATTAACCCTGGCTATCAGCTATTCTGTGGTCTGTTGATTACAGAAAAGTAATCACAAAATACAAAAAGTCTATTACTTAACCACCTATTACAAAGACATCAGGTCAAGTGAACAAGGAAAAAATAATAAAGAAATTGAAATCTCAGACATCACTCTTGTTCACAGAAGCTGAAAACCAATATGGAGGCAAAGTAGATTTGATAAATCTACACACCTCGGCAAACTGGTTCCATTTGATTAACAAAAAATCCAATTGCCACTATACAAAGAAGTAAGAAAAAACAAAACAATAAATAAGATGGCTGCATTAGGGCACATCCCCTAAGCTAATATTTCATTGAAATAGCTTTTGATTTTATCACAACACTTTTTAGAAGAGTCTATTAATTTGGCATATCCAGACATTTCCTATTCCTCCATGTAAAAATATTTAAATTCCATTGGTATCTCTTGTGCCCAACACTCTTAAGGTCACCCCATAGATTGTTAATCAGATTAGAGTTAGGGCTTTGGCTGAGCAATTCCAGAGCGTTGACCCTCCTCTGTTGAAAACTACCCAACATGTTTATGTTACGGAATTCAATGGCTGTTGCTAGGAGATGGTGTTTTTGTATTAGTGTTTTTATTTCCCAGTTCTTAGTGGTAGCATTGTTCAGAACTGATTGATTCCCAAATTGTTCGTGGAGGACAAAGGATTAATATTGTATTTCTCATTTGCCTACCACAAAATCCTCTTCCATAGTTACATACATATTATGGGTCCTGCAAACAGGAAGTCGGTATTTTGGTACCATTCATTTATACACAGAAAAAAGCTGAATGGGCAGGTTAGGGTCATAAGGATGGAAAAATACTGCTCTTTTTTTCTTAAAAGTATATGTACTGTATATAAACTTCCCCTTTAAGGTCCCTGCACTTGCTAAAGTATATCTATGAGATACCGTAAATGTAAGTGGGAAGATGATGTGGAATGTGAGAATATTAAAAAAAGGTTTTTATCAATTTCTTTAATTGTCTGCTCTTTTTCCCCTTTCCGACTCAGCGTTTTTGTTCATTAACTGCCTTCACTTTTGGTTTAAAGAATCCTTTGCAAAGGGCGATGGGGAATGCTTTTAAAGAATTTCCTAGTACTCAGCATATTTAAGGTTCATGGATCTCTGTAGTAGAGTTATGACCTTAACATGTTCTTTAAGAATTTTTCACTGTTGGAATCTTGGGTCAATAAAGCAATTTTACAACTTGACCCCAACACAATAAAGCTACACAATGCGGGTGCTTGTTAGCAGAGAATGTAAACTGAATATGACTGTAATGCAGCTGCAAACTAGCTTGTTGGGATGGTGTCCAACTCTAGAGTTGAGATGTTTCTTAACTGAATGTATGACAGAGACAATTTGGAAACAAATTATAATGGTTTTACCCTACTAGATTACATACTATGGTTTTAACGCTAATTCAAAATGTTATCACCATTACATCCAATTACCTTTAAGGACTTTTTCAAGTTAGTTACGTTTCAAGTTATTAGCATTTAGTGAACATGACAAAGTTTTGTTTGGTTGTTCTACATGGGCAAAATTATCTTTAAAGAAGAATACGAATAGTGACCAAACTCTTGATTTGCACCTACATTTGCTTGTTAGTCTTAAAGGGCATGTCCATCCCAGATTGAAAATATATACTTTCCTTCCCTGAATCCCTGAGATTGTTATAGTTACTTAACTCCACTTGGCCCCTGAAGCCCATTATACTTGCCTTTCATTTCCGCACTTGTCTTTCCTGGTCCTAACCTCCTCTGTAAGCTCAGAGAATTTTTACAGAGGAGGCGCACAGGACAGAGGAGGCACGCCAGAATGCAGAGTAATGGTAGTGATAAATCTGTGTTAGATTCTAGCTTTCCTGTGGCAGAGAAATGTAAGAATTATAGGCTTTAGGGATTTCATGGAGGTAAATAACTATGATGAGCTTAACCCAATTCTCTGTATACAATTAAAGGTGCTCACATATTATTTTAAGTGTTCCTTACTGACACTTCCGTGATATTTCAAAAAATGGCAAATCATGATCCAGGAAGCATCATGGGATCTTCACTAAGAAAAACGGATGCTCTGGTCAAGATTATGATCAATTCAGCGTTTATGTTGGATTTATTATTAAACCAATGTAACTTCAGTCCACTCTTCATAAACGGTATAGTCAATGTGAGAGAATGACAGTAGGCAATACATGGGAATGAATAGTCAGACTAATAGTGTTTAGGAACAGTGTAAAGCGCTCAATGAATTAAGAGCTCAAATGATTTTTCTTTTTTTAACCTCCTTCCCTGGGAAAAATAAACAAACCTAAAATTGTTACTCAAAAAATGTCCATAAGGAATTTAAATTGTAAGCAGATTTCCAAATGTTAAAAACAAAACAATAAAGTGAAGTAGGCTGCATGCTGTCAGGCCTTCCCAGGCAATGCCCGTGTGGCTTCTAAAGGAAAATTAAAATTATTCAGGCATGAACAGGGTTACAGGGGACTGGAAGGAAAGTTTCACTTTTCAAAGTTGAAAGTGATAGAATAAATAACCATAGCTTTACAGATAATATATATATATACACTATCAGGGAGATTCAATAAAAGTTTTTTTCGTTAAAAATGGTGCTAATTTTGCCCCAACCAATCAGATGTTATTTAACATTTGAAAGCTAACATCTGATTGGTTGGGGCAAAATTAGCACCATTTTTAATGGTAAGAACCTTTATTGAATAACCCTGTATAAATATTATGTTATCGTTTATGTCATGTGATGGGTTATAATTAGTGATAAGCTATGTCATCAGTTATTATCAGTGTTTAGCTATGTCATCAGTTATAATCAGTGTTTAGCTATGTTATCATTTATGATCAGTGCTTAGCTATATCATCAGTTATAATCAGTGTTTAGTTATGTCATCAGTTATAATCAGTGTTTAGCTATGTCATCAGTTATAATCAGTGTTTAGCTATGTCATCAGTTATAATCAGTGTTTAGCTGTGTCATCAGTTATTATCAGTGTTTAGCTATGTCATCAGTTATAATCAGTGTTTAGCTATGTTATCATTTATGATCAGTGCTTAGCTATATCATCAGTTATAATCAGTGTTTAGTTATGTCATCAGTTATTATCAGTGTTAGCTGTGTCATCAGTTATAATCAGTGTTTAGCTATGTTATCATTTATGATCAGTGCTTAGCTATATCATCAGTTATAATCAGTGCTTAGCTATGTCATGAGTTATAATCAGTTCTTAGCTATGTTATGGGTTATAATCAATTCTTAGCTATGTCATCAGTTATAATTAGTGTTTAGCTATGTCATCAAATAAAATCAGTGCTTCGCTATGTCATGGGTTATAATCAGTGTTTAGCTATGTTATGGATTGTAATCAGTGCTTAGTTATGATATGGGTTATAACCTGTGCTTAGCTATTTAATTGGTGTCACATGATATATACATAGCTTGTATATTATAGGAAATTGTGTTAAGTCTAAGAATAACAACAGATTCAAGAACTCAGCACATTTGTTTTGCCAAGCAGTGCAGATTAGTTGCCTTCAAAAAGATAGAATGGCTTTTTCAATGGATGATTTTGCTGTAGAAACCCACCCTTGCCCTTACAATTACCCAGGGTGTAGACCTGATTTGCTAAGTCTTCATCCCTGTGTATACTTCATATACTTCAATGCTCTAGTTTAACTCTGCCTTCAAGACTGTCAGTGACACAACCAATGGACAAAGGAATAGTCCAGAGTGACAAATCTTTAGGTAAATGTTACTAAAGATAGAAATTGTACACAGGAGGTAAGGACTTAGCAGTTCAGGTCCTTATTCTGGGTACTTAACATAGTTAGAAGAGGAGAGAAGCGGTGAAGGGGAGTATAATTGTCCTTTAATGTGTTGGATCACAGCATTGACAAAAAGTAGACATTGACCTCATAAAAGATGCGTCAATAGTTCCTGTAGTTAAGACTTTTCATGCCTTAAATTAACTTGTTGACTCTTCCCCTTAGTGTTACTTGGATTCCTTCCATTTTTACATAACCTGGTCTCAGTGTTTGACCCCTCTGCCTACAAAGCCTTCTTTGCATAGTAGACCTCTCAGAAACACCCCAAACATGAATTGGTGTAGATGTATCAATATGACCTCAGGAGCAAAATGGTTTACACCTTTCCCTCCAAATCCCAACATACAATTTTCTTATAAAAGTTTTTATGAACTAACGTGAATTAACTTTCGTTAGGAGACTTAATGAATCTTCGCAAAATGAAAAACATTCCATTTTATTTTTATTTTTTTCCCCTTTGTCTGCATTTTTCTTTATGCATACTTATTCCAGAATATGTTAATGAAAATGGGCATTAATGTTAATTCTCTTAATAACCATAGTTATTTATAAAACGGTCAGGTTTTTGTAGAAAAGGTTCCCATGTTTAATTCCACCATTTTTATGTAGGACATTGGAGTATGTAAAGTCATTTTTTCCATTGGTTTGTGTCTATGTACAGAGCCATCTCCAAACCCTCTTGTGTGAATCACAGAGAATAAAAATGAAATGAATTCTTGTAGCAAACTCTGTGAGAAACCTGAACTTCAATTTAACCTTTGTAAAAATCAGTATCTAGACAAGCAGCAGGAGAGAGGGTTCATATGTGTGGCAAATATTTATTCTGCAATGAGGGGGGGGGGGGTTGTATGGCGTTACAATACTGATTTTCTACCTCTTCTTTTTATGTTACAAAGTGTAGACAATGTTCAGTGGTCTGGTCTTCAGAATAGATAGGAATCTAATCTACTGTGTGTTGTTATTGTACAGAAATGCTTATTAGATTATTGTTATTATTTTTATCACAAGGGCCAGCCAAGTATTGTTCTTCAATGTGCTAGACTGACTTAGGGGCACATTTATAAATGATCGCTATTTTTGCTATTTCGCTATCGCAGGACATCACAATGACAAAGAGCGCTAGTTTTGCCGTATTTATAAAAGCGCTTGTTTTCACGGAAAAGTAATGCTGTGCCAATGTGTGACGGTAGCCTTAGCCTTAAACATTGCGTTAAGTCTGCTAGCGTCGGCCATTACCAGATCATTTTTTATATAAAGCTATTTATAAATAGGAGAAATTTTACCTCTTTGCCACCTTTTCTGCCTGGTTTGATAATTAGCTGCAGTTTGCTGAAAATAAGCAATACTAAAAAAATTAGTCCTATTAATAATATAGAGAAAATTCGCCTGGGTGAGTTTTACAATATCATATTTTTTGCTGAAAAAAAAAACACCATACGTGTTAGGCTATTTTTAAATAAGTGTGTGTATTAACCAATTTGACACTACTTTGAAAACCCACCGGGAGTGTTACCGATTTACCATCATTTGCTCGGAATTTAACTTTTTGCTAGCATCATTATTAGTGCTACTTTTTGCTACATAATTTTCGCCTTTGGGGAGAATTCGCATTTTAAATAACTTTATAAGAAAAGTTGTAAATTTATAAAATAATGCCCTATATAAATATGTCCCTTAGACCCCCATTTTAACTTTATTGCTAAATAAAGAAAATCGGAACCTAAAAAAAAAAAAAAGAATTTAAAAAAGCGGGAAAAAAAAGAGAAATCTCAGATCGTATTACAGTAAATGCTGGAAAATAGTCTAACATCCCCCTGGGTGCTTATTAGTATTGAAAAACACTCCACAATGTACTGACAACTTCCATGGACCCATTGGCAGGATAAATAAATGGCCACTTATGCGTTTTTGCCACCTCAGACTTGGCGAATTTGAATGGCTGAACTTAGCGCAATAAAACACTTTTCGCCGTTTTATAAATATGCCCCCTAGCCTCTCTCTTCCACTGTAGGGGATCTATATCTAAAACAAAACACAATTCTTGGAATTAAATATGAAGGATGATATACTTATATTTTACATACAAAATTTTTGCATTCTATATTTTATTTTATTTTTTGCTTCCTTTGCAGTTCAGAGCTAACTCAGGACGATCTCACCCTAGGGAAATTGTCTAAGTGAACTTGATTTATTAGAAGAGAGTTCCAGTGATCCTGACACAGAGTTTGTCTCCTCCATGGCTTGCTGCTGAAACTAGATATGCAATTATATTGAACTGCGAGCTACGCGCGTTTAAAGGGAAATCAATGTAATTGATGAAACCAACTTAAAAAGCTGCAGAAAGGAAGAGAAAGAAAAAAAACACCTTACTAAATCAGGCAGTTGTAAAACACCAAATAATGTTTTGAATGCCAGTGAATACAAATCAATGCCGGCTTTCTACTAGGAGACATGATAAAATACAGTGGTATAAATTGCGTCTCTTCCACAACGCATTTTAGGGCAAAAAATTGAAAGTTGTTAATGTTGATCCACAATCTAATTCTTTTCTTTACTCTGCAACAATTGCCAAATCGCTTGAACAAAAATAGTTTTATCTGTTAGCTTTCCTGCAAAAGAGATGTCAATCAGACTGGAGCTCGTGGCACTGGCTAGAAAAAACAGCCGCTGGTCAAGACACACGGTGACCTCTGTGGATTTTTTTTGGCTTTGCTTACACGATAAATGAAGCGGTGCTAGAGCCACGTTCCTTCAGGATAGCACCTTTTTCTATTTGAGAAAAATTTAGTAGCGGCCGTAACTCTGACAAATTTTTCAATTTTAGTGGGACTCCTTTAATAGGATTTTTTTTTCTTCTTCTCATTCTCAGCAAGGTTGATGTGAGATAATTAAACTGACTTCCAATCCGAGAGTGTGTGCCAGAATATCATAGGGGCAGAGTTTATAGGTTTGAGAATATTAAAAAAAAGAAACTTTAAAGGACAACTTCACCCTCATAAGAACATCTTTTAGAAAGAATGGCCTCTATAAAATATGTTGATATATCATAGTTTGTCCTATGAATTCATTACTGTATGCCTGCTATGCTTCAGGATGCCTCATGGAAACTGAGCAATTTAGAAACCTGTACTGAGCCTGTACTGAGCCTGGGCATGCTCAGAAGAGGCAGACAGGGGATTAACATTCAGTCATTGGCTGTGATGTCAACTGTCAAATCCATAACTGACAGTTACTAACTGGAAGAACCAAGAAGCAGGAACAGGGGAAACAGGACATTGTGCAGGATTTCAGGCTAGACTTATATATTTCACATTTCAAAATATTACCATTTAGGGTTTTGGGGGGGATTTACCTGTATGTAAGTTTTCGTTTTAGTGCTGGACTTGCCCTTTAAGCTGTTAACTAGAGATGGCCGAAACTCACCAGCTTCGTTCTGTTTTTGGATTCCTGGATCTGAAAATCCGAGACCGGAACGAATTTGAGCTATTTTCGGTAATTTTCGGAATATCGAAACATCTCTACTGTTAACAAAAAAAGGAATAAAGTTTTGTATTTACAAGTGGGGGCTCGTTTGGAAAGTCAAAACTCTGCAAAGAGCAGTACAATTCATTCATAAAAATAAATATGATTTGATGAAATCACGCAAATATTTTTTGCAAAATCTGCCACATTGATTGATACATTTATATGCAATGGCAGTAGGTAAAATACTCTTAGGGGGAGGCCACACTACAACGCACACAATTAATCCTTTGCCGTGTGCTTGTAACCGCTTTTACACACGCTTGTGTTTTGCAGGCGATTATGGGTAAATAGTAAACCGCATGTCATATTGAATGTGTCCACTCTGGTCTGCTTTTCTATGCGCTTTCATAGTTAGACAATCGAACACTGAAGGACAGGCCCACCCCAAAATAAAAATGTGCATATATCGCAATACTCACACGTGTATCATTATATCTTTTCAATTTAGTTCTCCTTCATATTATTTCAGGTCGCTAACTCCAAATAACAAACTATTTTTGGGATAATTATACCCCTTTTTTTAATCAGGGTCCTTTCTATAGAGCACTTTTAGCAATGTTAGGATACTAGCCATTATGTTTTATTCTAAACGTTAAAATGTAGTGAAACGTTAAGGGGCTCATGTAGGTGATCGCCCAATCATCTGACAATTTTTGGCCTTATCGGGAGATAGGATTTTTTTTTACCAGACCAATCCCGATCGTACAATTAGGATTGATCCATGTATAGCCCACGCTCATAGCACTTCCAAGAACCTAACTCAGTAACTCTCCATGCAGCCTTGAAGAAAAATTTTATAGATTGACAATATCTATTATTACATCCATAACACCTGTTAGTAGATATTGATATCTCCATTGAGGTGGAGGTTATAATGAACACCAACACTGGTCAGTATTTCACATCACTTACTGTTACAGTGTCTTTAATGGAGTGGAATTTCAGGAAGACAAAGTGAAGGGTTTATTCTTTTGCTTTCATGTTCCGCTCTCACGTTAATCAATGTTTATGTTGCTTTAAATCACTTGACACATTTCATATATCGGCACCGGTTCTCCTTCGTCTCAACGTAATACTGATCTTGTTTGATTGACTGGATTTACAGTCCATTTGCTGGGAAGCACGTTGACTTATATTAGGATTTTCTGCTAAGGCTTAACCAGGTCAAAACAATAGTTGAGGTTTGTACCGTGTTAGCCATAAGTATGAGAAGAGGCACACATAAGAAGAGGCACACATAAGAAGAAGGTGGAAAAGTGGGGTAAGAGTTTTGCGTGTACAAAGGTCACAAGAAACCTCACCTCTAGGGGCACTTCAAATTGGTGAGCAATTCTATCCACTGGGCATTAGGGCCTGGTAAATATAAATATATAAAGTAATAAATACTTATATTGGTCTAAGATCACAACTATGTAATACGAATCCCAGGTGTAGCATCAGGTTAAACAGATACAGGTACAATCATCACAGTCAGAAAACAATCAGGTTAGCTAGCTTTGCCTTTTATTGCAGTGGTTCTTAGACTTTTCCACATCGTGGTGCACTTGGCAATGCAAATTTTTCTCGAGGCACACCTGTGTTCTCAATGTTGGACTTAAAGGATATCTCCACAGGTAAAAGCTCCTCCGCCGTGTCCTCTGACACGTGCGATACGATTGCACGTTAAAAAGCGCACACTAATGTTAGCTTATTGGTCTGGCTGAATGTTAATTCCCTGTCTGCCTCTTCTGAGCATGCCCAGGCTCAGTACAGGTTTCTAAATTGCTCAGTTTCCATGAGGCATCCAGAAGCATAGCAGGCATACAGTAATGAATTCATAGGACAAACTATGACATATCAACATATTTTAAAGGGGCCATTCTTTCTAAAAGATGTCCTTATGAGGGTGGAGTTGTCCTTTAACCATCAAAATCGGGACTGTCCCGGCCAATCCGTGACAGTTGGGAGCAATACTTGCGTGCGCCTTTAGTGTAGTTTGGCATCACCCTTAAGCTACTCCCAATACTCAATATGACAATAAACTTTCAGGAACGGTAAAAATGAAAAAAATATTCCCGCTCGGTCTCTAGAAAAGTTTATCGTGCGTTTTCCGAATCGTTTCATGTATTGCTAGTTATTTTGATTACAGATGATCGAATCAGGAAGGAAATTAAGTGTAACTGGGAAATGTAATGCAAAAGAACAAACAAAACAATGTGAGCTTCTGGCAGGCTGATTCAATTTCTCATGGATCCTTTATGATTTATCAAATGACCTAAAAAAAACCATCAGCCAAATTCCATTTCCCGATGCTGGGAGTTGTAGTTTTCAAACATCCGGAGGGCACAAAGTTTGGTTCCCGTAACAAAGGGGGTTATTCATGAGATTTCACGGTAAACAATATGACCAGGTCCCCAAGCAGGTGTTCAATAAAATGGCACAAATCGTGCAATGTCAGTGCAATCAGAGTGCAAATATTTTAAAAAGGGCGGCATTTCTGTGCAATCAGAAATTTGTTAAATTAACTGTGAAATGTCTGACCGATCTCCCGTGATTGACCTTTGGCTTTGTCTCTGACCTATGTACCTGTCTCCCTGGTATTGTGGCTGGCTCACACTGTCTAACCATCCTCCTGCCCTGTTTAGTTCTAGGTGCTATGGTCTCCCTTGTTACTCGTCCTAAGAGTTGATATCTTGCGCTCAAATTCCTGGGGGCAACATGTCCAGTAATGTCCAGTAAAGTATGTCAAGCGTCACGGCAAACGGGGGCTTGTCTATAATCGAAGATAGCAGTGAAGATCGAGTTTACTCGATTCCTAGGGCATTATAACATATAATCTGTTCTACCCTGTAACTGTAGTTTTATTAAAACATGTCACATGATATAGTAAGACACCCACGGCTCCACCTTCTTAACACCACTTTTAGGCCTATACTTAATATTTACTCTGATGCCCGTCAGTCGTGCTAAAATGTACAACATTGCCATCAGAGGTGAATATACCGCAGAAGCAGCCCCCGTGATTGCAAGGGGGCCCTAATTTTTAATTCCTATGACAGAGACTGCCCCAGCACCAATAACTGATGTAGAAGAAGCTGACATGGGGCCCGGTGGTTTCTAGTTACGCCACTGATTGCCATTAAGACGTCATATACCATATGGTTAGAGATGGACCCGAACCCGGCTCTGCTGGAACTCAGACTTTGCATCTTTCTGACTTATTCGGAATTTTCCAAACTACGGAACTGTTTTCAATAATTATTGAACGATGGAGAATTTTCGAATTTAAAAATCTAAAAATTTAGATATTTCTAGAAATTTAGAATTTAAAATTTTTTATCATTTTAGAAATTTGAAAAATCTTGAAAATACTACGCGGAATGCCAAAACAGGAAGTGTATGAAGTTTTCGGTACTGGACGGTGTTTTTTTAAAAAAATATTTTTAAAACCTGTTCCCCAGACCATTTCTCAGTAAGTTTCCATTTTAGGAACTTTTCACTTCTATTGACTGTAATGATTTTACTTGCGGAATTTTGAATTTTAGGATTTTTGTCCCAAAAACCCACGAATCTGCCAGCGAAACGAATTTCACTGAGTTCAGCCATCTCTAGTTATGATATCATACTTCAATACTCGCCACTTGCCTGTTTTACACACATTACACAGATATTGTCTAATTCTACATCATACATCTACAGTACAGTACAGTATCTACAGTATCTATAATTCTACATCATACATCTACAGTACAGTACAGTATCTATAGTATCTATAATTCTACATCATACACTCTACAGTACAGTACAGTATCTATAAAATCTATAATTCTACATCATACATCTACAGTACAGTACAGTCTACAGTATTTATAATTCTACATCATACATCTACATTACAGTACAGTATCTATAGTATCTATAATTCTACATCATACATCTGCAGTACAGTACAGTATCTATAGTATCTATAATTCTACATCATACATCTACAGTACAGTACAGTATCTATAGTATCTATAATTCTACATCATACATCTACAGTACAGTACTATCTACATTATCTTAATTCTACATCATACATCTACAGTACAGTACAGTATCTATAGTATCTATAATTCTACATCATACATCTGCAGTACAGTACAGTATCTATAGTATCTAGTGCAATGAAAAGAAGTTGAAAAACATGCACATTTGCCAACAGACCTCAAAGGATTGTATTTAGACAGCTTGGCATCCTGTACTCAGCTTGTTTGACTGGCTCAGTAGAATATATTACATTTTGTGTAGGGAAAGCTTCAATTTTAGCAAATCTGTCATTAAACCATGTTTGTTCATTTAAAAAACTTTGTCTTTGTTTTTCACCAGTGGGAAAATGTATCATAACATCAAACCACAGACTAGCTACAAATTTATGTTGCAACAAATTTCTATACTGCTTAAAATTCACTAAAATATTTATTGCGAGTTATTTTATTAGATGTTTGGCATAAATCGTCTGGAGCATCTTTCAGGGTTTGGATAAAAAATAAACTTTGTTTGGTTGCAGATAGTGTTTAACCTTAAATACTAATAACTGTCCAGGGGTGTTAACTATTTATAGGACACTGGAAGGTGTCAGTACATTACTATTCCCATGGTGGGTTTCCCTATAATAACTGTCCAGGGGGTGTTAGACTATTTATAGAACACTGGAAGGTGTCAGTACATTACTATTCCCCATGGTGGGTTTCCCAAACTAATAACTATCCAGGGGTGTTAGACTATTTATAGGACACTGGAAGGTGTCAGTACATTACTATTCCCCATGGTGGGTTTCCCAATATAAATAACTGTCCAGGGGGTGTTAGACTATTTATAGGACACTGGAAGGTGTCAGTACATTACTATTCCCCATGGTGGGTTTCCCAATACTAATAACTATCCAGGGGGTGTTAGACTATTTATAGGACACTGGAAGGTGTCAGTACATTACTATTCCCCATGGTGGGTTTCCCAATATAAATAACTGTCCAGGGGGTGTTAGACTATTATAGGACACTGGAAGGTGTCATGTACATTACTATTCCCCATGGTGGGTTTCCCAATACTAATAACTATCCAGGGGAGACTATTTATATATAGGACACGTGAGGTGTCAGTACATTACTATTCCCCATGGTGGGTTTCCCAATATAAATAACTGTCCAGGGGTGTTAGACTATTTATGGACACTGGAAGTGTCAGTACATTACTATTCCCCATGGTGGGTTTCCCAATACAAATAACTGTCCAGGGGTGTTAGACTATTTATAGGACACTGGAAGGTGTCAGTACATTACTATTCCTCATGGTGGGTTTCCCAATACTAATAACTGTCCAGGGGGTGTTAGACTATTTATAGGACACTGGAAGGTGTCAGTACTTACTATCCCCAGGGTGGGTTTCCCAATATAAATTACTATCCAGGGGGTTAACTATTTAAGGACACTGGAAGTTGTCAGTACATTACTATTCCCCATGGTGGGTTCCCAATACAAATAACTGTCCAGGGAGTGTTAGACTATTATAGGACACTGGAAGGTGTCAGTACATTACTATTCCCCATGGTGGGTTTCCCATACTAATAACGGTCCAGGGGGTGTTAGACTATTTATAGGCCACGGAAGGTGTCAGTACTTAATTCCCCATGTGGGTTCTCCATCCTACTAAAACTGTCCAGGGGGTTTAGACTATTTATAGGACACTGGAAGGTGTCAGTACATACTATTCCCCATGTGGGGTTCCAATACTAAAACTGTCCAGGGTTTAGTAGACTATTTAAGACACTGGAAGGTGTCAGTACATTACATCCCCATGGTGGGTTTCCAATACTAATAACTGTCCAGGGGTGTTAGACTATTTATAGGACACTGGAAGGTGTCAGACATTACTATCCCCATGGTGGGTTTCCCATACTAAACTGTCCAGGGGGTGTTGACTATTTATAGGACACTGGAAGGTGTCAGTACATTATATCTTCCCCAGGGTGGGTTTCCCAATACTAATAACTGTCCAGGGGGTGTTAGACTATTTATGGACACTGGAAGTGTCAGTCATTACTATTCCCCATGGTGGGTTTCCCAATATAAATAACTGTCCAGGAGTGTTAGACTATTTATAGGACACTGGAAGGTGTCAGTACATTACTATTCCCCATGGTGGGTTTCCCAATACTAATAACTGTCCAGGGGGTGTTAGACATTTTATGGACACTGGAGTTGTCAGTTCATTACTATTCCCATGGTGGGTTTGCCAATATAAATAACTGCCAGGGGGTGTTAGACTATTTATAGGACACTGGAAGTGTCAGTACATTACTATTCCCCATGGTGGGTTTCCCAATATAATACTGTCAGGGGGTGTTAGACTATTTATAGGACACTGGAAGGTGTCAGTTCATTACTATTCCCCATGGTGGGTTTGCCAATATAAATACTGTCCGGGGGTGTTAGACTATTTATAGGACACGGAGGTGTCAGTACATTACTATTCCCCATGGTGGGTTTCCCAATATAATAACTGTCCAGGGGGTGTTAGACTATTTATAGGACACTGGAAGGTTCGTACATTACTATTCCCTATGGTGGGTTTCCCATACTATAACGTCCAGGGGGTGTTAGACTATTTATAGGACACTGGAGGTGTCAGTACATTACTATTCCCCATGGTGGGTTTCCCATATAATAACTGTCCGGGGGTGTTAGACTATTTATAGGACACTGGAAGGTGTCAGTACTACTATTCCCCATGGTGGGTTTCCCATATAAATAACTGTCCGGGGGGTGTTAGACTTTTTAGGACACTGGAAGGTGTCAGTACATTACTATTCCCCATGGTGGGTTTTCCAATATAAATAACTGTCCAGGGGCGTTAGACTATTTATAGGACATTGGAAGGTGTCAGTCAATTACTATTCCCCATGGTGGGTTTCCCAATACTAATAACTGTCCAGGGGGTGTTAGACCATTTATGGGACACTGGAAGGTGTCAGTACATTACCATTCCCCAATGGTGGGTTTCCCAATACTAATAACTGTCCAGGGGGTGTTAGACTATTTATAGGACACTGGAAGGTGTCAGTTCATTACCATTCCCCATGGTGGGTTTCCCAATACTAATAACTGTCCAGGGGGTGTTAGACTATTTATAGGACACTGGAAGGTGTCAGTACATTACTATTCCCCATGGTGGGTTTCCCAATACTAATAACTGTCCGGGGGTGTTAGACTATTTATAGGACACTGGAAGGTGTCAGTACATTACATTCCCCATGGTGGGTTTTCCCAATATAAATAACTGTCCAGGGGGTGTTAGACTATTTATAGGACACTGGAAGGTGTCAGTACATTACTATTCCCCATGGTGGGTTTCCCATTACTAATAACTGTCCAGGGGGTGTTAGACTATTTATAGGACACTGGAAGGTGTCAGTACATTACTATTCCCCATGGTGGGTTTCCCAATATAAATAACTGTCCAGGGGGGGTTAGACTATTTATAGGACACTGGAAGGTGTCAGTACATTACTATTCCCATGGTGGGTTTCCCAATATAAATAAACTGTCCAGGGGGTGTTAGACTATTTATAGGACCTGGAAGGTGTCAGTCATTACTATTCCCCATGGTGGGTTTGCCAATATAAATAACTGTCCAGGGGTGTTAGACTATTTATAGGACACTGGAAGGTGTCAGTACATTACTATTCCCCATGGTGGGTTTCCCAATATAAATAACTGTCCAGGGGGTGTTAGACTATTTATAGGACACTGGAAGGGTCAGTACATTATATTCCCATGGTGGGTTTCCCAATACTAAATAACTTCCAGGGGGGGTTAGACTATTTATAGGACACTGGAAGGTGTCAGTACATTACTATTCCCCATGGTGGGTTTCCCAATATAAATAACTGTCCAGGGGGTGTTAGACTATTTATAGGACACTGGAAGGTGTCAGTACATTACTATTCCCCATGGTGGGTTTCCCAATAAAATAACTGTCCAGGGGGTGTTAGACTATTTATAGGACACTGGAAGGTGTCAGTACATTACTATTCCCCATGGTGGGTTTCCCAATATAAATAACGTCCAGGGGGTTAGACTATTTATAGGACACTGGAAGGTGTCAGTACATTACTATCCCCATGGTGGGTTCCCAATACTAATAACTGTCCAGGGGGTGTTAGACTATTTATAGGACACTGGAAGGTGTCAGTACATTACTATTCCCCATGGTGGGTTCCCAATATAAATAACTGTCCAGGGGGTGTTAGACTATTTATAGGACACTGGAAGGTGTCAGTACATTACTATTCCCCATGGTGGGTTTCCCAATACTAATAACTATCCAGGGGGTGTTAGACTATTTATAGGACACTGGAAGGTGTCAGTACATTACTATTCCCCGTGGTGGGTTTGCCAATATAATAACTGTCCAGGGGGTGTGTTAGACTATTTAATAGGACACGGAAACGGTTTGGTCAGTACATTACTATTCCCCATGGTGGGTTTCCCAATATAAATAACTGTCCATAGGGTGTTAAGACTATTTGTATGAAGGAAACAGCGATGAGCTGTTTAAAAGGCCGTATCTGAACTTCCGGTTCGGTTCGGGAAGTTCGGGTCCAGTATTTTAAACAGCTGATCGCGCATATGTTTCCTTTAAACGCTAGATCAGCTGTTTAATAAATGGCTGATCATGGAGGGAGGAGGGGGTCAGGGGCCCAGCTTCCAATTTTACATTAGGGCCCAAGCCCCTGCAGGTACGCCCCCTGCGGTTATCCTGGAGTTCCATGGTCTGTGGTAAAGCAATCAACTTGCAGCATTATTCTTCTACAGGCGGTGAATTTCAATGTGACTTAAAATCTAATATCCTTACAATGGGGTATATATTATTCCTTATTATTCCTTATGGATTTTTCCTTGTAGATTTTGAGATCTACCTATAAAAACTAAAATTTAATTGTACGATTAATTTCCTAAACTGTCTCCAGTGGTTATTTGGCCCTTAGAGAATCGAGAGGAAGAGCCAAGCTAAACCTTTTGAAAAAGCTTTTTATGAATTGAATCAGTCACACTTTCGGTGTTAGGGATGATTACAGATAAACAGCGTGGAATGTTAACAATGAAAGAAGAGGGGTGTGAAGAAGCGATTATGTCAAGCTTTCTCGAGCACAACAAAAAGGTTGAAAAATAATGTAAAGATCACGCTAGCTATTTATCAGAGTCAGATACTTTTGTGAGGATTTTTTTTTTGGTACCTTAGAATTCAGAATGCTACAAAAGGCTTTTTTTTTGTACTACAGATAATCTTTAAAATGTCCATGCGTCTGGGCCTTTACTTTGAAGCTCTTAAAAAAAGTATCAGAAAGATAGTATGCAAGTCGGGCAGCAAGGTGGCTCAATGGTTATCCTGAGTTCGATTCCACCCTTGGACACATCTGCAAGGAGTTTGTATGTTCTCCCCGTGCTTGCGTGGGTTTCCTCCGGGCACTCCGGTTTCCCCCACAATCATGAAGACATACTGATAGGTTGTATGTGTCAAATAAATGTGCTTAGATTGTAAGCTCTTCGGGGCAGGGCCTGATGTGAATGTATACATGTAATTGTAAAGCACTACGGAAGATGTTTGCGCTATATAAATCCACAATAATAATATTTATTAACTAGATTGTGAGCTCTGTGGGGCAGGGCCTGATGTGAATGTATACATGTAATTGTAAAGCACTACGGAAGATGTTGGTGCTATATAAATCCACAATAATAATAATTATTAACTAGATTGTAAGCTCTTCGGGGCAGGGCCTGATGTGAATGTATACATGTAATTGTAAAGTACTACGGAAGATGTTGGTGCTATATAAATCTACAATAATAATAATTATTAATTAGATTGTAAGCTCTTTTGGGCAGGGCCTGATGTGAATGTATACATGTAATTGTAAAGCACTACGGAAGATGTTGGTGCTTTATAAATCAACAATAATAATTTTTAAAAATGCATGTACAGTATTATTTTAATTTACAGATACACAACAAAATAAAACAGTGAAGAAGAAAAAATTGACCTCTGGTCTCCACCGTACACATTGAAGTTATTTTCTAACTCAGCATTTTTCAAAAATAGCCTGCACTGAATATACTTGGAGGTGGATCTTATGCGAAATGTAAAATTTGATTGGTTAGTAAAGACAGAGTATTTCCAACCTATTAGCTTACAGACAGTATGCCATCCAATTAACAGCACGGGTACACGAGGTCTGTATATATGGGTAATTTGAAGAAGGGGGGACTTTTTATTAAAAAAACATTAGCCTGATTCCTACGCAATACAGAAACCAGTTAAAATGTCCTTTCATACAAGGTCTTATTATTTTTTTTTTGGGGGGGGGGCTGCATTTTAAACCTTTATAAACCACGGTATCAACTACTAAAACATATCCCACATAAAATACATTATTACTTCGTCAATGGCTCTATAAATTGTCACGTTTAATGAAAACCTTAATGATTTACCTAAATCATTAGTTCATCATAAGACTCTGCTTCCTTACTACTGATAATCAGTTACAGGCTTCCTATTTAACTGATGGAAGATAATATCTGCTGTGACATTTATGAAAGGTAAAGTGTCATTTAACACCGACTTATACTAATGTACTAATGTGCAGACTTCATATAATTACTGTATGGTATGTATGTAGTCATACTGTACAATGTTTAGCTGATTGCCTAGAGCTATCTTACATTTAAATGTCATCTTACATTGCTAGCCTCAAGTCCTTTTTTACATACATAGATATAAAAATGTCTGTATATATATATATATATATATATATTATTTGCAGTAATTGAAATATTTTCCTTTGAAGTGTCTGATATTACTGAAGTCTTAAAAGGTCTGATTAATTTCAGTTCTGCCTAAGACACAATTTCTTCAGAATGATGGTAATCACAAACTGCTGATTACAAAAATGTATCACTTTTTAAATAATTCCTAATTAGACATACACTCTTGTGAAGTGAAGTCCCTTCTAACCGCTCCTCCTTTCCTAAGTCACTGACTTATAGACATGCTCAATGTGCTTTACAGTTAAGAACTGAAGATTTTCATTTTAATGAAAAGACATTTCCCTACCAGAAACATAACTCAAAGTTTTAGAATCATGACTTCTTAAGAATAGAGGAAATTAATTTCAAATTTACAAACAAGATTTTTTTTTTGCATGTTGATAAGATTGCAACCACTTTACAGAAAATTCACACTTTTTCTTTTTAGTCCTGGAGATTCATAGCCTGAAACCCATAGTGTTTGTATCTTGTGCCTCTTTCTAGGTATTATGTATCACACATTCTCCCTATTACTGAGGTGAGTTAAAAGCTGTTCCATACATTATAAATTGTCTTTAATTCATTTAATTCTGGATTGCAAGTTTCAGTTTTTTTTTTTTAAATGTACAATTCAACCTCTCTCCACTCTCCATGCCAGTACAATGTTTATTAAGATAAACAGATTTTAAAGTTAGATATGACAGTATTATTTGCAACCAGAAGTTGGCGCTAAAGCACTTGCACACAACTCAGTAGGTCTGCACATGAAAGGTAAAATAGAGCGCGCACAAAAAAGTGAAGCTGGGCAATCCGGAACGTAGAGAACAAAATTAGATTTTGTGTCTGCACAGATGATATTTATATGGGCATGCAGTCATTAAAAAAAAAGAACATTATTCAGTAGGCCATTCATTTATTGGCTTGTTTTACATTGTGTCAAATAAGAACATTATTTGTTTAAATTTAAGCCTAATAATTTAGATGAATTCTGTTTAAAGAACATTGTTGGGACTGGCATAAAATGAACTAACTAGTAGTTGTTACTGTATTTTTAACTAATGGTATAATAGTAATAGACATTGTAGTAATATTTAATCATTCATGATCATAAATACTCTTTGGCATTATTTATTTATAGTATTTATTTACAGTGTGTTAATGTACTTCCTCAGGATAACAATTTTCAATTTATTCTTAATACTCAATTATGCATTGATTTGGCTTATTATAACTGCCTTGCAGTAATGTAAATATTTCAGAGTGGCAGATAAGCACCATGGATAAAGGTTGGATTCCATTTTTAGCTGCAAGCAAAGGAAATCCTAGAAAGTTACAGTAGACTGTGTGGGAATGAATGAGGGTACCCATGAGCATTGCAAGAGTTGCCATGGATAAATATTTAAAATACTTTTATGAAAAAGGAAAATAAAGAGCCCGGTGCTGCCTTAAAGGGCATGCGCACCCTCACCACTTAAGGTCCCCCAAATACCCAAATTTAATTATACTTACCTTTACCAAAAATGCTACTATCGCTACATACACAGCCATTAAATTCATTTTTAATGTATCCTAAAAATATATATTTTTCGTGTGTATGTCTACACAGTATTGCCTGAATGTTTCATCATAGATTAAAATCACTCAACTGGGCTTTGATGTCATTTTAGGACCCCAAAATCATCTTGGGACTTAAGGCAGAGGTCTGTGTCGATAGTGGCATTTTACATTCCCAGTATATTTTTTAATATATAATAATATTTAGTGCATTCTTTTTTTAGAATTTAAGCAAATGTAGCCAATCATGTACTGGGTATATGCAAAACTACACTTCTTGAAATCCTATTGTTCTTGTATTATTTCTCTGATATAACTACAGAACAGTCTATATAAAAGGCTTCTTTTCATATACGAATCTTTCTCACAGAATAATATACTGTAGCCTATATCAAATGATTGAGATTACAATGTAGATGTGAGTGACTCATTTTAAGTTTTCAGGGATTCACATTCATCAGTAGAAAAGCTGCAGTGGTATAAAGAAGTTCTTATGATCACATTATCAACATTTTCAATCTCTGTTTAAAAGTCTATGGCAAAATAAGAATATTCACATATTGAATTGTTTCCTTCCTGGATTCATTGGCTATAGATCCAGCATATGAATGCCCAACATCCAGCATCCTGTTCAGGGAGCAGGGGTAGGAACCACAGGGGACCTGGTAGCCAAGGGGGTCCATTTTCTTATTTTTCCTATGACAGATGTGGCCTCCTCATAGAAAACCACTGTGAATGAAGCATAGAGAAGGACCCTATCATAGTTTGCTGGGGGCCCAGTGAATCCTAGTTACACCATTGATCCTGTTTTGGAAACCTAGAGTCAGAGTTTGCAGAGATGGTGGTGGGAGTGTTGATGGAGGTTGGTCTGATTACTACCCAAAGTGTCTGGGCACCCCTGCTCTTTAATGCTATTTAATCACTTTTGAAGTTTCTTTTTGTTTTTCTTATAAACCACTGACCACAATGGTACATTTTGTGGCTCTTCATATTCATCTTGGAAGCTAACAAGTCTCATCTGAGCTGTTCATATATTATACAACTTGGAATCCAAGGCAATACATTTTCATTTATAAATCCAAGGCAAACTGACCTTTGCAACATCAACTGTGCAATGGAATAACAGTTCCAGCAGATAGGGAAAAGGAATAGATAATATATTTAATAAAATGCTTCACACCAAGATGGGGTAACAACTTGCAGACAATTGTTGCAATGGCAAAAACACCATAGACACAAACTTTCCCCAGGTGCTCTGGGACAAGACACAATCATAAAACAAATAACAAAGGATACATAATACTTCATCTAGGCGCATAATGGCAACTTGTCTCAACCTATTAGCTTGCAGACCATGCCTGGTGTCCCTGCAGTAAATTACTGCAGTAAAATGACATTAATAGTCTTCTATTACCAACATTATTACAAACCCCTTTACCCTATACAGCCACATAATGTAGTTATATAATAAAAACATATACAATAAAGACATATTTCCATCAACTTATTTACCATAAATAAACTCCCTAATCCCCTAATTTTAGATTCTGTTTTTCAGCCCAGGCTCCTTACTATCAACTTTAGTTGGCCTCCTTCACATATATACTAGATGACCAAAGATATCCGGACAATCTTGTAATTAATCGCTGTGTCTATTTCTTGCCATTAACTTGCAAATACACAAACCAAGTCCAAGAGCAAAAACATCTCAGACACAAAACCGAAGGCCTTATTAGATTACCAAAAGAGACTGCTGAAGAAGACTAAACATACAAATTGTGGGTTCATTGGATTGGAACAATGACTGATAATTTAGAAGATAGTCCAGAAAGTCTTTCTTATTTGTGAGATTTACAAATTTTGTTTCTGCAACCTGACAATCATACATGAGCCAACAACCCTATCTGTGTTGGAGTTAGAAGCAGAGGAAGCGCACATTCTGCGGAAATGAACCACACTTTACCATGTGACAATATGAAGGATGAATGTCACTTTCTTCTATGTAAATTTTAGTTTTGAAAAAATGATTTAGGGCTGATCTTCATGTTTCATGGCTCTGTTGTGACATACAATGACATTCCAGAAAATTGGGTGCTTTCAGGTTTGTGAAAGTCGGCCATTTTGGTTTCAGTACCACTGGGAACAAAGTCCAGAAATGTCCATAAAGGTTGGTCTGGGGTAGAACAAGTTAGCAGGCAGACACAAATAACTAGACCTTCTTAAACTGGTATTAAATTCAAATTGAAATGCAGAATGAAACTAAATCCACCACATTTGCTAATCTGCCCAATTCTCTTGTACCTGAATGGAAACAAATCTTAAAATTTAGTAAAAAGAAGAATGGGGCCTACTTTAGCATGCAAAGCAGGGACCAACACAACAATGTTTATGCAATTAACCATTAGCAATGAAAAAAGTCCATATTGGGTGTGGCGTTCATGTGAATCTATACTTTAGGCCCAAACTTTTAATGGGAAACATATAAGCCAGTATTTTGGCCTGGTGCAATATTTTATTTGACTGTGTCAAAATATCGGCAAACATTTTCACCTGTAACTGATCGATCTTGAACTTTCACCGATTTTGATTGGATTGTGTAAATTCCAGCCAATAATGTGGATTTTTAGGAGCCACACATTTGGTTACAATAGTGATGATGGATTTTTTGGACTGGCAGACTACAGATAAGTTTATTGAATGTTAGTCTGCTGGTTCAAAAGATAGAGGCACTATTGACCCCTGTGTATCAGACCTTAGTTGACCTACATTACTCAGATGAAATTATAGTCCAGATGCAATGCGCTAAACTATCTTATATGCTGTGCATTTATCTGGATATTTTGTCAATGTAATATTTATCAGCTGATTTTGCTTCTTTCAAAAGTAATTAATTTTGCAAACCATTAAAAAATAAAAGAAAATCGTCAGGCTTTTACTTAAAGCAAACTTTATGTAATATATTAAGCGGTTCCATTAGAGAAATACATCCATTTTATGTATCACAATACATAACGCCTCCTTTACCTGTTATATTAAATAAAATCATAAGACATATTTATTTCTCCCACTTTTCCACCAACAGGAAACAAAGAAAACCTTAAAAATAAGAGATAACGTTACAAGAGTTTATAAAATATCTCACCCCTTTAATTTACAGATAAAAGAATACATCTTTCATTGGTAAATTACTGACATGTCCTTTTGCAAGGAATTTTATATTTTTAAATAAATACTTAATTCATTTTTCATCTTAAACATAAATAAGCTATTATAAGATATTAAAGGGATACCATTATCAAAAGGAGGTCTTGTGTCTAACTGTAATTTTCTTTTTTTAAAAAGGTGGGAAATAAGAAAATATAGCTGTTTGGTGTATTTATGTAATATTAATTCTGGCATTAATTTGAATATTGATGGTAACTTGTACATTTATCAATATGGACCAACTCCATCCACAGTACTGCTGAATGAACAACTTTGCTACTTACTAGAACTAAGTACAAGATTCAATCCCCCCCCCCCCTATTATTTCTTTATCTATCCAATCTGAAACACATGTCAATCCAGCACATTATTATCATAAGCTCTTTGGTTGTGTACAGTTATGCAAATGGATGGAATGGTGACAGTGTGTATGAATTGCATCATGGGAAATCCCCTCTACCAGTGCTGAATCATAGTAATTACTGGGCATGCTTGCCCTCAAGGTTAGTCAGATTATTCAGGTTAGTCAGTACTGAGCCTAAGCAAAACATGAACTGGATGGAAGGCGTGAAGCAACACACACACACACACACACACACACACACACACACATATTTGAGTATATCTACTCTTAAACAGAAAACTGGAAACATGTCAGTTACCTGCCTCCACCTCCAGCTGAAACATTCAGCATTTTATTAGATGCATTACAAACCAGTGTTACATCACAACCAATCATTTACTGCTGCTTCCCCTGCTGCCTCCTCTGCACACGCTCAAGATAATAAAAAGCTCATTGAGCAGAGGGAGGGGCGGATACATTTTCCAGAAAGGAATAGGACATTTCATGAAAGATCTGGTTACAAATGCATGTAATAATCTGGTAAAAATAGAAGTTGGGGTTGTGGGCAGAAATCAGACAACAATGTCACCAGTTTTTATCATTTTAAGGGTAGACATGTCCTTTAAGGAAAAAAACTAAACCCAATTCATATAAAATATTACATTAATTTAAAATCAATTATTTCTATCAATCCAAAATCTTTCATACCAGCAAAGAGGTGTTTGAACACATGGAAAACCACTTACATGGGATTAATTAAGAAAGGGGAAGTTACGTGATAATAGTATCCCTTTAAGATATTTAAAAGTGCAGGTGGCATTTAGCTGAAAGGCTCTCTGTATGCCTCAAGAAGTGATCTCTGGAAAACACAAGTACATCAAATGAAGCAACAGTGCGCATCGTGTATATTTCAAAATCCAAAAGGTCAAAGCATCTAAGATATTTTAACCTTTAATATGTTACATTGACACCGACATTTATCGTCAAAATGTTATATGCCATAAATGTCCTCTCTCAGCTCAGGGTTAACCAATGTCTCCTTAAAGTTAATCCCTCTAACTTTTTTTTTCAAATGAGTTAAACATATTCTCAAAGAAATTTTAAGGCATCAACTGCATTGTTTGCAAGTGCAAATTAAAATACAACACAATTGGGCTTAATTAATGGTTGGGGATCTGCTATCTAAAAACATATCCTGTTTCTAAGTGCATGCTCATTAGGGTTGTGAAATAAGAGTGAACCATCCACCCTGAAGGAATTCACATGTGTGGAGGGCTTTGCATGATAGATCACTTTGGGATTATTTGGAATTTTCATTGTCTTGATCTATTAATTTAGTAAATGAAACATGCTCACAAACTTCAAATCTGCCCTGTGTCCCTTTCAGGGAACTGAACACTGGTTTAATATAATGTATCCAATAAATAAGACCAAAATCTATGTATATCCATTCATTTCTTTCAAGATAAGTAATGGTTCTAAAACAGAATTAGACCTTAATAAAAAAAATGGGCTAAACACATACAGGTTGTATAGCTGAAAAGAAGACAAATAGTTGATTGTAGTATGCAACAAACAGGTGGGGGAAAGCTAAATTATTTCTAGTCTCTTTTTAATTGAGAATTATAATTCCTTGTCACCTTGTTGACCATCAGCATCTCCTATAAATCCATACATGAAAATTGAACAAATCTTGCAGGCATCTTTATCATGTAATATTGGGTCATATATCATTTAATTGTCTTGGTTCATCCAAAGCATACTTTTAAACACACAAAATATTTTCTGTGGAAATGTCATTGCAGTTGGTTGAGAGGACACAAAGCCTTAAAATATTATCCATAATCACCCACAAGAAATCAAGAAGGAAACACCAGTCCATTGATGACAAAAAAATGATCTCTGAAGACGAAAGGCTAAGATTTGTCCAATGTCCTTAACTCACGTGGTCTAGGAAATTTTCACAGAGGGAACACAAGAAAACCAGAAAAGGTGGAATACTGCCAGCCACCCACTAAATTGCCTTTCTCGAGTTTCAGATAGACCTTATCCTCCTTGTCCAAATATAGTAGGACCCCATTTGTGGCAGCTTCACGAGTGACATCTTTGTCCCCAGCAAATGCTGAAATGACCGGTTTTCCATTGAGCATCAAATTTACCTAAAGAGTAAAAGAAAATCACTTGAGAATTAGTTAAATGATTATAGACCATGATTAAACAATATCAGTTGGGATAAGGATCAAGTTTCAAGTCGTAGAGGACTCATTGTAGGTCTAAAAGTATCATCTTTTGACCTATCTGATGAGTTGCAAAAACTAGCAGGAGCCTTAAACTTTCCTAGTTATTTAGATGTTAAGGCAAAAAAAAAAAATCAATGATTTATATCAATAGGTATTTTAAAGAAACTCACCCTGAAGCACTAATATTTACAATAAAAACAATACAAGGCCATAGTAAGCAAATCATAGCAAAATCAAAGTAGATTTGACTACTGACAAAGCCTAATCCATTTTACGATGTAAGAAAACCATAGTTGCTTATGACAGTTCACGTTTTATGGAAATAAATATGAGCTTCACTGAGACCACTGAGAATTT
Source organism: Hymenochirus boettgeri (assembly GCA_019447015.1). Classification (NCBI taxonomy): domain Eukaryota; kingdom Metazoa; phylum Chordata; class Amphibia; order Anura; family Pipidae; genus Hymenochirus; species Hymenochirus boettgeri. The sequence goes on from CM033476.1 coordinate 89,600,585, forward strand.
TAATTACCTTTGGAATGTCTTGGTATCAGACCAATTGGGAAAAATCAGAAGTTATTTGATTTTAGGAAAAGAAAACTGTAATAATTAGAACTGACATCATCTGATGAGGTAATGGTAAAATCTTGTTACATCACATCATCAGTACATTACTTTCTACAATATGCTATTTACATTAAAAAAACATTAAATTAATATTTCATATTCTTTGATTAATAATTGCTATAAATGTAAATGCACAAAAATAACATATTATAATTGTGATCATATGCAGGTATTTTCTAAGTGCTTGTGACAAAAGCTGCCAATCAGAAATGATGTTGTGTTATTATTAACCTACTACTGCACATGAAATCAAGCTTTCTTTCCATATGTATCTCGAAGAACTCCTTGTTAATGTAATGAAGAGATTTCATTTTCATAAGTAGAATTCTACCCGTAGAGATGACAATATATTACTGCAATGCCCTTGTAGTAACAGGATTCTACCATTAAAGCTTTTGAGACGACTACTAAACAAAATGCATTTTACTGTTGCAGAGCTATCATGCTGGATAGAATGATACAATAAAGAAATGCGACTTCTGTGTGTATTAAAAGGAACATGCAATATTCCCAGCAACGTTTTTATTCAACATGGCAGGAAATATCAATTCTGAATACACATATATTATAATCAATCGGAAAGCAATTCATCTAACCACCTGAAGTTTTAACAAAGATTTCCCCTTCATCATTTGGATTATTTAACTTTTTGAGTATGATGTAAAAAAAAATATCAAGTAGATCTAACCCCACACCACTAACAGTTGAACAAAAGTCCTCTGCTGATGTTTAATGGGTTGAATTTCATTGAGATCGTATCTGGACTGGTTAGTATGGTAAGTATATAAATTATATATATATATATATATATATATTAGTTCCCCTATAGTTCTTTCTCTTATAGGTGTTTCCAATAATCAGACATTCTTTTGAACAGAAATGTTCCCACATGTGTAGGCCTTTTTTTTTTGTCTACTTAAGAAATTAATTACACCTTTATATAATACAATCACTTATGACAGAACAATACTCTAGAAGTTTTCACCCCAATTGTTGGCAGATTTAAACATTCAGCATATCAGGTTCACTGTACCCAATCCTGTACAATATCCGCAATAAAACGTAATATACTTTACAAATACATGTCCAGATTTATTCAATGAAGATTTCACGACCCTCCTTATTTGGATCTATCGGATACCACAGATCTACTAGACCCCCCCCCCCCTGGAAGAGATAGCAGCATTACATTTCGACGTACCTGTATAGTTTGACTCTGATACACCTTTATGACATGAAAGTTAAAGCTGTAAATTCCTTTCCTTGGTGCTACGAACACAGATTCTAGAGTGAAAAAGTTGCCAACATTTACTAATATCTGAAGAAAAAGGAAAAGAAAAACCAGGTTACTTATTTAATAATAATTCTCCCCAATACTGTGCAGAAGTAGACAGTGTTATCCTATATTGTCCTATGTCCCACAGCTCTGCGATAACATCTAACAATTCCTTCCTAGGCATAATCAGTTTAGAGAACTAAATTTGTGTAAATTCCTCTTGGAATAATCATGGCTTCATCTGTGCCTGCAAATATCTTCTGCCGCATCAGCATACACAGTGACTCTACAAAGCAACTTTCACATTGGACATGAAGATGTTAATACACAAAGGACCAGCGCGGGACTGGCGTCTAATAAATCCTCAGTCATCTTCCTGCTATTAATGCTCTCGGATGTTAATTAAAAATGAGTACCACTGTACTTGGAACTTGAATTACTTTAATCTTTCATTTAACTGAGAGTTAGAAGGTTTGAATATTGATGTGGTTAACCCTCAGTAGGGGTATGAACCAAAAACATGGACTGTTTTATCCAGGAGGATGTTCAGAGGAGAAATATCACGCTGACCTCAGGAGGTTAAATAGTTAAATACTATTTTTTTGTAGAACAGATACTTCCATAGCTGTCAAACTCCTTATTGAAACACCATACCTACTTTATATAAGAGCTAACCCAGTGGAAGATACAAAGCTAGAGTTAACCCTTAAAAACAATAAAGGATTCTCTTATTATAATGTGTTTGTAGGAGGGTTCAGACATTGAGATCTATCTTTCCCGCTGGTACTTTACTACCATAACCAAAAATAGCAGACGTATTAACCTTTTAAATACCACCATACGTATACACTGTAAATTAGCCAAATACACCTTTAGCACAGAATGCAAAGCATAGTTGTAACTATTTTCATACCATACAGAAATGCAGAAAGAGCTATTAACCATTTCATTGCAAGGCCAGTCATTACAGGGCACCTGGTTTAAAATGACCATAAAGGTTCCTCTTTATCTCTGATACCCCTGCAACAAATTACAGTTCAGAACTGCTTAGATTGGAAACTCGTCCTTCCTAATGTATATACAGCATCAGCCTCCCTCTCTCAATGTGCATTTACTTTACGATGAAAAGGTCGTTGATACAATTCACTCTACACTGCTTATATAGATTACTGAAAGCTTGCATTGCCCCACACTTAAAACCAACACAGGCAACTGGGAAACTTATTAATTGCTTTGCTCATGATTTATTTTGTATTTAACAAGCTGTCTAGGTGTCATAATACAATCCCTAGTAGGCTCTGTTAATGTTCCGGGCTAATGACAACTACATGTATTATAAGGAATATTTAAGGTAATGCAGTTACATATTTACCAAGTGAAGGATATAGGACAAGCTACTCCAGTAATAGAACTATTTAGTAAGTCAATTAACTTAGAGGCTCCTAAAAACAAAATAAAACCCTTAATACAAAAAAATCACACACAAAAAAAATATTGTATAAAGTAGTTTTACGGGACTGTTGACTTCATTTCAAATCTGTTGTCCATTTTAATGCTAAGTATTTATCAACTATCATAAAATAAATGTAGCATTTATTTTATGGTAGAGATAGATAGAAAGACAGACAGATAGAGAGACAGACAGACAGATAGATAGAGACAGACAGACAGACAGAAAGACAGACAGATAGACAGACAGACAGACAGACAGACAGACAGACAGACAGATAGATAGATAGATAGATATACAGATATTAGAAGTCACCAAGGAGTTCCAAGACCATCCTAGATAGATAGATAGATATCAGACAGATAGACAGACAGACAGACAGACAGATAGATAGATAGATAGATAGATAGATAGATAGATAGATAGATAGATAGAGACAGACAGACAGACAGATAGATAATAGATAGATAGATAATAGATAGATAGATAGATAGATGATAGATAGATAGACAGACAGACAGATAGTAGAAGTCACCAAGTTCCAAGACCATCCTAGATAGATAGATATATAGATAGATGATAGATAGATAGATAGATAGATAGATAGATATATATATATAGATGATAGATAGATAGATAATTGATAGATAGATAGATGATAGATAGATAGACAGACAGACAGATAGTAGAAGTCACCAAGGAGTTCCAAGAACATCCTAGATAGATAGATATATAGATAGATGATAGATAGATAGTTAGATGATTGATAGACAGACAGACAGATAGTAGAAGTCACCAAGGAGTTCCAAGAACATCCTAGATAGATAGATATATAGATAGATGATAGATAGATAGATAGATAGATAGATAGATAGATAGATAGATGATAGATAGATGATAGATAGATAGATAGATAGATGATAGATAGATAGATAGATAGATAGATAGATAGATAGATGATAGATAGATAATTGATAGATAGATAGATAGATAGATAGATAGATGATTGATAGATAGACAGATAGATAATAGAAGTCGCCAAGGAGTTCCAAGACCATCCTAGATAGATAGATATATAGATAGATGATAGATAGATAGTTAGATGATTGATAGACAGATAGATAGATAGATGATTGATAGATTGATGATTGATAGATAGACAGATAGATATTAGAAGTCACCAAGGAGTTTCAAGACCACCCTAAACCCGTTATTATCCTAATGATGGGAATGGTGCCATATACAGCTCAAGTAAGGACTATGCTGCAGTAATCTATTGACATGTTTGCACAGGCTTAATTACATCAGACAAAAATATCACTTTATTAATTATTAATCAGATGTTGCATTAAGTGTGATGCCAAGAAGTGGTGGGGGGGGGGGGTTGGAAAATTGACTTGCATCTGAAAAAGTAAAGGGTAAGTACACCTATTTTTACACTAGTTTTTACCTAGGCTGGGGTATTTAAATTCATAGACAAATAGATATAAAGTAAAGAAAAGTATATATATATATATATATTTTCATGTTGACCAACTGGGGTTTTAAATAAAAGAGTCAGTAAAATAAAGTAAAAACATTTTTTCGTTGCCGGAGGTTGGGAATTACCTGATCGAAGTAGATAATCCTGGTTTTGTTGCTCATTTCTGACGGTTCATGGTTGGTGCTCCTGACAGCTGAAAAGGCCACTTTGGAGTTCGCAGCCCTGACCGAAATCCCAAGAGGTGAAGATGAGGATCCTTTGGTGTCAGTGGCTGGGTTGGAATCGCAGACGACCAGACATTTACCTTCCAACACGATTGGTTCAGTGTCATTCTGAGCCCCAACATTCCAAATGAGGACCACCAGCAGGGCTGCAGACAGCTCCTTAAGGGGACACATGGCGATGACCAAAAACACCCTGCGACTGGCAGCAAGATTGGATTAAAGACTGGGGGGGGGGGAAATCGCAGCTTCTTAGCACTTTCCAAAATATCTCCCCACACACACACACACACACACTCTTGTCTTTCTGTATCCACAGACAGAGATCAGGGATTAACCCCCCAGCCTTAAAGTTGCCATGATGTTGCCTCTATCGAATCATCCTGCCTGTCTGCCTGCACTCAGACTGTACAGTGCGACTTGCTGCTGCTCCTTCCCACAGCTCAGATCTACTGACACATCCCATTGTCAGGGAGTCTGCGATTTCTTAGGCTGAGCCTCAGATTCCCCCAAAGCTCTTATGTCATGGCCACATGGTCCTGCCCCCAGACAGCCCTTTAACTAGCCCACACTACAATGGGCAAAGGTGGGCAAAGAGGTAGTCAATATCACACAATACACACAATATCACACACTACACACAATATCACACAATATCACACAATACACACAATATCACACAATACACACAATATCACACAATACAATCTATAGTTATTTACACCCATCTATTGTCTATTTATTTCTCTATCTATCATCTATCTATCTATCCATCATCTATCTATCATCTATCTATCTATCTATCCATCATCTATCTATCTATCTATCTATCTATCTATCATCTATCTATCTATCTATCTATCTATCATCTATCTATCTATCTATCTATCTATCTATCGTATCTATCTATCTATCTATCTATCTATCTATCTATCTATCTATCTATCCATCATCTATCTATCTATCTATCTATCTTCTATCTATCCATCATCTATCTATCTATCTATCATCTATCTATCATCTATCTATCTATCTACATATCTATTTATCTATCTATCTATCTATCTATCTATCTATCTATCTATCTACTATCTATCCATCATCTATCCATCATCTATCTATCTATCTATCTATCTATCTATTATCTATCTATCTATCTATCTATCTATCTATCTATCATCTATCTATCTATCTATCTATCTATCTATCTATCTATCTATCTATCATCTATCTATCATCTACATATCTATTTATCTATCTATCTATCTATCTATCTATCTATCTATCTACATATCTATCTATCTATCTATCTATCTATCTATCTATCTATCTTCTATCTATCCACCATCTATCTATCTATCTATCTATCATCTATCTATCCATCATCTATCTATCTATCTATCTATCTATCTATCTATCCATCATCTATCTATCTATCTATCTATCCATCATCTATCTATCTATCTATCTATCTATCTATCTATCATCTATCTATCTATCTATTGTCTATTTATCTATTATCTATCTATCTATCTATCTATCTATCAATCAATATATCTATCTATGTATTATCTACTGTATGAATCTTTCTATCGACTGATGGATCTCTATATTATTCTATCTATCAGCTATCTATCTGTTTGTATAAGGTGTATTGTATTAAATATGCATTTGTGCAGTAAATTGTGGCGAGTGTCTATAAAGACTGATTAGCATAATATAATCTGAAATGATCCGTCTCACAGAGCCAAAATGTAAAACAATTATCAGTCCATTTGTTGAAACTATTGACAAACCATCAATGAAGATGAACATCCCTCTGTGTGATCGTGTGGTGCTGCCAAGTGGATAGTTCAGGTAATTGACTTCTATAGATGGGAAAACACAATCATTCTGGACCACAATGGGATTGGTTGGAGGGATAAACATTTCTGATATTTGCCATCAATCTCCTATACTAATGCTGGTGTTAATGGGTTTAGGGAAATAATCCATAGCAACCAATGACATGCGGATTTTCATTTTCTTATTTGCTTTACGCCCATACGACCTGTTAGATATAGGTTGCTATGGGTTAATTCAATAGAGCAGCTTTGCCCCTACAGTCTAGTAGAATTTCTATAGGTAAACTACACAACCCATATAAATTCTGATGCCACATCACAGTCAGAAAGGAATTTAGCATGTGCTGTCACACAAATAGATAAAATCAGGCTAACAATATGGATGCAGCATTGTAAGATTGTCTGTGTGTGTGACATTTGGTGTATGGGAAATATTTTTAATGAATTAATGCCATCACATACAAGGCAAAGTGTGATGTCATCTGAGACAGACAAGGCAGGCACCAAAATAATCTGCAGAAGATTGACAGGAAAAGAAACGTCATCGACATTCCGATGAATTCGGCAAATTTGATCTAATTGATCGGAATATCAAAGAAATGTTTCCTTGTTTTCAATATACCAATCAGTGATACCGATCGGTCTATCGGGGGGGAAAAAACGATCATAGGTCAAGGCGGAAAATTTCTATCTACCCTTTCTTCCAGTTCTCAAGCTGAAATCTACGGAAGATCGGTGGTGCATGTTGGGTAATTACAATTGGTTCTTCGTTTGGATTTTTAGTTTCTGCCTATCGGAAATCTAATCGGTAAACCATCTTCTTGTGTTTAGGCTGAATAAACATCCATTGAGTTCAATATTCAACTAACTATAGGGTCACAACTGACTCATAGGGGACACAATTAGGAAACCTCTTTAGTGAAGATTTAGTTGTCAGAAGGCTTTGTTAATTGCAAAAATGGTGAAGACTTTAGTTTAAACCTTAATTGAGCACAGTACAGAGCTTGGTGCAATGCCAATGTACAGAAACCTTTCTGGCTCTCAGTCTGTAATGTTTCTGTTGTAACGTTTGTGTGGCTTAAACAACAGCTATTTTACTTTTTGAAAAGTTAACCAATAAAAATTCATCTTTATGTCCCACTAATCTTCTGTACATCCACACAAAAAGGTTATCATGAAATTAAGACTGATATTACTAGTTGTGGCTCTTGGTTTACTGCCCACAAATTCTCCTTAAACCTCATCCATCTCTTTGTCTAGGATAATGGAACATGCAACCGAACCTTATGACATACAATGTGGAAAATTTATTGGGGGAGCCCTAAACCAAATGAAAATGTAAGGCTCCCAGTATAATGTATTTGTTCTTTATGTTTGCATTTCTTCTTTCTTGAAACATCACAATTGAAAGATCTGAACTTTATCCGAGATAATGTGTTAGTTTGTAGGGTATTGCAATGTACTGAGTTGAGTTGATCTAGCATGTTGTTTAAACTTTTAAGCCACTAAAGGTGCATCAGCATATTTGTAGGACATCTACTTGGTAGAAAGACAAGGTAAGTAAATAAATAGTGGAGTGAAGTCAACCATAAAGCTCAAATTAATCATGTCTGAATATATCTGTTCCTTGCACCTAAGGTTGCCTGTGTCCTTTAATGTTATCAGGACAGATCTAACCCAAGAGAGTTCGCTCACCTTGATATTCACTCTAATTAATGTGACGTAGTTTGTTTATTAGTCTGTGCTCAGCAATAAGTATATGACTCCAAGAAGGGCATGATTCTAGATGCCCATAGACTACACAGTCTTCATAACTGGAGGTGTAAATATCCAATTAACATAATCTAGTCATGGACAATGACTAATGACTAATTATATCAAATAGATAATTTCACCGCAAGTCTCTCTCTCATGTAAATCCAATAATCCAATTAGATGAGTTTTGAATCATTACATGATTTAACTAGATTGTACTCAATATACAACTTGAGAGATGAACAAACTTTCGGTCTATTTTCGAACTTTGGAAAAGGTTCGAAAGTTTGAAAACGGACCCATTAAAGTGAATGGGGAGTGATAGTTCGAAAAGGTTGGATGTTTTACAAACTAACAATGGTAACTTACTGTAAATGGCTGTAGCATCTGGGAAATAGTCTGGGTATCACCAAAAAATGTCAGTATCACCAAAACTTGTTTAAACACTTCATACTTTATGATGGGGCAATTGTCGGGTTTGCGCAAGCAACATTCAAGGGTTATGGAAAATTTGAGGGTTATCGAACGATACTTTAGAGGGTTACCGAAAATAGAACCATAAATTCGAGGGTTTTCAAAAATGAATGATAAATTTGAGGGTTACTGAAAGTAGAAGGTTACATTCAAGGGTTAGCAAACTATACAATCTAGGGTTAGCAGAAACAATCTATACATTCGAGGGTTACCGAAAGTCAAAGGCTAAATTCGAGGGTTAGCGAATGATACATTCTAGACTTAGCGAAAATGATTCATACATTCGAGGGTTACCAAAAATAAATGATACTTTCGAGGGTTACCGAACGATAAATCCTAGGGTTAGCGAACAGCTCGTGAATTCATCCAAACTCATAAAGTTTGGCCCCAACTCACAAATTTTCATTAGGTTTTGCCAAACACATTACATTCAATATAAGGCAAATTTTTGCAAATAAATGACATAGGGAACACGTCCCCACTAATATATTTATGGAGAGAGACAGTGTAAGCTTCTGAACTGGCTGGAAAGCTTACTGATAAGACTGGCTGGCAGGCTGGTTATTGAAATTTCCACACAAGTGTAATATACAGCACTGTCTGTCTCTCTCTCCCTAACGCATGGCTGCTGGGAATGGAAACAGCCTTTAAAAATTCTTCTGAGATATTTAAAAAAAAAAAATTATTCATCAGTAAAATAAAAATAAAATATCCTTGAAAATATTGTCATATATTCTGTAAGTTAAACCTTAAAAACCTTCATTTTGCAGTATAATTAGTTATATTTATATAGTGATCTGGCAGTATTTCTCAGCCATCGAGGGATGATTTTGAAAATGCTTAAATGTAGCTGTTATCATTAATATAATTAATATCAGGTGCCTAACAAAAAGACTGAACAATAGTTAAACAGACACTTTAGAGAGAAATTAACTTTAAAAAATGAAGCAAGCGTAATTAGCTTGAAACTGGAACCCTGTCACAAATATACCCACACTTAACTGTATGTATCACACTGGTCAAGGATTGATTCAGTGTTTAGAGGTTTTTTTGCAGTAGACGGTTACCACATTAAGCTATCCAAGGAGCTGGTCCAGAATTGCATCTAGATAGTTTGTATATCCTTTAGGTAGAATGGGATTTTGTAACCTTGAAAAGGGGATCTACTAGGCATATGGCCAACACTTGGAATACATTCAGATTAATGGAGAAATAAACTTTAAAAACATCCTCTAACATCCTCTAGTTCTAACTGAGCCTGTGTGCTTGAACATTTATATGGTAACAAACCTTCTCATTGACTTTTTATACCCTTATCCATCATTTTGGATACTCCGTCATCTAATTAGGTGACCTCTATATCAGAACCTGCTGGACTGCCAATATGAATGTTAAACAAATAATCAGGGAATTATAGTATATATTATTGTATAATTCCCCTAACACATTTTTCGTTACATGGTGTACATAAAGAGCATGTGTAAAAATGCTTTTAGTACTTTCCTAGTCCGATGGTTCCGTATATAAGCAAGATGGTGTGATTGAGAAAGCATGTAGCACATGTTTCTGCAATAAATCTTTTTTGTCTTTTGCACAGCAGTAGTTCTGTGTCTTCATATGCTACACCTATCTTTAAAGGGCATGTCCACCCCCAAAACCAAATTCTCCCCCACTGCTGGCCCCACTGTGTAGTGTGTAAAAATCCTTACCTTATGTTTCTGCTCCAAATGGTTCACCTGTAATGTCTGCCCAAATTCCTAGAAAGTGAACACCAGGAGCCGGGCTGAAATCATTTCCGCCTCTGAGGTGTCCTCTGAGAGGTTTCTGGCTTGCTCAGTGCATTGCTCGGCCCACTGCTTTCAGTTTCATGCAAGCAGAGGGCTGTGTGTGAATGCCACAGGAAAGAGGCTTTGTAAGTAGAGATTGGGGAAGTTTTTAATAGCTAGAAAATATCAAGGTAATATAGCGGTTGGGGGTGGGAGAGGGAGCCCTACACTACAGAAAATTTTGGAAAAAGGGGTGGACATGCCCTTTAAAAAAAGTCTGATGGTTCCAGCAAGGAAAAGGGTCTTCAGGAACCCTCTTGGCCTAAGGTTGAAAGACCTTTTTACTAATTTCATTCACTCACATTTCCTCTAAGAGGGAAAACGATAGAGAATAAAACTAATGGTCTAATGGCTTCTTCATGAATTAATAGTATAGTAAAGGCCAAGAAACTTCATCCAGGTAATAAACCCTAATTTAACAACAAAAAAAAGTCACTCAAAATGTACCGATAAGTAATTAACAGATGGTAAAAAAAACCCAAACTTCATAAACAAATACACAAACATATAAAACACCAATTATCTACACCAATATATTGTCAGTTTAGGTGTAAAATTCACCAGTTGGTAACATTGATCTTATCCTCTAACTAAGAGTACATGAAATCTAAAAATTCAAAAACAAGGAACAATAAAAGATAAAACTTCCTTCCCCCACAAACCATTTGCTTCTGATGAGTTTCATCTACTGAAATCTGTAATCAAAGAAATACCCAGTCGGCAGTAACCGAAACATAACACGTCATGCAGAATCTAAGGCCAGTTGGTATAGACAGGGCCATATTATTACTAGAAGAGAGAATAATCATTACTATTTTATATCTACTCATTTCTTCATATCTGATTCTTCAAGAAAAGGCTGGTGAAATCAGGCAGATATCCTGCTATTTTTTTCCACCCTTGACAAGGTGATAAAGTGTAGTTCTCTCTATCTGCAGTAATTGAGTAGACTTGCGCTATATCCAACACTTATTTTAAAAACTGCTGATGTTCATTGCTTTTTTGTTGAATGGCTGTGTTAAAATTACCCTGGTGAGGTCTGGATTCATCTTACTAAAATGAAAAAAGGACAAGTTAAAAGAAGAACAAATAAATCTCTTAAACAAACATAATATACCCATGCAAATAAAGAATACCTCAAACAATGAAGTGGTCCCCAGAGTTTTTTAAACCAACTTCTACAGCAATATATTGGGTGAGTGAGTCACAGTTTCTCATGATATGTGTCCAGAATTTAATCTAATTACACAGCAGTGGAGGTCCCAAATGGTTCCATCACAGATGAGCAAAGTGATTCAGCACGTATTCAATTCAGCTTATTTTCATTCAAACTTTATAAATGTGTGGGCAGAGAAAGTGGTAATTCAGACACAAGAGCAAATTGTTTAAAGGGTTACTGTACATACTATCAATAGGGATAGGGAATACACAGGGACATAGTGAGGGTGGACAAGGGATAGAGACAATATAATATATACTATCAATAGGGATAGGGTGATACACAGGGACATAGTGAGGATGGACAAGGGATAGAGACAATATAATATAATATATACTATCAATAGGGATAGGGTGATACACAGGGACATAGTGAGGGTTGGACAAGGGATAGAGACAATATAATATAATATATACTATCAATAGGGATAGGGAAATACACAGGACTAGTGGGGTGGGACAAGGGATAGAGACATATAATATAATATATACTATCAATAGGGATAGGGTGATACACAGGGACATAGTGAGGTGGGACAGGGATAGACACAATATAATATATACTATCATATGGGATAGGTGATACACAGGGACATAGTGAGGTGGGAAAAGGGTAGAGACATATAATATAATATATACTATCAATAGGGATAGGGTGATACACAGGGACATAGTGAGGGTGGACAAGGATAGAGACAATATAATATATATACTATCAATAGGGAGGGTGACCACAGGGACACAGTGAGGTGATACAAGGGACAGAGACAATATAATATAATATATACTATACAATAGGAGGGTGATACACAGACTAATGAGGGTGGACAAGGGATGAGACAATATAATAATATATACTATCAATAGGGATAGGTGATACAGGGACATAGTGAGGGTGGACAAGGGATAGAGACATATAATAATATATACTATCAATAGGGATAGGGTGATACACAGGGACATAGTGAGGGTGGACAAGGGATAGAGACAATATAATAATATATACTATCAATAGGGATAGGTGATAAACAGGGACATAGTGAGGGTGGCAGAGGATAGAGACAATAAATATAATATATACTATCAATAGGGATAGGGTGATACACAGGGACATAGTGAGGGCGGGACAGGGATAGAGACAATATAATATATACTATCAATAGGGATAGGGTGATACACAGGGACTATGGAGGGTGGACAAGGGATAGCGACAAGGGGAAAAATTAGAGTTACTGTCTGTTCTGTATACATTTCCCTACAGTATGTGATTGGGAAACTAGCCCGGTCATAATATTACTATCAATGGGATAGGGTGATACACAGGACATAGTGAGGGTGGACAAGGGATAGAGACAATATAATATATATATACTATCAATAGGGATAGGGTGATACACGGGACATATTGAGGGTGGACAAGGGATAGAGACAATATATTATACTATCAATAGGGATAGGGTGATACCAGAGACATAGTGAGGGTGGACAAGGGATAGAACATATAAATAAATATATACTAACAATAGGGATAAGGTGATACCAGGGACATAATGAGGGTGGACAAGGGATAGAGACAATATATATAATTATACTATCAATAGGGATAGGGTGATACACAGGACAATAGTGAGGGTGGACAGGGATAGAGACATATAAATATAATATATGCTATCAATAGGGATAGGGTGATACACAGGGACATAGTGAGGTGGACAAGGGATAGAGACATATAATATAATATAACTATCAATAGGGATAGGGTGATACACAGGGACATAGTGAGGGGCGGACAGGATAGAGACATATATATATACTATCATAGGGATGGGTGATACACAGGACATAGTGAGGGTGGACAAGGGATAGCACAAGGGAAAATGTAGGAAGGGTTACTGTGTCTGTTCTGTATACTTTTCCCTACAGTAATATTGATTGGGAAGAACTAGCCGTTACCTAAATATATACTATCAATAGGGATAGGGTGATACACACGGACATAGTGAGGGTGGACAAGGGATAGAGACAATAAATATAATATATACTATCAATAGGGATAGGGTGATACACAGGGACATAGTGAGGGTGGACAAGGGATAGAGACATATAATATTACTATCAATAGGATAGGGTGATACACAGGACATAGTGAGGGTGGGACAAGGGATAGAGACATATATATAATATATACTAACAATAGGGATAGTTGATACACAGGACATAATGAGGGTGGGACAAGGAATAGAGACAATATAATATAATATATACTATCAATAGGATAGGGTGATACACAGGGACATAGTGAGGGTGGACAAGGGATAGAGACAATATAATATAATATACTATCAATAGGGATAGGGTGATACACAGGACATAGTGAGGGTGGACAAGGGTAGAGACAATTAATATAATATATACTATCAATAGGGATAGGGTGATACACAGGACATAGTGAGGGTGGACAAGGGATAGAGACAATATATTATATACTTCAATAGGATAGGGTGATACAAAGGACATATTGAGGGTGGACAGATAGAGACAATATAATATAATATATACTATCAATAGGGATAGGGATACACACGGGACATAGTGAGGGTGGGACAAGGGATAGAGGCAATAAAATATATATATACTCTCAATAGGGATAGGGTGATACACAGGGACATAGTGAGGGTGGACAAGGGATAGAGACATATATATAATATATACTATCAATAGGGATAGGGTGATACACAGGACATAGTGAGGGTGGCAAGGGATAGAGACAATATATATAATATATACTATCAATAGGGATAGGGTGATACACAGGGACATAGTGAGGGTGGGACAAGGGATAGAGACAATATAATATAATATATACTATCAATAGGGATAAGGTGATACACAGGGACATAGTGAGGGTGGGACAAGGGATAGAGACAATATAATATAATACTTCAATAGGGATGGGTGATACACAGGGACATAGTGAGGGTGGGAAAAGGGTAGAGACAATATAATATAATTATACTATCAATAGGGATAGGTGATACACAGGGACATAGTGAGGGTGGACAAGGGATAGAGACAATATATATAATATTACTATCAATAGGTAGGGTGACACACAGGGACACAGTGAGGGTGTACAAGGGACAGAGAACAATATAATATAATATATACTATAATATGGATAGGGTGATACACAGGGATAATGAGGGGGGACAAGGGATAGAGACAATATAAATAATATATACTATCAATAGGGTAGGGTGATACACAGGGACATAGTGAGGGTGGACAAGGGAGAGACAAAATAAATAATATATACTATCAATAGGGAATAGGTGATACACAGGGACATAGTGAGGGTGGACAAGGAAGAGACAATATAATAACATATATACATAATAGGGATAAGGTGATACACACAGGGACATAGTGAGGGTGGACAAGGGATAGAGACAATATAATATAATATATACTATCAATAGGGATAGGGTGATACACAGGGACATAGTGAGGGCGGGACAAGGGATAGAGACAATATAATATATACTATCAATAGGGATAGGGTGATACACAGGGACATAGTGAGGGTGGACAAGGGATAGCGACAAGGGGAAAATGTAGGAAGGGTTACGTGTCTGTTCTGTATACATTTCCCTACAGTAATAGTGATTGGGAGACTAGCCGGTACCTAATTATACTATCAATAGGATAGGGTGATACACAGGGACATAGTGAGGGTGGACAAGGGATAGAGACAATATAATATAATATATACTATCAATAGGGATAGGGTGATACACAGGGACATAGTGAGGGTGGACAAGGGATAGAGACAATATAATATATACTATCAATAGGGATAGGGTGATACACAGAGACATAGTGAGGGTGGACAAGGGATAGAGACAATATAATATAATATATACTAACAATAGGGATAAGGTGTGATACACAGGGACATAATGAGGGTGGGACAAGGGATAGAGACAATATAATATAATATATACTATCAATAGGGATAGGGTGATAAACAGGGACATAGTGAGGGTGGACAAGGGATAGAGACAATATAATATAATATATGCTATCAATAGGGATAGGGTGATACACAGGGACATAGGGAGGTGGACAAGGGAAGAGACCATATAATATAATATATACTATCAATAGGGATAGGGTGATACACAGGGACATAGTGAGGGCGGGACAAGGGATAGAGACAATATAATATATACTATCAATAGGGATAGGGTGATACACAGGGACATAGTGAGGGTGGACAAGGGATAGCGACAAGGGGAAAATGTAGAGTAGGAAGGGTTACTGTGTCTGTTCTGTTATACATTTCCCTACAGTAATAGTGATTGGGAAGACTAGCCGGTACCTAAATATACTATCAATAGGGATAGGGTGATACACAGGGACATAGTGAGGGTGGACAAGGGATAGAGACAATATAATATAATATATACTATCAATAGGGATAGGGTGATACACAGGGACATAGTGAGGGTGGACAAGGGATAGAGACAATATAATATATACTATCAATAGGGATAGGGTGATACACAGGACATAGTGAGGGTGGACAAGGGATAGAGACAATATAATATAATATATACTAACAATAGGGATAAGGTGATACACAGGGACATAATGAGGGTGGGACAAGGGATAGAGACAATATAATATAATAATACTATCAATAGGGATAGGGTGATACACAGGGAACATAGTGAGGGTGGATAAGGGATAGAGACAATATAATATAATATATGCTATCAATAGGGATAGGGTGATACACAGGGACATAGTGAGGGTGGACAAGGGATAGAGACAATATAATATAATATAATATACTATCATAGGGATAGGGTGATACACAGGGACTAGGGAGGGTGGACAAGGGATAGAGACAATATAATATTATACTATCAATAGGAATAGGGTGATACACAGGGACATATGAGTGAGGGTGGACAAGGGATAGAGACAATATAATATAATTATACTATCAATAGGGATAGGTGTACACAGGGACATAGTGAGGGTGGGACAAGGGATAGAGGCAATACAATATAATATATACTATCAATAGGGATAGGGTGATACACGGGACATAGTGAGGGTGGACAAGGGATAGAGACAATATAATATAATATATACTATCAATAGGGATAAGGTGATACACAGGGACATAGTGAGGGTGGACAAGGGATAGAGCAATATAATATAATATATACTATCAATAGGGATAGGGTGATACACAGGGACATAGTGAGGGTGGACAAGGGATAGAGACATATTAAATAATATATACATCAATAGGGATAGGGTGATACACAGGGACATAGTGAGGGTGGACAAGGGATAGAGACAATATAATATAATATATAAAATCAATAGGGATAGGGTGATACACAGGGACATAGTGAGGGTGGGACAAGGGATAGAGACAATATAATATAATATATAAAATCAATAGGGATAGGGTGATACACAGGGACATAATGAGGGTGGACAAGGGATAGAGACAATATAATATATACTATCAATAGGGATAGGGTGATACACAGGGACATAGTGAATGTAGGACAAGGGATAGAGACAAGGGGAAAGTGTTAGGAAGGGTTACTGTGTCTGTTCTGTATTCATTTCACCTACAGTAATAGTGATTGGGAACACTAGCCAGGTACCTAATATATACTATCAATAGGGATAGGGTAAAAAAACAGGCACGTTGTAAGGATGGGGACAAGGGACATAAACTCGATTTCTTTACCTACAGAGATAAATGACCCACCATATTAATTAACTGAAATATCAAATGAACAACAAAATAGTAAGAAACTTTATTTGAATAAAATCATCATTAAGGTAAGTTATACATAATGTACAGTAGATTGGATTTACATTAAGGAGTAAAAAAGACTAATACTAAAAAACCTCCTGCTCTAAATAATACAGCAGGTAACAAAGAACAAAAATGCCCTTGGGACAGGAGTCTTATATAATTACAGCACTTTAACCTATTTTAAAACACTGTCTTTGTTTGAGGAGGGGGGTTGTAGTCAACAGTCTTTGGTTGTTTAAAATGTTTTATTTTTTTTTCATTTAAAAACCTTTTTGAATTATTCAAACCCGATCTAAATGCAAAAGACAAAAATCTGACTTCCAAAAGACTACGGGGCTGATGCAAGGTTAAAGGTTAAAATGTTTGTACGTCATATTAATATTCAAAAACCAATCACATTATAACTTTTTACTGGGTCACTGCAGTTAGATAACATCTCATTGGTTGGCACACTGGCAAACGTTCCATCTTTTATTGTGTCAGATCCTATGTGAGTAACCTCTCTATTCTTAAGGCAAAACAATGAGAAATGCTGTTAGATTACCCCAATAGTCTGCAATAATGTCAACAAGCCACTTGTTGGAACCCACCAAGAGAGTTAAAAGGAATATCTAGTTCCTTAGTATGATTTTATTTTAACTGGGGTAGATAATGAATAATTTTATCTCTGAATAGAACAAACTTTTGTGATCTTTTTGTTGCTCTTATCTGGATTCTTTCCCTGATTTAGACTTATTATTGCTTTCTGACTAGATAAAGAACTAGAGCGGATGAAATTGGTTTTCTCCAACTTGATGAACAAAACAATATTATAGTTTCTAATGACATTTCCAGATTTCTTTAGCCATTTAAACCTATTAGGGTCTAGCTATGGAAGTTCAATGTAAATGTTACTAAGACCCCTAAACGCATGTGGCTCCAATTTAAAGGCATTAAGTTTCAGGCTACATGGTAATGCAAAACTTAACTTAGCCAGTTTTGCATTGGACGCCCAATATTATTTCGGAGCATTTTCAGAAATGGCAAAGACACTTGAAATCTAAGGTAAAACTTGATAATTCATGAAGTAGCAGGGGTTAACACTGATTTGACCCCCTTAGTTTTTCAAAAGAAGAGTGATTTGTATACAAAGTTTTGGACTAGTTTGCACGTTTTAATGTGTCTAGGGGGGAAATAGTTTTAATTGTCACTCTATTAGTCAATGACAGGATACAAGAGCTAAATCTATTCCTTGTATTGACGACCAGAGAGGAACTAAAGAAATTATCGATTCCTTGTTTAATTGAAATTGTCCAATAAAAAACTGTCTATGACCAAGCGTTTCTCTACCGAATCCATCGTTACGGAGGCTGGACTGTGACGTATGCGTTTTTAAACTCCTTGATAAAACTGGAAATCCAGCTGAATAACTCTTGTGAGTCTTGATCTGCGTCTTCTCCAAATTTGCGCTAAAAGTAAAATATGGGAAAAAAACGAAAGTAAATCTGAATTCTATCTATACAATGCTCATTATTAGTTAATCCCCTACCCTAGCACAATTTAATTCTGCCAAGGTCCACTACTAAGGACAAAATGGCCGATAACGAGTAGTTATGGATTGCAGTCATAGTTTTGCTACGCAGTGTTTTTTAAGTGTATTGGTTCAGCTACTGTAATTGCATCTGCATAGTAAATGTTCTCATGTGCTCATTAAGAAGAGTACAGGGTACAGATTAACTTGGTATATTAAACATTAATTAATTAAATCATTTATTAAAAGCTTAGTACTCCCACTGCATGTGTGAGATCTTGGATGTTGATCACCTGTGTCTTTAGCCAACCGCACTTGAACCAATTCTCACTTGAACTCAAATAACTGCAAATGAACTAGATCCTTCTATATTTTATGCAATGGGCCAATTAGTTGAAAGCACTCTATACTCTAAAGGGAATTACAGTTACTTACATAAAGGCAGAATAAGTTTGAAAAGAAATAATGTATATAATTCTGTATATTATTATACAACACCTACATTATAACCTGATCTCTCCTGAATGATATGTGAAGAAGCTGGCTGGAAATGGATACTGCTGTATAACGTTGCCCTGCTTTACAGAGAATCCTTTTTTTTTTATATCATACTATATGCATTTAAATGA
This sequence comes from Hymenochirus boettgeri, assembly GCA_019447015.1. Classification (NCBI taxonomy): domain Eukaryota; kingdom Metazoa; phylum Chordata; class Amphibia; order Anura; family Pipidae; genus Hymenochirus; species Hymenochirus boettgeri. The sequence goes on from CM033476.1 coordinate 89,620,224, forward strand.
CTGTACATCTTTGATATCCTGCTTCCTTCCTAAGAAGTGGTTATATGAAAGGGTGCCCCGGAGCAGATGCAGTAGTGGGAGGGGTGTCATGAGGTGGGTGGACCCAGGTAGCCTGGATTGTTGGGTTTAGGCTTGGGGGGAAGCAAAAGGCCCATATGAGAAGCAGACATTTTTCAGTGGTAGCAGCACTGGACGCATATCTGCCCTCCCGATCCATATTTTTCTTTTAGATGGGCTTCCGATCAATCACTGGGGGTAGGAGCAGTTGGTCGCAGAGTGTTAAAATGGGTCTAGGGAGTCCCGGACCCTTAGACGCCATGGGGGGTATGGGGATAGTCAGGACTCTAGTTTAAAAAAAGTTGAAAGTAAGGCAGAAATTTTTCTGCCTACCTGGAGATGAATATTGTCACAGCAAAGGGGACGGCTCCTTGCCAGTCTGCTAGAACAAGTTTGATGCACTAGTTTAATTGGCAAGTTTATAAAAGGAGTTTTTCGATCCAATTGATTATAACATGGCGAAGTTTAAGTTGATGGTCTAACCAGTTGGTTGGAGTGATGGAGCTGTCCAAGGTAAAAATTTGGGGTCAGCAGATTTTTATCGCACCAACACCGAGCTAGGTGGTTCCAGCTGGTGAAGGTGTTTAATTATAATATGAAAGGGCCCTACATCAAACAACAATTTGTCTTGCCATTCAGGGGTGTGTGGGAGGGTCTGATTGAGCTAACTACAAAGGGGGCCAAGGCTAGTTTGGGTCCTACCTTAGTCATGTATATCTGTTTTCTATACATATATTGCTTTACATCTGGTTTTGTTATTACCGTAATCCTGGCTACTAGATGGCAATTTGTACTAGTGTCCCCTGCCTATATATTGGTGTAAGTGAACAGAAAAATGTTACAGTATGTAATAATGAAATAAAACACACTATACTTAGTCTAGTGTGCACAGCGCTCCCTCTTTTACTTTGATACTACTGCGTGCCATAGCCTCTGGAGCACATAGCACTGACTCATTCTATATGACTTTAGCAATTTAGGAACTCTCTGTCTCCTGATTTTTGGTTTAAAAGGTACATAGATATACAAGTAGACTATGGAAATACATAGACAAGCTTTCAATAGATATAATTCACCCATCATCAGACCAAACTGTGGAGATGAGCTACAGTTTGGAAAATAAATCTGGTTACGGAACTTCTGGTTTCTAAAATGTTTTTAAGAGCCAGAACTTTTCGAAAATCACAGCTCAAAACCAGTAATAAAAAAAAAAATCAAAAATCATGTCCGAAAGTTGAAATGGGCTTTCAGATGCCAAAAATCATGGTAGAAAATGCATAAACCTTGGTTAAAAAAAATTGAAAAATTCTGCTCAGTTGTGTTAAGTTTTGAGCTTCCTCGTAGTGAAACCTAACAAATTGGGAATTATATCGGGTGCGCTATTTCCAAAAACGTTTGTTAATGGCCTAGTGCCCTAAAGTATTGGGCGTTAACCCAACATTACATCAGGTTGTTTTTACATTTACTTGACCATAAATGATGAAATGTATAGGCTAAAATATAAACATGTGCAAAAAGCAGGGCTGATTTCTAAACAAATGAAAGAACCACATTCATTTATAAGATTACAGCTCATAAATTTACACAGTTTACATGGTGGGTGCAACATTTTACTTTAGACATAAGGCAAACCACACACAGGCATTCAGATGATAAAATCTTACTTAACAAACATTACTGTAAAAATTTCAACCAATTCATTGGATGCTTTGGGGTCATTAGCTGATCTACAGGCAAAGTGCTGCATTTTGCAAGAACCTTGACATTGCAAGACATAAAAACTCAGAAATGATGTGAAACAAACATAAAACTATTTCAATGACCTTTCTGCTTAACATTCTGGTTTGTTTCAAGAGAGAGAATCAAGAGAGAAAAATATTATTCTCCCTCTTTACAAGGCACTGGTAAGGCCTCATTTGGAATATGCGGTGCAGTTTTGGAATCCCATATACAAAAGGGACATCTTGGAAATGGAAGCAGTCCAGAGAAGGGCAACTAAATTAATAAGGGGAATGGAGGGGCTTGAATATGCAGGCAGATTAGACAAGTTAGGGCTGTTTACATTGGAGAAGCGGCGGTTGCGTGGGGACATGATAACCTTATAAAAATATATTAATGGCCCATACAGTGAACTCTCTGGTGCATTGTTCACTAATAGGTCATATCAGAGGACTCGTGGACATCCTTTAAGGTTGGAAGAAAAGAAGTTTCATCTTCAAGTTAGGAGAGGTTTCTTTACAGTGAGAACGGTGAAACTGTGGAACTGTCTTCCAGCAGAGGTGGTAATGGCAAGTTCATTGAATAACTTTAAAAAAGGCCTGGATAAGTTTCTAAAACTAAAAAATATTGAGAATTACTGGTATTAATGCATATAGATCTGGTTGATCCAGGGATACTTTCCGATTGCCGTTTGGAGTCAGGAAGGAATTTTTTCCCCCCTTTTTTAGCTGGGGTTTTTTGCCTTCCTCTGGATCAACTGTTAGGTAGGGTTAAAAAAAAAAAAAAAAAAAAAAAGGGAATAGGTTGGACTTGATGGACGAATGTCTTTATTCAACCTTAATTACTATGTTACTATGTTACTATGTTTCAAAAAGAGAAATCATTGTTAACACTTTCTTTGCTATTTGGAAATTCCATCACACAAGCATTAAAGTAAACGAGTCATAGAACTTAAACTTATAGCTTTAGAACTAAGTAAACACACAAGGAAACAGGGAATGCATGGGACAAAATAATGTTAAAATAAAGGGTCTCAATATGAATTATTTATCTGTTATATGGGGGGGAAATACTCCACAATGTAGAAGGATTCTTGGTAGACCTGTTTGTTGTGTTTATGCAAGGTCAACGTACATGTAACTACTGCATGGAAATGAAGCCTTAAAAGAACTGTCTATTTTGGGGTCAGGCTATTGCACTTTGTCCAACTGAACAATCTTGAGTAGAGATGGTGAACTCACTGAAAATCCCCAAGTGAATCCATTGTCAATGGGAGTTAAAAGAAATCTGAAAGTTTAGCCTAAAATTAAGGCATAAATATCAATGGGACTGTATATAGCTTAGGGACATCAGAAATGATCTGGGGGGAAAAAGTCCAGTACCGAAAACATGTGCTTCCTGTTTTGTCATTCCGCGTAGTATTTTCCAGATTTCTAGACATTTTGAAAATTGCCACTTTGCAAATTCAAAATTGCTAAAAATTTGCAATTTTTTATGTTTCCATAATTATTGAAAACTGTTCCGCAGTTCAAAAAAAATCCAAAAAAGTCAGAAATCTGCATTTCTTGGGAATCCACTTCAGGACCAGTTTCGGGTCCATTTCTAGTCTTGAGCAATTTGGCCAGACTAATAATAACAATTCTAGAGCTTCTATGTATTGCAAATTCAAGCTTCTCTATGACATTGACAAAATGTTCTTAAAAGGGTCACAGCGCCTAAACTTGCCTGATTAAAATAAAAATTAATATATATATATGAAAATGGTTTGTTGTGTGTAATGTTTGAAATTTTATAATCTTCTTTTTCCTCTCTCAGTCATCAGCGAGTTTACCCCATAGGCAAAAATAAAAATGAAAAAACAATATTTACCACTGCCACCCCTTTTACTGCAAACACAAGGCATTAAAATTTAAAGGGCATGTCCACCCCCAAAACTAAGATTTAACCCCATACTGGCCGCACTCTGTAGTTTAAAATAAACCTTACCATATATCTCTGCTCCTTATGGTTATCGTGCAATGCCTTATCAAAGTTCAGGAAACTGAAGAGTCCAAGCTGTCAGTGAGGCATCCGGTCCTTGCTGCTTTCTCGTCCTCAACAAGGGCTGTGACATGCGCAGTCCCTACCCCCCCCCCCCACACACACACACCATCCACATCCAGCCATCGTTGCACCTAGTGTGAAATCCTTTGGGGGTAAGGTAGGTAACCCCTGCCTGCCCCCAACCGCCGCAATATTTCTTTGAAAAAATCCCCCTCTCTTCCGCGGCGTTTCTAGTGATGTCAGTCACATCTGTGATTGGCTGCCTCTCAGTCAATCACAGATGCGGCTGATGGTCCGGCCCCTGCTTGAAACTTCCTGTTGGATTGGATCACCACGGGAGAGAAGGCTGTGTAAGTAGAAATCTGGAGATATTCTTAAAGAAATATTGCGGCGGTTGGGGTTGGGTAGGGGTTACCTACCTAACCCCTAAAGTTTGTTTTGGGGGTGGACATGCCCTTTAAATAAACATTCAATGAAGTATCTCATGGAAAAGGCAAACCATACGTATTTGCTAGTGGAGCTCAGCATAGGTTTCATGAAAAATTTACACTCTCTTTAGATGTAACGGTATATAATAAAGAAACAGCTTTCTAAAATATGATACCGGGAGTGGTGTTAACCACTTGCTTGGTTAACAGAGGAAGTTCCTGTGTCAATAGACTATATGACACCCTTCTCACTTGTGATCTGAGCCAACTAAGAGACATCAGGTTGACTAATTGAATGTTATGTCTCTGTAGGCACTTTTCAGAAACACAATACTATGTTCATTTAACCGTCGGCATCAAGTTCCTCCCTAGTGAATCCATTTAAATAACATTTTCAAACTACATTAGTTTCACTTTAAACCTATGTGTACGTGTCAAAGGAGTTAATGATATCGACTACAGTGCCCGGACATCGTCTTTAACACAATACATTCAGGAAAAGCACATTCTGTAGGCTGATTCCAATTAAGGAAGAGCGGACAGATTACTCAGAGTATTTTAGATCTGGTTGGACAGTTTGACCATTTCTGGTTAGCTGGGAAAAAGTCAGGTGTAATTAAAATCAATAGGAACATTGAAAAATGAATTGAAACAATTACCTGTCCATCTCCTTGGAACAGATCTAGAGCAACAATGACATTAAAACACAATTGTTCATGTTGAGGAGACCAGAGAGTTCCATTACTTGCATGTTTATATATTAGTAAATTATAATCCATAAAGGGAACCATATTTTATTTAATGGATTAGTCTAGGTATTTTTAAACGCTGAGTACGGAGTCCTATCTGTAATAAGAACTGATAAGGTCTGGAAATAATCACTTTATTTAAGCTTCAACTTTTCTGCAAACCCTAATTTTGCACCTGTAAGGGTTAAAAAAACAAGAACCAGAGAAAGCCTCCCAATGGTGGATAAATGGGCCAGTTTATATGTGTGTGTCTAAATAAAATGTAGTTATCCAGAACTGTGCCATTTAAATTGGTCTGATTTAAGATGAGATTGCCTTAAGCTGGGTACACACAGTGGGATCCTTCGTCCCGACCAACTGATTGCCACTAGCAACTTATTGGCCAGGATGAAGAAATGGCGGTTGTGTAAAAAGTAGTTCGCCCAACTGAGCCATGGTTTTCCGACATGCCAGATCGCCCATTCATCTAATTCAGGTGCATGAATGGTCAGTCTTGGGCCACCCCAAACCCATGCAATTTTTTTCTGAAAAGTGAACCATAAATTAGCAACATGATGTGAAACAATGCATGCCCCATTGCTATCATGATCATTTGCAAAACAAGAAAAACGAATAAACATTTTACCAATACTTCCGAGTACAGCTTTTTCAGTTCGCAGGATTTTTTAGACAATTCATCCCGTTGGGTACCAAAGGTATGAAGGATGTTCTGTTAGGACAGAGAAGGCTACATTATTATCAGCCCAACATATGATAGCATTGTTGACAAACAGTAAATAAAAATATAGAAAATTATTTTTAAAATAATCATTCTCAAACCAATGAATAGCCATACATTGATTTATTATCGTTCACTTTTCCTCTAGCAAGATGAAATCTACCCAACATTTCTGGTGGAAAGTAGACCATTGATCGCTAATTCCTGATCAGCTGGGATTTGGGAAATGTCATATAAAGCATCATCACTCAATCTACCTGCATATGGCGAGCTTAAGGAAACAATATGCCTGATCTTAATCAATTTGGAATAAACATTTGCTTTGATTGCTTTTAAACATCTATTGAAAAATGAATATGCTTCTCAAGAGGGTTTTAACAATGAAGGTTATTCTTATTCAGGCAATCTTATATATCTGCGTATTTATTAAAACAGTAGGTGCTGCCATTTTGATTAAAATGGAGCAGTTCAGAGCTATCAGTTGAAATAGGACACTGACAGGAAGATGCAATATCTCATGCTAAGGGGAGAAATGAGTGCAATACCCATGCTAACTGATGTAATATAGGGTAAGCGTTTTTTTTTATTCATTATGCATTGCTTGCACCCTTTCCAAAGACTTGGAAAAAGCTCAGTGCAAGCGATGCAATAAATTTAGAGATAATTGCACACATTTTTGCACCAAATTTAAAGCCTTTTCAATTGTGGCTTTAAAGTCGTGCAAAAGGTTGCAACTTACCTCTCGCATTCACATGATGCAATAACAGTCGCAAAGTGGTTACTACATCGCAGGAACAAGTGCAGGTCAGTTGCGATACTGAAATTTATTGCATCGCCCCCTGAGTTGTTGTAGTAGTCACCTCTAATCTCTAATATCTTCTATAAAATTGAGTGTAAAAATTTTTAGTGAGCAGCTCTAATTTCTATAAATGAGTGTGATATAGGAAAGTCTTCTATAAGGCCTTCTGTAGTAGAGATGTCCGAACTTCGCAAAATCCAGTCCACTCGAGGAGCCGCGAATATTAGAAAAAAATCGAAAATTCGAAGATCCGCGAGCGGACCCATTAAAACCTATTAAAATTCGAAAATATGAGGACTCTTCGAAAATACAAGGATTCTGCGAAAATACGAAATCTGCGATTTCTCGTATTTTCCCGTATGTTCGAAAATATGAGAAATCCCCGTAATTTTGAAAATTTTCGAAAACGCGGTTCGGAAAAGTTCGGAAGGCGGAAAACCGGAAAATCTGCGATATCGGCCGTTCGCGAAAGAGGTAAATCTGCCGCGGATCCGGGTTCGGATGCGCGAACTGGCCCATCACTATTCTGTAGGGTAGTTGATTTTTATTTTATTCATTCATTTACATTGTCTCATATGTGTAAAATATAATCAAGTCCCTAATATTTTTTTCTAAATTCCAAGTTATACTAACTTGAGTTCTAAATAAGTTCTAAGGTTTAAAGGAATGAAGGAAGGAGAGAAAAAAAGTGTTAATAAAGGCAATTTTCACTGAATTATAGGGGAAGTAATTCATTGATCGCTCCCACATGTAACGTGTTAATAAATATCCCCCTGAGTGCTGTGAAAGACACTTTCTAAGCTGGAGTGATAACAAGGTGATTAGACAACAGACTAGTTGTAATTATTGCTACTGAGAAAGAACACTTTAATGGAATATTTAAAGGTAATGACTAAACAGTCAGTGTTGGCAGCTTGATTAAGGAATTTGTACAATGCACCAACAATGCACTTTAACATTTAAGATGGAGAAGCAAATTCCAAGAGATATCAATGATATGCATGGTGGTGGAGGCAGATAACGCTTATCGATTGATGTCTGCATTCTGTATTTTATAGTACCTGGAGACAGGTTCTGTCAGGGACTGGAGGGAGGGGTGAGTATCTATAATTTGTATTTCAGACACATCGCTGATTTAACGAGACAATTTAGAGAGAATGCAGTGTCAAACTGAATCAATAGATAAAGTGCAACACGGGGATAGTATTGTTATAGTTGACAAGCGCAGAAAATAGAATTTTAAGGTCGGCCATAAAAAAAGAAATGTTTTTCAGTAAATAAGGATTGTATACATTTATATTTCAACATTTCTAATTACTGTGTTAATATTTACAACTTTCCGTTTTTAAGTTATGAGAACATTCTTTGATTGAAAATATTCCTTTAATGGTATTTTTGGGAAGGCCCCAATACTGTCTGCAGATATTCCCTGCATATCTGTATAATCCCTTTGATCACATGTGTAAACATGACTATCAGTAGAAATATTGTCTGTCAATGCCACAAAATGAAAATCCAATGGAGACAAGACATAAGGAGTGTAGTTTAAATCTAAGGCAACTAAAACCAGAATGTTCTAAAGAAACTGTTGAAGGAGGATAGCAATCTTAGGGAAGTTAATTACGTTAGGTTCCATGTGATCGTACAGTGTTTGGAACTTTGAGTGCCAGAACCAGTTTTCGACAGGAAAAATCTCAATAGTTCCATGTCGAACTATTTCAAATGGGGAACTGTGTGTTGAAAACTGTGTTGAAAAGCCTGGGCCAAGATATATATTTTAAAATCACTGATGGGATAGCTATTATGAAGAATTAAATTATAACATGGCAAGGGATATGCATTTATCACAACTTTAAAATAGAAAAATCATCTAGGCACCTCTTCTGAAAATGGTACACGCAACAGAAAGGTATGGGGCAACCTGACATGTTTGATGACCATATTTATGTCAGAAGAACAGAAGAGATAGAATTATAGGACTCAGACTGACAACACCTACCGTCAAATCTTTGAGAAATTGAGTCTCGCTGACTGATCCCTTTGGAAGTTTGCTCTTGAAAGATTTCCGGTACTGAATTATCTTATCCAGTTCTTTAGTTATAACTGAAAAAGAGAGGGCAAAAACTGAATTCAAATTATAAGTTTTTATCATAAAATGGCTTCATATTGGAATTACAGTTGACTAATAAATAGTAATAAATCCCGGTTTCAAAACAAACCTAGATTTGATTCTGAACTACTGGTTTTATCAGAAAAAAAATCCGTGGATCCAACGGATTTTGAGACATTTTCTAAACTTAAACTTACCGTCAAAAAAATGAAAACTTGAAAATACCATTTCAAAAATTTCTATCGGAAAATCGAAAACATCAGTCGAAAACTTGAAAATTCTATTGAAAATGCAAAAATTTCAGATTCATTTTAATTTTCGGAAACTTCTATCAGTTCTACGGAACCGCTATCCCAGCGAAACTCTGACACTTGATCTGGTGCTAGCATTCATCACCAAAACTTGGAGCAAGCAAAGGATTTGTTTGAGGAAACAAAATAATAATAATAATAATTGTGCAAGTTAAAATAATAACTAATCTAATACTTAGAAGAGTAAAAAGTTTCCAAAACAAGAGTTCTTCTTATACTGATTGAGGATACTTTGAGGATGGTAGGTCACTTTTAAACATAGGCACAAAGAAGATTTGTTGTCTTTATTGATTCTTCGCTAAACACAAGTCGATCGATAAACACATTTTTTTTATCCTGAGAGTCAACCGGTTATTTTCTGCCTTGGTGAAATAAAATTAAATAGAGAGTGAGGAAAAAATCTTATAGTGAGACATTCCATTCCCATTTCTCAGCTGGATCAGACATGGAAGAATTAGTACTTGTCTGTGTTATTGTGCAGGGCAAATTATTTGTCGGCAGTATCATTGCACGTGAGAATGTTCTAACAATATTGACTATACTAAGATGCTTGTTTGTTAAAGTCTCAGCTTGCTATATTGATAAATGCTTTTCCAAATTTCAGAATAATGAGACTGGATAAAAGATTTGTCACTAAAGAAAGATCGAGCTTTAAGGAAATCTTACTAATTGCCCATATGTTGTGATTTGTCTCATTCTGCTAAATTTTTCTGCTTTCCCAGTTAAGGATTTTATATCCGTCCTTTTCTATTGTTTTTCCTTTTATTTCCTTCTCCTACACTGTTTAGTAGTAATTCTTTCTAGCAAAAGCATAAAAAAAGCTTTGGAATTTCCATTAAAAAAGCTTTAAAAAAAAGTATTTAGGTCATCTATATCTCGTGGATAAATAATGGATTTTATTTCACATAAGTGACAAGGTTTCTTTCTTCTGCTCTGTCTCTCTGGATTTATACAATAGAAATGGTAAAACCCAAAGGAGTTCTTGAATGTTTTTTCTTTAAACAGACTTTTCTTCACCTATTTTACAGCTTTATAGGTTCTTACTCTAATGTTGGCACTGGCAACTAAAAGAACATCCACACTTCCGATTTTACATTAGTTTGTGCGGCCATCTTTGCTATGTGTGTTTGGAAACCTTGTGGCAGGTACGGGGGTTGATGAATCCGAACCACCCATTTCCTGTGATGAGTTCAACTTTAGCTTGATCCATTTATCTGACTGGTATTCCACTGTGTGTAGTAGCCCATTGGGGATTGTTCCAGTTGGAAGTGAAGGGTTCGGGGCACCGGAACCACCAATATACTTTAGTAAGTGTAGATAGTATACAACAACTTTTGAGTTTTTAAGGGAATCGATCGTTCTCCCCATGGAGCTGAATGATGGGGAAAAAATGAAGCATTATTGACATCACTGTGGAAAGTTCATAATTTCAACTGATCCAGTGATTAGTCTTATTCTGCAATCAGCCAATCTGCATGTTCTGATTAAGACTATGTACAGAGAGCCCTAAATGCCTTTTTCCAACTTAAAGTCACGTTAACCCATGTACCAAGGGTTAATGTGACTTTAAGACATAACTTACAATGGTTGCGTTGGTGCGCAAAGACTGTGTCGCATAACCGCCACAAGGTATGTACCAAGCCGATAACGACTCAGTAAGACAGAATCTTTTAAGATTCGGAATGGGTAAACCCCATTTGCTATACACTGAGAGCCGCTATCAGCTCAGTGCATTGCCTAAAGGATACAATTAAGAGCGATACTGGCTCTCCTTGCATAGCCCTATAAATGCATGTCTGTGATTGGGTTGTAAGTTTTTGGGGGGCAGGGTCTGATTCAGATATATAAACTACCTATTATATTCTTGAGAATATGTTCAGTGCTCTATATGAAGATAAATAATAATATGGCAGGTAACACAGTGTCTACTCCTACCGTTGTGTAAATTTATTTCAGCAAGTTCAATGTTTACTGTAAATTATACAAATGATAGAATTAAGCAACGTGGCATATACCCATATAAAATAAAGGAATTATTGTTTGATTCTTGTAGAAAAAAATATTTTTTATTAGTCAATGATTAAAGACGGTAGAATTGCTTCACCTGGATAACCAACCGGAAGTCATAAAACACCAGTATTTACGTACCGTCAACCTCTGCACTCAGACCTTTGACGGAAACTAAGAAGAAAGGGAAACAGAACAGGGCATTTTAATGGATTTAATCAGTGCACTTTAGGCCGATGTTTTTATGAACACGATAGAATATTGTTTTTATTTGCTTACCACCAGGAACAGCTTCAAATTCTGTCAACTCTAGAGAAAATTTAGCCAAATCAGGTTCTTGTAACAGGATCTGTTCAACAAGGGCATGAAGCAAGGTGAACCTTTTCTCCTTACTTACAAGATGGGACATCTGTGGGCAAAATCAAAAGGTAATTGACAGGCTAGGCAATCAATCTCCGAGTAACACAAGAATTAAAGAAGACTGTGTTCATCCGTTACATCTCAACATGACAGATATTAGCTCTTTTCTAAGACAGGAATATCTTCAGTCTATTCATTGTCTGTGGATAATATTTTGTGAGAAGCCTGACCCAAATCTAAAACTTAGGCTGGGTACAAACCATTCAGTATTTCTTCCTGGCCAACCATTCGCACTAGCGAGTGGTCAGCCAGAACCTATCACTGTTAGTCGCAGCAAAAGTATGCATCGACCAATCATGAGGCCTATAGGGGATCACAAGATCATCCATGATTTACTGGCATACCCAATCGTGGGTTAGTCCAATCCAGAACAGCAACCTATATCAATCATGGCCACCGGAAAAATATTTTTTTTCGAAAAATCTGCGTGTGTACTTAGCCTTAGAATCAGTAGAGTACAAGTAGAATAGATACAGAAAATGGTTTAAAGGTCAGAAAATGCCAATTAAAATGATGAACAACTTTGTCTTTGTATATATCTCCAATATAAAGATAAACCTCTGTGAAATCAATACAATATTTCTCTATAGAAAGCCCTTCCCTTTTACTTAAAATCAGACTCCCTTTAGCACAGGTAGACACAAAGTATCTGATTGGTGAATTTCTCTCTCTCTCTCTTTCTGGGTGAATCCCATTGAGCGTGTCTAAGGTCACTGAGCTAAGGAAAGGGCAGTAACTGCAGGGATTTCTATACTTAAAGATTTTATTGTGCATCTTTGATTAGGGATTTCATAGAAAGACAAGGAATACATTGTTTTAATCAGCAGTTTTCTGGCCTGTATGTGAGTTTGATGCACCAAAAATAAGAGTGATAAACGTCACGCAGCTGGAGAATGCAATGTAACAAACAACAGCGACAGCTTCTGCAGGACCTTTTAATGGCAATTATATGTTAGAATGCCAATGCACTAAGTTACTTTGCTCTATTACAATGCTATAGTGATACCACCAGAGAGCGATAACAGTTCTTGGTGAATTACCCTGAATGTATTCTTGTTTAAGGTAATATATCTGCATTACGAATACAGCATTTAATTCAGTTAGTTATTGCTCTGTTACAGACAAAGTACCATCTATTATCCATCGATGAGTTCCATTTATTCGCTGGCTGCCCTATATATACATATCGTGGTTTTTCTACAGTGGTGTGAAAAACATTAATAGGGGAATACCATGATTTCATAACTAAATGACACATTTGTAAATTAACACAATCCCGATAAGATATAATCTAAGAAAAGGTTCTTGCAACGACACCTTAAATTCACTTTGATCATGATAAATACCCTTAATATAGGAATGAAACAATGGCTTATAGTGAATCGTCAGATGAAATACAATAAATACAGTTTAAATCTCATGTGCTTTAAGTATTTACTCTGATTCTTTCAGAGTTTCAAGGGACCAAAGGGAGGTAGCGCAGCAAAAAACTGAATTAGGATACATTCTTCTTAGTGATGGATGAGGTATTGGGTACAATAGAACAAAGATTCCAGCTGTGTTCTGAAATGATCTGAGGAGCAATAAATCATGGATTGACTCAAACGCTTGGCGCGGTACAGCACGGTATATGAATGTATCTGCTATGAAGTGGGGCATTAGCATGGGAGGTGGAAATCTTCCGTTAACGCATGCACAGCCCCACGTGCCGAGTACAATATAACGGTTGAGTAATGACTTGAAAAATAGAACAACTCTTGAATAAAAAGTCTATGATGGAGGAATCTCTCCAGCACTCACTGTAATGAGACAGAGTCCAATTACAATACTGAGTGTTCCCTACAGTAGGTAACTCATATCTGATTAGGTAGGACCAGTGCTACTGATATCAAATTGATTGTCCTGCTGTGTATTGCAGAAATCTTAAGATAAAGAGGCAACAAAAAAGGCGCCATATTGTTTCTATTAGATTTTAGAACATATGAAGGAGTAAGAACATTTGTAAATTCCTTCACGGGACTCAAATTAAATATAATTATAACGTGTTACAAACCAGATATACAGACCAAGAAATAGTATAGTAATACACCATGAGAGTATAGTTCTCACAAGCTATACTCTCATGGTGGACTGTGAAATTGAAAATAAATAATTTCTGGAAACAGCCCAAACACATTCAAATAAAAAGTGTGTCAGTTTCTTTTAAAAGTTATAGGGGGTGATGTAATAAGTGGGGTTTGGGGGTTAAACCAACACATCCCAGTGGAATATCGATTTCAGTCACCTTAAAAAATGACCATTTCAAGAAGCCTCCACTACATGAAATGATATGAATCTGAGGTAAACAAGGTTACGATTTTAGCAGCTATCGATCTCGACAACACTTAATGATACAAAAGTTGTCAATAAAGCCAGCAGGAAACGACCATAATAATGGGAAATCCCAGTTGATATTAATCATAGGTGTAAAGGTTTCAACAAACCAATGGACTATGATCAGTTTAGTGCCATATGTATGTACAGTATTTACTGTAGGATTGTTACATATTATTTGCTGAGAGATCCCCATTGCTATACATGAATTTCTGGTTAAAATCCTTATCTGCAGTGCAGCTGTGATTGGACAACAGATGAACCAATCAAAAGGTTATCAGTAACAGCTAATACCTGGGCAACATTATATTTTCCTAGTAGAGCATGCAAAGTTGACCGGATATTTCCAATGATCTAACCCACACCTGAAATTTAACAGACCTTCAACCTCCTACAACTCCCAGCATTCTTAGACTTCCTTCTGTAGTTGAGGAATCCTGGGAGTTGTAGTTTTCAAACATTCAGACTTATGTAGAAATGTTTACCCATACTAACCAGTCAAACACCTAGGTCCAGATGCCTGCTGCTTGGCTGTACATAAATTAGTACAGTCTGCAGTAAGTATCAGTGCTAATTTGTTATTATTTCTGCACCATTGGGGTTTATACAGTAGGTCTTCACAGACTAAAGAACCCAGATTTCCTGGTTAGGATTTTACTCCATTTAGGACCCTTGCCACGGCAATTCATAAAAACCCACCTTCAGTAGGGAGGTTAACCGAAATCCTTTCACTTTTTCTTTGCCTGCATTTTCATTTAGGTAATTCCCAATCGTCAAGATATATTTCAGGACCTCAGAGAAACCCGGACTCTTCAGTAGCTGATTGCATGCTAGAATTTTGTAGGACAGAAGCTGGAACAAGAACAATGTAAGAATGTGTGTGTAGCGATTCCTGTTTACGCCTCTGATTGATAGACTGCTTATTAGTTTTTATCCCTTTATTGACAAGGTAGTTGGACAACATGAAAACATTTATGTCAACCCTAAACTTGGCCCCAGTATCAATGATGCAAAGTGGTACATCCACTGCTACTCAATTGTATTGTGCATCTGATTGAACAATGTATGGGTAGCCTAAAGCTAGGTACACACAGTAACGATAAAGCTTTATCGTTATGTGTGCATGTTCGTTTCACGAATGAGCGCGTGGCCGCCGAACGATCGGGTCGGCCGAAAATTTCCATCGGCCGTGCTAGACTCCATATAGAGGAGTCTAGCGCGGCCGATGGAAACACACAGTCCCGAGCGTGTGTATGCAGATCTTTGAAAGATGGCAGACAGGATCTTGCAGATCCTGTCTGTCATCTTTCAGAAATCTGGACTGTGTGTACCCAGCTTAAGAGCCAGTAATGCTACTTACAGTAAGTTCTTTTGTGCCTACTTGTTACCCTTTTGTCAGTTTATAATGAATGGTGTTATAACAGTATAATAGGCTTATCCCATTACTCACCGGCTGAATATCTTTCATGCATGAGGGTAATTCTCTAATGGAGAGTAAGATGTCAAGTCTTGAACCCACGTCTGAAATTTTGCACATCTTTTGGAAACAGATATAAAATGAATACAAAAGAAAGCAACAGAGAAGAAAAGAAAGGATTGAATCTAATTTAAATTGAATATAAAAAGCTATTTAACATAAAGTGCTGAATACAGTAGCTAAACTCTATGGTATGAAAGGACATCCCCATCCTTAAAACAAAAAACAGGTCACTTGTCAGTCAGCGGCCCCTATATTTAGCACTTTAAAATATTGACTTTTGGGAAAGATAAGGCAGCATTCCAGCACCCAAGATGGGGTATCACTGGATGTCCTGTGTCTCCTGTGATCCCACAACAGCTGTGTAAATAGGGCAGCTTTACAGTCCACGTCCAATCAGTGAAGTGGGTCAACAGCAGAAACATTCAACCTTAAGAACCTCAAGAACCTCAAAAATATAAAGTTAAGGCAGCAACCTCAAGTGCTTACCTACAAGTTAGTAAATTGGATTCAGTTCCCCATGAAGCTAATATTAAAGTAAGAAAATCCTATGCAGAGGTGTCAAAGTGTCAAAGTATCATTTGGTTGCTTGTGGACCAACTGTTTGGAATTAAAAGGAAATACACTGAAATATGATGAGTTGATTTTGACCATCAAGTTTCATTTCCATGTATCCTTCACATGCAATTGATCTCAGAAGGAGTCTGGCCAATTTGTCACATATCCAGTCCAGTAGCGTCCAAACCATTTTGTCAGTGCTGACTGATTAACAACCATTTCAAGGAGTTACTTTAGTTAAACCTGCCCGGGAACATTTCTAGAATTTCTTTGTGTCTGTTTTTGTCTTATTTTTAAAAAGTTCTTACCTCCAGCATGAACTGGTCTACAATGTGTAATTCAGATATGGGACCTTTAAAATTCAGATACATATTTTTGTCTTTCATTGTCGGTACATATCTGTGGTACAAAACACAAAAACGATATTTAGGAATTTGGCCACTTTACATGAATTTTCTTCGCAGCCATTGACTCTTTTTAATAGACTTTCTTTGATTAGTGTTTGACCACCCACATTATACAAAAACCTCCGTATTCCTAGCAGGCAGTGACAAAAACAGTCAATTATATTGACCAGGAGCCTGCTGTTGAATGAAGTTCAAATTTTATTTCAAAAGGCAAAAGTTAACATTTTCAGCATTGCATATTACCAATAAAATCAAATTTTACTGTAAATATTTGGGGTGATGGGATATTAATTTATTGTATTGCTGAGATAAAATCCATTTGACTCTGCTTATCAGTAAAAGGATAGTAAAAGATTACCCAAGGTTTAACAAACTATTTTTAAATCCCTTTAAAAACTGACAGTATGTTTGATAGCCATTGGACCTTTGTCCTGGGTCTATTCCAGCATAACAACACAGTTCCAAAGGGTTTGTAAATGACTGATATTATATTTAAAGCTGTATTATGTTGTGTTCTCTAACGGTACAAATAATTGTGTACGTAGAAGCACCATTTCTTTTTTTTTTCTTTATTATAATTATCAACAGCAACGTGCCAAGTAATGGTTTTTCATTAATACGGAAGGTCAGAATTATTCCTATTTAACCCTTTCCAGGATCCAAACCATTTTGAAAGCCCCCCAATTTAGGAGTGCTCATCCTGTCATATTTGAAAGTTATCCTGGAATAATAACCAGTGGTCATTTTAATAAACATGCTTGTTAATTTCTAGTAATAATATAGTAATCATGTCTTAACATTGGAAATCTCATTCACTTATTAAATAATTGTGGTTAGAGTCGAGAATATTTCATTATGAGCATAAGAAAACATTTCTGCAGTGTAAAATGGAATTCTTAATAATTCACAAGTTCCTCTGATACCTAAAGGCAGTGATTCTCAAACTATTTCAGACTGTGATACTTGGCATTGCAAATTTTTCTTGTGGCACTTTCTGTGTTCTTAATGTTGGGCTCAATATTGTAATTACCCATATTTTATGCAATTTACAGTGTAGTTTGTAAGCAAATTTAATTATAATAAATGAAGTGTTAATTTACTCTACATTGACTAAACTGAAATTGTATTACTATATTTATTTTTAGAGTACAACATAACAAAAACGGAAGCTATATTGATAAAAATATTTCCAGTGCCTTACCTCTGAAGGCATCCAGTGTACCCTGGCATACCCTTACAGAAAACCTGATCTATAGCATCCAGTGTACCCCGACACACTCTTATAAACAAAGTGTATCTTGGCACATTCTTTCAGAAAACCTGATCTTTAGCACACATTGTACTCTGGCAAACATTTTAAAGGGTATCTCCACTCATTTTTATAAGTTTTGGGAATCCAGTTCTATTGAAGAACGGGAGGTAAAGGAGCATGCGCATAGATCGCGCATGCGCATAGAAGACAAGATCCGTCGGGACCTGTCAGACCAAGCGCCGGGGGAGCGAGCGAGCTCCTGTCTGTTCTATTGAAGAATGGAAGGTAAGGCACAGCTCCTTTACCTCCTGTTCTTCAATAGAGCTGGATTCCCAAAACTTATAAAAACGAGTGGAGATACCCTTTAAGAATCCCTGATCTATTGCACACAGTGAACCCCTGCTCACCCTTTCATAAACCCTGATTTATAGCACCCAGTGTACTCCAGATTTTTCCAAAAATCCGAAGACATAACTTGCTAATTTCAAACATCTCTAGAAACTATGAGTTGATTTCTATAAGAATTTTGTATTTACCTTCTCAGGTTTGTCAGGTTTTTATCAGATAATCCACCATCTTTCTCATGGATTATTAAAAGTTTTTCTTTCAGCTGCCCAGGTTCCATTCTGATACTCTTTAGAACAATATCTGAATCAGGACACAAAGATACATTAAATCTAAAAATTCTAGAATCTTGAAACTGCTTTTAGGTAACCTCCCACAAAATCTACACAACCCATGAACAATGGCAGACAAATCCTGTCCAAACTCATTCCATTAGTGGAATGGCCAATCGGATTTCTGGAATGGCCAGATGAAGGGTGACCTGAAAGGAGCTTAGCACTGGTGATGTCCTTAGAATTTGAACATTTGAACAACCTGCATTGCTATAATAAAATCAAAAGATGCTTTACCCAAATATTCTTGCAACCCAGAATTAGCATAATGTATTCCTTGAATAAATAGTTTCTGATTTTCTCTTTTGAGGTTGGAATACCTAAGTTCAGACTGGATTTGTCTGCCATTTTTCATAGATGAAGAGAGTTTTCACATCTTCTGTGTAAGACGACAATTGGGGGAATTAACTGCCAAACTGAGGCTAAAGTTGCACCAAATGATTAGCATTCCTTTCTTGCAAGTGATTCAATATTCCTTTTGCATGCATTTCTGAATGACTATTTAGCTATCAGCCTTTCAGGATTTGCTCAGAGCCACAAAAGGGATATTGAATCTCCAAAAGGAGATCTACCCAAATCAATGATTCAGAGCCTAGACACAAAAACTGTAACCGCTTGTGGCTCACTGATCGTTCTACATCTACTAAAGAATAGGAGTTGGGAACACTTGCTCCTACTTCCCAAAATATAGCCCAATGTGTGCATGCACTGTTTAAATACAGTACAGTATAGTAGTCCTTTAACTAAAACGAGATGTGTTTTCTGTTTAATTTTCTGGACCACAGTGTAATAACATTTGGATTAGAGACCTATTAGGGACATCAATATATTTGCTACACAAAAAAAGGTCACTAGAAGCTTCTAATTCCTTCAAATGTCCAAATTAAAGGAAGATCATTATCCTGTCAACCTGATGGACATCAGTGAAGCAGGAAAAATCAATAGGTCACGGCACTTACTGAAATTATGGGCAACCTTAATATTTAAAAGGATGTGTTGATTTTTCAGATTATCCAATGAAACATCGGCGGTTATTGCAGTGTCCTGAGACGGAAACTGAGATGCGATTCGTTGGGTGTCAATCTTCTTTGGATCCAATGTTGTCTGTGCCCAAATAGAATGTTTAATCTGTAAGCATTGGACAACAGGAATTATAAAGTAAATATTTGAAAATAGATTTAGAAATCCTTCCCCTCCCCCCCGTTTGTTTCCAATCTGTAATATTTCACTGATTTTCTGCAAAGGAAAATGACTTCTGAGCATACCTGACCTTTCCAACTGCTGCAAGGCTCATTAAAAAGAGAAGGCCATTTTATCATCCTTATGCAGGCCATACACTATGTCTAGTCCTTCCGAGGTTCCAACAACCATCAATAGATATTAGATCGATTTGCCAATGAACCTTACACAGCACAAGCTATTTGGATATACGCACACATATGTGCATTATCACGCATGTTTGATACCTATCACTACTATTGGCTATTTCATTCAAGGGATATAAATTAAGAATAGACTCTGTTATCCTTCCCACACCTTCAATTTGTCTTTGTCCCCTTTACTTTAAATAGGATAATAGATTGTATCTAAACATCTTATATACTGATTGAAAGTTACTATTGGATTGTGGTCCTACTAACCTTTTCTTGGGGGACCACATCCCAGTGGAAAGCTTTGGTTTTCTTTGACAAGTTCATTTTATCACGGAAGGCAGGGGAAGGAAGTGGCGGAGGTGGAGCAGGTGGAACCATCTCATTGGATTGAAGGAGGAAACATGGTAGTTTATGTTGGCTTGGAACAGCACAAGACACAGGAGGGTTTATGTCATTGACGATACCAGTCTCTATTTCACAATATATGGGGCATTCTTTACTCTTTGCTGCTTGGTCTGTTTGGTTACATGTTGAATGATTAATTTCTGTGTTAGTGGGTGTTTTTGCTTTAATTGGAGTGTATAGTTGACATAAGGAACATTGTTTCTGTAGAAGAGAAACCCATTCATCCCTCATTGTAACACTGTTTTCCAGGTCCTGTATATGTTTGTTCACTGGAATACGAAGCCTAGAAAATGTAAAGGCAAAGTCAACACACACCTTTCATCCTCGAATATTTATCTGATCTAATATCAGGTGAGTAAATATTATTTAATTAAATTGTAAAAGATTATTTAGGCGCCTTCATATCTAAGGGCTAGGCCACACTAGCGCGTTTTTCGCGCCTGCGATTTTCACAAAAATGGAAATCGCGGGAACGCTTTTTGGTTCGCGTTTTGGTAACGCATGAGTTCACCATTTTTGGTGCGTTAACGCAGCATTTCCATAACGCGAAATGGCAAAAATGCGGAAAACGCGAACGCACAAGAAAAGCTCACACAATTGCGTGCGATAACGCTCGCGATTTTGTGCGCGAATCCTGTGCGTTGCAGTGTGGCCTCAGCCTAAAGCTTCGTGCATACGTATGTTAGAAAAGACCCACGACCCTTGACCACAATTCACATGCGTGATGAACAGCTGTTTCGCCCCATAATCGCACATGTGTATGCGTTCGGTCAGGGGCTGTGGGTTGCTGCTAACATTGTACGTGTATAAGAAGCTTTACACAACTGCAGTGAGATTGTTAATCAGATCTTATGTGTGCATTGTCCCCCAATTTCTATACATAATAAATCATCTTATAAATTAGAGATAGATAGTTATCAAGGGGAATAGTTGGAGTGGGGGGATTTTATCATCATAGAAACCTTATTATACAAAATCCTTTATCAGATCACATTACTGGGGTGTATCATTGGCATATTCCCCCCCTGACAAACATATTAAAGCACCAGAAGTCTATTGTTAATGCACTGGGGTGATGGGAAGTGTATTTTTTAAAGCTCACTTGACTTTTACTACATCCTCACCCGGAATTTTTGTTTTTACAGCATTGCTGTTTTACTTTATGGCTGAAAAAAAACCAGTCACCAACCAGAATCAAAGCAACTTTTCACAAGACTCGTGTTCAGAAAAAGTCAAGTGATATATCATTTTAATCAGCGTTTTCTGGTCTGTAAGTCAGGGAAAATATAATTTTCTCTATAGCTCTCCTGTAATTATATCTACAGTGTATGGAGCAGAAAAAATATTAGAGGGGGAAAAAAAGAAAAGGCAATTTAATTCACAAGTTGTTTATATTGGTTCGAAATGTTAAACCGCCAGCCTTAAATAAAAAGCACCATCTAGTGGCCATAAATATAACGTCTGCTATTAAAATTTATGGACGAGGTCTCAGAAGATCTGGTATAAACGATATAACAGCTTTCCTTCATACAATTATTTTTTTTTAACGGTAAAAAAAAAAAGGCGATTAAAGCCCCATTTATAATCTGGAAACATTTTCTTTGATTTAGAATCGAAAATAACTTGCTAATTACCAACGCCAGACCAGCAGTGAAAGGGTTATTTTCTTTGATCAATATTACCAGCAAACAGGTCTTAGCATCTGCACCAATTATAATTGCACACAGAGGACAAGATGGATTTGGACACCGTCTGTCAGCAAAAAAGTCATCACCGTATACAGCGGGCAAAAAAAAAATCCAACGTAGGCGTTTTGCTTTTGTTATTTATTTTTGGCTGTTTTGGAATTTTTTCAAAGGAAACGTAATTTTCCCAACCCCTGATCAGCTGTAATATTAAATAATGCAGATGGGGGTCATTTGGCCAGTATGATTAAATATTAAATATTGCCCAGGTTGCCTTGCTAGTTATTCGCCTGTTTTAGGGCTATGCCACAGCACATCGTTATAACGCAGCAATGCGATTGCGAGTTAAAAATCGTCTACTAGAGTTCGCCATTTGGTTTGCCCACAATAGGTGCGTTGCAAGCGCCGTTTTTTTGCGAATCGTATATGCTCCGATTGCAAAACATTCCACGGATCGCAGCTCAAACGGATGCGCGCTTGCGCTTTTTCGTCCAATGTCTTATTAGCTTCCAGAGATGTCACTGAATAGCATTTTAAGGCAACTTTGGGACACGTGACATTTTGGTAGTGGTTAACTGTGTTTTGTTTTTCTAACGGTGGTCACTAGAGATGGGATCAGTGTCTGTCTCTGACCCGCATCCAACACGGAACCCCTCAGTTCCAAAATACGAATGTCCGCACTACATTGCGATCATGAATTTCACATGCGTCCACGGCCTTGCACAGATATTAACACTGCTATTTCAAGGATACAATCAGATGGTCCCACTACAGGATAGGAAGGCCCAGTGCCGAATCTTCCGATAACCTACAGAAAACGCTCAGATATTTTTGTTATAGTATCTAGGAAGATGAATTGTTGCCATGATCTGAGTCATCAGTGTGTCTCCTCCAATCTGGATAGAGACAGTTTGGGTTGGAATTAATAAAGAATATAAATCATATTTGTCTTAGTTATTTGCTTTAATCAGATCATCAACCGGGGTTACCTAAAGGACCAGCTGTTGAACTGAATATAGTTTTCTGACTTGGATCAAGGCAAAGTTGCAATTCACTGTCTAGGATGGCCGAATCAATAAAAAACAGAGGTAGGGTTGAGACATTGGTGAAAATCCAATCAATATCTGGCAAATGACTGCACAAATGCATGCAGCACTCCTCAACATTCCATTTAGGCTCACACACAGTTCACACAAACTTTTGTTTTTCCTTCATTTTAGCAAGCGTTTTTGCTAGAAAAATGTCTGTCTAACAGTTACATAGTAACATAGTATTGGAGATTGTATAAAGACATACGTCCATCTAGTCCAACCTTTATACCCTACCCATAATGTCTGTATAACAGTTACATAGTAACTTAGTATTGGAGGTTGAATAGAGACATACGTCCATCTAGTCCAACCTTTATACCCTACCCATAATGTCTGTATAACAGTTACATAGTAATGTAGTATTGGAGGTTGTATAAAGACATATGTCCATCTAGTCCAACCTTTATACCCTACCCATAATGTCTGTATAACAGTTACATTTTAACATAGTATTGGAGGTTGTATAAAGACATATGTCCATTTAGTCCAACCTTTATACCCTACCCATAATGCCTGTATAACAGTTACATAGTAACATAGTATTGGAGGTTGTATAAAGACATACGTCCATCATAAGTCCAACCTTTATACCTACCCATAATTCTGTATAACATATTAGTAACATAGTATTGGAGGTGTATAAAGACATACGTCCATCTAGTCCACCTTATACCCTACCATAATGTTGTATAACAGTACATAGTAACATAGTATAGGAGGTTGTATAAAGACATACGTCCATCTAGTCCAACCTTTATACCATACCCATAATATCTGTATAACAGTTACATAGTAACAAAGTATTGGAGGATGTATAAAGACATACGTCCATCTAGTCCAATATTTATACCTTACCCATAATGTCTGTATAACAGTTACATAGTAACATAGTATTAGAGGTTGTATAAAGACATACGTCCATCTAGTCCAACCTGTATACCCTACCCATAATGTCTGTATAACAGTTACATAGTAACATAGTATTGGAGGTTGTATAAAGACAAATGTCCATCTAGTCCAAACTTTATACACTACCCATAATGTCTGTCTAACAGTTACATAGTAACATAGTATTGGAGGTTGTATAAAGACAAATGTCCATCTAGTCCAACCTTTATACACAACCCATAATGTCTGTATAACAGTTACATAGTAACATAGTATTGGAGGTTCTATAAAGACATACGTCCATCTAGTCCAACCTTTATACCCTACCCATAATGTCTGTATAACAGTTACATAGTAACATAGTATTGGAGGTTGTATAAAGACATACGTCCATCTAGTCCAACCTTTATACCCTACCCATAATGCCTGTATAACAGTTACATAATAACATAGTATTGGAGGTTGTATAAAGACATACGTCCATCTAGTCCAACCTTTATACCTACCCATAATGTCTGTATAACAGTTAATAGTAACATAGGATTGGAGGTGTATAAAGACATCTAGTCCAACCTTTATACCATACCCATAATATCTGTATAACAGTAACATAGTAACAAAGTATTGGAGGATGTATAAAGACATACGTCCATCTAGTCCAACATTTATACCTTACCCATAATGTCTGTATAACAGTTACATAGTAACATAGTATTGGAGGTTGTATAAAGACATACGTCCATCTAGTCCAACCTTTATACAATAACAATTAATATCTGTATAACAGTAACATAGTAACAAGTATTGGAGGATGTATAAAGACATACGTCCATCTAGTCCCAAATTTATACCTACCCATAATGTCTGTATAACAGTTACATAGTAAATAGTATTGGAGGTTGTATAAAGACATACGTCCATCTAGTCCAACCTTTATACCCTACCCATAATGTCTGTATAACAGTTACATAGTAACATAGTATTGGAAGTTGTATAAAGACAAATGTCCATCTATTCCAAACTTTATACACTACCCATAATGTCTGTATAACAATTACATAGTAACATAGTATTAAAGATTGTATAAAAACATACATCCATCTAGTCCAACCTTTATAACCTACCCATAATGTCTGTATAACAGTTACATAGTAACATAGTATTGAAGGTTGTATAAAGACATAATTCCATCTAGTCCAACCTTTATATCCTACCCATAATATCTGTATAACAGTTACATAGTAACATAGTATAGGAGGTTGTATAAAGACATACGTCCATCTAGTCCAACCTTTATACCATACCCATAATATCTGTATAACAGTAACATAGTAACATAGTATTGGACGTTGTATAAAGACATATACATCCATCTAGTCCAACATGTATACCCTACCCATAATGTCTGTATAACAGTTACATAGTAACATAGTATTGGAGGTTGTATAAAGACATACGCCCATCTAGTCCAACCTTTATACCCTACCCATAATGTCTGTATAACAGTTACATAGTAACATAGTATAAAGGTTGGACTAGATGGGCGTATGTCTTTATACAACCTCCAATACAAAAGAGAATGGCACGGGTAATACGAAAAAAGCTATCAGTGTAAATAGGACACTGACAGGAAGATGCAATATCTCATGCTAAGGGGAAAATGAGTGCAATAACCCATGCTAACTGATGTAATATAGGGTAAGCGTTTTTTTTTATTCATTATGCATTGCTTGCACCCTTTCCAAAGACTTGGAAAAAGCTCAGTGCAAGCGATGCAATAAATTTAGAGATAATTGCACACATTTTTGCACCAAATTTAAAGCCTTTTCAATTGTGGCTTTAAAGTCGTGCAAAAGGTTGCAACTTACCTCTCGCATTCACATGATGCAATAACAGTCGCAAATGGTTTACTACAATCGCAGGAACAAGTGCAGGTCAGTTGCGATACTGAAATTATTGCATCGCCCCCTGAGTTGTTGTAGTAGTCACCTCTAATCTCTAATATCTTCTAAAATTGAGTGTAAAAATTTTTAGTGAGAGCAGCTCTAATTTCTATAAATGATGGTGATATAGGAAAGTCTTCTATAAGGCCTTCTGTAGTAGAGATGTCCGAACTTCGCAAAATCCAGTCCACTCGAGGAGCCGCGAATATTAGAAAAAAATCGAAATTCGAAGATCCGCGAGCGGACCCATTAAAACCTATTAAATTCGAAAATATGAGGACTCTTCGAAAATACAAGGATTCTGCGAAAATACGAAATCTGCGATTTCTCGTATTTTCCCGTAGTTCGAAAATATGAGAAATCCCGTAATTTTGAAAATTTTCGAAAACCGGCGTTCGGAAAAGTTCGGAAGGCGAAAACCGGAAAATCTCGCTATCGGCCGTTCGCGAAAGAGGTAAATCTGCCCGGATCCGGGTTCGGATGCGCGAACTGGCCCATCACTATTCTGTAGGGTAGTTGATTTTTATTTTATTCATTCATTTACATTGTCTCATATGTGTAAAATATAATCAAGTCCCTAATATTTTTTTCTAATTCCAAGTTATACTAACTTGAGTTCTAAATAAGTTTCTAAGGTTTAAAGGAATGAAGGAAGGAGAGAAAAAAAGTGTTAATAAAGGCAATTTTCACTGAATTATAGGGGAATAATTCATTGATCGCTCCCACATGTAACGTGTTAATATATCCCCCTGAGTGCTGTGAAAGACACTTTCTAAGCTGGAGTGATAACAAGGTGATTAGACAACAGACTAGTTGTAATTATTGCTACTGAGAAAGAACACTTTAATGGAATATTTAAAGGTAATGACTAAACAGTCAGTGTTGGCAGCTTGATTAAGGAATTTGTACAATCACCAACAATGCACTTAACATTTAAGATGGAGAAGCAAATTCCAAGAGATATCAATGATATGCATGGTGGTGGAGGCAGATAACGCTTATCGATTGATGTCTGCATTCTGTATTTTATGTACCTGAGACAGGTTCTGTCAGGGACTGGAGGGAGGGGTGATATCTATAATTTGTATTTCAGACACATCGCTGATTTAACGAGACAATTTGAGAGAATGCAGTGTCAAACTGAATCAATAGATAAAGTGCAACACGGATAGTATTGTTATAGTTGACAAGCGCAGAAATAGAATTTTAAGGTCGCCATAAAAAAGAAAGTGTTTTCAGTAAATAAGGATTGTATACATTATTTTCAACATTTCTAATTACTGTGTTAATATTTACAACTTTCCGTTTTAAGTTATGAGAACATTCTTTGATTGAAAATATTCCTTTATGGTATTTTTGGGAAGGCCCCAATACTGTCTGCAGATATTCCCTGCATATCTGTATATCCCTTTGATCACATTGTAAACATGACTATCATAGAAATATGTCTGTCAATGCCACAAAATGAAAATCCAATGGGACAAAGACATAAGGAGTGTAGTTTAAATCTAAGGCAACTAAAACCAGAATGTTCTAAAGAACTGTTGAAGGAGGATAGCAATCTTAGGGAAGTTAATTACGTTAGGTTCCATGTGATCGTACAGTGTTTGGAACTTTGGTGCCAGAACCAGTTTTCGACAGGAAAAATCTCAATAGTTCCATGTCGAACTATTTCAAATGGGGAACTGTGTGTTGAAAACTGTGTTGAAAAGCCTGGGCCAAGATATATATTTTAAAATCACTGGGATAGCTATTATGAAGAATTAAATTATAACATGGCAAGGGATATGCATTTATCACACTTTAAAATAGAAAAATCATCTAGGCACCTCTTCTGAAAATGGTACACGCAACAGAAAGGTATGGGCAACCTGACATGTTTGATGACCATATTTATGTCAGAAGAACAGAAGAGTAGAATTATAGGACTCAGACTGACAACACCTACCGTAACATCTTTGAGAAATTGAGTCTCGCTGACTGATCCCTTTGGAAGTTTGCTCTTGAAAGATTTCCGGTACTGAATTATCTTATCCAGTTCTTTAGTTATAACTGAAAAGAGAGGGCAAAAACTGAATTCAAATTTATAAGTTTTTATCATAAAATGGCTTCATATTGGAATTACAGTTGACTAATAATTATAATAAATCCCGGTTTCAAAACAAACCTAGATTTGATTCTGAACTACTGGTTTTATCAGAAAAAAATCCGTGGATCCAACGGATTTTGAGACATTTTCTAACTTAAACTTACCGTCAAAAAAATGAAAACTTGAAAATACCATTTCAAAAATTTCTATCGGAAAATCGAAAAACATCAGTCGAAAACTTGAAAATTCTATTGAAAATGCAAAATTTCAGATTCATTTTAATTTCGGAAACTTCTATCAGTTCTACGGAACCGCTATCCCAGCGAAACTCTGACACTTGATCTGGTGCTAGCATTCATCACCAAAACTTGGAGCAAGCAAAGGATTTGTTTGAGGAAACAAAAATAATAATAATAATTGTGCAAGTTAAAATAATACTAATCTAATACTTAGAAGAGTAAAAAGTTTCAAAACAAGAGTTCTTCTTAATCTGATTGAGGATACTTTGAGGATGGTAGGTCACTTTTAAACATAGGCACAAAGAAGATTGTTGTCTTATTGATTCTTCGCTAAACACAAGTCGATCGATAAACACTTTTTTTTATCCTGAGAGTCAACCGTTATTTTCTGCCTTGGTGAAATAAAATTAAATAGAGAGTGAGGAAAAAATCTTATAGTGAGACTTCCATTCCCATTTCTTCCACTGGATCAGACATGGAAGAATTAGTACTTGTCTGTGTTATTGTGCAGGGCAAATTATTTGTCGGCAGTATCATTGCACGTGAGAATGTTCTAACAATATTGACTATACTAAGATGCTTGTTTGTTAAAGTCTCAGCTTGCTATATTGATAAATGCTTTTCCAAATTTCAGAATATGAGACTGGATAAAAGATTTGTCACTAAAGAAGATCGAGCTTTAAGGAAATCTTACTAATTGCCCATATTTGTGATTGTCTCCATTCTGCTAAATTTTTCTGCTTTCCCAGTTAAGGATTATATCCGTCCTTTTCTATTGTTTTTCCTTTTATTTCCTTCTCCTACACTGTTTAGTAGTAATCTTTCTAGCAAAAGCATAAAAAAGCTTTGGAATTTCCATTAAAAAAGCTTTAAAAAAAAGTATTTAGGTCATCTATATCTGGATAAATAATGGATTTTATTTCACATAAGTGACAAGGTTTCTTTCTTCTGCTCTGTCTCTCTGGATTTAATACAATAGAAATGGTAAAACCCAAAGGAGTTCTTGAATGTTTTTTCTTTAAACAGACTTTTCTTCACCTATTTTACAGCTTTATAGGTTCTTACTCTAATGTTGGCACTGGCAACTAAAGAACATCCACACTTCCGATTTTACATTAGTTTGTGCGGCCATCTTTGCTATGTGTGTTTGGAAACCTTGTGGCAGTACGGGGGGTTGATGAATCCGAACCCCCCATTTCCTGTGATGAGTTCAACTTTAGCTTGATCCATTTATCTGACTGGTATTCCACTGTGTGTAGTAGCCCATTGGGGATTGTCCAGTTGGAAGTGAAGGTTCGGGGCACCGGAACCACCAATAACTTTAGTAAGTGTAGATAGTATACAACAACTTTTGAGTTTTAAGGGAATCGATCGTTCTCCCCATGGAGCTGAATGATGGGAA
This sequence comes from Hymenochirus boettgeri, assembly GCA_019447015.1. Classification (NCBI taxonomy): domain Eukaryota; kingdom Metazoa; phylum Chordata; class Amphibia; order Anura; family Pipidae; genus Hymenochirus; species Hymenochirus boettgeri. The sequence continues at coordinate 89,649,444 of CM033476.1, forward strand.
AAAAATGAAGCATTATTGACATCACTGTGGAAGTTCATAATTTCAACTGATCCATTGATTAGTCTAATTCTGCAATCAGCCAATCTGCATGTTCTGATTAAGACTATGTACAGAGAGCCTAAATACCTTTTTCCAACTTAAAGTCCCGTTAACCCCATGTACCAAGGGTTAATGTGACTTTAAGACATAACTTACAATGGTTGCGTTGGTGCGCAAAGACTGTGTCGCATAACCGCCACAAGGTATGTACCAAGCCGTAACGACTCAGTAAGACAGAATCTTTTAAGATTCGGAATGGGTAAACCCCATTTGCTATACACTGAGAGCCGCTATCAGCTCAGTCATTGCTAAAGGATACAATTAAGAGCGATACTGGCTCTCCTTGCATAGCCCTAAAATGCATGTCTGGATTGGGTTGTAAGTTTTTGGGGGCAGGGTCTGATTCAGATATATAAACTACCTATTTATATCTTATATAATATGTTCAGTCAGGCTCTATATGAAGATAATAATATGGCAGGTAACACAGTGTCTACTCCTACCGTTGTGTAAATTTATTTCAGCAAGTCAATGTTTACTGTAAATTATACAAATGATAGAATTAAGCAACGTGGCATTACCCATATAAAATAAAGGAATTATTGTTTGATTCTTGTAGAAAAAAAATTTTTTATTGTCAATGATAAAGACGGTAGAATTGCTTCACCTGATAACCAACCGGAAGTCATAAAACACCATATTTACGTACCGCAACCTCTGCACTCAGACTTTGACGGAAACTAAGAAGAAAGGGAACAGAACAGGGCATTTTAATGATTTAATCAGTGCACTTTAGGCCATGTTTTTATGAACACGATAGAATATTGTTTTTATGCTTACCACCAGGAACAGCTTCAATTCTGTCAACTCTAGAGAAAATTTAGCCAAATCAGGTTCTTGTAACAGGATCTGTTCAACAAGGGCATGAAGCAAGGTGAACCTTTTCTCCTTACTTACAAGATGGGACATCTGTGGGCAAAATCAAAAGGTAATTGACAGGCTAGGCAATCAATCTCCGAGTAACACAAGAATTAAAGAAGACTGTGTTCATCCGTACATCTCAACATGACAGATATTAGCTCTTTTCTAAGACAGGAATATCTTCAGTCTTTCATTGTCTGGGGATAATATTTTGTGAGAAGCCTGACCCAAATCTAAAACTTAGGCTGGGTACAAACCATTCAGTATTTCTTCCTGGCCAACCATTCGCACTAGCGAGTGGTCAGCCAGAAACCTATCACTGTTAGTCGCAGCAAAGTATGCATCGACCAATCATGAGGCCTATAGGGGATCACAGATCATCCATGATTTACTGGCATACCCAATCGTGGGTTAGTCCAATCCAGAACAGCAACCTATATCAATCATGGCCACCGGAAAAATATTTTTTTCGAAAAACTGCGTGTGTACTTAGCCTTAGAATCAGTAGATAACAAGTAGAATAGATACAGAAAATGGTTTAAAGGTCAGAAAATGCCAATTAAAATGATGAACAAACTTTGTCTTTGTATATATCTCCAATATAAAGATAAACCTCTGTGAAATCAATACAAATTTTCTCTATAGAAAGCCCTTCCCTTTTACTTAAATCAGACTCCCTTTAGCACAGGTAGACACAAAGTATCTGATTGGTGAATTTCTCTCTCTCTCTCTTTTCTGGGTGAATCCCATTGAGCGTGTCTAAGGTCACTGAGCTAAGGAAAGGCAGTAACTGCAGGGATTTCTATACTTAAAGATTTTATTGTGCATCTTTGATTAGGGATTTCATAGAAAACAAGGAATACATTGTTTAATCAGCAGTTTTCTGGCCTGTATGTGAGTTTGATGCACCAAAATAGAGTGATAAACGTCACCAGCTGGAGAATGCAATGTAACAAACAACAGCGACAGCTTTCTGCAGGACCTTTTAATGGCAATTATATGTTAGAATGCCAATGCACTAAGTTACTTTGCTCTATTACAATGCTATAGTGATACCACCAGAGAGCGATAACAGTTCTTGGTGAATTACCCTGAATGTATTCTTGTTAAGGTAATAATATCTGCATTACGAATACAGCATTTAATTCAGTTAGTTATTGCTCTGTTACAGACAAAGTACCATCTATTATCCATCGATGAGTTCCATTTATTCGCTGGCTGCCCTATATATACATATCGTGGTTTTTCTACAGTGGTGTGAAAACATTAATAGGGGAATACCATGATTTCATAACTAAATGACACATTTGTAAATTAACACACATCCCGATAAGATATATCTAAGAAAAGGTTCTTGCAACGACACCTTAAATTCACTTTGATCATGATAAATACCCTTAATATAGGAATGAAACAATGGCTTATAGTGAATCGTCAGATGAAATACAATAAATACAGTTTAAATCTCATGTGCTTTAAGTATTTACTCTGATTCTTTCAGAGTTTCAAGGGACCAAAGGGAGGTAGCGCAGCAAAAAACTGAATTAGGATACATTCTTCTTAGTGATGGATGAGGTATTGGGTACAATAGAACAAAGATTCCAGCTGTGTTCTGAAATGATCTGAGGAGCAATAAATCATGGATTGACTCAAACGCTTGGCGCGGTACAGCACGGTATTGAATGTTCTCTAATGAAGTGGGGCATTAGCATGGGAGGTGGAAATCTTCCGTTAACGCATCACGCCCCACGTGCCGAGTACAATATAACGGTGAGTAATGACTTGAAAAATAGAACAACTCTTGAATAAAAAGTCTATGATGGAGGAATCTCTCCACGCACTCTGTAATGAGACAGAGTCCAATTACAATACTGAGTGTTCCCTACGTAGTGTAACTCATATCTGATTAGGTAGGACCAGTGCTACTGATATCATGATTGTCCTGCTGTGTATTGCAGAAATCTTAAGATAAAGAGGCAACAAAAAGGCGCCATATTGTTTCTATTGATTTTAGAACATATGAAGGAGTAGAACATTTGAAATTCCTTCACGGGACTCAAATTAATATAATTATAACGTGTTACAAACCAGATATACAGACCAAGAAATAGTATAGAATACCCATGAGAGTATAGTTCTCACAAGCTATACTCTCATGGGACTGTGAAATTGAAAATAAATAATTTCTGGAAACAGCCCAACACATTCAAATAAAAAGTGTGTCAGTTTCTTTTAAAAGTTATAGGGGGGGTGATGTAATAAGTGGGGTTTGGGGGTTAAACAACACATCCCAGTGGAATATCGATTTCATGTCACCTTAAAAAATGACCATTTCAAGAAGCCTCCACTACATGAAATGATATGAATCTGAGGTAAACAAGGTTACGATTTAGCAGCTATCGATCTCGACAACACTTAATGATACAAAAGTTGTCAATAAAGCCAGCAGGAAACGACCATAATAATGGGAAATCCAGTTGAAATTAATCATAGGTGTAAAGGTTTCAACAAACCAATGGACTATGATCAGTTTAGTGCCATATGTATGTACAGATTTTACTGTAGGATTGTTACATATTATTGCTGAGAGATCCCCATTGCTATACATGAATTTCTGGTTAAAATCCTTATCTGCAGTGCAGCTGTGATTGGCAACAGATGAACCAATCAAAAGGTTATCAGTAACAGCTAATACCTGGGCAACATTATATTTTCCTAGTAGAGCATGCAAGTTGACCGGATATTTCCAATGATCTAACCCACACCTGAAATTTAACAGACCTTCAACCTCCTACAACTCCCAGCATTCTTAGACTTCCTTCTGTAGTTGAGGAATCCTGGGAGTTGTAGTTTTCAAACATTCAGACTTATGTAGAAATGTTTACCCATACTACCAGTTCAAACACCTAGGTCCAGATGCCTGCTGCTTGGCTGTAACTAAATTAGTACAGTCTGCAGTAAGTATCAGTGCTAATTTGTTATTATTTCTGCACCATTGGGGTTTATACAGTAGGTCTTCACAGACTAAAGAACCCAGATTTCCTGGTTAGGATTTTACTCCATTTAGGACCCGCCACGGCAATTCATAAAACCCACCTTCAGTAGGGAGGTTAACCGAAATCCTTTCACTTTTTCTTTGCCTGCATTTTCATTTAGGTAATTCCCAATCGTCAAGATATTTCAGGACCTCAGAGAAACCCGGACTCTCAGTAGCTGATTGCATGCTAGAATTTTGTAGGACAGAAGCTGGAACAAAACAATGTAAGAATGTGTGTTAGCGATTCCTGTTTACGCCTCTGATTGATAGACTGCTATTAGTTTTATCCCTTTATTGACAAGGTAGTTGGACAACATGAAAACATTTATGTCAACCCTAAACTTGGCCCCAGTATCAATGATGCAAAGTGGTACATCCACTGCTACTCAATTGTATTGTGCATCTGATTGAACAATGTATGGTTAGCCTAAAGCTAGGTACACACAGTAACGACATAAAGCTTTATCGTTATGTGTGCATGTTCGTTTCACGAATGAGCGCGTGGCCGCCGAACGATCGGTCGGCCGAAAATTTCCATCGGCCGTGCTAGACTCCATATAGAGGAGTCTAGCGCGGCCGATGGAAACACACAGTCCCGAGCGTGTGTATGCAGATCTTTGAAAATGGCAGACAGGATCTTGCAGATCCTGTCTGTCATCTTTCAGAAATCTGGACTGTGTGTACCCAGCTTAAGAGCCAGTAATGCTACTTACAGTAAGTTCTTTTGTGCCTACTTGTTACCCTTTTGTCAGTTTATAATGAATGGTGTTATAACAGTATAATAGGCTATCCCATTACTCACCGCTGAATATCTTTCATGCATGAGGGTAATTCTCTAATGGAGAGTAGATGTCAAGTCTTGAACCCACGTCTGAAATTTTCACATCTTTTGGAAACAGATATAAAATGAATACAAAAGAAAGCAACAGAGAAGAAAAGAAAGGATTGAATCTAATTTAAATTGAATAAAAAAAGCTATTTACATAAAGTGCTGAATACAGTAGCTAAACTCTATGGTATGAAAGGACATCCCCATCCTTAAAACAAAACAGGTCACTTGTCAGTCAGCGGCCCTATATTTAGCACTTAAAATATTACTTTTGGGAAAGTAAGGCAGCATTCCAGCACCCAAGATGGGGTATCACTGGATGTCCTGTGTCTCCTGTGATCCCACACAGCTGTGTAAATAGGGCAGCTTACAGTCCACGTCCAATCAGTGAAGTGGGTCAACAGCAGAAACATTCAACCTTAAGAACCTCAAGAACCTCAAAAATATAAAGTAGGCAGCAACCTCAAGTGCTACCTACAGTTAGTAAATTGGATTCAGTTCCCCATGAAGCTAATATTAAAGTAAGAAAATCCTATGCAGAGGTGTCAAAGTGTCAAGTATCATTTGTGTTGCTTGGGACCAACTTTTGGAATTAAAAGGAAATACCCTGAATATGATGAGTTGATTTTGACCATCAAGTTTCATTTCCATGTATCCTTCACATGCAATTGATCTCAGAAGGAGTCTGGCCAATTTGTCCACATATCCAGTCCAGTAGCGTCCAAACCATTTTGTCAGTTGCTGACTGATTAACAACCATTTCAAGGAGTTACTTAGTTAAACCTGCCCGGGAACATTTCTAGAATTTCTTTGTGTCTGTTTTTGTCTTATTTTTAAAAAGTTCTTACCTCCAGCATAACTGGTCTACATGTGTAATTCAGATATGGACCTTTAAATTCAGATACATATTTTTGTCTTTCATTGTCGGTACATATCTGTGGTACAAAACACAAAAACGATATTTAGAATTGGCCACTTTACATGAATTTTCTTCGCAGCCATTGACTCTTTTTAATAGACTTTCTTTGATTAGTGTTTGACCACCCACATTATACAAAAACCTCCTATTCCTAGCAGGCAGTGACAAAAACAGTCAATATATTGACCGAGCCTGCTGTTGAATGAAGTTCAATTTTATTTCAAAGGCAAAAGTTAACATTTTCAGCATTGCATATTACCAATAAAATCAAATTTTACTGTAAATATTTGGGGTATGGGATTTAATTTATTGTATTGCTGAGATAAAATCCATTTGACTCTGCTTATCAGTAAAAGGAATGTAAAAGATTACCCAGGTTTAACAAACTTTTTTAAATCCCTTTAAAAACTGACAGTATGTTTGATAGCCATTGGACCTTTGTCCTGGGTCTATTCCAGCATAACAACACAGTTCCAAAGGGTTTGTAAATGACTGATATTATATTTAAAGCTGTATTATGTTGTGTCTCTAACGGTACAAAATATTGTGTACGTAGAACACCATTTCTTTTTTTTTTCTTTATTATAATATCAACAGCAACGTGCCAAGTAATGTTTTTCATTAATACGGAAGGTCAGAATTATTCCTATTTAACCCTTTCCAGGATCCAAACCATTTTGAAAGCCCCCCAATTTAGGAGTGCTCCCTGTCATATTTGAAAGTTATCCTGGAATAATAACCAGTGGTCATTTTAATAAACATGCTTTTTAATTTCTAGTATAATAGAGTAATCATGTCTTAACATTGGAAATCTCATTCACTTATTAAATAATTGTGGTTAGAGTCGAGAATATTTCTTATGAGCATAGAAAACATTTCTGCAGTGTAAAATGGAATTCTTAATAATTCACAATTCCTCTGATACCTAAAGGCAGTGATTCCAAACTATTTCAGACTGTGATACTTGGCATTGCAAATTTTTCTTGTGGCACTTTGTTGTTCTTAATGTTGGGCTCATATTGTAATTACCCATATTTTATGCAATTTACAGTGTAGTTTGTAAGCAAATTTAATTATAATAAATGAAGTGTTAATTTACTCTACATTGACTAAATGAAATTGTATTACTATATTTTTTTAGAGTACAACAAACAAAAACGGAAGCTATATTGATAAAATATTTCCAGTGCCTTACCTCTGAAGGCATCCAGTGTACCCTGGCATACCTTACAGAAAACCTGATCTATAGCATCCAGTGTACCCCGACACACTCTTATAAACAAAGTGTATCGGCACATTCTTTCAGAAAACCTGATCTTTAGCACACATTGTACTCTGGCAAACATTTTAAAGGGTATCTCCACCATTTTTATAAGTTTTGGGAATCCAGTTCTATTGAAGAACGGAGGTAAAGGAGCATGGCGCATAGATCGCGCATGCGCATAGAGACAAGATCCTTCGGGACCGGTCAGAACCAAGCGCCGGGGGAGCGAGCGAGCTCCTGTCTGTTCTATTGAAGAATGGAAGGTAAGGCACAGCTCCTTTACCTCCTGTTCTTCAATGAGCTGGATTCCCAAAACTTATAAAACGAGTGGAGATACCCTTTAAGAATCCTGATCTATTGCACACAGTGAACCCCTGCTCACCCTTTCATAACCCTGATTTATAGCACCCAGTGTACTCCAGATTTTTCCAAAAATCCGAAGACATAACTTGCTAATTTCAAACATCTCTAGAAACTATGAGTTGATTTCTATAAGAATTTTGTATTTACCTTCTCAGGTTTGTCAGGTTTTTTATCAGATAATCCACCATCTTCTCATGGATTATTAAAAGTTTTTCTTTCAGCTGCCAGGTTCCATTCTGATACTCTTTAGAACAATATCTAATCAGGACACAAAGATACATAAATCTAAAAATTCTAGAATCTTGAAACTGCTTTTAGGTAACCTCCCACAAAATCTACACAACCCATAACAATGGCAGACAATCCTGTCCAAACTCATTCCTTAGTGGAATGGCCAATCGGATTCTGAATGGCCAGATGAAGGGTGACCTGAAAGGAGCTTAGCACTGGTGATGCCTTAGAATTTTGAACATTTGAACAACCTGCATTCTATAATAAAATCAAAAGATGCTTTACCCAAATATTCTTGCAACCCAGAATTAGCATAATGTATTCCTTGAATAAATAGTTTCTGATTTTTCTTTGAGGTTGGAATACCTAAGTTCAGACTAGTTTGTCTGTCTGCCATTTTTCATAGATGAAAGAGTTTTTCACATCTTCTGTGTAAGACGACAATTGGGGGAATTAACTGCCAACTGAGGCTAAAGTTGCACCAAATGATTGCATTCCTTTCTTCAAGTGATTCAATATTCCTTTTGCATGCATTCTGAATGACTATTTAGCTATCAGCCTTTCAGGATTTGCTCAAGCCACAAAAGGTATTGAATCTCCAAAAGGAGATCTACCCAAATCAATGATTCAGAGCCTAGACACAAAAACTGTAACCGCTTGTGGCTCACTGATCGTTCTACATCTACTAAAGAATAGGAGTTGGAAACACTTGCTCCTACTTCCCAAAATATAGCCCAATGTGTGCATGCACTGTTTAAATACATTACAGTATAGTAGTCCTTTAACTAAAACGAGATGTGTTTCTGTTTATTTTCTGGACCACAGTGTAAATACATTTGGATTAGAGACCTATTAGGGACATCAATATATTGCTACAACAAAAAAGGTCACTAGAAGCTTCTAATTCCTTCAAATGTCCAAATTAAAGGAAGATCATTATCCTGTCAACCTATGGACATCATGAAGCAGGAAAAATCAATAGGTCACGGCACTTACTGAATTATGGGCACCTAATATTTAAAAGGATTGTGATTTTTCAGATTATCCAATGAAACATCGGCGGTTATTGCAGTGTCCTGAGACGGAAACTGAGATGCTTCGTTGGTTGTCAATCTTCTTTGGATCCAATGTTGTCTGTGCCCAATATAATGTTTAATCTGTAAGCATTGGACAACAGGAATTATAAAGTAAATATTTGAAATATATTTAGAAATCCTTCCCCTCCCCCCCGTTTGTTTCCAATCTGTAATATTTCACTGATTTTCTGCAAAGGAAAATGACTTCTGAGCATACCTGACCTTTCCAACTGCTGCAAGGCTCATTAAAAGAGAAGGCCATTTTATCATCCTTATGCAGGCCATACACTATGTCTAGTCCTTCCGAGGTTCCCAACCCAATAGATATTAGATCGATTTGCCAATGAACCTTACACAGCACAAGCTATTTGGATATACGCCACATATGTGCATTATCACGCATGTTTGATACCATCACTACTATTGGCTATTTCATTCAAGGGATAAAATTAAGAATAGACTCTGTTATCCTTCCCACACCTTCAATTTGTCTTTGTCCCCTTTACTTTAAATGGATAATGATTGTATCTAAACATCTTATATACTGATTGAAAGTTACTATTGGATTGTGGTCCTACTAACCTTTTCTTGGGGGACCACATCCCAGTGGAAAGCTTTGGTTTTCTTTGACAAGTTCATTTTATCACGGAAGGCAGGGGAAGGAAGTGGCGGAGGTGGAGCAGGTGGAACCATCTCATTGGTTGAAGGAGAAAACATGGTAGTTTATTTTGGCTTGGAACAGCACAAGACACAGGAGGGTTTATGCATTGACGATACCAGTCTCATTTCACAATATATGGGGCATTCTTTACTCTTTGCTGCTTGGTCTGTTTGGTTACATGTTGAATGATTAATTTCTGTGTTAGTGGGTGTTTTTTGCTTTAATTGAGTGTATAGTTACATAGGAACATTGTTTCTGTAGAAGAGAACCCATTCTCCTCATTGTAACACTGTTTTCCAGGTCCTGTATATGTTTGTTCACTGGAATACGAAGCCTAGAAAATGTAAAGGCAAAGTCAACACACAACCTTTCATCCTCGATATTTATCTGATCTAATATCAGGTGAGTAAATATTTTTAATTAAATTGTAAAAGATTATTTAGGGCGCCTTCATATCTAAGGGCTAGGCCCACTAGCGCGTTTTTCGCGCCTGCGATTTTCACAAAAATGGAAATCCGGGAACGCTTTTGGTTCGCGTTTTGTAACGCATAGTTCCACATTTTTGGTGCGTTAACGCAGCATTTCCATAACGCAAAATGGCAAAAATGCGGAAAACGCGAACGCACAAGAAAAGCTCACACAATTGCGTGCGATAACGCTCGCGATTTTGTGCGCGAATCCTGTGCGTTGCAGTGTGGCCTCAGCCTAAAGCTTCGTGCATACGTGTTTAGAAAACCCACGACCCTTGACCACAATTCACATGCGTGATGAACAGCTGTTTCGCCCCATAATCGCACATGTGTATGCGTTCGGTCAGGGGCTGTGGGTTGCTGCTAACATTGTACGTGTATAAAAGCTTTACACACTGCAGTGAGATTGTTAATCAATCTTATGTGTGCATTGTCCCCCAATTTCTATACATAATAAATCATCTTATAAATTAAGATAGATAGTTATCAAGGGGAATAGTTGGATGTGGGGATTTTATCATCATAGAAACCTTATATACAAAATCCTTTATCAGATCACATTACTGGGTGTATCATTGGCATATTCCCCCCCTGACAAACATATTAAAGCACCAAAGTCATTGTTAATGCACTGGGTGATGGGAAGTGTATTTTTTAAAGCTCACTTGACTTTTACTACATCCTCACCCGGATTTTTTGTTTTTACACATTGCTGTTTTACTTTATGGCTGAAAAAAAACAGTCACCAACCGAATCAAAGCAACTTTTCACAAGAACTCTTGTTCAGAAAAGTCAAGTGATATATCATTTTAATCAGCGTTTTCTGGTCTGTAAGTCGGAAAATATAATTTTCTCTATAGCTCTCCTGTAATTATATCTACAGTGTATGGAGCAGAAAAAATATTAGAGGGGGAAAAAAGAAAAGGCAATTTAATTCACAATTGTTTATATTGGTTCGAAATGTTACACGCCAGCCTTAAATAAAAAGCACCATCTAGTGGCCATAAATATAACGCTGCTATTAAATTTATGGACGAGGTCTCAGAAGATCTGGTATAACGATATAACAGCTTTCCTTCATACAATTATTTTTTTTAACGAACGTAAAAAAAAAGGCGATTAAAGCCCCATTTATAATCTGGAAACATTTCTTTGATTTAGATCGAAAATAACTTGCTAATTACACGCCAGACCAGCAGTGAAAGGGTTATTTTCTTTGATCAATATACCAGCAAACAGGTCTTAGCATCTGCACCAATTAAATTGCACACACAGGGACAAGATGGATTTGGACACCGTCTCAGCAAAAAAGTCATCACCGTATACAGCGGGCAAAAAAAAATCCAACGTAGGCGTTTTGCTTTTGTTATTTATTTTGGCTGTTTTGGAATTTTTTCAAAGAAACGTAATTTTCCCAACCCCTGATCAGCTGTAATATTAAATAATGCGATGGGGGTCATTTGGCCAGTATGATTAAATATTAAATATTGCCCAGGTTGCCTTGCTAGTTATTCGCCTGTTTTAGGGCTATCCACAGCACATCGTTTAAACGCAGCAATGCGATTGCGAGTTAAAAATCGTCTACTAGAGTTCGCCATTTGTTTGCCCACAATAGGTGCGTGCAAGCGCCGTTTTTTTGCGAATCGTATATGCTCCGATTGCAAAACATTCCACGATCGCAGCTCAAAGGATGCGCGCTTGCGCTTTTTCGTCCAATGTCTTATTAGCTTCCAGAGATGTCACTGAATAGCATTTAAGGCAACTTGGGACACTGACTTTTGGTAGTGGTTAACTGTGTTTTGTTTTTCAACGGTGGTCACTAGAGATGGGATCAGTGTCTGTCTCTGACCCGCATCCAACACGGAACCCCTCAGTTCCAAAATACGAATGTCCGCACATTGCGATCATGAATTTCACATGCGTCCACGGCCTTGCACAGATATTAACACTGCTATTTCAAGGATACAATCAGATGTCCCACTACAGGATAGGAAGGCCCAGTGCCGAATCTTCCGATAACCTACGAAAACGCTCAGATATTTTGTTATAGTATCTAGGAAGATGAATTGTTGCCATGATCTGAGTCATCGTGTGCTCCTCCAATCTGGATAGAGACAGTTTGGGTTGGAATTAATAAAGAATATAAATCATATTTGTCTTAGTTATTTGCTTTAATCAGATCATCAACCGGGGTTACCTAAAGGACCAGCTGTTGAACTGAATATAGTTTTCTGACTTGGATCAAGGCAAGTTGCAATTCACTGTCTAGGATGGCCGAATCAATAAAAACCAGAGGAGGGTTGAGACAGTTGGTGAAAATCCAATCAATATCTGGCAAATGACTGCCACAATGCATGCAGCACTCCTCAAATTCCATTTAGGCTCACACACAGTTCACACAAACTTTTGTTTTTCCTTCATTTAGCAAGCGTTTTGTGCTAGAAAAATGTCTGTTAACAGTTACATAGTAACATAGTATTGGAGATTGTATAAAGACATACGTCCATCTAGTCCAACCTTATACCCTACCCATAATGTCGTATACAGTTACATAGTAACTTAGTATTGGAGGTTGAATAGAGACATACGTCCATCTAGTCCAACCTTTATACCCTACCCATAATGTCTGTATAACAGTTACATAGTATGTAGGATTGGAGGTTGTATAAAGACATATGTCCATCTAGTCCAACCTTTATACCCTACCCATAATGCTTGTATAACAGTACATTTTAACATAGTATTGGAGGTTGTATAAAGACTATGTCCATTTAGTCCAACCTTTATACCCTACCCATAATGCCTGTATAACAGTTACATAGTAACATAGTATTGGAGGTTGTATAAAGACTACGTCCATCTAGTCCAACCTTTATACCTACCCATAATGTCTGTTAAACAGTTTATATGTAAAATAGTATGGAGGTTGTATAAAGATACATCCATCTAGTCCCAACTTTATACCCTACCCATAATGTCTGTAAACAGTTACATAGAACATAGTATAGGAGGTTGTATAAAGACATACGTCCATCTAGTCCAACCTTTATACCATACCCATAATATCGTATAACAGTTACTAGTAACAAAGTATTGGAGGATGTATAAAGACATACGTCCATCTAGTCCAATATTTATACCTTACCCATAATGTCTGTATAACAGTTACATAGTAACATAGTATTAGAGGTTGTATAAAGACATACGTCCATAGTCCAACCTGTATACCCTACCCATAATGTCTGTATAACAGTTACATAGTAACATAGTATTGAGTTGTATAAAGACAAATGTCCATCTAGTCCAAACTTTATACACTACCCATAATGTCTGTCTAACAGTTACATAGTAACATAGTATTGAGGTGTTAAAGACAAATGTCCATCTAGTCCAACCTTTATACACAACCCATAATGTCTGTAAACAGTTACATAGTAACATAGTATTGGAGGTTCTATAAAGACCACGTCCATCTAGTCCACCTTTATACCCTACCCATAAGTCTGTATAACAGTTACATAGTAACATAGTATTGGAGGTTGTAAAGACATACGTCCATCTAGTCCAACCTTTATACCCTACCCAAATGCCTGTATAACAGTTACATAATAACATAGTATTGGAGGTTGTATAAAGACATACGTCCATCTAGTCCAACCTTTTATACCCTACCCATAATGTCTGTATAACAGTTTATAGTAACATAGTATTGGAGGTTGTATAAAGATACATCCATCTAGTCCAACCTTTATACCCTACCCATAATGTCTGTATAACAGTAAATAGTAACATAGTATAGGAGGTTGTATAAAGACATACGTCCATCTAGTCCAACCTTTATACCATACCCATAATCTGTATAACAGTAACATAGTAACAAAGTATTGGAGGAGTATAAGACATACGTCCATCTAGTCCAAACATTATACCTTACCCATAATGTCTGTATAACAGTTACATAGTAACATAGTATTGGAGGTTGTATAAAGACATACGTCCATCTAGTCCAACCTTTATACCCTACCCATAATGTCTGTATAACAGTTACATAGTAACATAGTATTGGAAGTTGTATAAAGACAAATGTCCATCTATTCCAAACTTTATACACTACCCATAATGTCTGTATAACAATTACATAGTAACATAGTATTAAAGATTGTATAAAAACATACATCCATCTAGTCCAACCTTTATAACCTACCCATAAGTCTGTATAACAGTTACATAGTACATAGTATGAAGGTTGTATAAAGACATAATTCCATCTAGTCCAACCTTTATATCCTACCCATAATATCTGTATAACAGTTACATAGTAACATAGTATAGGAGGTTGTATAAAGACATACGTCCATCTAGTCCAACCTTATACCATACCCATAATATCTGTATAACAGTAACATAGTACATAGGATTGGACGGTTGTATAAAGACATATACATCCATCTAGTCCAACATGTATAACCTACCCATAATGTCTGTATAACAGTTACATAGTAACATAGTATTGGAGGTTGATAAAAGACATACGCCCATCTAGTCCAACCTTTATACCCTACCCATAATGTCGTATACAGTTACATAGTAACATAGTATTGGAGGTTGTATAAAGACATACGTCCATCTAGTCCAAATTTATACCCTACCCATAATGTCTGTATAACAGTACATAAGTAACATAGTATTGGAGGTTTTATAAAGACATACGTCCATCTAGTCCAACCTTTATACCCTACCCATAATGTCTGTCTAACAGTTACATAGTAACATAGTATTGGAGGTTGAATAAAGACATACGTCCATCTAGTCCAACCTTTATACCCTACACATAATGTCTGTCTAACAGTTACATAGTAACATAGTATTAGAGGTTGTATAAAGACATATGGAGTATATGTATTAATACCAGTAATTCTCAATATTATATAGTATCCTTGTACCAACCAGAACTACAGTATATATATTAATACCAGTAATTCTCAATATTATATAGTATCCCTGTACCAACCAGAACTACAGACTTTGTATTAATACCAGTAAGTCTCAATATTATATAGTATCCCCGTAACAACCAGAACTACAGTATATGTATTTAGTGAACAATTCAGCAGAGTTTGTTGTATATTTGTATAAAGTGATCATATCCCCATGCAAATGTCGCTTCTCCAATGTAAACAGCCCTAACTTGTCTAATCTGCCTGCATATTCAAAACCCTCCATTCCCCTTATTAATTTAGTTGCCCTTCTCTGAACTGCTTCCTTTTCCAAGATGTCCCTTTTGTATACAGGATTCCAAAACTGCACCGCATATTCCAAATGAGGCCTTACCAGTGCCTTGTAAAGAGGGAGAATAATATTTTTCTCCCTTGAATCTATTCCTCTCTTTATACAAGACAATTTGGCAGATCTGCTCTGCTATACTGGAATGCTCTACGAGTTTAGCAAGCCCAAGAAAGAAAAAATAACTATCACAGAATAAACTGTGGATTTCACTTTGGAAAATAACGAAACCTTCATAGAAAGTACATTGTGTTTCAAGAGATCAGGAATCTGCATTTATATAGTTGAAGTCGCTCTAGGCTAGTGCTGCTTTCAGACTCTCCCCTCCAAGGTTTTGGCACCAGAAAAACTACAATTTTTTAGCCTCCGGCCAAGATTGTTAACTACAACTGTATGCCCTATACTTGCTTTCCCTGTAGGACTGGGAACACATCTAGCTGACTAAATAACGTATAAAATCAAATACAAGTTGGTCTTGACTGTTGCAATAAAAATTCATACAGTATACACTTATTGGCAGTAAAACAAGGGCAAATTGAGTACTAGTAATAAAACAGTAACAAAGCATTAGAATATTTTTACACAAACACACAAAAATTAACCACTCTGTTTTCTTAGTTTTATCAGGTGACCCATCTAAGGCTACTCAGACCAAAAAAATACAAAGGTGTTGGATTTTAACACTCTCTACACAAAAACATTATTCCTTTCCCGTTTTGCTAGAAACACATCTAGACCCTCTACAATCACAAACTTGTTGTCTTCTTGGGCCACACCCTTAAAAAACCTGTGTGCAAACACCAAAATCTGACCTAGACTAATTGAATGGGGATGAACTTTCCAAGTCACTCAAGTTCTGCTTTTTAATCGTTAACATTTTGTTGATCGTCCCTTCCCTTTAAAAAAAAGATCTACCCTCACGCACCCTGGTTTGTTTGTTTAGACAACACATTTTTAAATAAATAGGAAACAGAAAATCAATGATTACTTTCAAAAAGCAGCATTCGCAGATTGTATATATTATACTGTATGTGGCTACTTTATATTAAACAAACGAAAAAACAAGTTAGCCGTTAATAAGCCATGCAGCATGTATGGTAGATATTCAGGATTGTTTACCCCGAGTCGCTGCACAGATTTTAGGAGTAAAAGTTATGCTAACCTATTAAATTATATTGAATTGCTGGGTGGCCAGTGATTGCGTCTCTCAGTAAATCTGGCCCATTACGTTTATCTGTTGTTAAAGGGATGAGTTAGCAAATCGTATTACTTAGTTTGTGAGTCTGTAAATTGAATACAATAATAAAAACCTTTATAATGTAAATCAGTGACCTCATAATAAGAGAAGGGGTCAAAGTTTTTAAACAAACTTGTTTTGGATTTGGAATTATTGGTTTCGATCTGGTGAAATTTTTGGGAAATTTGAATGTCGAAACTTATTGAATGTCATGGTCAAAAATTTTAAGAAAAGTAAAAAATGACAGTGGATAAATTGGGCTCAAAAATATATTTCCAATGTATCATGTCAGTTCCTGCTTTGCTGTCTTTAAAAATCTCTCTTGTTGTCATCTGCTCCTAGGGCAGTAATGGGATTCTGCATTTATGTTCTCAATGGATAGGAACATCATTTCCTTTGGGTTTTTCCCTCTAGATCCCTCCATTATTTGAGATTCTATATACATAAACAGTAAACAAAAACTTTGGTCTTCATGATCAAGACCATGTTTATATGCTTATGAAGGTTCTCATTCATCCAGGTCATGGTTTTATTCAAGAATTAAACTTCAAGTCCAGTTGATCTAATTGAATACATCAGATAAGACCATGTTGACCAGATCAAGCAGGAGAGTTTTTGTTCTTTCCACTTCTTGGCTTCTTGGCCACTGGTTTAAAGTTACAATCTACCAGCACAGATGGTATCTACATCACCTATTCAATAAAGAGTGTGTTGTTTCCTTTGGTCCTTTGGTTTTATTGCCATCTTTGATCAGGAATACTTAAAAGAATTTGCGTCTTGTTGTTCTATGGTTTTGTAGCTAAAGATTTTGATGCCAAAGGAATGAATGGCCTTCTGGTCTGATCACTGCTTTAAAAAAAACCTCCCACAACACTAGAAAATTCTGGAGCCGCCTGCTATACCAACTGCATCAAAAGATGAACTTTATAAACAATAAACCAATAAACAATCTGCATCCAAAACAAAATACTGTGAGGTCACCATTATTATATTTTGGAGTCCTGCCCATTAATCCAACATTTTATTTGAAAGTATTACATAGTATAACTAAACCAGTGAAGGCAAAAGCATGCATAGATATAAGGAGCACATCATATAAACTATTTGTTACAGGAACCACCTATTTACCTATGATTCTATTTAAATGTGTCACATGGTATAAATGAATCAGTGATGTACAATATTTCCCACATCCATATTATTTAGTTTATATCTTATCTCTCTGCTTGTGAAGGTTCTCATTCATCCAGGTCATGTTATATTTGTTGTATTCAATTAGATTTACTGGACTTGAAGTTTAGTTCTTGAAGATGTTTCACTAGTCATCCGACTGGCTTTCTTAATTCAGAATGACTTGTACAAGAATCTGAAGAGTCATTCTGAATTGAGAAAGCCAGTCGGATGACTAGCGAAACGTCTTCAAGAACTAAACTTTAAGTCCAGTTGATCTAACTGAACACAACAGATAGCTAATCTCTCTATGTTGAACCCTGTTAGCTCCTGATATAATAACTATTGTAATACTTACAAATACGTAGTTTCTCCAGATTTCACTATGAATGAAGGAGACTCTTGTTGGGTGCTTGTGGTCACACTGCAGTCTTGTAGATTCACTGTCATTTTTACTGGTTCTCGGTTCTGCTCGTAAGAATAAAATATCAGCTCATCTTTCTTCAATTTCACCAGGTTCCTGGGGAAAAAAAATCATAAAAAGGTTTTGGGTGGTCTGCAAAACACAATTAAAGGCCATGTCCACCGTTAAAACAAAAACGGGAGGGAGGAGCCAGTTTATTTTGCCAGAATGCGGACAATAATAATTCTTAAATATTTAGTTTATAATACATCTAATAATGTCTTGAAAATATCAGTTGGGGAAACTACATGTGACCAGTTAAAAGACATGTTCACCCCCCACACCAAAATCTGCTCTTACCTGCCCCTCCCACCAAACCCTAAGTTATACTTACTAACCTTCCAGTGGTCCCTGAAGGTCCTAATAACTTACTCTTTGCCGCTCTCTTCCTCTGTTGCCAGCTTTCTTTCTGGTTGTATCTATGAGTCATGGCTGTGATGGTAACATCACCCTCAATGACTTTATGGCTATATACAAGCACACCTCCTCTCTGGCTGTATGAGCTCAATAAGAGATCATTGAGCTTATAGAGGTGGTAATAACCAGAGGGACAAGCGCCAGTGGGGAGTAGGAGTTATAAGGAGCCTCAGGGATCGTGGTGATGGATTATTACGATACCAGTGGTGCCTAATCAAAGATAAATGTGATAAATAAATCTAATCTTTTTAAACAACAAGCACTGCAGGTACTTTAATTTTACTCCCCCCTTCTCTAAGCACAAGGAGATAAAAAGAATGAAAAATAATAGTAATAATAATCATCGGCAAGAATAAATAGCTGTAAAAACATATTTTTATGTACATATTGGGGCGTACACTGCAAACTTCCTCCGCGCTTTAAAACCGTGACTTTGAAATATTCTTGTTTGTCCTTTTTACAAAATATGCTTACAGCATTGATTTCTTTATTTTGTTCTTGTCTACATCATCAGGAGTGAAATTCGATTTCAAATTAAGGGGACGGTTAAAGGGACGTCCTGCTTCTACTTCTCAGATAGTTTAGTGATCTGGTCCTATGAATAAAAATTTAGTACAAAATGTTCGCTTACACGGCTCATGTTGTTGAAGACCATTAATAGATTTGTTCTTTACTATCAAAGGGGAAGATCAGGCTAAATCCCTTGAATTATAGCCTAGAAACTTGATCAAAATTATATATTGTTTTTCTAGCAAGTAATTTCTAACCAAAGATATATATAGTATATATATATTTCTATTTACCGTATGTAGCACTAGTCATACAGTATATCTAAATGTGAAATAAGCCAAATCGTTCAATACAGGAAGCCCTACAAAGTAGCTGATGGGGAATGAGTATGTGTGAGGCACTGCAGTTAAAATTGACTCTGCCATTGTTTATCTGTAGCTATTCATTTCTTATAAAGACAAGTGATCATCATTTTAATCAATACATTTTTCAACTATAATTTAGAAATACTCTAAATTTCCCCTTTAAACAAAAAAAAGGGGGGGTTACATTACTGGTCTGTTCCCTGCTTGACAGAGCCCAAAGCCTTAGGACAAAATCAAGAGAAACAAGAGCCTTTGCCAAGTACACCACAACAGCTTGGGACCAGTTAGTCAAGACCAACAAGTTTACTTGCATTTCTAGTAAGAGGCTATTGGATATTTGCAACAGGAATAGGAGCTCTCTTATATTCCCTGGAAATAAAGCTTTTAAAGAAGTAAATCTCTGAAGAGTGCAGTCTACATAGGAATAGGGTAGGGGGTGTTTAAGATTAACCCTTAGCTTCTCCTTACAGAATATTTTCTGTGCACAGTATTCTAACATTCTGGAATAATTATTGTACTAATGAATCCACTGGGGAATGTTTGATATTTTCAAGTCTAGAACAGTTGGAGACTGGAAGTATTGTTTAAAAACGTGTAGTTTTATAGAGCATTAGGCATTGTGCAAATTATTCCGAAATGGAAATAATAGAAAAAGGCTATTACAGTTTTTCTGGCGTCCTTAAATTACATTTATTTATTTAGAAATGGGGATTATTATAATTGAATCTAGTGCTCATTTTCTTAACCTCATTAATTTATGGTTCATTTTGCCTTAGGAAAAAAAGACTTAATAAATATTTCAAACCTATATATTATATATTCCTGTTGTTAGACCTTTGTGTACTCTTTCTTGAAGTTGTTCCTTTTCCTTAATTACATGACGTTAATGTCTGACTTTTCTCAACCCAAACTGACTTTCCAAGAGGCGATGCAATCAAGCCAAGATGTGCGTGTTCTTATTCATAAGCAATCACTTGTTATGTTATACATGCTAAATCGTCAGCGCTGGAGACTAATAAATGAAGTCATTTATTTTCTGGTAAGACGAATTTGTTTAGGGAGATTCATTACAGCTGGAACATTACTGTAAATATACATATAGATACTTACTACAGTAACCCGTGATTGCGTTTTAAATTATTTATTTTTTTCCTTTTAACATTTCTCGCTGAACTTAAAGGTGGACAGGAAAAAACCTGATGTGTTTCAACAAATCAACCAATGCAAAAATAAATGGGCCCTGGAATTATGTATGGCTTGCCGGTTGGTAATTAGAGGTACTGCAGAAGGGGAACTGCTTGGTATTTGGATATGGCAGCACTCTGGTAACTCACACGTGGTGCGTCCAGATCCAATAGAAACGCTCCTCAGTTTGCGGAGAGATCAAAGGTGACTGAATACGTGAGGATGCGTAGATAGGATGGATAAGATTGCCCATTGGACAATAAACTCATTGGGTTTCCTTGGATAGTGATTTAGAGACATTTCATGATGCAATGCCACAAATATTCTGGAAGTACCACATTTGTAAAAATATGCATGTGTCAGAACTTTAAATTAGTTTTAAGAGGGACAATCAATCACATACATCATCCTTGCCAAAATACTTTTTTTTTCAGGTGAGTACACCAAGAACAACCACTGAATGTACAGTACGGATAGGAGAAATGATGCCATACTTCATCCATGTTTCAGGATTCATATTCAAGTGTTGAACTTCCAATAAGCCTTCAAGAATTACATCAGACTCGGCATGATTGGCATAGCGCTGTGTATGGGAGATCTGATCAGTTCTATGTATGATATCATTCATAATCTTCATGATCTAAAATGAGAAGGAGAATTGAGAAGGCTGATAAAGTATTTTAACTGTAAGAGGAGTAAAAACCTTCCATCTTTACATAACATTATTTATTTGTTACCAGTTGAATGCTGGTATCCATTTCCAAGGATATGACGGCACAAGAATAATATACCAATTTGTATTGAGACTATCTATGGCTCTAGTAGTAATGGTCTCTTACTATCTCTATGAAAGGCATCATAGAAGGGAATAGATAAAGCTTTCTCTTAGTGTCCTTGATATTTCTTGCATTTGCTACCAAATCGACACCAAATATTGCTCATTTTTGGTCAAAGATTTAATTATCTACTCGTCAAGCTTGGTCCAAAAACATTTTCTTATTGGCAATCCTATCACATTCGGTTGACTGTCTTTCAACAACTTTGTCCACTCTTGCTTGCACCCCTTGACCATATCTAGACAAGCAATGTCCCGAATCCTCCTAAGACCCACCAATTCCAGGACTCAGCGGGCAAAACCAGAATTGTAGAAAAGGCCCATAAAATGAATATAATCCATGAATATAATCCATCAGAAACCAGCTTACACTTTCTTTATCTTCAAGGCAAGAAGCTTCAAGCTCGTAATCCTGATGTCCATGAAATGAAATAACAAATTTAAGGCCGTCGTTATTTTTACATGACTTGATCTGACTGAATGGAAATTGTCTCTTTAAGGTTCCTTTCTCTATATTAAAAATCATTTCTGTATAGAAATCAATCTGTAATAAATAAAACATAATAAAATGAATTAGGTCACTATGAAGAAGCAACTTATATTTCCATTGTCTTGATAAACACCATAAACACAAAAGCTGTATTTATTTATGAAACATTTCAGTAACAGTTACAGAGATGAAATATGTAGCACTGTGGGTTAAAGGGACATTTCCGGATGAAGTGTGGGTTTAAAGTCCACCCTAAAATAAAGTTAACTTAGAAATGTTAATCACCCCTACTTTCGCATTATCTATGTTTCAAAGATTCCCCTTTCTTTGAAACATTTAGATACCTTACCTGGTCTCTCACCGCTCAATGCTCCAGTTTCGAGCATATACAGCAGCAGAGGGCTTCTGTGCTGATAGCCACTCTACTTCCTTTGGGAAGTACGTCACCTTGATGCCTTTACTGACAGCCGCAACCAGGAAGTGGAGCGGCTGTTAGCCGCAGAGCAGAGGAGGAGCAGCAAGGGACCAGGTCAGGTAAGGAACTACAGGGGAATCTTTGAAACATATAACTAATGCAAAAGTGGGGTTGGGGGGGTGGTTTCTAGGCAGGATATGCCCTTTAATTTTCCAGGGCCAGCACTGTTTTTTATTAACGGCACAGACACCCAATGCAATACCCCTGGTGTTTTCGTTCTACTAAAGATGGTTACACACAGCACCAATCTGTCAAAGATAACAACTATATAAGTTTCATGCGTTCATACTTTAGTATAGGGGGCCGACCATGACCGGTGGAAATTGTTAAAGCCCTTTATGAATCTGTGTACCTTTATCATCTCTCTCTACACTTCAATGGCCTATTCTTCAATGTAAACAACAATAACTTATTTATCAGATCAATAGAAGTGCACTATATTTAATTTTGATGCCCTTCTATGAATCCTCTGCAGTTTAAAAGAGAACAATACTGGTACACCACCCTCTCAAATCCCCTAATAGTGCCCAGGATGAGGACCTGAGTTTGCTTCAGTTTATCCAAAGTTATGAATGGCCAGCTTGTAATAATGATCTGGGGCTGTCTTCTTGCCGACTCCCAATTGAAATCAATGGGTAGATGCAATCTGCAAGGAGCATGTCTACACACTGGACAGTGCTATACACTCTTCTAGACCATCGGCCACCATAGTTTTTAATGATGATCATAGTTTCTCTGTCTATGATGATATAATTATTGGCTATAGGAAGGTGTGGGGAAAGTGTGGGGATTGGGAAAGGGAAAGTATAGGTTCCAAACTTTAAATATGACTTGAAAATTTGCTTTTTGTAAGGGAATGTGGCTGTCTGTGCTGCAGGTTTTAAAACTCAATAACGTTGCTTTGGCAATGAAAGATGGAAAATAAATTTCATAATCTAATCTGATTAAATATTTTTTTAAATGATTTTATTATAGTGTGTGCTATAGAAACAGAAACGTGGGGTGGGTGGAATGTATCAGTAGGTGTGTGTACCTGTGTCTGGTGTGAGGGGGTATGTTTTGTGATTATGTGTGATATCACCTGCGAGCAGACCTAATCAGTGCTGATTAACTTCCTCTATCGCCTGGGAGCAGATGTAATCAGCACTTACAAAAAAAAAGCTAACATTTGCTGCTATAATATACTTTATGCCACGTATTGCATTAGCCCCTAGTCTCTATTTCAGTATAGAAAAGATTTTGTCTGTGAACCAGTCAGGTTTATGCAATATCTATGGTCTCCCTTGTTCGTCAAGGTTCCAATATACGAGCAACAGCTATTATATTTGATATTTTTCAGTGGACAGAGAGCCTGATCTAGGGAATCCAGAGCGCACATCATGTAGACAGCAGTAAAACTATCTTGAGTTACCTGCAATATTCTCTTCTGCCATCGGTACCTGAATTTGTAAACCGTGTAGTTGTATTGTTGTAGCGTGGAATATTCCTGTAAGACATCATTAAAAAAGTTTGTCATACAAATAAAATGAAACTGGCTTTCTAAAAGAAGTTTTAAATTTTTAAATAGAAAAAGAAAAATAGTCACAATAAAAGTTATATATATATATATATATATATATATACCAAGCTTGAAAAAGGTCTAAGAAGAAAGACCAAAACCTTGCTGTTCTTTTGCACCTCAATAAACTGTTTAAAAGAAGTCCGATTGTGTACCTTGATAGCACCTTTGCAATATAAATAATCTCCAGGGTAGCAACAGGCATTTACCTATGAACTGTGAGTACACACACTTATGAAGATAGATATATATATATATATATATTTAATAAGATGATCTCCTCGTAAAAATGTTACTTGCCTTTTTTCAGCTGTGACTTACCTCTCGTTCCTCAATTAATTCAGGTTAGGTTCTCTCCAACAGAAGGGAACCTAGCAAACTTACCTGCGATCACGCTGCTTCCTCTTGACAGTTACTGATTACATCCATGCTCGCTTGAACTATACGTGCATAAGATAAGGGAGTGTGGATGATGTCAGGATGTCCCAACAGAATAAACTTTATGTTTTTCAGTTAAAAATGAAATTGTATTGCATTGGGTGAGCTGCGCAAACATGCAAGCCCAGCTGAAGGTTCGTACACACATGCTATCACGGGTTCTGACCCGCGACTCATGATATGTAGGAATGGCTGCTTGGACG
Organism: Hymenochirus boettgeri; assembly: GCA_019447015.1. NCBI lineage: Eukaryota > Metazoa > Chordata > Amphibia > Anura > Pipidae > Hymenochirus > Hymenochirus boettgeri. The sequence goes on from CM033476.1 coordinate 89,673,883, forward strand.
GGGATCGTTGCCCGACCGGACGGGCGGATCTCTGAACAATCAGCCGTTTCGGACAATAAAGTGCCCATACACGGCACGATTATCGGGCGAAACGGCTGTTCGTACACATCGTAAGCCCGTTTTACACTTAGCAGTGCCTACAACTGGAAGTAATATTGCATCTGCCCCTAACTCACAAAAGTTTCTTCAATGGGCTAATTTGTAGCTTTTCTTTTTAATAAGCTTGTTGGAATTGGAGGCTGCTATACAAGTTATAATTGGGGTACTAGGACTCATCTAGCACAGCAAACTGATAAGGGCAACTTAAACTAAATAGGAACTTTTAGGGTAAAATAAGACAGCAATCCAGAATTACTGCCTTAAATATCTTGCCAAGGGTGATTTCAGAATGTCCAATAGCAGAGATGAAGGGAATGTTCATCAGATAGAGCGTTGCATTGTCTGTAATGCCTTGTTTGATCCAGGCTTCTATATCATATGTTCCTTTACTAAATTCATTCTATATATTTTCTGATCTGCTGTTAGAACGTATTCCCTGTTCTTCCACTTACCAACCTGTCCTACTTTGTTCTGTTCCTGTTTTGGCAGTTTTATTATCTGTCTCTATTCCATTCTCCGACTCTGACCAGTGAGTCTCTATTCACTCTATTTTCCATGGTACATATATTGGTACTGATAATTCTGACCACTCTATGTCACTTCTCCCATACAGATTCTCTTCTATTTATACTGATACTGATTGCAAGTGGTTAATGTTTGTTTGTTTTTTTATAACCATGGTTCATTACTTCCTCTTTCAGGATGTGTCGTTAATCAGTTAAATGGGAACTAATTAGACAGACTTCAAATTTTTCCATATGTCACTTCTTTGTGTGTGCATTCATATTCTCTTAAATGTCCCTTTTAGAGAATAATGTTAAAGGGTAACTGTGGTCCAAGAATGACTTTAGGTAAATTGACAGGAATTGTTTCACCTTTAAGGAAAGGATTTCTTACTTAAAGGAAGTGTACACACTTTTTTCTCTTAACTTGTGTCTTTCACCTAAGTTTTAATTTCCCAGATATCATTCTAACTCTCATTCTAGCTAAGTCTGTATGTCAAGTCTGTATGTCAGTCTAAATGTCAGTCTGTATGTCAAGTCTGTATGTCAGTCTGTATGTCAGTCTGTATGTCAGTCTAAATGTCAGTTTGTATGTCAAGTCTGTATGTCAGGGCTTAACTGAGCAATTAATAACCTGTGGAACCAAATTAATCTGCTCTGAAGGTTTCATTCACATTCAGATAGTGAAGGGTTAATTTCCTTTCAGATAGGTACACTATTTCGAAATGGCAAATTAAAACTTTGTCTTAGGAGACAGACACAAGGCGAGAAAAAAAAGGGTCTGCACGTCCTTTAAAGGGACAGTTCAGTGGAAATTATCATTATGTGTTAAATTGTTACATTGTGTAATGCCTTCTTAGTTATTCTACATATTCTCTCCCATTTTGAAAAATCAGTTGATTTCATACCCTTTGCTTTTCCCTGCTTTTGACATTAGTGAGCTGACATTTCAGGTTCTAACGGTCCTTCTTCCCAGGATGCACCACATCCTTGGAATGTTCCTAACAGTAATTTCTACTGATTGGCTGTTGGATGGGTCACACATGCTCAGATCTCTACTGAGCAACTGAATCAACCCAGGGTCTGGGTCAAGGGCAAGACCATAACGGTCTCTACTAGGGGTCCGGCAAACAGGAAGTCAGTATTTCAATTGCATTGGCAGGTTAAGGTCATTGGGATTGAAACTTACTACTCTTTTTTCTTAAAAGCATATATATTTTCACTGAACTTCCCCTTTAAACAAAAATGGACGACAAAGAAAAAAATTAGAATGGAAAAAAACGAAAACCGTTCGATTTAGATAATAAAAAATGTAATAAAGTAGCCTTATCTTAGAAGATTGATATCGCCAAAGTAATTTCTCCGATATTTGCTTCAATTTTGACCCGCGCTAGGCCGGTTTTTCTGTATGATTTATTTCTTTTATTTATTTATTGCTGCGTTGATATTTTGTATGCAGCGTGGCTTAAAAGAAAATAAGATTCTCCGAGGAACTCTGTTCCAGATTGTGAAAGGTTCAGCTGAACCCGGGGATCACGGAATAAATTTGCTTTTTTCTTATTAAATAAGAATTTTCTGGGTTTTTTTTTTCCTACAGCGAGAGGAAAAGAGTCTAGATTTCAAACTTATGTAAAGTAGGGAATCTCAAAACTGACATGTGGATGGGTTGTTATGTATTAACTATTCTCTCTATCAGGGCTAATTTATTAAAGGGGCATCAGAAAAGTGTCGAAATGCCACATAATGACTGCTATTTCTTTAAGGGCTAGGTCCACTAGTGAGTGTTGCAGACCGGTTTGAATGCGTGCGCTGCTATGAATGACCTAGCCCTACAGGGCTAGGTCATTCACTGATGTCTATTTATAGTTTCCTTCTTTACATTTATAGGACTTTCTAGGTCTCAAGTGCTGGAATCATTTTGGTATTTTATTATCAGTATGGATGGCCGGTTCGCGGATCCGAACCCGGATCCGCCGCGGATTTATCACGTTCGCGAACAGCGGATTTTTCCAGATTTTCCACCTTCCGAACTTCCGAACCGTGGATTTCTCGTATTTTCGAAAATTTTCTAAATTACGAGAATTCCTCGTATTTTTGAGAATACGTATTTTCGAAAATTTTCTAAATTACGAGGATTTCTCGTATTTTCGAGTTTTTTTTCATTTTAATGGGTCCACTCGAGCGCACCGGATTTTGCGAAGTTCGGACATCTCTAATTGTCGGTGAGTTGGCCATAAACTGAAGACCTATAGGATTTTACGTACCAAGTTCAATGGCTTTTGTTCTTTGGGATCCGACTTATTGCCTATTGCCCTAGTGAGTGCAATTGCCTCTTCGATGCTCATTTCTTTTCTTTTCACCCTTTCCATGATATCTGTGACTTCTTCTTGAGTGAGCTGTAAGTTTCAAAAATAAAACACATGAGATTTTAAATATGGTCGTTAGTTCCATGTTCAACAAATTGGTGTCTCCACCCAGTTATTTCCTAATTTATAGGACACCCTGATACAGACACAGACACTACTGTTTAAATTAAAGATTGCGATTGGATCCAGGCTAGGGATACCAGACATCTCTATTTGTCCCCAGCCCCATCCACTCTCTGCCCCTCCATATCACCCCACCCCTTCTCTGCTTAGCCCTGCCCCCTCCCAAGTTTTTGGCTCATTGTGAAACTCTTCAGTCTTAAAAAGTCTTTGTCAGACAATTCTTGCTAGCTTGGGTCTTGTGTTTATTGTTTCAAGATAGTTTGAGTCAGACCAGCTATTTAGCTGATATTTTTCCCCATAACTGAAAAATAAAGAGATATGAACAGCACATTATTAAAAGAAAATTGTCAGCTTGCCGAGAGGCTGAATATCCCCATTGATCAAATTCCCCTGTAAAGTTTTCATTCAATTACAAACACCAAAAGAAGATAAAGTCAGTGACAAAGAAACAATTTAACGCCGTTACAGTGCCAGACAATATACAGTAGCCAAGACGCGTGTGTGTGTTTTTAAATTAGATTTTATGAAGGGAGCAGTGCATATTTGGATTAAAACGTGATGGATTTATGTTCCCCCCTGCTAATTTAATAAAGATTACAGTGCAATTTCATTGGACGTAGACAATAGACTTTTGACATGTCACTCACCCGCATAGTTTACATAAAATTAAAGTGATATTAACTGCTAAATATTCCTGAAAACCTTTAGGCTTAGGCTACACTATGCCGGATGCAAGCGTGATTGTTAGCATATAAGATAAGTGTCAGATGGTTAAAACTAGAATGTTAGATTTCTATTAATTATTCATTAGTATAAAATAGCTGTGACATCAATTAATGATACTAAAAAGACATTTGTGTTGCCCCCATTTTCCCCAAAAAAACAGGACCCCCAAATTCCCAGTATCGCATTACTTACCTGGCTCCCCGGCATTTGTTCTCCAAATGTGTCCGTCTCCTTGTGTAGACACCATCAGGGAGATTCAATAAAAGTTCTTATCGTTAAAAATGGTGCTAATTTTGCCCCAACCAATAAGATCTTATTTAACATTTGAAAGCTAACATCTGATTGGTTAGGGCAAATTTAGCACCATTTTTAACAATAAGAACTTTTATTGAATAACCCTGCATATGTCATTGGATGCAACATCCCCATCATGGCCATAACTGAGGGCTGTGTGGTCCGACCCCTGTTTGTATACTGAGGGCTGTGTGGTCCGACCCCTGTTTGTAAGTTCCGGCAAACAGAAGGCCAGTAGAGTTCTGCTTCTCTTTTTTAGAAATCTAACATAGCGGGCATGCCCTACATTATATAAAAACTATTTCCAGGGAGGAGATACCCTTTAACCTTCCTTAAGCAGGGTACACACCTTTCAATTCTTCATCCCGACCAACTGTTCGACACTTCCCAATGGTCGGCCAGGACGAAGGACTGTCGGTGGTCGCAAAAGTAGCCGTGGTATTCCATAGAGGACTGCGCGATCGTCCGTGGTTTTTGGACACGCCTGATCGTCCGATTTGGACAAACGAACAGTCATCAGGTGGTCCCGGCTGCACGAAGGAACCATCGAATATTCCGGCCCGTTCGACCGATACACAGAAATGCCGGTTGGTCAGGCTGAAATATTGGATGGTGTGCGTCCAGCTTTCATTTTTATTTCCATACAAGTGCATTATCTAACAGAACCTTGTAGATACAGTAAGAGATAGATAACCCCCCCAAGGAGAATGGGCCAGATACCAGGCGTACCCAATATCCAAACAAAACTGCCGATTGGACGACACCCTAAGTTCTGTTTAAAAATCTTTCTTCCATATGTCAGCTCCGAACGGATTGATTTATATTTTATATCCTATTGACCACATGTCCTGTAAATGGATTCCACCGGAAAAAAATCCCAACCCTTCAGGGAGATTCGAGTTCTCAAATACGTGAGCGTTTGTATTCTCTCGGACTGCTGACTGCTCAAAGTACAAAATGAAGTTGGCAGCAAAAGCGCCCTAGATATATATATATATTTTTTTTGCCTCTCCTCGTTCTTCAATCCTAGTATGAGATGAGAATATAAATTGTTAGTTCACTTTTCTCTGCTTTTGTTCTAGCGATGGCACGAGAAAGAGAAAAAACGTGAGACAGGCCGAATCAATATAATGAGAAAAATCAATAAATAAAAAAAAATAATAAAGACTGAACGTATGCAGGGTCTCAGATACTTGGCAGGAGAACTCGAGTTCCTTCCAGCAAGTAAATTGAAAGTCACCTAATCGGAGTGATCCTCCAAATGCATTATACTGTGTATTAACAGCCACGGTATCTTTATATGTATAAATGTATATATGTCTGTGTATCTATCTATCTATCTATCTATCCATCTATCTATCTGTCTGTCTTTCTGTCTGCCTGTCTGTCTGTCTATCTATCTGTCTGTCTATCTGTCTGTCTATCTATCTAGCATCTATCTATCTGTCTATCTGTCTGTCTTTCTGTCTGTCTGTCTGTCTGTCTGTCTATCTATCTGTCTGTCTATCTATCTAGCATCTATCTATCTATCTATCTATCTATCTATCTAACTATCGTATCTATCTATCTATCTATCTATATATCTATCATCTATCTATCATCTATCTATCTATCATCTATCTATCTATCTATCATCTATCTATCTATCTATCATCTATCTATCTATCTGTCTGTCTGTCTGTCTGTCTGTCTATCTATCTATCTATCTATCTATCTATCTGTCTGTATGTCTGTATGTCAGTCTGTCTGTCGTTTCTGCACCATTGAAGCATAGTTTAAGTTCCTTGCAAAGTTGGGACTACATTTCTGCAAATTGTATTGGAGTGTGGTCATGCTTACTGGTATCCACAATGCTGAGAAATACAAGCAGATAATTGTTCAATAGAAAATACCATCAGTGAGGTGTCTAATTAGCCCCAAATGTGTTCCTCATTAAGAACTATCTTCAGTGTAAAGAAGAACAAGGAGACCTGGAGGTGATAGAACGGCCCTCAAAGATGCCTGGCTTGTACATGATGTGTAAAACGTCATCAAAGGAACGGGGTTAAGGGGGTGACGGAGGCATTCCGGGCAAAAAGGGGGTGTTTTCAGGGGCGGACAATGCAGGTAAGTGCAGTCGCGGGAGACTTCCGCGACTGCCAGAAGGGGTGGGACACCTGCATTCACTCTATAGCCAAGGAATGCTGCGAGTTATAGTTTTCAAACATCTGGATATCTAACTTTGTCCTGTAGAATATACATTTCAATGCCCACCCACTGTCTACACTTGTATTATGGGAGACAGTAAAAGTTACAATGAGCAAGTACCATAACAGAGGATTATGGGTAGGAAGCAGGTGGAGCTGTAGTAAAATATCTACAACTTTACAACTTTATTTGGGTGTAGATATTTATGCTACGTTTTGAAAACTACAACTCCCAGCATTCGCTGTCTGCACTCCTCTGTTGTACAATGCTTGGGAGTTTTAAATGTCAATCATCTGGAGGTCCACATACCTGCTGTAGTTCTAGCTGAACCTCATCAAGTGATAGATATTAGATTGTTATTATCATCACTAGAATCATCCACATCCCATTGATCATTATGTTCAGATGAATAAAGAAGACCAATGAAATCACATGTCATCTGTTCCCATGCAGACACTTGGTCTCATGCATAGGTGCAGTTGCAGATAGAAGTGTGTTACTTTGTTCTATATTTTGCTGGCTCTGACCTCTTCTAGTAATACCAAGGTCAGAGGAATTTAACCCCTGCCTTTTCAGTCACTCCAGCATTGATTGCTTTTTTACCCAGTGATCTCTGCAAAGCCTACCCAGCAGTACAAGTCCAACATAGCTGTCTGCATTATTACCCACAATGCCATCCTGTATAAGAATCTAAGTACATTAGAGCTGTTGATAACTTAATATTTACCCAGCCAAAAGCACAGTAAGAGTCTGGGAGCTTTTCATATAGATATTTTTGCCCTTTATCTGCCATGTGTGATTTAGTGTAAAGGTGGCCATAGATGCTTAGATTCTTCTACCTGACCCGACCCGCAGTTCTCTTTACTCGAACCCGACCCATAAGCAATTCAAACTAAATGCCAAGTGGGAAACCTGCAATGTGGGTTACCCCAAAACCCTACCCACAAATTGGGTAACCCGCGGGTACAAGCCATTGTATTTGTTTTGCATTTGTTTCTTCAAAAAATGTGTATAAGTGTACCTAGAAGAGGCTATTTTTAAAGTCAATGGGCAGTCACACCAATCATTGATTTTGATTGGTTTCTCTTCGTTTGCGCTGTTTATTAATAGACTATTAACCCTTCTATTTGTGAAATCCGCCTTCGTTTACAGCATTTTTACAAACTTGCCCAAAATGCTTGCACCGTGTTGGATATATGGGGAAAATGAAGAGAATTATTAAAATGATCTAGATTAATACAAATATTACATTTCCATTGGATTTGCTTAAAAAAAACTTCCAGGGTTTAATTTCTTGTGTCAAACATTAAAACTGTGTGATGTTTTTTTCTTTAAAGTCAAACAGTCTGTAGATTTCTCATGCTGTTATAATAAAGACACATTGACCTGTCTGTCCTTTTGAAGATATAAAGATCTGACTGTTTGCGCTCTCTGTGATGTGCTGAATAGAAAGGCAGGTCTTGGTACTGAGTTTTGAAAGGTAACAATTAGGGATCTTATGTTCCTTTGACACCATTAAACTGCGTCAGCCAATCAAATGTTGAATCATTGCAACAACCTGGCAAAAAACTGATATTTGATTGGTTTCTGCCTATAATATATAGCACATGCATATGTTTCAACCTTGTATTGCATCAGCTCCTTAGAGCTTGAAAAACACACAAACCATCACACATGCCTCATAAACACACATACATAAAAGAAACACGCAAGCCATTAGAAATAGACTCAGATAATAAGGTTAACTCAGAAACTTAGTTTGATGATAACCCAAAGTATCGGCGAAAGGAGCGATTTGTAAGTAAGAAAAAGTTCAGGAATCAGGTCTGCAACTTGTATTTACCAGTCTGTGTGGGTAAGTTATATTTACCAGTCTATGTGGGCACTTATGTTTTCCAGTCTCTGTTTGGGGTTAAATCAACACTGGATGCTAAACTGGAGGGCTGGCACTACACTGGAAGGTAAACTGGAGGGCTGACTTAACACTGGCAGCTGAACTGGAGGGCTGACTTATCACTGGCTTACAAGTTCAGTGACCATTGTTAAGTCAGCCCTCCTGTTCGCCAACCAATGTTAAGTCAGCCAACAGGTTAAAATCAATTATTCACGATTGTATTTAATCAGGAGCTCACAAACAGGTGACACAAATATGTTGACATAAATGTAATTACATCCATTCAGGCTTATTTAAATTTAAGCTTTTTTTCCTCCTTTCTAGTTTTTAATTTGTATTTGTTCCATTATTTAATCTACTGCTATGTTTCCTCTCCAAGCTGTTTGCACATTATCCAAACTGATTTAGCCTATAGCGCTTTGCAATTCGACGTACGATGTTTTTAAAGCCCAATGTAAATGTATTTCATGTTGTATGTTTTTGTTTGTGACTTATCGATGTGTTGAATGCTAAACAGTCCTGGATCACGACCATAAAGGAAGAGGTAGAGCTTTCGGAATGTGCAGTTATTGTGTGTAATGCGGGTATTATAATTCATGGGCTGTAATTATCCTTTAATGGGTCCCTGGAACCAACTCTCTTTATAGTTGGTTTGTCATTTAATACAGTTTGGAAAAAAGAAACAGTATGTAAATACACGTTTGAATGGAATTGCAGCAAATCTATTGATTAGATTATGTGGACTCCAAAGAACTTTATTTTTATTAGCAATTATTTCTCTCTCTTTTCTTAAATTACATTAGTTGAAAACCTCAATGTCTTTACAACGTATCTTTCATACCCACCTAGTCTGTTTATTATGATCACAAATATCATTTTTAAGGCCACAGTTGGCTTTAAAGGGCAACTAAAGCCACAGAACAACACTGAACCAGAAGGAAGAACACCTTGATATAAACCCAGTAATCTGTGTCTTACCTCTCATCATGGGCGCTGGGAAATTTACCTAACTAACATATGGTTTGTGCTTTACTTCACAGCATTCTAGTATCACACAGTTTGGTCAACGACCATTATGTTCTGCACATGCTCAGTCCCTAGCTATGGCAGAAACTTGTTACAGTTGGTCACACCCATTAATAATCTCTAGCCAATCCTTTTACAGGACAGATAAAGCAAGGAAGCATGTCACTGAGGTCAGGAGGTGTGGTCTGACACTGCACACACACACACAGATACTTCATCCAGTTCTTAACAGGCTTACATATACTTTAATACAATTTACTGAAGTCATATTTTATAGCTTATTGGTGTTTTTAGGGGGGTTGTTTTCAGATTCTGGATTATATAAAATTGGGTTCAGTTCTCCTTTAAATGATTGCAAATGACTAAGAAATAATACAAATTTATTAAGCCAAAATCTTCTATAAAATAATTTATAATTTATAGGGGGTTGCTTTCCATTTTTAGGATCTTACAATGAGATGGGGGTTATATATTATTAGTTATAGGACATTTATGTGTGTCATTTGTTAGTATATGTAGTGGGTTATATTAGCTACAACAGAAAATATATAAAGTTGTAAAAAAAAAACCTACTGAGCTGTTACCCCTATTTTAAAGGGTATCTCCGCTGGGGAAAGAAAATAAATTGGCTTTAAGTTTTATTGAAAAACGAGAGGTAAAGGAGCTGTGTCTTACCTCCCGTTCTTCAATTAAACCTGCAGGTGCCCAGAAAGAAGGTAAGGTACTTACCCGATCGCTCGCTCCTCCGCCTGTAGTGGCAGAATACAGAGTCTGTCGGAACCTGTCAGACTATGTGGCAGAGGATCGAGCGATCGGGTAAGTACCTTACCTTCTCTCATGGCTCCTGCAGGTTTTATTGAAGAACGGGAGGTAAGACACAGCTCCTTTACCTCCCGTTCTTCAATAAAACTAAAATGTAATTTTCCCTTTAAATAGAATATTCAAAATAGTCGGTCTTAGCCCCACCCTCCTGTATGTGAAAACTACTGTGTGTGTGTTTAACCAATCAAAATGATAGGAAACTCAAGGTATATTAGGTTGCATCATTACACCCAACATGTCCTTTGTTTAAACACGTTGGTTTTATATGTTAATCTGTGGTTATGGTGTTATATGCATTAAAGGAACAATAAACTTCTTTTATTTATTTGTATAATTCACTAAAAGGTAATAGCACTTGCTTCTATCTACCGTACTGTTTAACAAGCAAAGATAGCAGCAGCAGATCTATGTAAACTACAATTCTCCTGTTCCTCTCTCCGTAAGTCTGCTGCGCACATCCACGCCTCTTCATTATGAAAAGGGGTTTGTAAATGGACACAGTGCAAGTACAATAAAAATATTTGGTGTTGTGCAACTGTAACAGATCAAAAGTTTAAATAACTGGCTCCAGGGATCCAACTATCAGTACAGGCAACCAAGTGCTTTAATAATAAATGTAGCCAAAGGTGCATACACTTACATTAACAAACGCTGTCCACATACCCACACTCACACACTCACATGAATCCAAAGTTCACTACCCATATAAGAAGAATATAAACATTTGGTGTTGTGTAACTATAATAGAATGCTCAGTCCAGTTCAGTAATACAAACACTAGTCAAATAATAATCTCCAGTAATAATATTTATAAACACTGTTCATATACCCACATAAATAGCCCTATGCCCCCCTCACACAAGTCCAAGTGTCTCTGCCCATATGTAAATATCTTTGGTAATAATGTAATAAAATGTCCCAAACGTTACAGTTGGTGCAATAGAAAAATAATAATATGTTTGGTGTTTTGGTGTTATACAACTACAAGAAAATACCAATTTAGTAATACTGTGCAACGAACCAGGATTTCTAGGATTCTAGGAATAAGTTTTGCTAGGATTTTTATTTTTTATTTTCTCAAACAAAACAGGGCCGGCGTTCACCTACCCATAGACACAATTGTGCGTGGAGCAGTATCATATAATGATATGACAATGTAATGTTAAAACACCATTTGGAAAACTTGCCTTTTCATCCTATCAGCACGTTTTGATGGAATAAAATCTTTTTTTCATTCAAAACTTAATTCCACTTTGTACATAACTGCCCCCCCCCAAAAAACAATCAAATCAAACTTTTTTTTTCCATTGGACAGTTAAACACAATTTCAGGGTTGAATAAATACCTATGGCACTTCAAATCTCCAAGGTTCAGATTGCTATTTTGTCTGCACTTAATAGTCCTTTATATGCAGTGGTTGGAGAATTAATAAAAAAGGGAAGATAATTTATTCTCTGAAAGAAAAAGACTCAACTGTACTGAACCAAACTCGGTTCATTCTTGGTTTAAAAAAAATATATGGAAATAATAAAGCCAAGGAAAGCTCTAGAAGAAAAATAAAGATCGAAAAAAGGGCAAATAGTTTTATCAACCAACAGACCACCATAAACCGAATCACTTGCTTAAAGGAACAGTACAACTATTTTTTTTTTTTAAATGTCAATTGAATGCCTACTGATGTAACTTGGGGAACGCAGAAAAATGCCACGCATGCGGCTGGCGACAGCTTACACTACAGACCTCCCACCTGTAAAGTGGGCAAGGGAATGCATTCCAGAAGAGGAGTTAAATGAGGGGTGAAGTGTAAGAGCTGCCCAGGTGATATTTTTTTACAGCGTTCAGGTAATAATTTAGGAGCAGTGGAATGTTCCTTTAACTGGAGTAGCAGAAATAAATGGAATCTCTATTTGCACTTACCCTGAAAGGTGGGTGGAATCCACTTAGAGTATCATTGAAAAACAAGTGCACAGAGCTTCATAGTTATCCACATCCGTGTGATACCATCCGTCCGCAGGGGTTACCTTAACTTCCCTTTAACCAGAGGATCCTTCCTGTTTTGTTAATCTGATTCTTGTATCGGGAAGATTTATTTACTTTACAAGGGATTATTTCATGGCACTAAATACGCGATATGGAGGAGAATCTCGCTCATTAACTGATGGCGACATTAGAAACCTTTAAAGGAAGACTATGGTCTAAAACACATTCAGGTAGATGCAATATACACAGTCAAGGGTCGAGAATGAGTTAAAAAAGCTGCGGTTACCCTCCGGGCTCCTTCCGGGCCTCATTCCCGTAATGCAAAAGTTCCAAAAACCTTGCGAAATGAAACGCTCGCTAGTTTCTAAAAGAGTTTGCTGTAAAGTATATCTTTAAAGGGCATGTCCACCCCATTTTGCTAAATTTGCTCATTAGTAACTTTCCCTCCCCCAGCCGCAACCGCCATGGAACTGGAACTCCCCCGATCTTTACTTACCTTACCTCTTTCCCGCGGCGTACTAAACCAGCCCTCTGCTTGCATGGAACTGCAAACAAGAAAAGAGATGATCAATGCACATTCCTGGGCCCCATATATCATAACATAGCATGGAACTGCAAGCAGGGGGGCGGGACCGGCAGCTGCGTCGGTGATTGGCTGCCTCTCAATAATGATGATCACAGTGTTGCATGTATTGCGATATCGGACAGGAATGAACAGCAGGCAGTGGCGCCAGCTATATTGCCAGTCATCGCATTTGGCGAGCCACAGGAATTTTTTTTAACCCTTTGTAACAGGCTCATTTACCCAGAGCCACTATCGCGATTCAATATTGCGTTTGCCAATGTGGCTAAATCTCGAAGCAAGGATTTACTGCAGGATTCTAACGCCAAACGCGCGCAAGCGCAATATTGAATCATGAGCGTCAGATGTGCAGGTGATTTTTTCGTAACCCGTGCATCCAACGCAAATATGGAGTTAGTTGCGCTAACTGGTAGTGAACCGGTTAGAACATCTTTACCTCCGTAAATTTAAGGCCCCTAAGGCTTCATATACACATGTGATTGTGTGGACGTGACCCAACACCTAAGTGGGTGACACCCACACTGCAAACAGCTGATAGTCGTGTGTATGCGTTCACCTGGGCTCTGTTTGTTGACCCGCTGGGCGATTTGTCGATCAGCACCCATCCAAACACACACAGAGATGCCACCATTAGCTGAAACGCCTGTTCGCCACACATGTGACACACACTCTGACGTCGGGACTTGTCCACACAACTGTACGTGTGTATGAAGCTTAATACAATTTATTGACATAACATCAGCTCTGGGTGTTTCCCGTTCAGCTCATGTCACACAATTGGTTTATTGTACCAGGAGGATTTTTTTTTATTCGTCTTCTCACAAACAGGGAACACAATGAAACGAAATAAGGAATTTGGGCTCCAGCCAGCGAAGGAAAATAAACAGTGTTGAGTCACGTGAATCTACTTGAAATAAACACAACTACTAGATATGGTTCATCCAAATCATGAATTGAACGGACAGTATTGCAGGAGGGCACGTTATTAAGATTAGAAACGGACTATTGTCAGATATGGAATGGCAAGTCAGACAGGATAGTAAAGGCAAAGCTGGAATAGCAGCATTTTTTGAGTTAACCATTCAGTTCCTTTAAATAAAGGGAATTAAACCCTTACCAAAGTCAACTTATCAAATGCTGCCCCCCACTGGGAGCTAATGACTACTACATGGCTGAGTGGATCTTCACAAATCCTGCCTGCCCTGGTCTTAGGTCTTTAACAGTCAGTAGGTAAGGCTGGGTGCACATGGGGGGATTATATGTCTGCACTATGCGTTCGCTACTAGTGAGCGCTCGACCGGGACAAATGATTGTCGACTACTATTGCCAACCAATCACGCAGTTCGCGCAACCGATCATGTTGTCCCAACCATGATTTACCAATGGGCCCAATCACCCATTGGTCCAGACCAAGCTCGGTTGCCCCACACACATCTTACCAAGGTGAGATTAGAACCTTATATAAGTAAATATATTCATACAGCTCCCGTAAGAGCAGGACTGACCCAATAGCTGCACTTGGATTCACCACCAAGTGATGGGTTTGCACCAAACTTTCCTCTGCAAACCCCGGTCTATATGTGCACTGCCTGGTGGTCTAGGGGCCTGGGGGTTGTCCCTGGGGTAGATTTACACAGAGACGCAATTTTAACTCCAGTTATTAGCTAAATCAAGCACAAACCAGATATTGAGTTTGTTATGCAGGCTGCACAAGTGTCTTTTACACAGCCAGGGCAATGAAGGGTTAAATTCACACTAACCAATATTGAAATGATAAGCAAGGCTTTAAATCCTTTAAACAGTGCTGCAGCTTTTGGTAATGAGCTTGTGTTTATGTTGAAGACCTGCCCAGAGGGAATCCTTGTGAGTGGGGGCTACCCTGTGTGTTACACGAGTGTTGGCCCCTTAAGAACACTGATACATCTGATTGGTCCATGGGGGGGGGTCTTATAGAGAATGAAACCCACAGCTCTGGATAAACAGACAGTATCCATGTAATTAGAGATTTGCTTTATGGAAACCGAATAGACACATTTTCCCATTGAAAACCATTTTAACCCTTTACCCCTCAGTTAGAGTAAGGATACGTCTGTTTGTGTACAGAAACATGGCGGGTTGCCAACAAACACAAAAACAAAAAACTTACTACTACATTAGTTTCCCTTTAAAATAAACAAAAGCAGCGTATTTACACAGCTTGGTCAAGATATTAGCAAATATTACTTAAAAAGAATGTCTCAGATTAATAAATCCCTAAAGGGCCTCTTAACATTCCTTTGCTCGTGATAGAGAGAGCTGCCTGAGGCATTGTGGGTCTGTTCCAAACACCTTGCGTGACAGCATCACTGTCTAACTCTGGCCGTTTGCTAATATTGCAGCAATATTAAAGGCCAATTATACACTGACCCCTCCCAACCACCCCTTTAAAAGTACCCAGAACCTAAACTGCTAGGTCCTCACAATAACAATTTGGTCATCATCTCTGAGTCTGGCCCACCTCCTTTCTCAGTCCTGGACTAATGTGAAGATTCACCCTTTAAGTATAAATGCATGCCTTTAACATATAAATACATGCCCTTTAAATATTAATGCTTGTCCTTTAAATATTATGGGCTGTAGCTTATCTTCTACTGCAAAGCTATTTTTAAAAAGCAATATTTAAAACCTCTATGTTCAGTCTGGTTTTCTAGCTAGCATGTTTACAAACAACACACATGCAGAGGGCATTGGGAGACAGTGGGAGAGATGCAGTGACAACTGTCTAAAATCTCATAATCTCAACATTCCCCTTCAAACAGGTTCACTACTGGGAAATGCACTGCACAGAGCTCAGGTTCACTTCATTATCATCTCCTGTATCTATGCACCATTGTTTTAATAAGTGTTTAAGGGGTGATGTCTCCTTTTGTGGGGTCAGCACAATGTTCAACAGGCTCATTTATCCCAGGGCTGGGCAATCGTTAAAGCAAAAATAATCAATATAATGTCAATTAGCAGGACTTTAAATCCTTCTTTATGTTAGTCAGCAACATGGGGGGTCAGTCAGTAACATGGGGGTCAGTTAGTAACATTGGGGGTCAGTCAGTAACATGGGGGGTCAAGTCAGTAACATGATGGTCAGTCAGTAACATGGGGGTCAAGTCAGTAACATGGGGGATCAGTCAGTAACATGGGGGATCAGTCAGTAACATAGGGGATCAGTCAATACCATGGGGGGGTCAGTCAGTAGCATGGGGTAGGTCAGTTAGTAACATGGAGGATCAGTCAGTAATATGGGGGTCAGCCAGTAAATGGGGGGTCAGTCAGTAACATGGGGGATCAGTTAGTAACATGGGGGTCAGTCAGTAATATGGGGGGTCAGTCAGAAACATGGAGGGATCAGTCAGTAACATGGGGGATCAGTTAGTAACATGGGGGGCAGTCATTAATAGTGGGGTCAGTTAGAACATGATGGTCATTCAGTAACATAGGGGTCAGTCAGTAATATGGGGGGTCAGTCAGATAACATGGAGGGTCAGTTAGTAACATGGGGGTCAGTCAGTAACATGAAGGTCAGTCAGTAACATGGGGTCAGTCAGTAATATGGAGGGTAGTCAGTACATGGAGGGATCAGTCAGTAACATGGGGGTCAGTTAGTAACATGGAGGGATCAGTCCGTACTGGGGGTCAGTCAGTAACATGCAGGGATCAGTAAAGTACATGGGGGTCTGTCAGTAACATGGAGGGATCAGTAAGTAACAGGGGGTCAGTCAGTAATGTGGAGGGATCAGTAAGTAACAATGGGGGTCAGTAGTAACGTGGAGGGATCAGTCAGTAACATGGGGGTCAGTCAGTAAAATGGAGGGATCAGTTAGTAACATGGGGGGTCAGTCGTAACGTGGAGGGATCAGTAAGTAACATGGGGGTCAGTCAGTAATGTGGAGGGATAAGTCAGTAACATGGGGGTCAGTCAGTAACATGATGGTCAGTCAGTAAAATGGGGGTCAGTCCGTAGTAACGTGGAGGGATCAGTCAGTAACATGGGGGTCAGTCAGTAACGTGGAGGGATCAGTCAGTAACATGGGGTCAGTCAGTAACATGGGGTCAGTTAGTAACATGGGGGTCAGTCAGAGTAACGTGGAGGGATCAGTAAGTAACATGGGGTCAGTCAGTAACGTGGAGGGATGTCAGTAATATGGGGGTCAGTTAGTAACATGATGGTCAGTCAGTAACATGGGGGTCAGTCAGTAACATGGGGGTCCGTTAGTAATATGGGGGTCAGTTAGTAATGTGGAGGGATCAGTCAGTACATGGGGGTCAGTTAGTAACATGATGGTCAGTCAGTAACATGGGGTCAGTCAGTAACGTGGAGGGATCAGTCAGTAACATGGGGGATCAGTAGTAACATGGGGGGCAGTTATTAATATGGGGGTCAGCACAATGTTCAACAGGCTCATTTATCCCAGGGCTGGGCAATCGTTAAAGCAAAAATAATCAATATAATGTCAATTAGCAGGACTTTAAATCCTTCTTTATGTTAGTCAGCAACATGGGGGGTCAGTCAGTACATGGGGGTCAGTTAGTAACATTGGGGGTCGTCAGTAACATGGGGGTCAGTCAGTAACATGATGGTCAGTCAGTAACATGGGGGTCAGTTAGTAACATGGGGGAATCAGTCAGTAACATGGGGGATCAGTCAGAAACATAGGGGATCAGTCAATACCATGGGGGGGGGTCAGTCAGTAGCATGGGGTCAGTTAGTAACATGGAGGATCAGTCAGTATATGGGGGGTCAGCAGTAATATGGGGGGGCAGTCAGTAACATGGGGGATCAGTTAGTAACATGGGGGTCAGTCAGTAATATGGGGGGTCAGTCAGAAACATGGAGGGATCAGTAGTAACATTGGGGATCAGTTAGTAACATGGGGGGCAGTCATTAATATGGGGGTCAGTTAGTAACCTGATGGTCATTCAGTAACATAGGGGTCAGTCAGTAATATGGGGGGTCGTCAGTAACATGGAGGGATCAGTTAGTAACATGGGGGTCAGTCAGTAACATGAAGGTCAGTCAGTCAGTAACATGGGGTCAGTCAGTAATATGGAGGGTCAGTCAGTAACATGGAGGGATCAGTCAGTAACATGGGGGTCAGTTAAACATGGAGGGATCAGTCAGTAGCATGGGGGTCAGTCAGTAACATGCAGGGATCAGTAAGTAACATGGGGGTCTGTCATAACATGGAGGGATCAGTAAGTAACATGGGGGTCAGTCAGTAATGTGGAGGGATCAGTAAGTAACATGGGGGTCAGCAGTAACGTGGAGGGATCAGTCAGTAACATGGGGGTCAGTCAGTAACATGGAGGGATCAGTTAGTAACATGGGGGTCAGTCAGTAACGTGGAGGGATCAGTAAGTAACATGGGGGTCAGTCAGTATGTGGAGGGATAAGTCAGTAACATGGGGGTCAGTCAGTAACATGGATGAGTCAGTCAGTAACAATGGGGGTCAGTCAGTAACGTGGGGGATCAGTCAGTAACATGGGGGTCAGTCAGTAACGTGGAGGGATCAGTCAGTAACATGGGGTCCGTCAAACATGGGGGTCAGTTAGTAACATGGGGTCAGTCAGTAACGTGGAGGGATCAGTAAGTAACATGGGGGTCAGTCAGTAACGTGGAGGGATGTCAGTAATATGGGGGTCAGTTAGTAACATGATGGTCAGTCAGTAACATGGGGGTCAGTCAGTAACATGGGGGTGTTAGTAATATGGGGGTCAGTTAGTAATGGAGGGATCAGTCAGTAACATGGGGGTCAGTTAGTAACATGATGGTCAGGCAGTAACATAGGGGTCAGTCAGTAACGTGGAGGGATCGTCAGTAACATGGGGGTCAGTCAGTAACATAGGGGTCCGTTAGTAACATGGGGGTTAGTTAGGGGTCAGTCAGTAAAGTGGAGGGATCAGTCAGTAACATGGGGGTCTGTCAGTAACTGGAGGGGATCAGTAAGAACATGGGGGTCGTCAGTCAGTAACGTGGAGGGATCAGTAAGTAACATGGGGTCAGTCAGTAACGTGGAGGGATCAGTCAGTAACATGGGGGGTCAGTCAGTAACATGGAGGGATCAGTTAGTAACATGGCGGTCAGTCAGTAACGTGGAGGGATCAGTAGAAACATGGGGGTCAGTCAGTAACGTGGAGGGATAGTCAGAGTAACATGGGGGTCAGTCAGTAACATGATGGTCAGTCAGTAACATGGGGGTCAGTCAGTAACGTGGAGGGATCAGTCAGTAACATGGGGTCAGTCAGTAACATGGGGGTCGTTAGTAACATGGGGGTCAGTCAGTAACGTCGAGGGATCAGTAAGTAACATGGGGGTCAGTCAGTAACGTGGAGGGATGTCAGTAATATGGGGGTCAGTTAGTAACATGATGGTCAGTCAGTAACAGGGGGTCAGTCAGAACGTGGAGGGATCAATGTAACATGGGGTCAGTCAGTAACATGGGGGTCCGTTAGTAACATGGGGGTCAGTTAGTAATGTGGAGGGATCAGCAGTAACATGGGGGTCAGTTAGTAACATGATGGTCAGACAGTAACCTAGGGGTCAGTCAGTAACGTGGAGGGATAGTCAGTAACATGGGGGTCAGTCAGTAACATGGGGGTCGTTAGTAACATGGGGGTTAGTTAGTAGCACTTTGGAAAGCAATATAAACCCCCACCCCCACCCATTTACTGAATCTACTATAGATATTGATAAAATATCAATATTTTATTATATGGTTACAATACATTGTGGTTTTTCATTGTCATTTCCACCTGCAGAGTATAGATCCCCTAGTTCCTTACCTGTGTAATCTGCTGTGGCTCGGTACAGGCCATGATTAATTTCTCCATGTATATTTCCACTGAATATTCCAATATCGGCAGAGATGTTCCCATTAACCTGCTGCATGTCAGGGTTTCACATGTCGTACAGAGCTTGTCCTGCAGGTAACTTTCCTGTAACTTGTAGAACTCACTTCCTCGTTCTTTGTTCTCTTTCCTCCTACAGAAATCAATGTCCTTTGTTAATTGTTTTATTTCATCACAAAGGTTTAGGTTTACTTTTCAAGGTATGAAAATCAGCAGGTAAGTAAATATGACATACACCTCACTGAGGGTTATAGAGAGAGACGTTTATACCAGCTCACTGCTGGAATTATATAGATTACTGCACACTATGGGGGGATTTGTAATATCATCCCTTTACTATGGGGGGATTTGTAATATCATCCCTTTACCATGGGGGGATTTGTAATATCATCCCTTTACATGGGGGGATTGAATATATCCTGTTACCATGGGGATTTGTAATATCATCCCTTTACCATGGGGGGGGGGGTTGTAATATCATCCCTTTACCATGGGGGTATTTGTAATATCATCCCTTTACCATGGGGGTATTTGTAATATCATCCCTTTACCATGGGGGTATTTGTAATATCATCCCTTTACCATGGGGGGTATTTGTAATATCATCCCTTTACCATGGGGGTATTTGTATATCATCCCTTTACCATGGGGGTATTTGGATATCATCCTTTACCATGGGGTATGGGGGTATTTGTAATTCATCCCTTTACCAGGGGGTATTTGTAATATCATCCCTTTACCATGGGGGATTTGTAATATCATCCCTTACCATGGGGGGATTTGTTAATATCATCCCTACCATGGGGGTGGATTGTAATATCATCCGACCATGGGGGGATTTGTAATATCATCCCTTTACCATGGGGGGATTTGTAATATCATCCCTTTACCATGGGGGATTTGTAATATCATCCCTTTATCATGGGGGGATTTGTAATATCATCCCTTTACCATGGGGGGATTTGTAAATATCACGCCCTTTACCATGGGGGTTGTAATATCATCCCTTTACCATGGGGGGGTATTGTATATCATCCCTTACCATGGGGGTGGATTGTAATATCATCCCTTTACATGGGGGTATTTGTAATAATCATCCTCGGGGTAGCCATGGGTGGTTAATATCTTTACCATGGGAGGTGTGGTTGTAATCCCTTTACCATGGGGGTATTTGTAAATATCACCCTTTACCATGGGGGTATTTGTAATATCATCCCTTTACCATGGGGGTATTTGTAATATCATCCCTTTACCATGGGGGTATTTGTAATATCATCCCTTTACCATGGGGGATTTGTAATATCATCCCTTTACCATGGGGGGATTTGTAATATCATCCCTTTACCATGGGGGTATTTGTAATATCATCCCTTTACCATGGGGGATTTGTAATTCATCCCATCTCCCTTACCATGGGGGATTTGTAATATCATCCCTTTACCATGGGGGATTTGTAATATCTCTCCTTTTACCATGGGGGGGGGGGTTGTAATATCATCCCTTTACCATGGGGGGATTTGTAATATCATCCCTTTATCATGGGGGGATTGTAATATCATCCCTTTACCATGGGGATTTGGTAATATCATCCTTTACCATGGGGGATTTGTAATATCATCCCTTTATCATGGGGGGATTTGTAATATCATCCCTTTACCATGGGGGGATTTTTAAGAACACGTTTCCTTTTTTACCAGTTTACTGTTAATATTACTGTCCCACGCGTTTCATAGCAAACACATTTGAATTTGAACAATGGGAAATCAGAAAAGCGAGAAAAAGGATAAAGAAACAGCCCCCCCCCCAAAACTTGTAAAACTGCCTAAGCCAGGTTAGCCAACCCTTGTTATAGGTGCGAATAGAATATATTGTCACAATATTACAATAAAAGAGATTTTGGAAAGGAAGAAAAGGGAACCTTACGTGTGTGAATAAGTAATATTTACCTTGCTTCAAACTTCCCCCGTTCAG
Source organism: Hymenochirus boettgeri (assembly GCA_019447015.1). Lineage (NCBI taxonomy): Eukaryota > Metazoa > Chordata > Amphibia > Anura > Pipidae > Hymenochirus > Hymenochirus boettgeri. Next base: position 89,695,337 of record CM033476.1, read on the forward strand.
CACCAAAACTCTGTGTGACTTTCAATATTTCAGGTTGGATCAGTCCCTTATGACATCTGTCAAAAGTTGTTTAGAGTTGTGTTTTCTAACTAAGTGCAGTGGGTGAACCGGGTGGATAATTTGAGTTTGGAATTCGCACATCTCACCTGCTTTCTTTCAAACATTCCACAGTGTGGAAATATGGTGCACACTGCCTCCTGCTGATTGCAGATATTATAGCAGAGGTTGATATATTACAATGGTTAAACAATAAACATTAAAAGGGCGATGCAATATCCTGTGCTAAGGGGAGGTGAAAAAGTGCAAAACCCTAACTGATGTAATATAGGGTTAGCAAGGGATTTATACTCATTTTGCATCACTTGCACCCTTTCCAAAGACTTTTGGAAATAGCTCAGTGCAAGTGCCTTTTCAATTGTGGCTTTAAAACCGTGCAAAAGGTTGCATCTTACCTCTTGCATTCACACCATGCAGTAATGTGGTTACTACATCGCAGGTCAGTTGCGATACTGAAATTTATTGCACCTCCCCCTGAATGTTCTCAGATCTGATGAGATATACAGAATATGAGCCACGATGGTCTACAAGGCCTGATGGAAAATTTCCAAAGGATGGATTGGCTAAAATGACTAAAGTGTGTGACCACATTGAACAATCACTCAGCATAACGAATATAAGGAATGATTCACGTTTATTTGCAAATCAATGCAAGTTCATGATTAGACACATTCAGATGGAGTCTGCCAGGCATTTGTGTCAAAAGTTCATTCAAACTGTAAATATGGAGCTGGACAAATACAAACCATTACAGAAACACTAAGGCAGACATGTGGAACATGGAATGTTGTGAGTTGTAGTTTTTAAACATCAAGGCTATGTAGATCCCAGGACTAAGGTGTGTCTTGCATCGGGTCAGGTTACCTGATTTCAAGTTGGGCTCGGGTAACCACATTGAGTTTGAATCGGTTGCTGGTCGGGTAAAGAGAACCGCGGGTCGGGTCAGGTCGGGTAGAAGAATTTCAGTCTGTATAAAAAAAAAACTTTCCCCCCTGTCTATGAAGAGAGATCTCTCTGTAATAACTGGAACTGACAATACATTGTTATCAATCCAACACAATGTGCAGTGTGTATAGCACCTTACACTGAATCACACTATGTTATCCATCCAACACAATGTGCAGTGTGTATAGCACCTTACACTGAATCACACTATGTTATCCATCCAACACAATGTGCAGTGTGTATAGCACCTTACACTGAATCACACTATGGTATCCATCCAACACAATGTGCAGTGTGTATAGCACCTTACACTGAATCACACTATGGCAGATAAAGGGCAAATAGATCTACATGCAAAAGCTCCCACCCTATTAAGGTTCAGGTTCATTAAGGGTGTCAACCCACGATGTGTACGAACGGGCGTTTGTTTGGATATTGTTGCCTGACCGGCCGGGCAGATCTCTGAATGAGCGACCGTTTCGGCCGATAAAGTGCCCATACACGGGCCAATTATCAGCTGAAATGTCTGTTCGTACACACGAGTTCGAACCAGGGGTTCCCTGACAGGTTGATAGGAACTGCACAGATACATCCTTGTATGTCGGGGTTCCCAGAGTCCCAGGTTTCTTTCAAGGGTTCCCCAAAGATAAAAAGGTTGAGAAACTGGTTTATAGACATTTTTACTCTGTGCAAATTATTATTGAGCCAGGAGAGGGAGCAAGACCACAAGAAATTACAAATATTGAGCTAACAAGATAAGTCTGAATCTGACACAGTTTAAAGGGTAAGTTTATATTTTTCTTATACAGTAGAACAACATGGCGGACATCCTATGCCAATCTCTTCATGGTTGTGTCACCTGCTGGTATGATGATATGGGTTGGTACTATGAGTGAACCCCAAGACTTTATCTTTTTTATAGATATTTGTCCCAGGATTAAAGCCTTGTACACACGTACGATCTTACCACCGATGAACGACCACGATCGCAAGGCACACGGGTGACGAATGGACATTCCGGTATAAAGGGTTAAAATGCGTTTATGTGGCCAAGTCAATTTCTACATCATGGAACATTATTTGAAAAGACCCCACCATCTCCCGTAATCCCCAAGCACTTAGCTAACCCCATCACCTTATCTTTTAAGTTTTTTTTTAAGTAAAGCTAAAAAAATGACTGAAACAGCAAAAGTTTGCCTGTGCTATAACCAGCAGATTGTTTGGCCTGGCACCCATTAGTCAATGGCAAAAGTAGCAGCGGCCGACAGTTTTCCATGACCGATCGTGGTGTCCATAGGAGACCACATGATTGCCTATGATTTGCACCCATGTCCCACAGATTTTTCGGGAAGACCAACAGATACACAAAAATAATGGTTGCCATCCTGAAAAACCTGCTTGTGGACAAAATGACCTCTGAGTGAGATTATAACACCAGGATTTTAATAATTGGCATAATTTGGCTTGTGGGTCAACAACCATAACGATACCATGCAAAATGGATTCTGGTGGACAGGAGAATCCCGTGGAACCCAAACACCATAACTCTAGGCCTTAGGGTGTGCGAGAGACACACTTTAAACCATCACAGAAATGTACAAATTGTAGATGGGTCATGTTTGGTCTTGTTAGTTTTGTAAATTCATGAGGGTGATTAATATTAGGGTGTAAAAGATATAAGACATTTATTTTCCAATGTATGGGTATTGACTTGTTAGCTTTTTGAGTGGCTCATAATGAGGGTAATAAAGTTTGGGACATATCCTGAGCCCAACCTACCCTTCTGACCGTGACTGTTTGAGCAACCCATAGGATATCAGTATTCTAGACAACACTATCTGTAACCTTCCAAAGCTGTCCATCATTAAGGGTTAAGAATTTTTAACAGAATCTGTGTCCTATTATAACAGTTTACTAGCCCCTTGTAATAGAAAAGCCCAAATCAGGTCTAATTCAAGTGCAAATTAGGTTTTTTCATGCCAAGAAAGAATAGAACATCAGCATTTTTTTCTTGTGAGATGTGTGCAACAGGGGGTCATGGCTGATTTTCCATTATGACCCTGGGGACCCCATATCACATAACTTAAAAGGAAAGACTGATTATCTCTGACTTTTAGAAGCAATGGAAATATGGACTTAGATGCAGTGTTCATTAAAATCATTGTAGACAGGGCATTGTAGGTGAACGTGCCCCAAGATATCCCCAGATATTCAGGATATTCATGCAAGAATTTCCCTGTGCTTTTAAGATATATATAAGATCTGATTGGTTACTACAGATTAAGAATACGGGCAAAATACTTATGATAAGACACTCTATCCAGCCTTACCTGATAAAAATTCCTGGTTACAGCTTCCTTATGTTTTTTTGTTTCTGTCTCAAGATGTTGTGATTGTATTTTGTTGTTTAATAACTTGTCATTCGAGTTTGTTCTGTAATTGAAATTGATTTTTTTTTTCCCCTAGAAAATATCTTTACTACAGAAAAATAATAGAGTGAGAAAATAACATTCAACTCAGTGGAGGTCTCAAAGGTTATCATATTCTGTATGTTGGGACTTTTGGAATGTCCATGAAAGACCTCACAGTAGTCCAAAAATACTTGAGCACACTGGTGTTTGCTTGGTAGAAACAATCCTCCAAACCCCCTACCCAGATGGTTAAGGTAATCCAAGAAATAAAGAAAGGTAGAGAAGCACAGTATTGCTGTGATTTTACTATTTATTGTGCAAAAACATCAAACAACACTTCGGAGAGCTTACTGCCCCCTTCTGATATACCTGAGAAGTCGGAAGTAAGTTCCCAGAAACATTGTTTGATGTTTTTGCACAATAAAATGTGATATCACAGCAGTAGTGTGCTCCTCTACCTTTCTTTATCCAAAGAAGACCTCACATTCATCCATAATTTGCCAATATGTCCGATCAAACATTCAACAAATTTGGATGAAGGTTCGACCGACATCAGTCCATCGTAGTGGAAAAGTACCACCGATTTATCAATGAAATCAACCAAAATATTGTAAAGGCCATTAAGATCAGTAGGGTAGATATATGGCAATGTTTGTACAAAGCCTTAAGCTGGGTTCACATCATGCAATATTTTGGGTCGACCGACCCAAATTTTAATGTATCATTCGATCAGCCCAAAATATTGGATTTTTTTTTTTTTGAGTCATCCACAAGCGGCTTCCGACCATTCGCTTGTCCAAAATGGACGAATGGGTGATAGGACGGCTCGGAAAAAGCCATTGGCTGTTGGGAAAGTTGACTGCCCATAAACAGATTATAAAGTGGTTCACTTTGGCATTTGCAAGACAAGAATGGAACTGAGTTTTAATTATCCCTTTAAATAATTATACAAACTTTTTTTTATACTTTTATGGGTGAACATGCCCTTTAATACTTCAGATAAGGTATTTTGAAGAATCAGATGTGAAAAAAAATATTTTTTTTAAATTCTATCTTTAGACAGTAAGTAGGTGGATAAAATGAGCTTTTATGTCATTATATTTGCAATATGTCCAAGGGTTGCAGTTATAATGGCTTTTTTTTCTAATTGTAACACTTAAATCTCTGTCTTTTTACAAATCTGTTAATGATATAAATGTATTTCCCACATCTTTCCCTGTATGAGGTTTTATTTTTAGATGAAAGCTTCTGGAAATCACACTTGTTTTGTGTTGGAACAAGGTAATTTCATCTAATTATGATCAAAGACATGCAGCACATTTTAATGTTTTTTTTATTTAAAACTATTAGATATATTTAAAGAAAAGAAATTATTTCTCTTTCACAGGTTTTCTTTCTTTTCTTATTCCTATTTCTTCTCTGCTGGGACTATTTCTTCTCTGCCTAGTGGAGATACATTAGGCAGACATCTAATCTAAGTGCCCTTACACTGGGCTGATATTACGATAAATTCCATCCCACATGCAAGTAGACATTTCCATTGATTGGCCTAAAAAGTATGTTTCCCCCGATCTTATTATGCCGACATTAGATCGTAATATTGTAATTATTATTTGAGAAATTCATTTTTTTTAAGTCGTTTGGTTAAATAATCGTAGTATTTTCTAAAGTTCCGATTAAATGTCAATGTAATGTAACCTTACAATAGACGATATTAGAAATTAGTAATCAAACAAATTGAATGTCAAACAATATGTATTGTACATCTGTCTATCAAAGTATCGGTCGGTTTACGATCGCAATAACCTTTTGTAGTGTGGCCACCTTAAAGACCGCATTTTACAAGTTTTTATTTTGAGACTTTATCCCACCTGGCCCATTAATTTTTTTTGAGGTAGAATGGACATTTGTCTATAGACGAACGTCTAATCTGTCTAATGTCTAAGTAGTGTATGGGCACCTTTTAGTCAGCCTCGCATTAATTGTAAATTTTGAGTGGCTAATCTACATGTACTATGGTTTGGGGTGAGGCCTACTTAGTTGGGGTTTAAGATGACCAAAGATTCTTTATGTAAAATTAGGCAAAACACAGCTCAGAATTTGGCAGTTATATTGGCAAAAAAAAAAAATATATATAACAAAGCTTGTTTGCTTGAGTTCTATTTAATGCAAGAGTTCCGCAAAACTATAATAGTATTCCCTTAAAGACAGATAAAATATATGTTGTACTCACAGAGACTCACACATCTTTCAGGGTATAGCCCCCATTTCCCTGCTAGGCTGATACAGGTACACTGTCCTGGGATTCCTTTTTATAAGAAAGACAGCTGAAACTAATTCAGTGAAGATCGAGGATGTAATGTCATGACCAACCTAAAGGTGTCCACAGACAGGCCAGAAATTTTGGCCACCCCGATAATGAAAACACCAAAGAAAGAGCAATTATTGTCTGAAACTGGGTATCGGGAGATAATATTGCTACGTCTATGGCCACCATAAGAGTTTAGGAATTCACCTTACTAATTACTTCCATTAAAAACAGTACAATCTAGTACAACCTTCAATTTTATAAGAAGAAAAAAAGAACAACTCAGCCCAGTTTTGTCTGCAAGTTACGTGGTTCAGTGGCAGTTTCGACCATCCAAATTTCAAGTCCAAAACCGAAAGTTCCACCCTGCAACCAAGTTCAGGAGAAACCTACCATACATCCCTAATCCACACAACTAGATACTTGCTAATGTCCCCAATAAATTCCAAGAGTACTCTTGATTAAATGTTTCCTGCAATCATATTGTATCTTGTTTGTTTTCCCCTGGTGGCTATAGAGAATTAAAATCCTACTGTAATATCCATTTAATTTAGCCATTAGAATTTGTGTGAAAGCACAGCGTGGGTAGATGATTGATGCTAATACTGTAGATAGCCATTCCATTATGGAATAATTCATTAATATGATTGGCAATTGATCTACACGACTTTATGAATAGACCTGTTGATGAACACATTTTATGTCTACAGTCGTTTGAACAGTAATGAAAAGTAATTCATGGAATTGGGGCCCTCAGAACACCAATAATCAAACACGGTAAAGGGAAACCTTATTTAAATATACTTGGAGCATCAATATAGTGCAGAGGATCCATCCCTTTTTAGATCATTCATGGGAAACAATTCATCATTGTATCTCTACAGGCCACTATGTATCCAAGTGATACCATTGTGTAAAAAATGTTTCTTGATTAAATTCTATTCCATTACCATCTGAGAGAGATTTGTAACTCTGCTTGTTTTGGCCATGGTTATTCGGTATAAAATTCAGAAATACAGCACCCCTTGTGGTCATAAATAGATGACACAAATTCCACAGGCATCTTCATATTGTATGGTGCAATGGAAAATAGAACTGCCACATTAAACCAACTGGACAGACACTGTAGAATAACTGGGAGAAACCCTAGTTCATTGTGTCCATCAAACAATGCACTGCATTTTAGGAGTGGACTTCATTTGGTATGATGTCATAAATTGATGACAACAATTTTTTAATGTTTACAGAAAACACACAATGGAAAATTCTTGTCAATATTCCTACTATTATACAGTGAATACAAAGAAATTGTGGGTTCAATACTCTGTGCATGCAGCAAGTTATTATAACAAGTTAAATATATGCCAGATGATCTACTATCGTAGCTTGGGGGTGGTGGGGGGAAAGAGTTTAAAGGTTCACCCAGAACACAAGGAACATTTGTCACATTATGTAACTTAAAGCAACAAAAACATACAATTTGTATGCAACCTCATGAATTTAAAAGCTAAAAATATATTTAAAAAGCACAACTGTGACTTATACACATTTAAATACCTATATTTTTCCACGTGACAATGAAGGAAACATTAATGGTGTCAGCTATCGCTTTAATAAATATATATAAACAATAAAATGTTATTAGAAATGAATCCCATTAAGGATGTTGCTAAAACCTGATGCTTTTTTTCATCACAAAATCCATAGGTTTCTCTCTCTCCCCTCATCTGCAATGATTATCCATGCTCTCATCCTATCACGTCTGGATTGTTGTAACCTTCTGCTTTCTAGTCTTCCTGCTCCCCATCTTTCTCCCCTTCAGTCGATACTAAATTTTCTGTCTAATAAACAGGAACTTAAATCTCCCCTGTGCCACAGATCTACCTGGTTTCCCATTAAATTCATTATCTACAAAATCCTCCTCTTATCATTTAAATCTCTTTGCTCTGCTGCTCCTTCTTAAATGTCTAATCTCGTGTTCCTATAGGTCCCTGCCCATACCCTCCTCTCATCACAGAACCATCTCTTCTACAAACCCCCCATGCATACTGCTTCCTCTCGCTTTAAACCTTTTTCTCATGTGGCTCCTGTCCTCTGGAATTCTATTCCCCTCTTTCCTTATCAAGAACTTTCAATAAACAGGTTTGAATCTAATCTCACATCCCAATTCCCAGAGCACAGCACAGCATAGCATAGAATTGTTAAATTGACACTGCATCAGTTCTTACTGTGACATGGTTCACGCACTTGTATACTCATACTTAGATTTTTTTCCCTTGTATGGCTTTTTGTATTAAAATATTGTACAGCGCTACTTCTCCAAGTGGCGCTATATAAACATATACATACATAATAATAAATCTATATACAATAGCACCATCTAGTGATTATAATAGCTCTAACAATCGGCGTGAAACACTAGAGTGGCTTAAAAAGGAAATAATATTTTTATGAATCAGCATTAGTGATGCTGATTCATTTTTTGCCTTTTCAGTTTAAGGGTTAACATTGAGCGAAGTAATGTAACATCCTTTAAGGGTCCTTCTCTTCCCACAGTTCCTTGCATGTGACTAGCAGTCTTTTCATCTTTCTGCATTACCGAAGAAGCAAGGAAAGGTCTCTTTAGAGAAAATTACAAGAGCACATAATGGCTTTGTGAATTCCTCATCATGGAGAACATCCAATCCCTTTAATGATACAACAAGACGTGGGCAGGTGCGCAACTTCTAGGACGAGATGAGACTTATTATACCTTAAAGCTGAACAGAGTCAAAAACACCAACTTCTCTTGTTTGTTATTGTATCACGATCAATTATAGTGTCAGCAAATCTTTATCAGGATAGATAGATAGATGAGAGATAGATGAGAGATAGATAGATAGATAGATAGATGATAGATAGATAGATAGATAGATAGATAGATAGATAGATAGATAGATAATAGATAGATAGATGAGATATAGATAGATGAGAGATAGAAAGATAGATGACAGAAAGATAGATAAATAGATAGATAGATAGATGATTGATAGATAGATAAATATACTAGATATATAGTCGATAGATAGAATAATAGATAATAAATAGATATATAGTCGATAGATAGAATAATAGATAATAAATAGATAATAGATAGGTAGATAGATAGATGATAGATAGATAGATAGATAGATAGATAGATAGATAGATAGACAATAGATAGGTAGATAGATAATAGATAGATAGATTAGATACAAAAGACAGATAGATGCTCAAGGTCACAGCCAGAAATCAGCACGCGCTCAAGGTCACAGCCTGAAAGCAGCACGCGCTCAAAGTCACAGCCAGAAATCAGCACGCGCTCAAGGTCACAGCCAGAAATCAGCACGCGCTCAAGGTCACAGCCAGAAATCAGCACGCGCTCAAGGTCACAGCCTTGGTGCCTTTGGCGCAGTAGAGGCAGCACACCTTAAATTAATTTTTAGGTCTAGTTGTCCTTTAAGGTCCACCACCCGTTAGTCACTTTTACTTCTATTCCTTACCATCCCTATACAATGTTGTCATAGATATCTAACTAATGTATATTAAAGGGCAAGTTCACTCCTAATATGAATTAAGGGGACACATGATGGAAAGGTTACCGGATATTATTGTGTTTAATAATCCTGCATTACAAAGGCAATGAACACAATACAAATAACAACTATAATCCTATACAGAATGTGCGCAATGCCACATTTACCCGGAGCCGCAGTGATAAAATGTGCGGTTAAAGTCACACTAACCGATTCAATATCTGTTTTTCGGCTCTTCCTGCGCGACTATTTAACGCCAGCTAACAGGTACCGTTAAAGTCATGCAGCGGTTAAATGCCTTTTCCAAATTCACCCACAGCGGCGATGCCGGTATTTAGCACCAGAAGGGTAAATCTCCCAGGTGGCATTTTTAGATGTAACATAGCCCTTAACATAGAAGACACATGTGCTCCCCCTGCAGCCAATCCAAGTCACTGCGCTAGCTACGCAGCTAAAGGCGTGGTACGATGGAGAGTATGAGTACTTTTTTAATGACTGTAATAAAAATAATGATATAATCGCTAGCTATAGCTTCAGATTTCCTGGAAATTAGCTAAATTCTGCAGGTTTTACGGTCTAATATACTCAGCGCTTACTAGGAAGGACGAATGCAAAATCAGGAAATGTCCTAGTGACACACAATGCTGCAAAGGTGAAAGAAATGACAGATTTCCTTCAGGATCTTTTACGCTTTAGTTCCCCTTTAAATAAGCAAATCAGAAGGGATAAAATACTGTAAATAAAGACCTGCAGTACTCAAAATTGAACACTAGATGTCAGGCATAAGAGAGAACCATGCTAACTATAACCCATGCATTCTCATTAAAGGGTATGTCCACCTATGTGGAAACCTATGGTGGCCATTCACTTACGATAACCATTGCATGGATGCTGTCAGATTCCAATATGAAGTGGTAACTGAATACGGGCCTGACCAACCTCCCATACTTTGTAAGAGGGTCCACCGGCTTTGCGCCCATACACTAATCATATAGCCTCTCTCTATTTAAAGTGAAGGGAGTCGAAAATGTACTTTTTCTGTCAGTACTAACCGGAAGCAATACATACAAAAATAGAAGCCTAGTGCACATCCAATCAATTTGCTTATATTTTACTTAACCATTGTATTGCAACTTAAAAAGCCTGCCCTTCTCTCTGGATAAATTAAAGCAATTAGTTCAATAACTTGGCCAAATTATTTTAAGCCCAGCAACCACTTCACGGTTTGCTTAGAGGAGTATAGATAGAGATAGATAGATAGATAGATAGATAGATAGATAGATAGATAGATAGATAGATAGATAGATAGATAGATAGATGATAGTCAGGCAGACAGATATGGTAGGTAGATAGATAGATAGATAGATAGATAGATAGATAGATAGATAGATAGATAGATAGATAGGCAGATGATAGGCAGGCAGACAGATATTGTAGTCATTAAAGATGTGCTGACATTGGAAGGGTGAGTGAGGAGGTGACTTTGACCGTCACTATCAAAGGGAAAGCTTTTGGATTGATAGACCGGAGACATTGGCCCCAAAAGGGTTAAAATGAAGAAAGAAATTAAAAGAAATTAACTGGTCGTGGTTTTTATAATAGTGTGAACCTTAAGAAGCTAGATGATTACCTTACGTTACCTCTTAGTTAAAGTAGCGGTCCATCCACATAGGATTACTACTTGTTTACTGCAGACTGAGAGTAGCTTCCTTCAAGTGCAACTTGTCTGAAGGAATTCTATTACAACTCACGCGATCTTACTGTAACTCCAGAGAGGCTATTACTCCACTTACAGGACATCCGTGGAACATGGCGTTTAAACCATTTTGAATCATGCACTTCTTCACTCAGCAGTTAGCACGCTGAGACAGATAGATTTACTTCTTATTACCACAGTTTATCATTATTATATAGCCTGTACAAGGTTAGTTCGATTTTATTGTTATATGGTTTTATGTACACATGAAAATATTGGGGATAGCAGCCACATTTATAGTCATTTTTTGTCATAAACTAGGTATGTTCTAATGTTTCAGCTATTTCTAACGTTTAGTGTTTATATATTTATTAATGTAGTTTTATACACCATGTTTAGAGTGTCTTTAATTAATTATGCACAGTAGCCACTCCCTAGGGGAGGGACTCACTTAGAAGCTGGGTATTTATTTTACTATCAATTGCAATGCATCAACCTGGAAAAAGGGGCACGTTCCCCGGAAACGTTGTATTTGGATGTGGGTTTCAATAAACACTTTTAAATTACCAGGTGTGCGACTCCAAAAATCCAGATACTTGCTATCTAATTACCTACCTAACATCTATAATACCGACCTTTCGTCTAATTACCTACCTCTCTTGTCTATTTCTCTTACTTCTCGAGTCTATACCTGCTGTTAATACCCTACATGTCTATCTATTATCTTCTAATTACCGTCTATTTAAATTACTTACCTGTCTATCTAATTACCTACATGTTATACTTACTGTGTATATAATAGTAAAATAGTCAAAAGTAATGAAGGTGGAATAAATAAGACCTTCGTCCATCAAGTCCAACCATTCCCTTTTTTTTTGTTTTAACCCTACCAACCTGTTATCTTAAATACCTTACCTATCTCTCGAAATTACCTACTGTTCTATCCCTTTTTATTACCTTTCTGTCTAATTACCTGTATATTTAATGACCCTACCGGTCTATAATATGCCTAGCTATCTGTCTAATTACCTAACATGTCTACAATTATCTGTCTGCCTAATACCTACCTGTCTATCATGCCTTACCTGGTCTATCTAATTACCTACCTGTCTAATGACATTGTCTATCTAATTGACTACTGTCTGTCTAATTACCTACCTGTCTATCTAATCTTTCTGTTTAATTACCTGTCTATGTAATTAATGACCTGTCTATTAATTACCTATATATTGTCTAATACATACTGTGTATCTATTACCTTTCTGCCTTAATTGCCTGTCTATTTAATTACTACCTTGTCGATCTAATTACCTCTATCTACTGTTCATTGCCTCCTGTCTATCTATTACCTGTCGTTCTAATTACCTACTGCGTCTATATTGCTAGCTGTCTATCTATTGACCTACCTGTCTAGTAATTACCTACCTGTCTTAATTACCTGTCATCTAATTACCTACCGTTGCTAATTACCTACCCTGTATTATCTCATTACCTACCTGTCGATCTAACTATATCTATCGATGGGACTAGTATTTATCGATTATCATCTAATTTATTATCTTTCTAGGGCAGCTTATCTATATCTATCGATTATCGAGCGATCTAGCTATCTATCTATCTATCTAGCTATCTATCTATCACTGCTATCTATCTATTGTCATCATGGCTATCTATCACTGCCTATCGATCAATGGCTATCGATCGATAACGCTATCTAGCATATATTATCTATCTATCTACAGCAGTGCGACGAGCTAGCGAGCTAGATAGCTATCGATATCTAGTATAAGCGATCTATCTATCTATCTATCTATCACTGCTAGCGATCTATCTTAGCTAGAGAGCTAGCTAGTATCGATCTAGCGAGAGATGCTAGCGATCCCTGCTAAGCGATTGCTATCGATGCTATCTAGAGAGCCGAGTCGATAGAGCTATCTATCATCTATTATCTAGCTATCGATCGAGTTATTATGTCGATCTATCGATCGACAGCTAGCATCAAGTAGCGAGCGAGCGAGCAGCAATCGAGCGATTTAGTGTATCAGTGGACCGATCTAGAGAGCGGAGCGAGCGAGCGAGCGAGGCGAGCGATCGAGCAGCGATGCAGCAGGCGAGCGAGCGAGCGAGCGAGCGCGGCGAGCGAGCGAGCGAGCGAGCAGCGAGCGGCGGCTGAGCAGGAGCGGAGCGGAGGCGATCGACGAGCGAGCACGGCAGCGAGCGAGCGAGTCGAGCGAGCAAAGCGAGCGAGGATGGAGCGAGCGAAGCGAGCGAGCACGGCGAGCGAGCTACGAGCGAGAGAGCGAGCGGAGCGAGCTAGCAGCGAGCTGAGCGAGCATGCAGTCTAGCGATCTATCAGAGCGAGGCGAGCTATCTGCATCAATGATGTTTCTTTTTAAAAATCACTGCTATCTATCGAGCTTATCTATCATCTATTATCGATCTAGTTCTATCGATCTATGTCTATATCTAGTATCTATCTATTCTATATAGCGATCGATCAGCTTATCTAGTCTATCTATCACTGCATCGATCGATCGAGAGATGCGATCTCCGACCTATCTATATATCTATTTTCTAGTCACTCTATCTAGTATGTATCGATCCTATCTATCCAACCTTGAAACAAAATTTGCAGAGCACTCACGGTACTGTGCAGAAGTTCCACCTTTTATTTCATGTGCAACAAAACAGATAGCGACGTTCGGTCTGTGTGATAGCTTGCGAAAGGTCTTGACAAGACCAAAACGTGCGATGTTTTGTGCACATGTTGTAATAAAATGAAACTTCTGCAAAAGTCAATGTGAGTCTCTGCAAATTTGTTTTCAAGGGTTGGATATCTATGAACCACAGCACAACCAGGCCTATAAAGTATGCAAAAGGTAGAGTGCCACTCTCCTTATGTTGTTATCTATCATCTATAGATCTATCTATCTATCATCATGTCTATCTATCTATCTATCTATCATCTATTATCTATCTATCTATTCTATCGATCTATCTATCTATCTAATCTATCTATCTATCTATCTATCTTCTATCAGCTATCTATCATCTATTATCTATCTATCTTATTACTATCTTATCTATCGATCGTCTATCTATCTATAATTGTCTATCTTTATCATATCTATCATTATCTTTCTATCTATCTATATCTTCTATCTATCTATCTATCATCTATCTATATATCTATATATTATCGATACATCTATCTATCTATCTATCTATACTATATATCTATATCTTCTATCTCTATCTATCATCTATATCTATCTATCTATCTATCTATCATCTATCTATCTATCTATCTTATCTATCTATCTATCTCTATTATCTATCTATCTATCTATCTATCTATCTATATCTATCTTACTATCTATCTATCTATCTCTATCTATCTATCTATCTATCTATCTATATATCTATATCTATCTATCATCTTCTATCTATCTATCTATCAATCATATCTATCCTATCTATCTATCTATCTATCTATCTATCTATCTATCTATCTATCTATCTATCTATACTATCTATCATCTTATATCATCTATCCTATCTTATCTATTATCATCTATCAGCTATCATTTCTATCTATCATCTAATCTATTATCTATCTATCATCTATCTATCTATCTATCTATCTATCACTATCTATTCTATCTATCTATCTATCTATCATTATCTATTATCATCTATCTATCTATTACTTATCTATTATTCTATCTATCTATCTATTATCTATCTATCTATCTATCTATCTATCTATCTATCTATCTATCTATCTTCATCTATTATCTATCTTATCTATCTATATTCAATCTAGCATCTATCATTATCTATCTATTATCTATCTATCTATCTATCACTCTATCTATCTATATCTATCTATCTATCTATCTATATCCTATCATCTATCTATCTATCTAATCGATCATCATCAAGTCTATTATTATGTAATCAGTGTGACCTATCTATCTATCTATTCTACTAATCTATCATCTTGTATCTATCTATCTATTCTATCTATCTATCATCTATCGATCACGGCTATAATAGCACTGTATCGTAGCCTATATATCTATCTATCTATCGATCACGTATTCATCGTATCAGCGTCTATCTATGATGTATCAGGTCGGGTACTAGCAGCTATCTTCAGCGTAGCTATGTAGCTAGCATCGAGCGAGCGAGAAGCTAGCGAGAGCAGGAGCTAGCGAGCGAGGAGCGAGCGAGCGAGCGAGCGAGGAGCTAGCGAGTAGCAGGCGAGCGAGCGTAGCTATGCGAGGATGAGAGCTAAGGGAGCTATGCGATAAGCATCTGAGCTAGCGAGCGTCGATCGATCGAGATAGCGAGCGAAGAGGTGCGGGCGATCGCCCATCGATCTATCTTGGTTGGTTGGCTTACACTTTACTATCTATCATCATTATCTATCTCTTATCGATCTATCTATCTATCATCAATCTATCTATATGTATGCAGTGGTACTGTTATCTTTTGGTAGTATTAAGAATGCTAAAGTAGTAGTGGTTTAGTACCAAAAGAGTAAATTAAGAACAACAACATAAATTTGTTGTTGATAAAAGTCGGCCTTGACCGAGAGACTTTCTCCACAGCCGCACAGCGTAAAATAGCTTAAGAATTTAGTTTTCGAAAGTTAGCTAAGGACAATGGTTAGTGCAGCGACAATTGTGAGTTTTTAGGGGGGCAAAGGAGTCAATGGTAGTGTATAAGATAGAGTTATAGGGATTTGTCAGTCAGGGCTTAGACAGGACGGAAGGGAGGCTGGAGCTGAGAGAGGAGGATAGAGCAAGAAGGACAATTACTTGGGTTTCGCAAACAAGGACAGTAGATGGAGTGAGGAGTCAGAGGAGAGGGGAGAGTAGATGGTAGAGAAAGTAATTAGATTGTGTTTGAGAGTGGGAGGAGTCTATAGCAAACTGTGAGCTCCGAAAGGTGACCATCCTTATGTGTGGCTAGTGTGACCACTGATGGAGGGAGAAGGAGACGGTTAGTGGAGGAAGCGAAAGAGGGCCAAGATTGCCTTAACCATGCTGTATGGTTTACGTCGGACGGGGCTTGTTTTGCTGTGACGACGGTCTTCGGTCGGAATGGTCTTGAATATGTCGGGAAGAGAAAGTTTTACGGTGGGTACCAGCCTTTGGTGCTTACCAAGTTCCCATTTTTATATTGCCATAATTCAATTTTATTTTATAGCATTCAGAGTGCCATGGGCCATGTAATCACCTCCGTTAAAAATAAAATTGGAACAATCAATTGAACATTCTTTCCACTAGGTGGAGTAATCACCCAAAGCAGTCACCATAATAAACCAATGTTGATTACCTAAACCAATCTACTTCTTATTACACAACCACACATCTATAGGATTTTTTCCTAAGAAAAACGTGTGTGCTTTATTATTTGGGTTACTTCTTAAACCTTAATGGATTTCTTCCTTTGATTTTTTTGTAGGGTAAATGTAATTATCAGCTTACGTCAAAAAAGTTTGGATGTTGCTTCTTTTATTGTTAGTACGCAGTATACCACAATTCTTCTAGCCAACCAGCATCATACCCAGGGTACCGCCTTGCCAACTACTGTGCAAAATGTGCCCCCTTGAAAGATCCAGTTTTGGGGGAGGACAGGGATAATTTGGGGAGACAGGGATATTATTTGTGATCGAGCTTGTAGGATTCCTTGTGGTCCTTATGGCGTCTCTCTACTGGTTTCTCTAGTCTTCTCTGGACTCACAACCATAAGCAATGCTGAAATAATGTACAACTGCAAATCCTGCTGGTAAGATTCCTAGGGGGGTGACCATGCCCTTTATAAAGTCCTACAAGTGCCACCAAAATATGTCTGCCCTATCTGTCTACATCTTCTGTCTCTAATCTATCTGTCGGTCTATTATCTATCTATTTCTGTCTGTCTCTATGATCTGTCTGTCTCTATCTATATTCTGTCTGTCCTAGCTATATACTGTCTGTTATCTATATCTGTCGTCATCGATAATCTGTCTATTATCTATCATCGATCTATCTGTCTATCTATTAGATCTATCGATCTGTCTGGCTATCATATGTTCTGTCTGTTCTGTCTGTCTTTATTAAATATCTCTGTCTATCTATATCTTTCTGTCTGTCTGTCTGATTATACTATCTGTCTGTCTGATATCTAATCTATATCTCTATCATCGATGTAAAAAATTATCTATTCTTCTATGCAATCTATCTATCTCTATTCACTATCTATATCTCATCTAATCACTACCTACCATTACTGTCTGCCTGCCTATCATCTATCTATCTATCTATCTATCTTCTACAGATCATCTATCTACATCCCATATCTGTTGCTTGAAGATCACTATCATCTATCTCATCTACATCTATCTATCATATCTACAATATCGTCTTCCTGGCCTATCATCTGCCTATCTATTATCTATCTATATATCTGTCTGTCGGTATGTCGTCTGTATGTCGTATGTCTGTGTCTGTCGGTTCTGTCTATCTATTACCTATCATATCTGTCTGCTGCCGTATCCATCGGTCTGAGTCTATAGAGCTGAGAGAGCGAGATAGATCCGATCGGATCGATCGATCTATCTATCTACCTATCTATCTATCATCTACCTCATCATAATCTGGTCTGTCCTGCCTATCCAATCTATCTATACCTATAAGATCTGTCTGCCGGCAATGAAATATTCGCTCTACCTTGTTTTTATAGATAAGGTAGAGAGAGAGAGAGAGAGGAGAGAGAGAGAGAGAGAGGAGGAGAGATCTCCTTCTCTCTCTCTCTCTCTCTCTCTCTCTCTATCTCTCTCGCAGTCTCTCTCTCTCGTCTACTCTCTCTTTCTCTCTACAGCGATCATCTCTATCTCTCTTCTCTCTCTCTCTCTCCGCTCTCTCTCTCTCTGTAGATGTGGTAGGTAAGATAGACAGATAGATATATATGGTTGATAGATAGATAGATAGATAGATAGATAGATAGATAGATAGATAGATAGATAGATAGATAGATAGATAGATAGATAGATAGATAGATAGATAGATAAATAGATAGATAGATAGATAGATAGACAGATAGATGATAGATAGATATAATAGATATATAGTCAATAGATAGAAAGATAGATATAGATAGTTATAGATAATAGATAGATAGATAGATAGATAGATAGATAGATAGATAGATAGATAGAGATAATAGAATGGAAAAGGCACGAAGCAGCTGGATGATGGATCAACTGCATTATATATCCTCTATATAGTGGATGCACAGTGGATGTAATTCAGTGAATTTATTTCCTTCGATATTTCCTCGATTCTGTAGGTGTTTATTTTGTGATCAGTTAAACCTACACCCATAGACTGCCCTCTGATAAAAGTATGAACGCACTTCCTATTTTCATGCTTATAAATGGGTAGGCATGCTAGGTAGCGTTAATGGTTAATACATTCCTTAAAATAAACCTAGTATGATGAGATGTCACATTAAGGGTCACATTGTCCTCAAGGAATAATCAAAGCTAAAAAAAATTGTGACCTATTACAATCCAGATTGTAATAAAAGCTACAAAAAAATTGTACTGGTGCAGAGACAGCCTGTCCAACTCCAGAGACACCTCAGCAAACAAAGCTTTGTGCATCTTCTACCTATGGAAATTGGACACCCATCCACCAGAAGGAAACCTTTCTACGTTTAAAGGGTATGTCCACCCCGAAATTCGATTTTTAATATTCTGCTCCCCCATGTCCCCCAGCCCCAACCGCATTTGTTTTTTCAAAAAGCTCCCCAAACTCTTACTTACCTCCCCTTGATCCTCCGCCGCACTGCCGGCCCTCTGCTTGCGAGAATGCATAGCAGAGGGGCGGGACCGGCAGTTGCGTCTGTGATTGGCTGACGGCAGCCAATCACGGACGCGGCTGCCGGTCATTCAGTGCAGCGGAGGAAAGCGGAGAGGTAAGTAAGAGTTTGGGGAGCTTTTTTAAAAAAAAAACATGCGGTTGGGGCTGGGGGACATGGGGAGAAGAATATTAGGGGTTTAATGCTAGGGGAGGGATAGTAGAACGGGGGGGAGAGGGAGGGAGAGGGAGGGGGAGGGAAAGCTGCAGTGCGCATGGCAAATATCTACCGGAGGCAAGATAGCAGGCAGAGCCCTGCTATCCTCCTGGTGGTTAGTTTTGGGACTTTGGGGGGGGGGGGGGGGTTTACAGGAGAACCCTATGGAGCTTGGATGTTAGGTAATGATTACCTATACACTACATGGTGGGGCCAGTAGTTGGGAGGATTATAGTTTTGGGGGTGGATATGCCCTTTAAGTATAAATATCTGATGTAACATTAAAAATACATTTTACACCCATCAAGGCTACGTTGGGTACACTTAATTTGCATCTTCAGGGTCAACACAAGCTCCTCTCTATTTGTCTGTTTTGTCTGAGACCCAAAGGAGACAGTAGTAGGGAGGAGCTTTGGTGCCCATGAATATAGAAATTGGGTTTGCACTATTTACTCTTCTGCAGATGACATAAGGAAGAAATGGAAAGCATTTATATTATAAGAGCTTTAGACCAAACAAATGGCAATCATTAGAAATAGAACTTAGCGTTGAATAAGTCAAAATTGATTTCTGCTAATTAAATATATCTCAGTTGAACCAAAATGAATGAAATCATATGAAGATTTAGATTTGATTAATTCAGACAGAAAACTGCAGGGTAAAAATCAATCTGCTCCCTTCCTGTTTTGGCTGTAGTTCACGATTGTGGCCAGAAAAATCAATTTAGTCCGAGTGAAGCTTCTTAGTTGTTGTTGTTTCTATTGATCATTTGAAATACCTACAGAGGGTCCTTTGGGTCGGAACATCTAAAAATACTTTGTAAATCATCGGATGTTTGGACCAGGAGTTTTCTAATGCAATTAATCTATGGAGCGATCATTTGATACGCTAAACAATGAGTTTATAGAGTCTACTACACATTTTTATTTAAGTAGAAATAAAGCTTTTACAGAGTGGGACAATCACTTTGTGACTATTACTGCATAGAGGGAAGGTAATGAGTGCCAGATTGTGGATGATTAAAGGGTATGTCCACCCCTAATAAAAAATGTAACATGTTATTCAGGGCCTCCCCAAAACCCCAGTTACGTTTTGCTTCAAAGTTTTAATATTGCACCCGGAGTGAGAAATTATATTTACAACTCCACAATCCACCTTGGCTGGCTCCCTTTCCACTGCTGGTGCTTCGTGCCTTTTCCATTCACTAGCAGCAACAGTGGAGGCTTGTCTAGTAATGCCCATCAGCCATTGGCCATGATATCACTGTCACGGCCATGACTGACAGCCTTACCAGGGAGCTAAGAGCATTATCAAAACTTTTAAGCAAAACTTAACTGGGGTTTTGGGGGTCTTGAATAACGATATATTTTGCACTTTATTACCTGCATTACTAACCAGATATTTAAGGATATTTATTGTCCCCATTCTGGAAGAGTAAGCTGGCTCCTCCCTCCATGCAATCAATCAAAGCTGTGACAACTGACAACCAATGATTGACTGCTGTTTCACCTGCTGCATCCTCTGCACATGTTCAAGCTTATAAAAAGATCATTGAGGCCAGGGCCAGCCTTTAATATGTCTGTATGCTGTGCTGTTCTGTCTGTGCATATACAGGGTTATTCAATAAAAGTTCTTATTATTTAAAATGGGGCTAATTTTGCCCCAACCAATCAGATCTTATTTACCATTTGAAAGCTAACATCTGATTGGTTGAGGCAAAATTAGCACCATTTTTAACAATAAGAACTTTTATTACATCTCCCTGTTAGTACGTTACTTGTTACACAATGATGTACGCACCATATATACAAGCACGCGCTGAAGATTAGATTAGACAGATTACTGACAAGTCCCAAGTTTTTTGTATTAAGGGTGGACATGTCATTTAAATTTCACACTAAAGAGTAGAATAAAATTTAACGTCCACTGTATTGACCCGTGAGGTTTCAAAAATGTTTGGAACCGGCACTGTGCAAACTCCATACATTAGATATAGTAGGGTTTGCACTGCTTTGGGTGATAACGCCTAATACTACAACTCCCCCTGCAATATCTCATAAATAAAAATCAACCTTCCATAAACTGCATTATTTTATACCACATAAACTATTATCGTTTTGTTCATTGGCCTCAAAAAATTTAAGATTTTTAAAATTCTCGCTCAAATTCAGAAAAAAACCCCGAAAAAGTCAGAAATTCGCAAAGTCCCGGCGAATCTGTGAATTCCACTTCAAAATCAGGTTCTGGTCCATCTCCAGTAAGGATCTGTCTTTCCTACCTCCTTTTAGCCCTTTAAGGATGTAAATTTAGCTATACTTATAGGGACATACACTATTAAGGTTTTCCTTCATTACGTAGTTAATAAGGCATCCAAGAGCATTTTTTCTATAACAAATCCCATCTAGACCCAAGACAAGCACATTTACCTTTTAATTTTATTCAAATTGCTTTTTTATCAAAGTCTGACTGATTTCACCTGTCATTAGGAGCGACAGAGAGAGTAAAGAGGGAACGTTATGGA
This sequence comes from Hymenochirus boettgeri, assembly GCA_019447015.1. Lineage (NCBI taxonomy): Eukaryota > Metazoa > Chordata > Amphibia > Anura > Pipidae > Hymenochirus > Hymenochirus boettgeri. The sequence goes on from CM033476.1 coordinate 89,716,899, forward strand.
GAAGTATTTATCTTCTACTAAACACGTGGACTCCCTAGAGAAGAATCAGCATTCAGCTGGTCTCAAGAGTTGCTTAATTACACTCCACTCGTATACAGGAAAAGAAATGGATTCTGGGTTTATTTTATTTTTTTCTTTTGCAGATGATGAGCTTAATTCTCAGAATATGAAGAAAGATTTTCAAGTGCTCTTCTTAATTAGACAGTTTTACCGAGAGCCTTTTCAGACTCGCACCAATGTTAGAACGAATCATTTACTACCAACGTGGAACAGATCAGGCCGGTCCATTCCAGATTCATCTTGATGAGATGGTTTCTATTGTTTAACAGTCATGTAAAGCATACCCTTTTATAAAATAACGTGACAAATTAAAGAAGGCATTCCTAAGATTACTGCAAGAAATCATGATCTTTCCAAACACTTTCCCCATCAGTAACCTCCTCTGAATCACTTTTCCACCTGTTTGCTATCTTGAGGGACTAAGTACTTGGCTGAGCCTTTAAAAATTGACTAAGTGCTTATGGAAAGCCGTGTTATTTTGAAGGACTTTTTTTTGATGGCTTCAAATATCTTAATCCTTACGTAGCTCTGGGCTTAGTAATCAGAGCTGGCACAAGATGAACAAAGCACTAGATAAAATGCTAATATTGGTACCTTCTGGTTATTAGTGCACAGGGGATACAGAAGTTGGACAGAACCCATCCATCTGTTGGATTTCTTATCATTTTGAATGTGGAAATTGTATTTTTTCTAGTCATACAAACATGTAAATTAACTACTGATTGGCCTTGCAGCACACAGATTAGAACATTTTGTCTATGAAATCAAATACCTGTAAAATTAGATAATCCCTTAAATCACAAACATTGCACTCTGATAAGCAATAATGATTTAAAGGACATGTTCACCCTTAAAAAAAAACTGGGTATGTGCCCGCAACCCCAACTGCTATTTTTTACTCTGCCAGAATGGGGACAATAATCATCATTAAATATCTGGTTTGTAATACAGGTAATAAAGTGCAAAATATATCAGCTGGGGGCGGGTAACTGACAACTGAATGGAGAAGAGATTGAGGTTCGCACTGCTAAAGAAAATATCCAAATTTATTGGTGACCACAGATGAGGGGGGTGAACATGATAGATGAGGGGGGGTGAACATTCCTCCTTCCTCTGGTGATAATGAACAACTGACCTGATTTTTGTTTTAACGGTGGACATGCCCTTTAAATACACATGTGGCCTAAATGTGACTTAAAGAAAAATCCTCCTTTAAGTCACACAAACAGGTTTATCCATATCTAACCAGGTTAAAACAACTCACATGCTTACATATATTCACTTTTTTCTCATTTATGCTGTGTATGCACAGGCAGATAGGTGCCCAATATTCCCGCAAGTAGACTGGGAATTTAAGGAGAACATGAATTATTATCATCAGCCTCTCTCCTATTAAAGGGCATGTCCACCCACAAAACAAGATAGCAGATTCCTGTAGCAACCCCCAAACCCTAAAAAAACTTTTACTTACAGACCCCAGATCAGTTTGAGATACTCTCAAAGATAGATACTGGCAAGCTCCCTATTTCCATAAGCACAGTAAAAAAAAGCTCAGACAGCTTTAGTGCATGCTTTATTGAGCATTCACTGCACTGAATAGACACACCCCAAGGTAGACACAATTGTCATTAGCTGTAATGTCATGCATAATGGCAGTGAGTGCGGGTCTACCCAGAAGAGCCAGGAAGTATGCCTCCAGTGTCCGGTATAGATCATATAGCATATCTCCCTTTAGGAACTGGGGGAAAGAGTGGGTATGCTCTTCAAAGGGGAATTGTGGTCTCCATATAAGTGTTCTTTATTAATAAGAGCACACTCCTACCCCTAAAATGACTAGAGGATCATGCTTCTTTCTGCAGTCTATCCAAAATTATAGTTTAAATATAAAGGGTGGTGTTTCCTGCTAGTACTGTGAGCTGTGACATCACCAGCACCATTGCTCTGCCCCCAAGTCTCAGGTTTGAGCATGCCCACTTGTTTCCTACTGCTGGGATAGGGCATCATCAGTTGCATCATAAGCCCCTGAACTTCTTAAGTGTTTTTAAAGCTAGCCACAAGCCTAAAAATAACTATTCTCTATCTAATGTGTCCATAGTCAAAGGGGAGACCAAAGAATGGTTGCAGGTCTGTAACTAGCATCAGTAAAGATGCATTTTTGAGCAGTGAAGCATTTTACACAGCTCGTCGTGTGCCTGTCTCAGTGACTCAGAAAGACAGGGAAGACCAGGAAGTGTAATTTTACAAGCTCAGATCCAGAGAATCTAGAGATATCAAGCCATGCTTGTTTAAAACGTATATGAGTGCTATTTTCAGTAGGTGAGGACTTGAGGTGAGGACTTGAACCGTTAAGTTGTCACCCTGTTTTTGCATTAGATCAGAAGATATATGGGTATGTCTTTCAGGTAACCGACTCTGGACTCAAGGCAGGATGGAGCGGACTATACCTAGTGAGCAGAACTGTAGGTAAGTATATCATTAGATCTTAGGTGAACATGGGTCAGGATATTAACTTTTAGGAAACAAATCATTGAGTACTTTAATAGTCAATATTGTGATATCACCAAGCATAGTCAACTAGGCTGAAATATCAACCAGTGTGTAAAAAGCTTTCAATGTTTCCCAGGGGAGTTGCTAAGGATGCAGATTTATAAGATAAAATTTCTAGCCTTATACTTTGTTGAACTTTAATTTTCCTTTAAGAAGATCTTTGCCAAGGTTCAATAAAAAAAAAATATAGTAAATAGAAGGATCACTATAGTGACTATTGATTTCCCCCTAGCCCACCAGTAAATAGGTCCAAGTCTAGTCAATGATATAGAAGTCATCCTGTATAGCGGCTGCATAGTCAGAGAAAGGCTATAGGACGCGTTTCGCTCCTGAACAAATGTATTACGCTGTGCTTAAAAAGGACCATTTGGCCCCATGTTCTGCTTCCTTGTGTTCCATCTGATCTTCATTTCCCTTGTATTATCATTTCCTGACTTCCAGAAGACAGGAATCTTCCAGGGGAACAAGGACTCACCAGTGAGGAAGGTGGTCAAGCCTTCCATTTACTATACGGTTGAGTGAAGAGCATCAATTAACGTATTGAAAATTCAACCCTTTATGAACAGCCTTTCTCTATAAGTTACGGATTGCTTTTACTTATTTAGGTATCAATGAAAAAGCCAACTAGTCTCCACTCATTGAATAACCACCCTACCAAGCTTATTATGTATGTCACACATAATCAGTAATTATTACAATTGTTCTATTAGTTTCTCACTTTTTCAACTCTGCTAAGTTCTGTTGCCTTTAGTAACCCCAAGTATTAATTCCCTCAATAATTTAGACCTTCCTTTCTTTTTCCATTTTAGCGTAACCGTTTGATAACAATAACTTCAGGTAAACTTGATATCCGTGACATTGAAGAACATATTTTATTGCATGTTAAGTAAATCGGCTTACTTCCTGATCCCTATTCATACAATATAGAGTTAACCTCTACCTGTAGTCATTGCGGTAATGAAGAGTCAATGGACCAGAATTGAAATCGCTTTCCCTGGTAAATATGTTTTCTCCTTCTGAGTAAAAACCATAGAGTTGGTTTGGAGAACTTTAAAGAACATATATTTGTCATTTCACAATACTGATAATTTAATTATTACATTTAAGGTCCCTTATAGCCCCCCACTAATTATTATTGCTGTTCCACCTTCATAAACATAACTGCTTACAATGTAGTGACTGCAAAAAACTGTGTACTAGGTATTTAGTTACAGTAATATGAGTAAAAAATATAACTTGTAAATTCTAAAAATGTAATAAAGTCAATTTTAATAATTTGAATTAAGTGATTTTTTTTTAAAAATGTGCACATTTAGATGTTGTTTTTAATGTTTTTATTTTATTTTATTAACATTGCCATTTTAAATTAAATAGTAAAGAAAGCATTGCATATGTCGATAAATATCGACTCAAATCCAATAACCACATTGTCCCTCTCTTCACTCTTCTTTTGAAAACAGGATTGTCTTCAGGCAAAGTGCACCAGAAGAAATCAGAGTATATTAGACGTTTCATCTGTAGAGGGCACCAAAACGTTTCCTAATAAAATAAGAATATATCCTGATGTACCTCCTGTATGTAACACAGATGGGCATTCCCTCAGAACTGTATCTGCTTTATGAATGAACAGTCTTATGCAAGAGCGTAAAAAAATTTGCTATCAATGAAATTATGCTTTTATCTAATTGTTTGCTTGCATTTTTATTTCCTCCGTATGGAGTACAGCTATCTTGCCAAGAAGAGCACGGAGAAAAAACATCAGCTGAGGGCATAGAAGTGCTTCTGCAAGAAGGATGGAGGTCTTATCTCCTTAAAGTGGTGATCCTGTGCACTTGATAAAAAGGATTATATCTTGGAACATCTGCTAGAAAGACTGCTACATCTGAAGCATTTTAAAAGGAGTTGACTACGGTACAGAGCTTGGAGATTCCAGCTCTGCTTCTAATCATTTGCTATGACTACGAAACCTTTCGGGATGAATACCACAAATGTTATCTTCTCTGTCCAGTCTTTTCTGGTCAATGCAACTCTGGACTTTAATGAAACACTTTTGCTCAACAATCTCAGCACCATTGGATTTTGTGAACAAGTATTAATAAAGACTGAGGTTTTTCTAACCCTAGGAATCATTAGCTTGCTGGAAAACATTCTTGTTATTCTTGCGATACTGAAGAATAAAAATCTTCACTCGCCTATGTACTTTTTCCTATGCAGTTTGGCTGTGGCTGACATGCTGGTCAGTGTATCAAATGCTCTTGAAACAATTGTGATTGCTATTCAGAATAAGTACTTGGTAATCGGGGACTATCTCCTTCAGCACCTGGATGATGTCTTTGACTCTATGATATGTATATCTTTGGTAGCCTCGATATGTAACCTCTTGGTTATTGCTATTGACAGATACATAACCATTTTTTATGCCTTGCGATACCACAGCATAATGACGGTGAAAAAAGCTATAGGATTAATTGTGGTCATTTGGACTTCTTGTATAATATGCGGCATTGTGTTCATTGTCTACTCTGAGAGTAAAACAGTCATTGTGTGTCTGATTATCATGTTCTTCACCATGCTTGTTCTTATGGCAACTATGTATGTCCACATGTTTTTGTTTGCAAGGTTGCACGTGAAACGGATCGCCGCTTTACCAGTGGACGGTGTTGTCCAACAGCGCACATGCATGAAAGGTGCCATCACCATCACAATACTTCTTGGAGTCTTTGTTGTCTGTTGGGCTCCATTCTTTCTCCACCTCATCCTTATTATTTCGTGCCCTTCAAACTCTTATTGCGTCTGTTACACGTCCTACTTTAACACGTACCTCATCCTGATCATGTGCAATTCAATCATTGACCCCCTCATTTATGCTTTTCGGAGCCTGGAAATGCGGAAAACTTTCAAAGAAATTATATGCTGCTATGGAATGAATTTTGGAAAGTGTGGTTAGTTGTTTATTGAATTCGATTAGGGGCAGTTGACTTTCAAGCAGAAACACTTAGATTTAGAAGAAACACAACAGGAGCACCTAAAAAATGTTTCCTTGTGTCCTGCACTTTTGTAGAAATCCCTACTAGCTACATTACAAGAAAACTCTTATAATTGGAAATACCTACTCCCCCAAGACAACAAAAAAAACCAATAATCATAGTTATGTCTTAGTTTCTTTATATATAAATAAGATCATGTAATAATATAATGTAAATTATATATTTATATATATCATTTTAAAACACACTTTAGCTATGCTGGAGGATCTGTTATTTCTATTACCAGATGATTTTTAAATCATATTTAAAACGTTTTTTTAGGACATGCAGATATGAGCTAAGTTTAGCAACTAATTTTATGAAATTGCACAGAAATTAAAACACTGCTTCAAGATCAACATGTAATGTCGATTTGAAATGTCAGTTACAGAAATGTCACTTGCTGTGAATTTGCATTCTGTGCTGCCTGCCTTTAAGTGTTTACACTAGCCTGACTTCTCACTGACTACAAAGAACACATTGCATCAGAGTTAGATTCCTCAGTGAATCATTACTGTACGTAATTGAATTCACAGTACAGTACCTGACAGATTGTCTTATTTAAAGAACTGGTGAGAATGTAACAGACGTTACAACAGACAGTTATCATAGCCAAGCCAAAATATTTATGACGCTAGGCTGTCCAAAGCAAATCAAGTTAGCAAATCAAGTTAGCATAAGGACGCAAACTCTAAAGAGAGGGATAATTCAAAAGGGCCGGGCAATCAAAACTTGGTATGATTTATGAGACCATCATTGAGTATGTGTTAAAAAGCAGAGAGGAACAAAAGTGGGGAGTTTTATTCCAATAACGGTTCTTACGGAATCGGAATTTTTTGACTTTCTACAGCGTTTTTAGTTTTCTATAGAAATTTGGGATTTTCAAATGAAATTTTCAAAATTTCAAATAGGATTTTCATATAACTTTTTCGATAAAAAGTTCTGAGTTTTGAAAATATCTAAAAATCTTTTGGATCCACAGATTTTCGAAAAACCGACGGTTCGAAATCGGAACCGGATTTGTTTTAAAACCGGGATTCATCACTGATTTATGCCATTTAATAGTTATAAGTTATACTTTTGCACTGTACAAAAGTGAAACGGATTCTATTGAAAACAGGAGATTCTTAAATGCCACTCAGGGTTAGATTACATTTTATCAGTCTTTACAGTCACGCAAACTTAAATATTCTGAGTTTCACATCTGCCTTGGCTAATTTAACACATGGCCATTTTTTAATGAGACTGTTGACTTTGGTAAGAATTGATATTGATTTTGCACAATATCAATGACAACACTGGACATTCAAAATTCTACAAGAACAGAGAAAACACTGTAAAGAAAAATATATCTCAAACTGTGATCAATGTATTGTTATCTTCAGGTGAAATTCTGTGAATGTGGCAGCCATTTTGAACTTAAAATGAATTGTAGGGTGGGTATAGATTTTCTCAGTAAAACTGTGAATATTAGAAAAGGCTTCTTTGGTGTTTCAAGACAGTCCTGCTTAAAACTAGGGCTATTTGTTCTTGGCTTTCCTCTGATTGATTTATAGAAACCTCAACAAAACAAGTGTTTGTTTAAAAATCTTCTGAGCTTTAAGATCACAAAGAGCAAAAAACTGTGTAGCAAATGGGAGCCAGCTCAGAGACAATGTATATAATGTGAGAACAAATTGGTTCATTTAAGTAAATTGGGGTGTGAATGAACCTGTAAGGGTGGAAATACAACCAGTGCCAATATGGCACAATATAATACAAAATCAATAAGCGTTAAAAATTTTACTTTTTTTGTTCATGGTGTTTTTTTTACATTTTTATTCACTAATAACTGTAGCGGAATCCATTATTGAACTACACTGCAACCAATCAGAATAAGCTTTAATCATTTTTGTGCCAATGTACTAATAAAAAAAAATCTGATTGATCGTTGTGGAAACTGGTACACATTTGCACAAGGGTTAGAAAATGAGTCCACACTCAATGTTATTTTTGTGTGAAAAGTGTGTCGTCTTTTGTGGCCAAATGAATAATGGCAAGCGACTTATGATACCGTTATTTTTGTTTGTTCACTAAAAACGTATTGTTTTTTTAATCTTTCTTAATTGACTGTGCTGTCTGTAGCCTGTTTGTATGCTTTAGTTAAGTTATATGTCATGTCCTATTAGTTTTTATAATAATGTTAGTTAATGTTATAGACAACAAGCCTTAAAGGCCTTAAATGGACATCTTGGTTCTCATTTCTTTCAACAGATTTCATTCAATTTAATATTTGTCATTTATGGGAGACATAGATGTGGCCTTCAAATTATTTTGGAAACAATATGGGAACAAAATCATATTTTTAGCTTTGTTAAGTGTGTTGAGCAGAAAAAAATGCCTGTTCCAAGTTGTTAAAGGGACACTGTATTTGAAATAAAAGAAATATGTTTATTTTGTGCCTCAGAAATGTGCACTGTTTTGTCAAGAATGGAAGAAATTAAATAAGAAAGTGTTATGGTTAAATTCACAAAATATATATGGGGCAATGCAATATCAGCCATTTGTGGTTGAAATTAGTGCACAGCCCATGCCAATCAATGTAACATGACTACAAGCTGGTCACATGGCTGAGAACAGGAAGTGTCCAAGCAGGAAGTAATATTGCTGAACCTTTCTAGCAATAACTTCTCACAAATTGTATCTAGAGATGTGATTTATAGAGTTAATTTTGAAGGTACGATGGAAGGCTTTTTTTATCATCCTTGTATCATCCACTAATTTGGAATAATTGGAGACCACAGTTACCCTTTAAGTATTTATGAAACGGTGAATTAACATTGTGGCATAATTGAGGCCTGAAAAAAAAAATAGGCAGGGTTGACTATTTTTCACAATTTCTTGCCTGTGAGGTGTAAAAACTATTATCATAACTATATTAATCTGTTTATTACCATTAGAGATGGCAAAAGCAGTAAGTACCCTTCCATTTTCGGATTTAAGGATCTCGGGAAAAAACGGAAGGTTCGAAACTCCGAAAAAGTAATGTCATTTCGGGACTTCGGACTGCATTTCTAATGATTATGGAATGTGCAAAGTTTTTTTTGAGGATTACCATTCAATAACCCTCGAAAATAACCTCGTTGATTATCATCAAAAATGAGCTCAAGAAGTCCCGAAATCTGAACAATCTGCCCAGTTTCAGACGGAACATTTGGATTTCAGAAACAAGGGGTTCCATGTGGGATCCATCTCTAATTATCTCTAATTATCATAACTGTAGTAATACCGGTGGAATATTTTACTGTCAATAATTACTACTGTGTTAAATGTAAAAGGCTTGATGGATATGTTTGGTACGCCATTTTCTCCCTTTTAGGCTGAAATGTATGCAATACACCATAAATGCGCATTATAAAATCTAAAGGTCTATGGCAAAGGTAGAAAATTACAACAATGTCCAATAAAGAGAATACAAAGGGATTTTTGCTCCTGGCCCTAGACTCAGTGTTTGCTCATAATTATTCATATGTCCATGTCATTAAGGCTTGAAACTTTGGTCCAGTGGCATTTGGTGCATATTTGAGCTCATCATTTTTCCTTGATCTGGGAGGGAGAATAAGATATTATATTGTAGAAGGAAAATTGTAAAATTGTATCGATTACCAATATGGAGAATGACAATCAATACAGATAAACAGATACAAATTTATATATAAATATTTCCTTATTCTAAAATGGTAATTTACCAAGTTTTTTGAAAACGAGTCACAGAAGAGTTTCAAACAACAAAATGACTCTAGAAGCAAAAAAATAAAATAAACGTACACTGAAAATCAGGTAGACATTCAATTATTATTTTTGGGCTGATTGACTTAAAGAAACTTTTGCACCAATGTAACCATCTGCGGTGTAGTCTTTCCTTAACAGATTCATTTGGTACCTAAAAATCCACATACAGTAATTCTACATGTAGAATTCCTTCTAAGAGATTATAGGAAATCCGTCAGGAGTCCATCTTGTATGGTAATTATAGCATCCCTTCCCTTATTATTGAAGCTCCACCCTATGACAAAAAGGGATAATGGCAGTTTCGAACGACTAACAGGGTTATTCAATAAAAGTTCTTATCGTTTAAAATGGTGCTAATTTTGCCCCAACCAATCAGATGTTATTTAACATTTGTAAACTTACATCTGATTGGTTGGAGCAAAATTAGCACCATTTTAAACGATAAGAACTTTTATTGAATCTCCCTGCTTCTGCTTAAAATTATTTTTACCATTGTTGTTTTCTATTATATCTGATTCTTTATTTTCTCATTCATTAAAATATTTATTTGGTTTTAATAAGTTTTTAAAACATTAATTTTTTTTTTTTTTAAGTTTTACGTTTTTCGATCAGATACACATCCAAACTGTTTACAAAATGGGCGTTTCACTAATAAAAAATGTTCTCATCAGTTTTTCTGACAATAGACTTGATTGAGAATACATTTTGCACGATAATCCTAATCTCCCTCTAGCAGAAATCCTGTAAAAGGAAGCATGGAGAATTTGTATTTTACCCAGTGATGATTCCTTTTAGTGCTTTATGAATAGAACCATTCAGACATTATTTAAAGTCACGTTTGGCTTCCCTAGATGTGAAATGTAGTTACCCTCTGCACCTGTAAGAGAAGATAAAGGAGTCATCCTATAATTACTTTTTAGTAGAGAATGCATAGTTGGCTAAATAGAACAATGTTATCCAATCTGATGTAACAAGCTTTGCTACTACAATTTAGTGTATAATATTTGTTTATTATTATTTTCCGTATATACATAAAAGAATAAAAAAAATTGCTACTACAATTTAAAGGACTACTATACAGAAAACAAAACTTTTGCCTAAAAAAATTAGAATTATGTGGTCGTTAGGAGCAAATATTCCTACATCCTATTTTGCAGGTATTAATAAGTTAATTGTGTTAAATATTGTCCACAAGTGTTCTCCCTGCTGATTTTAAAGATACACACCATGAGATGTGTTTGTTCCGACTGACTGTTTGGCCGGAATGAAACACCGTTGGGTAGTGGCAAAAGTAGCTGCGGCCAACAGTTCCCACAATTGAACATATGTTCCCCTGTGGACTGCATGATCGGTAATGGTTTTCTGATACCTCAGATCATCTATACATGGCAACCAAAAAAAAAACATACGGGACAATCGAAAGATACACAGAGATGTCGGTCAGCTGACCCAAAATATTGGATGGTGTTTACCCAACTTAACATCCCTCTTGATGTCCCAAAAAGGAACATAAAGACAGGTGGCCGTATACAATCAAATCAAATGTCAATTTCAGACATAAAAATAGCTCTGTACCTTCCCTTTATGATATATTTAATATGTTACGGTGTGAAAGTCAGAGTTATATGATATAATCCAATTACACAAAGCACATTTTACAAACAATACAGACAATTAAGGGAACTATTTGACTGTAAATCTTCAGGACACAATAAGGAAATCTGGGCCAATTTCATGCATGAACCATTGTGACTTGTATGCAGGTGAGCTATATTGACACAATGAGTGAAAACCAGAGGAATCTGTAACCTCCCCCAATGAAAAAAAAAAATCTCCCAGACTTTCCTAGAAAGCATTTGTCATAGCTTAATCAATGAATAAGTGATTAGGTTACATATCAATTGTTTGGTTGGCATTTGTTTGACCTCCATACCCTCCATCACTTGTGGATTGTAATGTCAACATACAGGTTTCTCTAGAAAACTATAAAGTCAATTGGGGCAAAGAAGTAATTGTTTTCATGCTACAGTAATAAAACCAGAATAATTCGAAAACTTTTGATGGACAGTATTGTACACTGTTCTAGAGAAGCTGTGGACTCCTGTGCATGCAAAAAACATATTAAACCCGTGCAAACAAGTTTTAAAGCTGCAATAAAATACAATCAATGCAGTATTTCACTCAAACATAATTAAGCCCCCGGACAGAACTAAATGCACACATAGAGGGAACATGTGTTGTATTGGAGGTTGTATAAAGACATCCATCCATCTAGTCCAACCTTTATACCCTACCCATAATGTCTGTATAACAGTTACATAGTAACATAGTATTAGAGGTTGTATAAAGACATACGTCTATCTAGTCCAAACTTTATACCCTACCCATAATGTCTGTATAACAGTTACACAGTAACATAGTATTGGAGGTTGTATAAAGACATATGTCCATCTAGTCCAACCTTTATACCCTACACATAATGTCTGTATAACAGTTACATAGTAACATAGTATTGGAGGTTGTATAAAGACATACGTACATCTAGTCCAACCTTTATACCTTACACGTAATGTCTGTGTAACAGTTAAATAATAACATAGTATTGGAGGTTGAGTAAAGACATACGTCCATCTAGTCCAAACTAGATATATGTTGATTAATAACTTATATGATTGCACTAGGGCACCTTATTCTAGATATCTGTATTTACTGGCAGTACGGCTTTGAGATTTGTATATTAAAGGAATATTCCTCTTTTGAATTATTTTTAAGTATCTATGTGTTTTATTTTTAGTTTATAGATAGAGGAATATATCTTCATTAAGCCAGAGTTTTGAGCCTATTCTGGAGGATACTTAAAAAGAGGAACTAGTGAATAATTTTTTGTTTTATATTCAATGTAAATGGTTCTTTACTGTGAGGGTAAAAAGGTTGCGGAATGCTCTGCTTGAAAATGTAGTGTTGGTTTTCAATAAAGTTAATTTGCTGTTAGATCTAACCAAATGTCAGATTTCTTAGAAGACTACAGCGGCCCCATTTTTAAGGGGAATATCAAGTGAGTATTTTTCAAAAAACATCATGGATTTCTTTTTTCTAAAAAAAAAAAAACCCTTTAGTGTTTATCAAAGTAATAGGCTGGTAGCAAATATATGTAGCACAGGGAGGACTTCTGGGTTATGTGAGTCATAAGAACATTAGTAATCTGTTTAAAGGCCTACACAATAACAAAAATAGACATAAAAACAGATCTATAATAATCTGTTAAATGCTTCTCCATAATAATCATCTTAGATCCATGTACGACTTTTACATTAACTCCATTAATGTTTCCCATCAATGTCTCAGAGATTTATATAAGCATACTATGGTATCTAACTTTGATTCATATTCCATTAATTCTTTCCTATATATAATAAAGCTAACAGTGCACTCTAAACGATACACTAGAAATGGACCTGATCACTGGTCCAAATCTGGTTCCGAGGGAATTTAAAAAAAAAAAAAATCCTAGAAATTTAGAATGTTGTTTGATATCGTAAATTTGAAATCTCTAGAAATTTTGAAAATTGAATGCCAAAACGGGAATCACATGTAGTTTTCAGTAATGGGTGGTGTTTTTTTAAGATTTTGAGCATTGGTAAGAGTTTCCCAGTGCATTTTCCAGGTCCCAATTTTTTCCTATGCATTATAAAGCTAATAGTGTACTCTAAACAATTAACTAGAAATGGGTCCAAACCTGGTTCCGAGGGTTTTTTTGGGAAAAATTCCAAGAAATTTTTTGATATTGTAAATTTGAAACTTCGAGGAACTATATAACTTTTCGAAAATACTAGTTTCTAGTACTGGCTGCTGGTTGGTGGTGTTTTTTTCAAGATTTTTTTTTCAAATTTTTTCAAAAGATCTTTTTTTTCCAAGATTTTGGGCATTGATAAGTGTTCCCAGGTCCCTGAGCCATTTACAATAAGTTGCCATTGTTATTTACATTTTTATTTTAGGTGGAAATTTTCTAATCCCCCCCCCCCCCCCCTTGACTTGGTTCCGCTCGCAGGAAATAATAGCTGCAGTACTTATTTATAACCTCTTGGGGCTTTCTAGATACAATGCTGTAATGTACAAATTATGGTGGTAACAATCTTTTTATCCTTGTAGAACTCTTGAAACTATTTCCATGTCTTGGGAAACCATATTTATTATATATTTTTATTTCTCTATTTCTTTCACAATCACCAGTTCATCCAAATATGTAATTCATCCAAATATGTAATAAAACCCCCCCAATGAAATTATTCACAAGGGTTCCCGTGTCTATCTTTCGAGGAACCCCCTAGGAACCTCCCCAGACCACTGGCTTGGGCTTCCTATGATTAAGGGATTCTGTTAGTAAGGTTGCTGTTTGAAATGTTGCCGTTATCTAAATAAAGATTAGAACATTTTGAAAGTGGTGCAGCTTTCCAGTTGGCTGCTGTAGATATGCCACAGTTACATCACTGAATACTTTATATGTTACTACTCTGTGACAATTCTAATTAGAAAGTTTTCATTTTGAATATTATTGTAAGTTTCTCAATGGAAGTATCAACAGCTCTAATGTTACGTTCACATTAGACTTTCTTTAGTGCAGTGGAACATGACATTTGCGATTCTACATCAAAGTGGTGCCTTTCCCTTCATTGCCCATGCATTTTGGTGCGATTTCCCCGCATCTAAACACAGCATAGTGTGAATGAAGCCTAACATATGTCGTTTACATAGCAAAAAGTATACAATGACTTCAAACAAAAGACGTTCAGCTTTTATTATCATAAAATCTTTAGACAACAAAGAACATTTCCATGAATAAAATACCTCGCTATGGTTCTGACCCAACATTCCGTATTAGAACTATGATATTCATCAATCTAAGAGCATTTTTGCAAGAGTAAGTATGATTTGGGAACAATACAAATAAGACGGTAGGTTAATGCATTTTAGTTTCATTCAGCAGATACATTTTTAAGTCTTCAAATTCTTGTCTGAAGGGGAAAAACAAAACAAAACCCAAATAAAATAAGGGTATAGCATTTCAAAACAAAACAAATATGAGTCAGGTTCATTTGTATTTATTTATTCCGACTATTCCTGGCCCTAATGCATCTTTTATACTAAAATAAACATTTTTCTAAACATTTTTTCTCTGAAAAACCTAATATCCAGAATGCATTTTGCTATGATGGAACATTGGGTTTCCAAATATTTTCTACATCCAGGCATGTTTTGAATATTGATTATGGACGACAGTTATGTAAAACACCGGAAATTATCGATCCCCATAAATCTGTCCACTTCGTTTAATAACAATTGATTTTGTACAAGTTGCTAAAAGATCACATCAAATACTTTTGTAATTTCACCATAGATGGGAGCAGTGTTTGGGAGGGAGCAATGTATAGCTTGTGAGCTGGGAATTCTATTGGATATTATTGTATGACATGCATGGAAGATGAACAGCTGAAATGTTTTATAATCAGGAGAGTTGTTAAAAGTAGATTTTGCCGATAAACTCTTACCTTAACAGGAATGTTTAGATTTACTAATCTAGGGGGAAAATATAGTCACAGATTTAATAGCTTTACAATTCTCAGAAGAACCCTTAAGCATGTATTTATTTCCACATTAACTATTTCACAGAACAGGTCTTATGCTGAAGAGTTTACAATCTAACGGTCATTTACATGGTGGGCTTGAAGCAGCTCTAACCGATTTACGATCAGTTAGCGTGGCTTTGACCCTTGGTTTACAGCACAAGCCTATATACCAGTGGCTGCACGGCTGTGCGCATTTAATGCCAGCTGGCATCTATCACTTACGTGCAGGCAATTCACCCAGAGCCACTGGTAATGGTTCTGGGGGAAACCAGAGTGGTCAGAGGAAAACAGACATGTTTAGGGAGATCTGGCCTTACAGTTGTGGCCAAGGGTACAACCCATAAACCCTCTAAAAAAACCAAAGATCTACATAGTATTTATACCTAATTGATGCAGTTTTTCTGAGATACAAAGATATGTAAAATGATTTACTGTCAATTGAAGTCACTGATTGTAATTTTAAATCCCTATACCCACTAAAGCTACTATATTATAGTTATTCCAATCAGAGCATTAGAATATTTGGTAAATATTACTTTGTAATGTTGTAAGGAATCTTAAAGGACAACAATGCCTCTTTAGGATCCCCAGTTGACTCCTTCCATTAGGGCTACCCAAGGAAAGGACTAATCACTGGCTCATTTGTAAGCCCCCCCCAGACACATGCTTAGAGATCTGCCCAATGGGAAGACACACTTCTTACAACAAAGCCTGTGTATATAGCGACACTCCAGCTCTGAAAATAAATCTTAAGTTTTCCCAACTTTTAATTGTGCATGCAAAGGACTGACTGCCCACTTTACTTTACAGGTTCAGGCTCCATAAACTTTCATTATCATTCTCAGGCTTAAATAGAATATGGGAAAAATCTCTATCAAAATTAAAGACCAGTTTTAATCTCAGGGCCAAACATTGCTAGTTTGACATTCATTTACAGATAATGAATAGAGATCACCAAACTTACTGAAATCCATTCCACCTGCACATTTGTGGATTTTCAGAAAATTCTAAATTAGACCCATTGATGTCAATGGGAGTTAAAAAATATTCCTGCAGATTCTTGTTGATCCAGAGATCCTTTCAGCTTGCCATTTCCCTCCATATCCTGGGTCAACTGATTGGCAAGGATCAAGGGTACGGCAACAGGGTTGATCACATGGATTATCTTTACTCAACCATCAATAATATGTAACTTAATGTAACAAGGGATAAAGACTCAAGACTAACCATTGACTGGTCTGTAGTGGGGATATCCTTTTTTGAAGTAGTGCCAGTTTCTTCAAAGTTCGGACCTTCAAATCTTTGCTGCTTCTGTTTATTCGATCAATAAACAGGCGAGACAATACGCTTTTATATGAAACACCTTTGTTTTTAGTTATATGGAATATATATATTTTTAAAAATAAAATAAAATACAGTTGTCATTCTGGCTTTTGAAACAATACAATTTCCAAGGAACCTTCTTGCCACATTTTTCTGAAAAAAAATATCTTTTAGTCATCTGGAAGCCAAATTAATATAATATATATTTTATCCATTATGCCATCATCTTACTAATTAGTAGTAATTATTTAAACCCAGATGGTCCCTCATATCTTTTGACATAAAACATATTAGACCTATATTATATATATATATATATATATTCTCCCCCCCTTCCACATGATTACAAATTACTGATTATTAGAGATTAACAAAATTGTCCAGTTTCAATGGAACTTTTTTAAAAATGTCTGTAGCAATTCTCAATTGTTTTATATTTTTTGAATTATCAATAGGAATTTTTTGAGTGGAATTTTCAATTTTAATTGATTTTTTTAATGGAATCTTTGACTTTTTGCGATTTTTTTGAATTTTTGTTTTTTCAATGAAAAGTTCACAAGTTTGAAATCAATGGATTTTCTAAGCCAGCAGTTCTGAATCAAAACCAGCTTTGTTTCAAAAGGATTTAACAGGTTATTGATACAATGTGTTATATATATCAATAGATCTTTGTTCATGGAACTTCCCAGGTTACTTCGAAATGCACTAGAAGGATGTTTTTACATTATAATAGGACTTGGAGTTAGATTCTTCCACCATCATTTATTTCCTATTCTTATAGTACAGCATTAAGAATATAATGAGTTTATAAAGTTTACCAAATTATAATTGTATTTCTAGCAATATTTATAAATAGTTCTATTGCAACAATATTCCTTCATGGTTTATCTGTCTTACTACTACAGGGACTACAGGATTTTATAGACATCAGCACAAAACAGTGTTTAATGAATAGTTTCCCATTGCTGCATTTTGTCTGTAAGCAAATCACTTAAAGAAAAGCTTTATCAGCATAAAATACATCAAAACAAGGGACTTAGAGATCATTCCTCCCTGTATCTGATATCGATTTAATAAAAATACAAACCTATTACTATTTTTCTAAATTTACCAACATTAGACATTTCAATCTGTTTTCATTCAGCATTGTTAATCATAGACAACACTGTACAGAAATTTTCGATACAAGAGAATTGAATTTCCCAAGGGAGAAAAAGTTGACAAGATAGAGAATAGTAGAATACAGCATACTTCCAAACTGTCCAGATTTGGCCAAGAC
The DNA here is from genome assembly GCA_019447015.1 of Hymenochirus boettgeri. Taxonomy (NCBI): domain Eukaryota; kingdom Metazoa; phylum Chordata; class Amphibia; order Anura; family Pipidae; genus Hymenochirus; species Hymenochirus boettgeri. The sequence continues at coordinate 89,734,529 of CM033476.1, forward strand.
AGACGCATTTAGGGTGCTTATCCCACTGACCCTTGTCCTGGGATGGGTGGGTCATAGGTGGTCCGGGCTAGGGCATGTCGAGGGAATTCAGGGGTGAGTTTGGGGGTGTCAGGGTGAGCAATTTTTAGACAACATACTGGTCCTGATCTGCTTGGACCACATGTTGTGACAAATTGATATTGGTTGAAATACAATGGATGAGAAAGCCCAGGAACAACAGTGTTTGAAACTAGCATTTAGTAAAGTCTTTCATACCTAGGTAAATGAGAATATTAACTAGAAATTAAACTACTGGGTTTCCCTTCCTAGTGCCACCTCCGTAGCACTGGGTGTTGTCTGTCAGTAAATCTCTAGCCTACTGATTTGTAAGGAAAATGTTCTAAGCTGCAGAATGCTTTACTTACCTCATTCAATGAAAAGTCCAAACTCTGAAAACAAACCATAAAATTAAGGTATCAAAGATTTTAAAATGGCTTAGGGATGTGCAAAGCACTTTGGATGCTTTGACAGTAGAATAAAGGCATTTATTGAGGTAAAGATTAAGTAGGGGAAAAAATATACATCTTATGTAAGGTTATTAGAGAATTATTATTTGTGAGAGGTTCAATTTAGAATCACATGATGTAGGGTGCTTAACCAGAGCTCCATATCTCAACATGCAAATGTGTTATATAAAAGAGAAGACTTCTGGGTAATTTGTCATTGAAACATGGCAAATCCCCCAGAAGCCTCATCACTCACAAGGCTTATTTGCAATGTAGAGCTATGTATACAAGATATACAAGAGTTATATATGCAGCAGAGAAGCTAAGACAGCTAAATAAAAGGCTTGCAGTGATAGATGCATTGCCTGGAGACTTACAATACAATGCATATTTTCCGCTTGAAGTGATTTACAAACTCTTGTTATTTGTGGATCATTTGTAACTGAATAAAAAAAACAGATTGTATCTGGTACTCACAATGGATCTAATCCAAATAAAACTGCATTAAACTGTAAATAATTCAAATGGGTTCATTACATTTAAGGTATTCTAAGCGGCACAAGAACATTCTGTTCTCCTGCTACACTGAAAGGTAAATTACAGGCTTGTAAACTGATGGAACCTCGGTAATAAAGAGGATTGCAGTAACTTTATGTTGGGGTTTGCACCTTGTCACATGAATCTTCAAAGCCTGTCAGGGAGATGGGGGTTGGAGTACACATGGCAATAGATAAATGAAATTATTTTATAGGAGATTTCTGTTTTTTTTTTTTAAATACCACAATACCGTAGCTTAAAGGGAAACTATATTAATTGTGCAAAATATTATTTAAATGTAGCCCCCAAACTGGACAGTGTAAAAAAATGTTTTCTTGTCACAATCAAAACCGGGGGTCCCTGAGGGCAGGAAGGCTGTGGCCCCTGGTCTTCTAGTGCGCCTGTTGTCACACCATGATATACTAATATTCCATAAAGTGTAGACCAAGAGGCATACAGCTGCTAATCGCTTATTATTGCAGTACACACAACATGTTTCGGGTGCTCAACCCTTTTCCAAGTGTAATAGAACCACATTTGGATGTTCTACTTATCAGGTAGAACTGGAAGTGAGGAAACAACCCCACCCACAACCCACAAAAAATACAATTTAAGTTTTTGTTCCCCCCGGCATTCAGACCCGGCCCTCTGCCTCTCTCTGTGAGGCAGCCAATCACAGACGTGGCTGTCAGCAGTGCAGGAATGTGGCTCTGTAAGTACATTTCCCAATATATTAGCTTCATTTTTCAGTCATAAGATTTCCCAGTGAACAAAAAAGCTTAAAGTTAATTATAAATATTATCTACACAAAAAAATGGAAAATATAAAATGAAAATTTAGATTGTGCCTGTGTTTGGATACTTACAGGGTTATTCAATAAAAGTTCTTATCGTTTAAAATGGTGCTAATTTTGCCCCAACAAATCAGATCTTATTTAACATTTGAAAGCTAACATCTGATTGGTTGGGGCAAAATTAGCACCATTTTAAACATTAAGAACTTTTATTGAATAACCCTGTTAATTTGGTAGTTGGACATAAGCTGTCCATCTTCTAGCAACATCAAACTGTAATTTAAACTTGCATTAATTGCATTTTGCTGATATTGTGTGGCAAGATGACCAAGCTGCCTTATATAAAATTATAAGAATATTAGACTTCACAAAGCACTTCTACTACCATGGAAACACAGATAATTTTATGCAGGTCATCAAAAATTACCTTGATTTTGACTATGGGATCAACAAGTTTTTTTTTTTTTTTTTAATCCAGACATCACTAGGACTTTTCTGGCATTGTGGAAGAATTCTACCCAAATGCATAAAGCAGTGATGTTGCAATGCATTGTGGTGATAATTTGCATACATTTAAAGGACAACTATAGCCTCAGAACAACACTGAATCAGAAGGTAGATCTCCTTGATATAAAGGCAGTTATCTGTGTTTTACCTCTCTTTTTGATGTTGGTGCTTGGAAATTTACCTTAATTACATGGGGTTTTTGTTTTATTTCCCAGCATTCCAATATCACACAGTGTGGTCAGTGACCATTATGTTCTTTACACATGCCCTGTCCTAAGATACTGCAGGAAGCTGTTACAGCAGGTCACATGTACTAGTTGCTTTTAGCCAATCCTGTTGCAGTCCAGGTTTGGTAAGTGAACATGAACATAAAGGGGTGGGGCCAGACAGTGCTCGTGTACACAGCTATCTTATCCAGTTTTTTCGGGGGTTTAAAATTACTTTAATGCTTTTTACATTTTATTGGTGTTCTGGGTGGTGATATTTTCAGGTTATGGAATATAAATATTAAGGTTTAGTTCTCCTTTAAGGCGTAAGTAAAAAACAGTGTAACTTTTAGCATATTTCGAAAAACTTTACAAGCCAAAACCTATCCAACAGGGATTTTCAAAAGTCTCCAAACACATAAATGTATTTTTTATAACAGTTTATAAATTCTGCAGGAAAGACAATTTACTCTTTTTTGAATACATGTGAGATCATTTATATCTGATGACATCACCTACTCCCATTATAATGTTAAATCTACATGGGATTAATGGTTGTTTGATACATGTTATGTCCCACTGTGTGCTGTGATAGAGTTTTAAGTTATTGCCCCATATACTACATATTGTAAAATGCTGTGCTCCATCCTTTAAGATGGTAATGTCTTTTCTTTATAGTTTCTGCTTGCATTAAAATTCATTTTTTTTCCAGTTTTGAACATGCAGTCTTGTCACAACAATAACATCACACTTCTCTGAAAAGCTGTCAACGCAATCTTGCAGGCATAAAATGCCACAATCCTGCCACCATCACTTGTTGCAGACACCCATTCCCTGGGGATGAACCAATGACATATTGAGAGCTGTGATGATGGGTCTTCTGAATGCTACTCGTGTGCATTTAAAAGGTTACCTCTTTCTCCTCAATTTTCTAATATATTTGTATAGTGAAAATGTTTTCTTCACCACCACCTCGTTAAACGTTAAAAAAAGATCATTCGTAAACTACCCAATCATGTAAAGATCATTTCAAAAACAACCAATCGTTTAACTAATCCACCCATTCACATAAAGACTTAATATTTCATGTAATAAATGTATTATTACATACATAATATATAATTATATGCAATGAAATATTAATACCATTGCATACTGTAAAAAGGCAATTTTAGTCTTAACACCAATTCTATATAGTTCTATATATATATCATATATTTATCTTAAAACATTAATAATGCCTCTGGATATCAATTAAAGTTTCATTATGGAAATATCAGGTCCTACGTTTACTTAGAAATTCCATAACCACATGAGTTCTATTAACTGTCATAATTGTGGCACATACTGTTATTACATCGGTTAATGTTGCAGATAAATCGCTCAATACACACACAAACTACCTATTTCCTGAAGCCCCTAACCCCTTTCATTTAAAAAAATATCTTAAAGGTTTAACCTGGGGCTTATCATCAGCTGATACTGAAAAAGAAACTTTAATTAACATTAAAGATGGCCGAAACTGCTAGGTTTCTTTCTGTTTTCGGGTTTTCGGATCTTGGGGGGGGGGGGATCCTGAAGATCCGAAAACAGGAACTTACAACCGGGACCTCAGATTGTGCTTTCGATTTTTATCGAACGTTCAAGGATATTTTTGAATTTAAACGTGTAATAATCACGTAAATACATCCAGAAACTATTTTCGAGTTTCCGATCGCATTTTTGAGGATTATCGAACGTTTAAGGTTTTTGAAAATAGCCTTGAACTTTTGATAAAAATCGAAAACGTGCTTCGAAGTCCCGAAATCCAAACGATCTGGGCAGTTTCTATAACACCCCTTGCATTCAGAAGGTCCCTAACACCTGGCTGTGATATGCTAATTGGGATTTTCCAGGGTACATAATTACCAACAGATTCTTGTACAAGTCATTCTGAATTGAGAAAGCCAGTCGGATGACTAGCGAAACGTCTTCAAGAACTAAACTTTAAGTCCAGTTGATCTAACTGAATGGATATAACTAAAGGAATAATAAAAATGAACTATAAATGTGCTGGATATTCCATTTAATACCTGTTGTTCACAATTATAAAAAGAAATTGCTAAATAAATTCTTTTACCTGCCATACATTATACCTTCCAGTACGGCCACTCCTAGGGTCTCATTTACCCAGAGGTGCAAATTGCTCTAGGCAAATATGGCTTCTAGTATTTAATACTGGATTTGCACCTGGTGTTAAATCCCAAAAGTGATTTTACCCCATCACCACTTTAGATGGTCTTAAATTATGGAGTTAAAAGTGGTGCAAATCCTTTATTAAATAGATTGCACTGGTTGCACCGGGTCTTTTGTGAAACTGGTGCAGCCAGTGCAATTAAACCTATTCAATATTGGTTAGCACAAGTTTAATCCCTATTTTTAGCACAGCACATGTGGGTAAATCAAGCCCCTAGTGCTCTCTAATAGTTTATTTTTAAATGACTTCTTTAAGGACACTAAAAAATAAATCATAGACTATAAAAGTAAATCCTAGTAAGTTAGTCTCCTTACCAAAAGCATAGTGTCAGGAATAAGTACATTTTCCAACTTGGTTATAAGGTGTACATTAGCTAGACGTATTCTGAGCCTAACACCACTTTCAATGAACACATTGTTCCCACTGAGAATTCTGAGTCACAGAACAGTGATGTGAAATAATAAGTGAAATCTGTCCATGGTCCTGAACATTGTAAAGCAGATTCAATCTGTTCACATAGGAAAGCTGTAAGAGAAATGATCATTCTGTGTTTTTAAAATAGAAATAATTTGCTGGAAAAAAAAGACAGAGAGATCCTTCATTGGGCTATTCAAGGCTACTTGTCTCTAAAGCCCCGTAAACACATACGATCGCAGGCACCACCCAAGACTCATTAGTGTCAGACATTCGGGAGCCCATACACCAAACGATTGTTGGGCGGAATGGCCGTTCATCTGTGATTGTGGGTGTGTACAGAGTTTTTCATGATGCTTATTAATAGACATGGGATCTAGGTCCGTCTCGGACACAGATCTGAAACGGAAGCCCTTGAAAATCTGAATGTTCAGTTTGAAACCGGACAGATCATTCGGATTTTGGGACTTCGGAGCCTATTTTCTATAATTAACATTTGAGGATTATCGAAAATAGCCTTGAACGTTAAATAATCCTCGAAAATATGCTTGGAATCTCGGAATTAGTTTCCGATCGTATTTTCGAAAGTTTTAGGCTATTTTCGAAAATAGCCTTGAATGTTTGATAATGTTCGAAACTTGACAGTTTTGTCCATCTCTATTTACTAATAATGAGCTATTTTTTTATTAACCAACTGTTCCTTGTTTATTGGGAATTCTAAATGTTACATTGCTAAAATTTCTTGTTATTTTGTTATTTGAGACTTTTAGAAGGCGATAGAAATCTCGCTAGAATCATTAGTAAACACAATTCCAAATGAGGAAAGTCAGGTCTTAACTATTGAATAGCAATACGTGCTGTGTTGTTATAAGCTATCAAACTCCACGTACACAATTTATAGACATAAAATCATTTTTCTGACTGAGTGGCTTTTAGACCACAGCTCTGCCATAAAGACTTATTCTGGTCAAATTTCTCTAAAAATAAAATGGGTTTACATGGGTCCCACAGGTTTCTGCCATTTATGAGCTGATGGCTTTGCTGGACATCTTCCAATTATGAAAGGTAAGTAAGCGTGATGTGTCTTTCAACTGCCACATAAAGTATAATTAACAAACCATGGTGTCAACTGTCCTCAACATTACCCAGTTCTTAGTGCTCCCTCAAAAGAATTTGATCAACACATTTAAAAATCTTTGCCTGAGATAGACTTGCTGTATTATGTATGTGTCTTGCCTAGAGATGGCCGAGCTTACTGAAATCCTTTCCACTTGCAGATTTGTGGATTTTTGAAAAATTTTGAAAATCAAAAGTTTTGCCTAAAATGAAGGTATAAATAGTAAATGGCTCAGGGAACTGGGAAATGGTCTGGGGAACATGAATCAATGGGCAAAATCTTTAGAAAACACCATCCAAGCAAACTTCACGCGCTTCCTGTTTTGGCATTCAGCGTAGTATTTTCGAGATTTCTAGAAAGTTTATAAATTTAGTTTTTTTTAACTTGGAAAATTCAGGAATGTTAGAATATTTTCGAAAATAGCTCAGCTTTTCAGAAAAATCTGAAAAATCCAGAAATCCGCTAAATCCAAGTTCCGTGAAATCTGCTTCTGGTTTTGGTCCATCTTTAGTCTTGCCACAGCTGTTTTTGTTTTTGTCAAATAACTTTATACCAAAACTATACTAAGCAAGAGCTTTTCAATATAATTTTTTTTCTTGTAATGTTTGTTAAAGGTCACAATCTGAACTAATATACCTATATGTTGTCTAAGCACTTGATATGTCCTTCGGCAGAGTGAAGGGAAAGGTCAGAATAAACAATCATGCATGAATTGTTTGTTCCTAGAAGCTCGATAGACACGTTTTGCTTTGCACATAGCTACAATTTAGAGGCATATTTAAAAATATTTATCTTAATTAGATGAATGAAGCAGTAATGAGAAAGAAACAGCATGAGCACAAAAGCTAATATAGGACATAGTACACATAATATATTCAATGAAAATGGACTAGGTTCTTTAATATAAATAATGTAGGGATTTCAAAATATTAAACCGATTTATACAGCTATTTATCAATCAGTGCCTAAAGTAAGTGGATTATATTGTATTTTTATCAGAAAGGAACCTATTCCATACCTACATCTTTCAGGCTGATAAACCTAAATAGAACTTTTGCTAAGCATTAGAGATGTTTGAAACCGGCAACTTCCATTTTTTTTGGGAATTTCAAAAAAGTTCTGAATGAAGTAAAGGAAAATAAAGCTCAGTAACTTCCATTAGATGGCTCAGGCACCTGGTAAACGGTCAGAGAAAGAAATCACCAAAACTTTAATAAAATGAACTTCCTGTACACGCAAGCTATTTTCAAGGTTCTGTAGGATACTTTCGAGGGTTACCTAGCCTAGTATATTTGTTAACACTCAAGTATCTTAAAAAGCAGCTATAGAGTCACATTGCTCAACGCTTCTTCCCCTTTCAGCTTCTCTTCCTTCTTTACTAACGGGACATGTACACATAACCCCTGACACATTCCATGCAGCTCACAATAGTCCCGTTATTTTTCACAAATTTTTAAGGAGGCGCATTTCAATATGACAAAAAATAATTAACTTCTATTTTTTTTCTTAGTGTAAAACTAAAGTTTTGTTTTTTTATTTACTTTTCACCCAAAAAAGTATAAACATCACTGTGAAACTACCTGTTTACAAATACATGTTTACAAATTTTTGAAATATTTTGTCAATTTTGTTTTAGACTTTTTCTCCCCAAGTCTAATAGTGAAATCACAAATAAGGGAGATGTGGTCTACATCAAAAGAAATGGGGGGGTTGGCTATAGTTTACACAAGTGGAGGAGATTAAGAATATTGGTGAATGGAGAATTACTGGTGTTTTACAATTGTTTAGCTGATTTATCCTCTCTATCTGACTCCTTATTCCTTTTCTCCTTCTTCCAACTGACGTATTGTCTTTTTGCGTTTGAATATCTGTATATTCGACTTACATATTATGAATTTCTATAATAACGGTTTTGTCTTTATTGTCCCCTTAATTTGATCCCCTTCATTTTTAAATAAAAAATGAAATTTGAATGCTACAGCTCATGTTTGTAAGCAAGTGCAAAAAGCTGTAACTATAGTCGTCTATTTAAGGCCACTATCAGGTGAGGAACTTGCTGTTCTAAAATTGTTTTCATCATTTGGTCGTCCATTAACATGTTAAAATAACAAGTACATCTGTTTCATTAGTAATACACTGACACCTTTATGCAGGACAATGCAAACATGACATATGTTTATCAAGTAAATGGTCTATGTAGACAAATACATTACATTCTGGGGGGAAAAAGATCTCTCGGCCTACTTACTTTGTATTACCGCTAATTATCAATAAACAATCAATCTTTAGTAAAGTACACAAGCTAGCAATAGAACACAGTGTCTAGTGAATAACATACTCAATGAAGAATTTGTAAAAGGGAAACATCGTGTGTCAGTTCTTCCAGTTGTCCTCGTTTCCATGGAAATTTAGATGTCAGTTTAATCTTTTGAGTGGGAGGATGATAAAGTGTCCATTAATGTTTGATCAGGTATGTAATTAATATCAATAAAAATGACTATTCTGTCCAAGTAATTACAGCACAACAGAGTTAAGCCTTCATAAAAGCCATCCCGAGGATGTTAAAAATAAAACCCTGGAACCCTTTTATGGCAATAATTAGTTATAAAGTTCAAAATCTGCACTAAGCACGTTAAAGAGACATCTCATAGATTAAGGTCTATATAATGCCACATACGCTCATTTATCTTGTACATTGGATAAATAATATACAAATTATTCAACAAATGTTTTGGCTAATGTGTGTGACTTTAAACATATTGCCCTGTGATAGTTTTGAGAAGATGTATGGGGAAGAGAAGTGGCAATTATCACTTTTCAAACATTAAAGTATTGAGAGGAAAAAAGTTTTTCAAAGGTTCCTAAAGGTGAACTAAGATTCCAAGCATATAATATCAAAGACACAGGAATAAAAGAACCCCATAAGCTGAATACAGCAGGTGAGTGCATTCAGTTCCTACCTCCTGGTACTAAAAGTAATGTACAAGTCCAAAAGGAAATGTTTGGACCAAGCCCCCAAAATATTGTGTGGTATTGTTTGTAACTGTAATCACAGTAACTATACTTCTCATTTATTGAAGTGTGGTTATTACATATGTTCTTGTGCACTCCAGTACTCTAAATAGGCTACACAATAGTACTGTATAGTACTGTGCTGTATATCTCTATGATTGCTGAGGGAGCCGAGATACAGTACATCTCCTGAATACTCTTGACACCTTTCTATTGAGTATGTTAACGATTTACAAGAGGATGGCACACTTAACGTGAACATGATGTCAGGACCATTTCCTGGGTGGTTCTTAACAAGATGTTTACTATACTGTCTCTCTTCTTAACAGAGTCAAACAGAGAGACCAGGAGAACATCTGGAAAGTGCTTGGCCTACCTTGTCCCATCCTCCCACGTCTTCATATTAGCCAGGTCTAACACAGAGGAGTAGATGGAATAAAACAGCCTGGCAAGCAATCTGATTTACAGGTTAACCCAAAGGAGAGGACCTAGCAGTTTAGGTCCTCACCTTGGGTATTATCAATGGGTAAATGTGGGGTGGAGAGACACCGTTATCCTTTAAAACTAAATTACAAATAGACCTGTATGTAAAATACACAAAACATGTCCTATGTCAGCTTCCCAGTCAGAACTTTAAAACTGAATTCTCCTAAAAGTTAGATCTCCCAGAAAAATAACGTGGATGGATCAATGAAAAATGTTTTTTGATAGATCATAGATTTTCAACCAGGTTCCGTATTATCGACGGTATATATTAAAAACTGGTATAGTTACACCACTAAAAGACTTTCTTATAAGCTATATAAACAAACAAAGTGAAATGTGGAAAAAATATTACGTTAAACTTTGGGACTCAATTTGAGCCAAGTTAACAAATGGATTTGGGATGTAGCCAATCACTGACAGAGCCTAATAAGCAGGCAAACTCTGCCTCTCATTAAGAACTCTGAATGTCAATTAGCATTTATAGAATTGAAATATGACAGCAAACACTGCTTTTCAAAGCCATTATTATTATTACAGCTGGGTTTAGCTGCGTTCAATCCTTCTATGGCGGCTCTAAATACATTAAAAAAATGTGCACGTTTCTAACACATTTTCTAACTAAAGTTGACACTTTTTTTGTCCCACCCGAAACACAATGAAGTAGAATTTTAATAACTTAATTTGCCTAAAAGTTACTGTTTTTGGTTTGGCTCTTCTTTAGATACTAGGAAACTGTTCAGTAGTAAGAAACCAATAGTTTCAGTGCCATCCATTAACCAAAATAAAGGGGGTTATGTATGAGGGAAATACAAAATAGAGAATGGATAAAGTAATGTAATCCAGACAGCCAGAGAAATAAAGAAAATGCATGATTTCCAGATGACAATTTAGCGAGACATATCTGTTGTATTCAATTAGATCAACTGGACTTGAAGTTTAGTACTTGAAGACGTTTCGCTTGTCATCCGATTGGCTTTCTCAATTAGATCAACTGGACTTGAACTTCAAGGACTAGCGAAAAGTCTTTTTGGTTTTCTCAATTAGATCAATTGGACGATCAACTTCAAGGACTAGCAAAACGTCTTCAAGAACTAAATTTCAAGTCCAGTTGATCTAATTGAATACAACAGATATACCATGACCTGGATGAATGAGAATCTTCATAATAAAATTTTGTGAGACCATTGGTCATCACAAGGGAATGTACAGTTGCCCAAAAATGCACCATATTGTTTCTTTTGTGTCTTTCTTTACAGTAGATCTTTATTAATATTTGTTTTCTCATTGAAATGGTTTTCAGACAACACAAGATATGCAAATAGGTTTTCTCCGCTTCCTGCTTTAATTCAGTTGGCTTCCTTAGACTAATGACTTTGTGAGTAGCATTTTATAATTTAAATATTAATTGAAACAAACTAATTGTCATTGATTTAATTGCTCAGTGTTGCCAGGTGAACCAACAAGAGTAAGAAATGTCAGGTCTCCAGAGCTTTGCTGAAAAAAGTTTAATAGTTTTATAGCTCCAAGGGCATGGGGAGGATGCAGTTACCTTTGGTTCTTTTTAACGTCCTTTATTCAAGCTGTGCAGTCAATAGCAGCAATGTTTCAGTCTCTTTTCTTAGCCCTTTATAAAGCGTTTCTTAATTCCCAGTGCTCTCGTCTTAAAAAAACCTTTACCCCTCCCCAATCCGACATTATGTGCCCTACATTTACATTTAAAGTGACAGTGTTCATAAACATATTTAGTAAGTAAGGGTAAGATTCATTCCTATCATAAAATGTACTTCTGTGGTATAACAGTGTATTTCAACCTGTTAATTTATAAAACAAGGTGTAAGCTGATTAATTGCCTTTCCTTTATATTGAAAAATCCAGAAATTCAATTCAATCTGATCCTTACTTACTGTCTTTGTGACGCTTATCATGGAATCCAGTGAGTTCAGATGCAAGATCATCTCCTCCAATGATGCTACTGATCCTCTCCAATTTGAAGAATAGATCATCTATGAATCTGTTATATAATAACAAGCAATTGCTAAAATGGGGCAAAATATTCATCCTTTCAAATGTATACATGAATAGATTTGAATATGCTGGCGCCATGACCACCCCCATAGCTGTGCCAGCCTTCTGTAAGAAGTAGGAACGTTCAAACCAAAAATAATTACATTTCAGGGTTATTTTCAACATTTCCATTACAGAATAATGAACCTAATCTTCTCGTATGCTGGTAAGGATGTATATTTAAGGGTGGAGATTAGATGTCCAGAATAATTTAAATCCCCCCTTCATTTTCAGAGTCCCATAGACATCCACAGAGTCTACATCATCAGAAGAGGACAACCGTCATAAAGATGCTCAGAGTCCCATAGGCATCCACAGAGTTTACATCATCAGGAGAGGACAACCGTCATAAAGATGCTCCAATCAGAGTCCTATAGACTCTTGTGCTATTATATAGGAGATTTAGTAATGTTGTAGCAAAAGAGCATTGATTAAATTGTATATAAAATGACTAAAGGCAAAAATAAGATTTGATACACAGAACAAGCTGTTCTTCTTTGAATTTTAATGTAATTGCCTTGGTGATTTGTCTGCAAGCTCCATAAGGCCTGAGTGTTTGGAATGCAAATAAATCAGTAAACTCAGAGACTCATAAGACACCCTCATTGCAATGAGAAATGTTAGTCTTAAGATAAGTTCTTTCATCTAATGCTCAATAAATTGTGGTTGTGTTCTTGTCCAAATCAAGAAATGCTGCAGAGAAAATATTCAAGATAGAGAACAATTCATGATTCATGAAACAATTAATCAGAGCTTTACCAGTTAGGAATTTCTTTGAATTGCTTATTTAAGAATACAGCATTTAGTGCTAACAATAACTTTTTAACATTCTCACCAACAGGTGTAGGTTTAAGATTACATGTTTCCCTACCCTAGACAAAAACACACTGGTAAGTAACATGGCTAAAAACTAAAGGATATTAATTTAATAATGCAACAGATGGCAGAGGTTATCACACTGGGTGAGTAAATGAAGGGGCTGCAAGCTTCTAAGTGTAATAATTCTGGACAGGAACACAATACCACACAGTGGGTACTGGCTTTATAGCAGCATATTTCTGTGACTTTCACCTTTCCAACCCTTAACTAGAGATGGCCGAAACTGGCAGGTTTAGGAAACTATTTTTAGGAAATATGGAAAACTATTTTCGAGTTTTCGCCGTATTTTGAGTATTATCAAACGTTCAAGGGTATTTTCGAGAATTTTTGTAAATAGCTTGAGCGTTCAATAAAAATCGAAAACCTGCTACGAAGTCCCGAAATCTGAACGATCCATCCAGTTCCAAGTCAGACCCAGATTCCATCTCTAACCTTAACTAACACAAAGTCTCTCCTGTAAGTTCTCTTTGGCATAATTTTTCTTAACTCTGGGATGTGAAGACAATGAACCTGACCTTTAGCTACAACTGTTTTAGGAAAATGCAGAAAGTCACTTGGAGACAGGCAACACTTATTTATTCCTTGCAATAGTATATTGAATAAGAAACGTGAATAGCCATAGGAAGGAATCATATGCAGAAAATGCCCTAAAATCCCACACTGTCCATTTCAGGACAGGTCACAGCCTGTATATAAAGCTACAGATAAAGTTCTAGGCTTAAATACAAAAATGTACTAGTTCATTAACATAGACTGTCCCTATTCTTACTTTCTGTAAAACATATATACTTAGAAACAGATATCTGGTTCTGTTTAATTGATAAGTGGTACATTAAGTGGAAGGATACCCTTACTTATTTCAGCAGAGACGTACTTATGGAACACATGGTCTTTACGACCTGCAGTACACTTAAGGTTTGTACACACATGCGATCGCTGGTGCTGACACACGGTGTGTACGAACGGCCGTTTCGGATGATATGGGGATGGGGGATGGGGATAATAGTTCAAAAAGGAATTCATATATAGTTCATAAAGGCCCATCAATACATTTAATAATACAAATAATAATTATTAAGAAATAGGCAGTAGCCAATTAATATTTTATTACATAGTAGATACTGGCGAGTTTTGTTCCAATATCAGTTCCGTAGAACCGATTGAAAGTTTCGAAAATCTGGTGAAATCAAATTTTTTTTAATTTTTCAATAGCATTTTCTATAGACATTTTTGATTTCTCAAAATATGTTTTTGATTTTTCAATAGAAATTGTAGGTTCTCCAATGGTGTTTTGGCGTTTCGATTTTTGGATAAAACGTTCTTTGGATCCGCAGATTTTCTAAACCAGGTTTGTTTTGAAAGTGGGATTCACAATTGTATTGATTTTTTTTGTTATTTATTAATTTATTTTGAGTGTTCTGGTGACTTTACATTCTTTCAGCTATCAGCATTATCAACCATGTTCATTGTGTCAATGCAATTCTTCTCCTTGTAGACATCAAAGAGCCTATGATGGATAAACTTAATAAGAAGGCAACATTGAGTGATAATTTTTTCTTTGAGATATATGAGTCATATTCCTTTTGAGAGTTTAAAGAAACATTGTAAAGAAGATATTAAAGAAAGAAGACACACTGGCTGTGTAAAAATGATGTTGCTGAGAAGAAGTGGGGAGAGAATGGATTTGGTTCTATTTAACTTCAATCGTGGAGAAGTAGTAAAATGTCATCTACACCTTATTTTCATTCTCCAAAATAATTATCGAAGGAACAAAACATGTTCATCAACTTTCAGAAAAGAAATTCATTGACCCTTGGAACTGAAATTAACAATATAATTTGAGTTGCATCGCTCACATTTGTTCTGAACACAATGTCTCCCATCTCATTAATGGATGGATTTAAAATGTAAAAAAAGTAAAAGGTTGGACTTTCAAAATTAAAGGGAAATTCAATGTCTCCCAGGATGTCAATTAAACTCTTAGCTTCAACTAACAACTATTGGACTATTTCTTTCTGGAAAAAGTAGCATGGGACAGTACGTTAAGCTGTCCAATCAAAGTTTAAATACCAAGATAATTATGCAGATATTAATTCCATACTTCCAAGATATGGAACTTTACAGAGAAATCCATATAATGAGCAATTTAAGGGGCAAGTCCACATTTCTTCTGAATTTAAATAAAAAGATACACAAAAAAGAATATACGGATAAAGCTGTGAACCCAATTTAAAGTTTAAAAGCCGCTTGAATATAATTGCCAATGCAAGCCTAATGATTCCTTATTTGTGGTGATGGTAAGAATGGGAAATTTTCAGCATTGCTGTTGGGTTGTTTTTAGATCCTGAGATCAATATTGCCTCATCTAACCTAATGTACGTTTACAGCTATTATCTATGTATCAAGGCTAAAGGTCTGTTGGTATTGTTCATTGAAGGAATGTGTAGGTGTAGTTAAATATTTCAGTTAAAATGATGGGGGCAAAAAATTAATTGATGTGTGAGTCTATTAATGTTGAACCAATGATGGCAGCCAAAGTGGTCCTAATCAATATTTATATACTGTACGCAGTAACCCTTGAAATTACATTTTTCTCTCTATTCCTATTATCTATGTGAGATGAATCCCAGTTCCTATTTTTTATTTCAAAACTGCTAGCTTCAAAAATGTGCAGATCCATAGGTATCTCCACCTATAAAATAAACTTTTAATATATGGTAGCTCTCCCTTTCCCACCCATAACCACTAAGTTAGATCTAAAAAAAAATAAGTTGCTGATTCATACTTACATCCCCTTCGCTCCTGCAAAATTCTTCTCCCCTCTCTGCTAACCGGAAAACTGCAGGGAGCGGCCGGACTGCCGGTCAGCCAATCACAGATGCGGCTGCCAGCTGTGAAGATAGCCGCAGGGCTGTGAGTATGTTTCGGCAGCTTTTTTTTTTTTACTCTAACTCAGCAGTTAGGGGTGGTAAAGGGAGAGTTACCGTATATTAAAAGCATATTGGGAGGGAGGGAGGAGGGGAAAGGGCTCCCCTGCACACGACAGAAACAACTGAGAGGACAGATCAGAGGCAGAAACATTTTGGGCAGGAAGACAGCTCCTACTGGTCACTTTTTTGGCCTTCGGGCAAGCAGTGCAAAAGAACCATAAGAAGCAGGGATGTAAGGTAACTACATAGTGGGGCCAGCACTGGGGCAAATTTAAATTTTAGGGGTGAACATGCCATTTAAAAATAGAAATTAAAAATTCGAATCACATGTCAAGTCAAAAAAATGCAGGAGAAAACTGCCAATGGGGAACGAGATACAGTGAGTCCCCCGACTATTTCTTGATTTTCATTCTGATTTTTTCTTCCTCTTGTAAAATGTATTGCACTATGGCCTTTAGGTGATTCCATGATGTAGGAAAGAAGCAAATAAAATAAACTAAAAAGTATAATCATCTTGTCCTATTTCAAACCATGAACCAACATTATCTGTGAACTTAATTAACACGGTTTATGACTCTGCATTCATATTGACTCTCACATGTCTCAGTATTTAAAGATAAATAAATAATATGAATTCAGCTCTGCGCTTAACGTGAAAAGAAGAGTTTGTTCCTTAATTATGATGCGGATTCTGAGGTTTAACATTTTCCTTTACATATTTAAGCAAAAAAAACAAGCATCTTTCATTGCTGATGAATTCAAAGAGGTTTTGCTCAAGCAGGATGTAATGATAAAGGTTTTATTAAAGTATAATGAGTATTTATTAGTTTACCAGTGTATAATTCCCACATACATTGACCAATCACATGGTAGGAAACAGTCTCCATTTATAGAAAAGCTCTAGATATTGAAAGCAGGAAGAATTACCCTGCACAGAATTCAATTAAAAAGAGTTTAAAGGAGGATGAAAGTTTAATGATAAATTAAGTTCAGCTGATTCGTTGTGTAATGTTGATCACAACTGCTTCATTTTTAACCATCAAAATGTTTAGTTTCCAAAAAAATGGATGTTATTGTTGGTGCTGATCCTCCTCTTTTTCCCAAGCTTCTCTACTTCTGCCACCAGCAAATGACCACAGGAAATAGAAAGAGGATGCGTTAATAATTTGAATGGTTTTAAGTTATTTATTAGCATTCAAAATTGAAAACATATAGCAGTAAAGGTGCTAATTTTGCCCCAACCAATCAGATGTTAGCTTTCAAATGTTAAAGGATATCTGATTGGTTGGGGCAAAATTAGCACCAATTTAAACGATAAGAACTTTTATTGAATCTCCCTGTAGGTTTCCACAAGGCATCCAGGAGCATAGCAAGTGTAAGTTAACAATTCCAGACACGGTAGGATTTATAAACTTATTATAAAAGGGCTCAACTTTCTAAAATACATGATTATAAGGGCAGAATTGTAAGTGGATGAAAAAACACCAGTGCCTTTATCTGTTAAATTACTTTTCCCCATTGAAACAATGTGCCTGAGATTTTTCTATGCAGTCCTGCCTGATTCATGTTTGCTAGGGTCCATTGAAGACCACAGGAGGATTCAGTTGGGTCAGAAACTATGGCCAATAATTTGGCCCAATTGACAAAAACTATCACCTATAATGGCTGATTGACCTGTCTGCACCAGCACTTATCTGTCACAAGAAGTATTATAAAAAGCTCATTGAAAAGAAACAAGACTGAAACACTGTTTGTGATATTGTATCCCTGATTAAAGGGGGGATCTGAATGATTATTTACAGATATTTACTGTAATATACAAAACTGTGCATTGCATTTTGACACCTCTGCCTATGTAAATGTCGCCACCTGTGTTCGTATGTACTCTACACTAAACAAAAAGATACAGCGGTGGACTAAAGATGGATGGACTAAAGGGAACACACTTTGTGTCTGCAGTTGAGATTTTCTCCATACAAGTGTTCCTTATTAAAAAGAGCACACTCCTACCTTTAAAATGTCCCCAGAATCATGCTTCTAGCTGCAAACTTCCAATATTTACAGCACTTTAATTGGTGGTGATTCCTGATTTGATTGGTATCTGTGACATCACCAGCACCATGGCTTTTCCCCTTATTGTTAGCTTGAGCATGGCCAGTTGTATCCTACTGCTAAGATCCCCAAAAACCTTAATAGTTTTTAAAGCTAGCACAGTAATAGCAGTCCAGTAACTAGCTTTGCAAAAGATTAGCTTTTAGCGGGTGGGGCGTATTGCACAGCGTTTGATATGTCTGTCAAGGAGACACCTGAAACACAGTGCAGACCAGGTAGTGACAATTTAATTATAACTTTGGGTTCACAGCAGCTAGAGAGACATCCTCCTAGGCTTGTTTAAAAGAAACAAGATATATCTCTTCAATGTTATTTGAATTAAGGGCACTTGTATGGAGGTATGGAAAATGTCTAAACAGCAATTACATGAATCTTTTTTTCTAATATATTTGAAGGCTCCCATACCACTCATTATAATGTTGCATCTTTAAATGGCATGTCCATCCATAAAACAAAAAACTGGTGGCTTGCCAGCTATCTACCCACAACCCCAACTGCTATGTTTACCAGTTTATTACATTTGTAAGCAGATTTTTAATGATATGTTTTATTCCTTTCTGGCAAAAGGTATCTCCCACCTTCCTCTGCTCAATGAGCTTTTTATAAACTTGAGCATGTCCAGAGGAGGCAGCAGGGGAAGCAGCAGTGAATCATTGGTTGTGATGTCAGCATTCACTGCATGGAGCGAGGGGCCAGCTTACTCTGCCATAATGGTGACAATAATTATCCTTAAATATCTGGTTAGTAATACAGGTAATAATGTGCTAAATATATCAGTTGGGGTTGGGGGCAGGTAACTGACCATCGACATGTGTTTTTGTTTTAAGGGTGGACATGCCCTTTAAAATATACATTCACCAGACTTCATTCACGAGGGGACTTTTATAAAATATCTCATGCATGTCCGTGTATATCTCTCCACAATCCTCTTTTCCCTTTACACAGGTCAGAAAAATGTTCTTTACAAGATGCATGAATATCTCTAGTTGAACATTCCAGGTGCAATTCTATTCTATCACATGGGGTTTTCAATTTGAGTTATAAACATGATTTTGTTTAATCCTGCAGGTGCTCATTAAATTATTAAATATTCATGGTCTTCACCCCTGAAAACCCAGGAGAGAATTATCCATAAGCTTCCAAGCATATTCTAGATAAGTACAGAGTCTCTCTCCATATTTAATCTGCTTGTTGCTTATTGTAGTAGGTGCACAGCCTTTCTGTGATTTTAAGAGCTTTTCTGAAAATAGAAGCATTTTCTTCTTTAATAGAATTAAGAGTAAAGCAGATGTTGCTCCGTTTGAACAAGTGCACGAGATCTATCTAACCTAAAGCAAGATTTTACTTCATAACAAAAAGCAATCGCCTTAGCTTAACAAAAACAACAAAGACAAATTATTCAATGAAACATCTTGCGTCAGTTAATAAAATGTCTTAAGGGATGGTTTGTGTGTTTGTTTTTGTATGAATAGTAAAATATGGGGATTTGGAAGACATCTAGGTTGAAATTGAAAAAAATATCAACGCTTCACTGGTAATGACTATCCAGCTAATTATATCCTGCACTCCACCTGTAAGGTACACATGGTACAGAGCTTGTAGGGGAGGATAATGAAGTGAACCTGGTCAGAGCACAGCTCTGTGTAATGTATTTCTCAATATCACAACTTTAATAGTTACACTTTGTAACATTCCAGGTAGCACGGACCGTTGTCTCCCAGGTATGACAGCCTTTGGGCACAATTTAACACACGAACAGGCAACAGTCTTTGGTTTGAGTTTCAAACTGACCTCAGTCAGGTTTATTTAGGGTATTAACTCACACAATAAAAATAACAAATCCTATGCCACACTGGCCTTACTAATACAAAATAAGTGTCTCTGACTGTTTGAACACTCACGGTCCAGTGCTCACACAGCTCTGTCTCTCCCTGGAGAATTAGCTGGTTGGACCCAGTCTCCTACTGGTGTTTACAACTCTGACACTTAGAGGTACTGGTCTGCCTGCTTGCAGACCCACAGGCTCCTTGCCTGATCAAACTCTTCTCAAAAACAGGCTACACCTGCCCTTTTAATTAGTGAGCTCCAGCCACAGGGAATTAATTGATCTAAACTGGACTGGACCAGCACTGAGACCATTTACCATTAGTGTCTTGGGCCACAGTAAAGCAAAATATATCACAATTTAAATCATTTTATGACTTTCTTACATTTACACCTTTACAACTTATAGAAATAACATAGAACAGAGCTGCAGAGGGAGGATAATGAAGTGAACCTGATCTTAGCACAGCTCTGTACAATGTATTTCTTAATATCACAACTTTAATAGTTACACTTATAGAAATTACTTAGTACAGAGCTACAGGGGGAGGATAATGAAGTGAACCTGATCTTAGCACAGCTCTGTGTAATGTATTTCTTAATATCACAACTTTAATAGTTACACTTATAGAAATTACTTAGTACAGAGCTGCAGGGGGAGGATAATGAAGTGAACCTGATCTTTGCACAGCTCTGTGTAATGTATTTCTCTATAGTGTATCTATTCAAAGGGGAATGTTGGAGGATATGTCTTAATCTGCCTGTAAAGGGCATTACGTTTAGCCTATCACTGAAACCTTAACCTGAACTAATATACACAAAGTCCCCTCTCAGCCTTAGAGCCGACATCTACCAGATAATTCTCGCTGAAAAACAGCATGTACTATAGGGGAAAACAAACTTTATCTGAAGCGGATTAGCTCCCTCTACAAAATCACAGGCAGCTTGGGTGTTTGTGGAAAGGAAACTAATTTGGAACAGACACACCCTATAACCCTTTGTGAAACCCAGCTTAGTGCCAAAACTAGGACTGGATGAATGGATCGCAATCAGACAGGGGGGAGGGGGGATCTCATGGTGCTGTACAGAATGGTCACAGCTCTGCATCAGGCTGCTAATGTTAAAGGGAAAGTGTCAATTATATTGGTATTATCTTGTACTCTCGAATCTTCCAACACAGGTAGACTGGGTCCGGAATGGAGGCAGATTAACCTCTGTAGAGGACAGTCTCACTCCTAAGCAGGAGAAAACCACATGTTCCAGGGCATGGGATGGCTGGGGGCGGGTTGCCACTTGGGTCTCTAAGACCCAAACACGTATTAAATACACGCTATATGGCTACAGTGGAATCAAAGCAGCCTATGTCATGCTTGTAATGGAAATGCTAACCAGCCTTTCGTCGTGTAGATTTCATACATGTTTGGCAAAGTTGGCAACCCTACTGGGGGGTAATATTATTTACAGACACCTATGTCTAGCCATGCCCCTAGAATACCATGCCCCCTGGGGTCAAAATGGGTTTTCCGGGACAGACACTTAGGGGGAGATGCAATATTGGTCACTAAGCATTCAAATCAGTGTAAAACCACTGCGCTAACCAGTGTTGTATTGGGTTAGCATGGCTGTTACACTTAGTTTGCAGTGTCTGTTCCATTTCCAGAAAAAAATGGAAATAGGGCAGCGCATGCATTGCAAGATTGGCTAAACTAAGTTTTGTGCTACTATGTAGCATGAAAGTTGCCTTTGAATTGTAGGTACAATGAGTCACCTGACCACGATCCCATGATGCACTTAACCTCTCAAAGGGATTATTATATTGTGGGATTTCGGGAAGGTAAGACAAGCTGGCTTGGGTATTGCCTCGACCAAAACAGGATGTCTAGGTGTTTATTACCTGTAGACACCCCTTTAAAATGCAACATACAAGGTCAGGATTTACATTAGAAGCATGATGCACCCATCTCTATAGCTATACAGCATGCCTTTAATGAACTGGAACTAACTTCTTACCCTGCAGTTTGGAATTTAGTTACTTAGCATGCAATCCAACCCTACAGCTCAATACTTACCAAGCATGCACTCTTACTAGAGATGCCGCCCAACATAGATGAAATCTGCATCGTGCTGTTTATATTAAATAGGAATGCTGGGAATTGGGAAATATTTAAGGTATTCTATAAAGCATTGCCCCCCCCCCCCCCATGTAACATGTTAAAAATCAGATCAGCGGTCAATATTTCCATTAGTGGCATGACATAGGCTGCATTGGTTTCAGCCACCCAGTATGCATTTAATGAGCTGTTACTTAGCTTTGCAAAATACAGGTTTTTATATGTAAATGTAAGAAAGGGGTGGCCCTTCTCATCTGCATGACCAACATGTCTTGTATTTGCAGTATAGATGTGTAGTAAGTGTAGAATGAGAAACAAGAATCCCTTTTTGCCTTAGTAGTGAGAATAAAGAAAGTTCTGAAGGGTTGAAGGTTTGACGTCCCTTTTATTTAAATATTTTGCGAATCCCCAGGCTCACATAATTACCCCGGGCTCTCTATTTTCTATCCTGTAAAACTCTCAATGGTTTAAATAAGACATCTAATCCTGTCCCTCCTGGCGGAATGATGTCAGAAGATGCAGGGAACAGCAGATCAAAACCAGCTGGAGGCCATTTTTGTTGTTGCTCTGACTTTGTATTGGATGCCTCAGGTACAGAGAATTGTCAGTGGGAATGAAGCTTCAGGGAAACATCGATATCAAAGTTAAACAGGAAAGAGGCTCAGGATGCATTGTATTGTATTACATTGTATTGTATTACATTGTATTGTATTATAAAGTAATCACTGCATTCATGTTTAACACGTTTACTTTCTCTCTCTGTGTAGTTTTTTCAAACAGAGATGTCCAGCCTGCGGTCCACCAGAATGCTGGAAATTGTAGTTAAAAAAACCTCTGAAGGCCCTCAGGTCTCCATCCCTTCTTTTGGTATTGCCTCTTATATCTTTTATAGATGTTTGGTCCATATGTGCGCAGTTATGTAGGCATTCCGCAAGTAGAATCAGTGGAGACTTTATCATGACATCCTATAGCTTGTTTATCTCCCAGAAGTCAATTGTACCTCCTTCTCAGAATACATATCTCTTTTTGGTGCCCTGTCCTGGCCTCCCATATCTATATGTCCCAAGCTGAGTGGTGGCTGCTGATGGGGTTGTTAGAGTGTTGTTGGGCCCTATATGTTCCCATCTATACCCTGCCTTTTAGGCTTAGAAAATTAGCTCTTAAAAGTATAACATCAGATTTGCAAAAGTTTTTTGGCTGCACGCTGAAAGTTTGTTTGCTTAGCAACATTAAGTCCCTGACCACATATTTTGTTGATGGATATGTACTCCCGAGCTCGGCCTTATTCCTTTAACGTATTCATCTCAAGGATAGTAAACTCCAAAAGTAATTAGTTTCTGTACGTGCTCGTTCTGAAGCAATTTTTCAAATTAATTCAGATACCGTCAATCTTGGACTGACCAGCTCATTGTCCTTAGAAAAAATAGACTTACTGCAATGGCAGATTTATATCTGCTCCATGTTATTTTCTTTCTATAATACATTACCGTATTTAATTCCTTCCGGCTTGAAGCCAAATGCCAAAATGACCCCATTGCCAGAGGCCCTTATAACATTTCTGAAAAATATTTAGTTTGTTATAAAATAAAATAAATAAATTATGAAATAAAATATTTAAAATGTCAAGTACACGAAAAAATTTTTTTTTAGGAAATAGGTTTAGATAATAGGAACATGGTGGACATGTCTCTACCCAGTGAGTGATGAGGTTAATTTAATGGCCGAAGGAGATGATTGGCTTTCATATAATATAGGCTTTCACATGCTATATTAAAGGTAGTAGTATATATATATATTGCAATCTGTTGTTACCAGTAAAATACAGTTGGACCTACCCCCTATATGCGCTGCGTAATGACCGGTTAGCAGAATATATGCGTTCCCAATGATTATTACCGGTATATAGTTAGGGATAGGAATGCACAGAAGAGAAATGAACAGACACATAATGCAAAACACACAT
Source organism: Hymenochirus boettgeri (assembly GCA_019447015.1). NCBI lineage: Eukaryota > Metazoa > Chordata > Amphibia > Anura > Pipidae > Hymenochirus > Hymenochirus boettgeri. Next base: position 89,758,205 of record CM033476.1, read on the forward strand.
TGCATTTCTCATGCATTCAGGAATTTCCATCTCTAAATCTCTAATTTGAACAAATTTAAATGATTCTATATTAAATTAGATGAATATAACAATGGCGTAAAATGTCAGAATCATGGATAGACTAGGTAACAGTTGCTGGGGGATGATTGCTTTCAAGGCTAACACAGTTACTAACTAACACAGCTATCAAGGTTAACACCATTTTCTCATCCATTATTATTATCCATTATTTACATATAATGTCAACGCTCTTTCCCACAGCAACCAAACAGTTCCAATACACCCCCCAGGAAGATGGAGGTCTTGGTGTTTCATGTCCTGGGCAGATTTGACATGTCTAATTATGTCTCCTAGTCCGAGGTGGGCAAACCATCAAATTCTGCTGCCAGTTCACATGGAGAGATTTTTAATTATCAAGCTCTAATAAGAATGTTTACATTTAATTGCACATGATTGGCTAATTAACCCCTTATACCTTGTATTTTATTAATGCAATTAATTTCAATTAATGAAGTCTACTTGACCTTAGAAAGCTTTCTTCCATAGTTATCCCCTCATTCTTATAAACCAGCTGCCTTTCCAATAATGTTACACGTTGTTCCCTGTTAACTGCCCCCCCCCACACCTTTTTTTTTAAAAATGTGCCAACAGCTGTTCACTCAACTGTATCCGCATCACATTGCTAATGGGAGATATTTTGTTTATATAAGTCGGGACACTAATTAGATTATAATAGGGGCAGCAGTCTGAGACTTTGGGTTCTAATAGTAATAAGTAGTTGACACTGTGGAAGGAAATTTATTGGTAATATGCAACAATCTTGTTTTTTTCTGTAAAAGTTGAGCTACATTCATCTGCAGTTTACTATGCCGCTAATCTCCTTGCAATCCCCTCTGCTTTCGCAGTTCGCCACTCTGCTTAGAGGACAAAACAAGAGCCAGTAGTACTGGAGTAGCCTTGTTCTTTAACCCAATGTCCTCTATTAAATGGAGAATCACAGTGCAGGATGTGGGGAGCCCTGTGACCCCCTATTATTATTATTATGGATTTACATGGCACCAGCATCTTCTGTAGAACTTTACAATGACATGTATACATTCACATCAGGCCCTGCCCCGAAGAGCTTACAATCTAGTTAATTATTATTATTGTGGATTTATATTGCGCCAACATCTTCCGTAGCACTTTACAATTACATGTATACATTCACATCAGGCCCTGCCCCAAAGAGCTTACAATCTAGTTAATAATTATTATTATTGTGGATTTATATGGCGCCAACATCTTCCATAGCGCTTTACAATTCCATGTGTACATTCACATCAGGCCCTGCCCTGAAGAGCTTACAATCTAGTTAATAATTATTATTATTGTGGATTTATATAGCGCCAACATCTTCTGTAGCGCTTTACAATGACATGTATACATTCACATCAGGCCCTGCCCCAAAGAGCTTACAATCTAAGCACATTTATTTGACACATACAACCTATCAGTATGTCTTTATGATTGTGGGGGAACCTTCATGCCCGGAGAAAACCTACGCTAGCAAGGGGAGAACATACAAACTCATTGCAGATGTGTCCAAGGGTGGATTTGAACTCAGCTATACAAGGCATCAGTGCTAACCACTGAGCCACCATGCTTCTTCTATCTTATGTTTGGTGTATGTAATGCAAAGGAAATTATTTTATTTATCCTTAAATAAAGATTAATCAAAATAAATTAAAGTTTCATTTTGATTTTTGTAATGACAGGGAAGGTTTGAGTTGCTATTCCTGTAGTGTTTGAAGGCATGATCACTACTGGACTGCCCCATCTTGTTTCTTACAGAAGAGCGTCTAGGCATCCAGGATTCATTGGCAAGAATTGCACATGGTAAAAATAAAAACAAGAAAGGCACATTCCCAGTTGATTCTGTCCCAGTGCAATTGTGACAATAAAAAAACACTTTTAAAGGGCAACTGTGGTCTGTCATACCTATAAAATGAACCCAAAGTCACATCTCTAGGTAAAACGTGTGAGAATGTATGTTGCAGGAAACAGACTTCTGAACACTTTCTGCTTTCACCAGCTTGCAGCCATGTGATCGATATCTGTGTGCATTAATAGGCCCCCTCTTAACTGTCCATGCATTAACTTCCTTTCTTTTCCAGTATTAATTCTTAAGTGACCATGCTCTGTACTTGGAACAGGGGAGGGGCAGAGAGTCAAGTGATGTCACTCAAGCTACTGTAATCAGGAAGTTAGAACATTTTCCCCAGTCAAAGATGTGATTCAGGGATTATTTTAAAGGAAAGACTGCAGGCTTTTATTTAAACTTGATATATCATGACAAAATTTGTTCCAAACAAAATTCCAAGTCCCCAGTGGTGTCTCCAGAAGTTAAATTAAATGACAAAAGAGGCAACATCTGTACTTTATTATTTATTTATTGTACTATATTTTTATTTCTTTTACTGAATTGTTAGTGAATTTTCATGGCCTTTCAACTCATATCCCTATTGAAACCTCCAACTAATTTCTATGAAATGTTAAGGAATAAATCTGCCTCAACCTTGCTCACCTCTCAAAATTTCAAAAGCCCCAAAGGAGAACAACTACCTTGGATACAAAAGGAGGGAAGTGTCACTTCATCAAACAAGGAGGAATGGGTGAGAAACTTGTCTAACAGGACCCTGACCCAGCCAGAAATGGAAGTCCTTGGTAAGGGCTTGAATTTTGCCATCACCCCTAAAGCCATCCCTGTGGTGGATATTATAGCAGCCACAGAAGCCTCTATCCACAGTAACAAGGTATCACAGAGTGAGGCAGAACAACTTCGCCTTAAGGTATCTGCAGCCTTAGCCAGTGCTAAAACTCCTTCATCTAACCTGACTACACAGGAAAGAAGAGCCTTAACATCCCTCAAGAAAGATTCCAGTATCACCATTCTACCGGCAGATAAAGGAAGATGCACAGTGGTACTCAACACCTCAGACTACCATGATAAGGTGACCATGCTCCTGGCCGATAACAACACATATGAGGCTTTAACAAGGGATCCCACCAGCCGTTACAAGAAAAGAGTCATAGACTTACTACAACAGCTTCAAAAGGATAAAGCCATTGACCGAGCAATGTATCATCGCCTCTACCCTGGTGAGGCACATCCATGCATATATGGACTCCCTAAGATACATAAGGAAGGGGCCCCACTAAGACCTATAGTCAGCAGCATCAACTCTGTAACATACAAGGTGGCAAAATATCTAGCTAACATCTTAGGACCTTTGGTGGGAAGTTCTAAGCATCACATCCAGAACTCTCAGGATTTCACCAACAAGATTGAAGATATAGTACTCGGTGTAGAAGAAACTATGGTGTCCTATGATGTGACATCTCTCTTCACTTGTATACCCACCAAGGAGGCTGTTGACATGGTGAGAAAACGGCTGGGCCAAGACAGCACTCTTACCAGCAGAACTGATCTCAACCCAGAACAGGTATGTTCCTTGTTGGACTTGTGCCTGAATACCACCTATTTCAAATACAGGGATAAGTTCTATAAGCAAAAACATGGATGTGCTATGGGATCTCCAGTTTCACCTATTGTGGCCAACCTTTACATGGAGGAGGTAGAAACACAGGCGCTTAATACCTTTAAGGGCTTAGCACCCAGCCACTGGTTCAGATATGTTGATGACACCTGGGTTAAAATCCACCAGAAGGAAGTACAAGCTTTCACAGAACACATTAATGCGGTAGACCAAAACATTAAATTCACAAGGGAAGAGGTACAAAACAACAAACTGGCTTTCTTGGACTGCTTGGTAGAAGTTAAGGAAAATGGTAAACTGGAAGTAGAGGTTTACAGAAAACCAACACACACAGATCAGTATTTGATGTTTGACTCCCACCACCCTTTAGATCACAAGCTGGGTGTCATCAGAACCCTGCAACACAGAGCCGAGAACATCCCCACTAGCACAGAGGCGAAGGCTAAAGAAATGAAACATCTCAGAGGAGCCCTTAAAACTTGTGGATATCCAGACTGGGCCTTTGTCAAAAGAGGTAGAAGGAAAGAAAAGAACACAAATACCAACAGTGAAGGGGAAAAGCAAGACAGGAGGAAGAACATGGTCATCCCATATGTAGCAGGGGTCTCCGAGAAATTAAGAAGAATTTTCAAAAAACATCGTATCCCTGTCTGCTTTAAACCGAGCAACACGCTGAGGCAGCAATTGGTACATCCAAAAGACCCAATACCAAAACACAAGAAAAGCGACATCATATATGCGGTGCAGTGCAGTGAAGAATGCTCTGATTTGTATGTGGGGGAGACCAAACAGCAACTGCATCAACGTATGGCCCAGCACAGAAGAGCCAATTCCTCGGGTCAGGACTCAGCCGTGTATCTGCATCTTAAGGATAAAGGACATACCTTTGAAGATTGTAATGTTAACATACTGGCGAAGGAACGTGACTGGTTCAAGAGAGGTGTTAAGGAGGCCATTTATGTGAAAATAAAGAAACCAAGCCTAAATAGAGGTGGGGGGGTTCGACACCAACTGTCTGCCATGTACAATGCTGTTTTAACACCTTACTCTGGGCGTTCCTATAACACCTCTTAGCCACTATCTAATCACACCCTTAACACCTGGCTGTGATATGCTAATTGGGATTCTCCAGGGTACATAATTGCCACAGATTCTTGTACAAGTCATTCTGAATTGAGAAAGCCAGTCGGATGACTAGCGAAACGTCTTCAAGAACTACATTTCAAGTCCAGTTGATCTAATTGAATACAACAGATACTCCAGTTGTATTAGTTATTATAATACAATGTTCTGTTTACTCAATGTGGACTCTTTGTACAGAACATCAATCACTGGTCTCCGCTCGAAATTTACTTCACCAACAAGAAACTGCATGACTGTGACAAGATATAATTATGTGGTTTGCTAAAGCATTGCGTGATGTCTGACCTCACTTGGTTTCGTAGACAGACTTTTTAAGACCTGTTTGATCAATGTGTCTGACACGTATGTTCGCAAAGAAAATGCTTTTGCTCAATTTTTTCCTTTTTAAAAATAATAAAGTGAAATGAAGAATCTTACTATCCTTGTTTTTATATTCTATGTGCACTGGATAATGTTTTTGTTCTGTTCTTTTTACTTTTACATGGAGAAAGGGCTGATCCCAAGACCTTGTTTGTGAGTTGAACCCAGACTATGGGACTGATGAAAATAAAAGGTTATCTGCAGCAACCAATTAGATGTAATCTAATTATCAGTAACCCAGTTAAAACTTCTTATTGGCCGCTGCAAATGAATAGCACAGACAAACGCTTGCACCTTCTTAAGGCCCTATGGCCTTATATTAGCACCATATTGAATGATAAGACCTTTTATTGAATCTCCCTGATATGTTTCTAAAAAGCCTTTCCAGATTAAACATTAAAGAGAATTTCTTTCCAATACAAAACTTATGATATAATTCTGAAAAGATCCAATCAGCAGGACTTGTGGTTAACTGATTGTACACATCATGACTGCCCCACACAATGTATTATTACAATGTAGTTCCTTTTAAAAATTCACAAATCTGATTATTTTCTTTCATCCAATCATCTCATGCGCACGGCTTGTGACATCATTTTTACAGTCCAATTTAGTATTGCCTTTTATTTGTGTTTCCGCTATGATCTTCTGTAGATTTCCATAAAACTATCAATGTCAATGGCGTTTGCATTTCAATGCTGAGTCCTCCATATTATTTTAGGGCAGGTGGCACCAGTGAAACTCTTCCCTTTGTAACACACAAGAGTATTTTATATAAGAACACCCTCATGGACTCATCTGCAGATCAGGCTGAGTTAATTAAACTCCATTAAGCAAGCAGCTTTCATATTCAGGATTAGACAGATCTGAATTATTTGAGAGAAAGAAGAAAAGTCAATGTTGTTGCAGTTAATTACTCACAGATTTCTGATCTCCAATATGGAATGTGACTTGTTTGTAAATGGAAAGAACAAGACCAACGTCTTTTGCATTGGCATGTCCATCCTAAAAATAAACTTTGGGCATGCATTGATTAGATGTAGGGAGGGTTTTAAATTTGGTTTTAAATTTGGCCCTGTACTGGGGAAAGAGGAGGGGTGGGGTTAAAGGGTTTAATAATTTACAATAACCTGCATACAGAACACACTTTAAGCAGAATAATACATGCGAGCCCTAATACATGCGAGCCCTAATACATGCGAAGCCCTAATACATGCGAGCCCTAATACATGCGAGCCCTAATACATGTGACCAATAAAATATGTAACCATTACATAAATATATTTACATAACTGCTATTTCCCAGCCAACCCAAAATGTTTCTGTTCATTTGTCTTGCTTTCAGAAGCAGGTATAGTCCACATATAGCCTACAACAATACCTTCTATTTGTACTGTACAATTGAACGACATTTAAAATAAATTAGTTTTTAAGGGTTTCTTTGTTGTAACGCTTTAAGCAAAATTTCAGTTTTGAAATGAGAAAACCAATTCGTACCATGGGGAGGAATAAAATAACATTAGATATCTTGTTTCTTTTCAAAATACCAGTGTCATGTGAGTTAAATCATATCTATTTTAAGCTCCCCCACCATAAATGGACAAGGAGCAGTAAATTATAAAAAAAAAAAATCCTGTGAACACAGAGCATGCTTTACCCAGTGGGTGGGGTAAGGAGCAGTCAAGGTAATAACTACATGTAGCATAGGATTATCCTGTAGGCTCTTTTGGTAGGAAATAATGCATTTTAGCTTAAAATATTCATATAATTATTATTATTATAGATTTTATTTACTGTTATATTATAATGCATCTGTTTTTGTTGAGATGTCATTTAGTTTCCATCTTCATTCAAAACAATAACAAACAAATAGTTAAAATGTTTCCTTAGCTAGAGGCCAATAAGGTTGTTAGAAAAATATATATTATATCAGTCTATTAAATTACTTGTCTAAAGCGCCTCAGCTTAACATTTCCTGTATTCGGCGCGTTGATAAAAATTTAGAAATGTCACTAATGGAGAAAATGTACCAGCTCAGATGATGTTTATTTCACTTTGGTGTATGAAAACAAACTATAATTCTACATTTAGATTTCTGTAATTTTCCATTTGTCTGTTGAGAATTTAAAGGCACAGGTCTGGGAAACAGCCACCTAAATAACATGGGGGGAATTTGTGAGTTGACCCAAGAGGACTAGTAGACTTTCACCTACCTTAGGCATGGGAGTGGGGGGTGAAGATGAAGTTTTGAGAGGTAAAAAAACAATATAGCTTCTTTCCACTAGTAAAAGGTTTCCCTATGTTTGTTGAAAAGGTCACCAGTTCACCTAAGCTGGGCTTAAGCTGTATTTTGACTTCCTGCAAGTGTTTTTATATTTATTTTTCCTCTCCAATGCCCTTTTCTATTAGTGAGATAAAACGTCTTGTCCCTAAACTTGTTCTTCTTCTGACCCTCTGATTCTACGACTTTCTTCATAAACGCTCTAAAATGATGTTGCAAAGAGAACGTAGTCTGGCTGTGGATAATGATGCTGCCTTCGTGGAACTAGAATCTCATATTATGTAGAATTTATATTTATTTTTAATGGTTCGTACTGTTTCACGTATGTAACCTTGAGTTTTACAGTTTCAGTGGCGAATGATCACAGTGTTGCCAAGGAAACTAAAGTAAACTTTTAGAAAATATAATTGTCATGGACTTTCTGACTATTGTGATGTCACTGACCTTCTGTTTACCATTAATGCGTAATTCAAACTGGGGAATTTTAGTTATAACGCCAGCTTGTTGTGTTTACGCTAAAGATGTGTCATTTCAGTACTTGACTTTTCTGCAAAAGTCACTTGAAACATCATGGGCATTAAGGATTCCTTACTGCGTTGTCTACTTGCTTATTTTATAGCAATGAAGAACATTGGCTACATTAGTAACAAGCTGTGCCGTGACTGGACCATTGGGGTTTAACTGCAGTCTATCCAAAGTCACAGCAGGATAAAGTTACCTGCTAGTACTGTGAGCTGTGACATCACCAGCACCTCTGGTCTACCCCCAAGTTTAAGGTTGGAGCATGCCCACTGCTGGGACAGAGCATCATTAGCTGCTTCATAAGCCCTACCCCCAAACTTCTCAATGATTTTGAAAGCTAGCTTGAAAAGAAAACCTTTTCTCTTCCTAATATGTCTATAGGTAGAGGAAAGGACAGTAAAAAGATATAAATAGATTTTTTGGGGGTGGGGCTTCTTATACAGCACATCATGTGACTGCCACAGACTCACAGTCAGCACAGATTATACATTAAAAGCATATAACTTAAAGGGGAAGTTCAGTGCAAATACATATAGTTTTGAGAAAAAAAGTATTTTCAACCTATTTTTCAAAATGGAGACTATGTAGAATAAATAGGTATACATAATATAAACAAGAATTTTAAAAGAATAATGAAATTTTACACTGAATGTTCCCTTTAAGATACAGATAAACTAGAGACCTCATCATAGGCTTGTTTGAAAGGTATGAGAGAGCTCAGTAATTAGAGGATATTTGTATGGAGACCACACTTACCCTTTAATGCGGTATTGCAGATTTTGAAAGTTTGTGGATCTGGTGTAACTGAAAAATCAGTGTAGAAAATCTGTTTCAAACTGTAAAAAATTAGCGTGGAAAGGAGAACATTCAAAAATTACGCTCTAATTGACTTCAATTGGGTTCGATTCTAATTTTAGATTCAAGAGAGAAAAATATTATTCTACCTCTTTACAAGGCACTGGTAAGGCCTCATTTGGAATATCAGAGGACATGTGGACATCCTTTAAGATTAGAAGAAAAGTTTCATCTTCAGGTTAGGAAAGGTTTCTTTACAGTGAGAACGGTGAAACTGTGGAACTGTCTTCCAGCAGATGTGGTAATGGCAAGTTCATTGGATAGCTTTAAAAGTGACCTGGATAAGTTTCTAAAACTAAAAAATATTGAGAATTACTGGTATTAATACATATACTGTAGTTCGGGTTGGTATAGGGAAACTATAATATTGAGAATTACTGGTATTAATACATATACTGTAGATCTGGTTGGTAAGGGATACTATATAATATTGAGAATTACTGGTATTAATACATATACTGTAGTTCTGGTTGGTACGGGGATACTATAAAATATTGAGAATTACTGGTATTAATACATATACTGTAGTTCTGGCTGGTACGGGGATACTATAAAATATTGAGAAATACTAATATTAATACATATACTGTAGAGCTGGTTGGTAAGGGCTACTATATAATATTGAGAATTACTGGTATTAATACATATACTATAGTTCTGGTTGGTACAGGGATACTATATATTATTGAGAATTACTGGTATTAATACATATACTGTAGTTCTGGTTGGTACAGGGATACTATATAATATTGAGAATTACTGGTATTAATACATATACTGTAGTTCTGGTTGCATCAACTGTTTGGTAGGGACTTGATAAAGGCCAAGAGGCCAAAACGTTGTGTATTGGTATATCTGCAATAAAATGGGATTATCCCTTGCAATAATATAAATGACTGGACAACCGTATTCTTTACAGTGCGAAGTATTGTCTATCTGGCAGAGAGGTGGCCAGAAGGGTAACCACAATAATTGGATCAATGTTGATTAAATATCAAATACTAATGTCTGCTATTAAATCCACATTTTTACAATGGGATTCTGCTCTCTGGAAATAGCTTTGAATTTTCCTTTGGTGTGTCCACACAGCCTTCCTACTGGTTAGCTTTTTATGCAACGTGCCTCATTGCAGGTTCGCTAAAAACCATAATCCTTCCGGATCAGAAGAACGAAAGGAGACTGCTAACAACTATCATTGTGAAAGGAATAAATATCAGGCTCAGAATAAATCTGACATTTTATTAAATAAATAGACCACTTAATGTAATAGCCTTGCAACCCAATTCATCAGGATGTTAGAGGTCACAGATGTTCTTAGGTTTAAAGCTTAAGGTTTGTTTATTAGAGTGCAGATGGGATGCACAAATATTCAATGGCCTCAAAAAATATTATGTATTAAGGTGTGATAACCTATATACCAAGCAGCTGTAAGCTTAAGGAGATGTGGGCCAAAAAGAGCAAAATCCCTCCACAGAGCATAAAAATGGAGCAGAGCATTCTTATAGCAGAAGGTATTTTGCAGTGTCAGGCTATATGAATAGCATTGCCCATAAATTTAAGAAACAAGAAGTAATTTCTCACTCCCAGGTTTCTCAGAGAAAGGGGCAGAGATATGCACAAAATTTCTCCTTTATAACAGTCATTAAAGGGCATCTATACTGAAAAATAGGTCATTTTAAATTGACCATAATTGGAAACTAATTCTTCCCTACCACCACTGTATAATTTTTATGTTGATCTGCCACTTTTTTTACATATCCAATCTAAAACTTTTTATTTTTCAGCTGTCAATCAAGTTCCCTGCTCTCAAAAACTATTCTTCTGTGAGTAGTATTACTGTAGCTGGAATGGTGACAGAGTTTTGACAGTTGGAATGCTGTATGCTGTGTGCAGGCTTGACAGTTGGTTTGTGGGGGAAAAAGTCAGGTCAGATGGAAGTGGGAGTGGTTAAAAGAGGGAGGGGGGATACTGCTCCTAAACAAAATGTGTGCTGGATTGAAGGCATGCAGCAACACATGCAAATCAGAGTAATTGCTACTTACTTGTATTCAATTATAGATTAAGATGAGGCAAAAAAAGGTAATTTTTTCAGTATAGTGTCTCTTTAAACATACAGCTATAAGTCATGAAATAGCAATACTTTTGGTTTGTCTGTTATGTATGTTATCGTAGGTGATAAATCCTGGTTTTTGAAACAAATCTGGTTTTGATTCGGATTCAATGGACTTTTTTTATATTTTTGAAACTCTGAACTTCTCATCCAAAATTTAAAAATTTAAACTTTAGAAATTCCATTCATAAATTGAAAATTTTTTTGAATTTAAACTTTTGAAATTCAAAAAATTCTAATTCAACCGGATTCTCTGAACCTTTATAGGTTCCGTGGAACACCTATTGTAACAAAACGAAAGAATTATTCTGATATAAGTATTGATGAATTAATCTGATCAATTAGTTTGCAGCCAATAAAAATATTTTGTCATTATGGTGGTCAAGTGATGTCACAGATCTGGTACTTCCTACGTTTTTATCCAGCAAAATAACAAATGAAAAAAAAACTGCATGAATGAATGAACTATAAAGAATCCATAGTAATTATTTAATTACATATTGCGTGCAATTAATTTTTTGGACTTAATATTACAGTTGGATTTATTTTTTGTTGAGATAATGAATTATGCTTCTGAATTAATTATGAATTTAATTCTAATATACCTTAAATATTTGACTGCATTTATTGCACATATGCATGCATTTATGTATGGTTATGTGTGTGATTGTCCGATCATGTAGGAGATTAATAAATATAAGTGTATTTTAAACGGTCCATTTACTAAAGATACAAATATTAATGTATTTATTTATTTTTTTTAAATTATAAATAATTGTATTAGTTATTTTGATATTTTAAGTGCGTTTAGAGGTTTATTTGTGGTAGAAGTGCATTAAACATTGCTTAACCCTTAAGACATGAAAAAGAGCTCCCTGTCCCATAGAGCTTACAATCTAGTTAGGTGGGTAGTATATAGATACAAGAGCATTATAAAGCAGTGTGAGAGGGGGTTATATACAGGAGTTGGTTCCTGTACAGCAGAGTAAAGAGATTTCAAATGTATTTAAAATATATATCTTTCTTTTTACAGATATCTTGATCTTAACCCATTTAATTATTTTTTTATCTCTCCCCCTTTCCCCCACCCATACCCCCAAGCAGAAGCAAGACATTTTTAAGGATTTTTGGAAATCCTATGAGATTGGTGAGAATATATATAGTGCTATTTTTGACACAGCAAGACAATCTCTTAATTTGTGTGAAAGTCATGTGGGAATCCTACAAATTGGGACTCCATTTTTCACTTAATTCCCAACATTACCAACAAACCAATTTCCAAAGGCGGCCATTAAACAAACTGAGGATCCCCACGCTCTAAATATGGATCTATCCGTAGTTCTGTAAATGTTTTATTTATATTAGGAGATAGTTTGTTTCTGAAATGATGTGATTGTCCTTGGCAGTAATATAGGGGTTATGTTTTCTGCCCGTAAAGAGCTTTAAAAGCTTTGTCAATCTGTAGGCACTAATGTTTCTAAATTGAGAAAAATACTTAAAATAGAATGATTTTCTTTAAAGCGCCACTTTTATTTTCAGACTTTATTCTGTGAACATTACAATCCCATCATGTTTTATCTGAATCAGGTCATTTCATAGGATTTCCTGCAAATCAATGTACATTTCATTTACTATAAAACCCACATTATCTAAATTACATTTCACAGTTGTTTGTTTTGCGTTCTCAGTTTTAAAGAAATGAAATGTTTGTCTTTAGGAGACAGACCCCACGGTTTGGTAATACTATGGCTATAGGTATCAGTGTAATTACCCATTAGCATAATCTTTACAGGTATAATTGACTAATGAGAATTCTAATTACATGTTCATGAAACTGAGGAAGGGGCAGACACTTTACATGTATGATGGTTAACAAGCATACTCTACACATGTGTGATGAGTAATAAGCATACTCTTAAAGAGAATATCAACGCCCCAAACTAAAATTTGCCCCACGGTGTAGTGTTGAAAAATCCTTAGCTTTCACCTCTGTGCCTTATGGTTGTCCTGCAGTGGCTGCTTAAAGTTCAGAAAAGTGAAGAGTAGGAGCCTCTCTATGTAGAATCTGGTATCTGCCTCTGCTCTGTCCTCCTGGAGGGCCTCTGGCATGTGCTGTGGAGCTCTCCCCCCCCCCCCCCCCCCCCACCCTCCCTCTATCCGGATCCATCAACGGTTTTTACATTTTCTAAATAAAAAACTTTGCTGTAGTGTAGGGACCCCCCCAACCCTAAACACCTTGTTTTTAAGTTTAAAAAGTGCAGATAAATAGATATTCCTGACCTCGTTCCTCGTTCTGCTTTCTCATTTACCGGCAGTCGCTTGTGGGAATGGCTGACTCTCAGCCAATCACAGATGCGGCTGCTGGTACAGCTCCAAAAGCTACTCTTTTCCTGGAAATAGCAATACAAGCAGAGGTTGGGTAAGTACACCAAGGGAATGAGGTTGGGTAAGTTGATTTCCCCTACACTACAGAAAATTTTAGATTTTTGGGTGGAGATACCTTTTAACCTTTATGATGGGTAATGAGCATACTTTATACATGTATGATGAGTAATAAGCTTACTCTTTACATGTATGATAGGTAAGGAGCATACTCTATACATGTATGATGGGTGATGAGCATACTCTATACATGTATGATGGGTAATGAGCATACTCTATACATGTATGATGGGTAATGAGCATACTCCATACATGTATGATGGGTTATGTTCATGCTCCATACATGTATGATGGGTAATGTTCATGCTCCATACATGTATGATGGGTAATGTTCATGCTCCATACATGTATGATGGGTAATGTTCATACTCCATACATGTATGATGGGTAATGTTCATACTCCATACATGTATGATGGGTAATGTTCATACTCTATACACGTATGATGGGTATTATAATGTATGATGTATGATGGGTATTATCCGTTATCATTTTGTGTTCTGAGTTGGTAAAATCTTTTAATAACACAAATTAAACCCACAAAATATGTTTTAAAAATCCATTAATGTTAATAAAACAAACATCCATTGGAGTCAATGATTGAATGGAAGAATGGCAGTAATTTATTCAGAAGACTCCTTTGATTACTGACAATTACCTGGTTATTTTTACACCCATAATGAAGACAAGAGAAAGGCTTTAATGTTTAATGTGAATCTCTGCCTCCGATTTCTCATTTAATTTCCTTTATGTGACAATTATTAGTATGGGAAGAGTGCAGCGCATTTTCCCATTTAACACCATTTACAGGGTAATTAAGTTCAGCCATTTATTTTTACTACTTTATAGTAAGATGCGAGCCAGGTTGGGATTTTCAAGTCCTGAATAGAAGGAGAAGGACTAGAAAGAAAATCATTAGAACCCACAGACCATGGTAAAATAAAAGGGCAATTGTACTTACCTCCTCCTGCTCCCCCCCTCTCCTCACCTTTAAACCTTCACACACATCCCCATAGTAGGCCCAGCACCTCCAATTGTCTATTTAAATTTGCTGCAGTGCTGTGTGGCTTATTGATGGGGCCCATTGTCCCAGACCCCTGTGCAGTGTTTGCATGAAGTGATTGTTATGCCACTGCATTGCTTGATTTAGCCTGGATTCTTTAATACATACCTTAACTTCCCCCCAACAGTCTGGTCCACCTCCATCTCCCCTTGTGGCCTATGACAAGTGCACTTCTAGACTAAACCCAGAGATGTGGACCAATCAGTTTATAGTATACAAATAATACTAGGGCAATGAGCTACTAAACAAAAACCTACCCAAAGTAGGTGGAGGTGCGCCTTTGCTCTGTTTCCGTGTCTGTGACAGGCATGTGTTAAAAGCTGTGTCATAAGCCCCAACCCACAAAATCCTGTTGTATCACTGCATTGCCAGAAGGAGTTCAATTATTCATTCAGTCCACCATTCTGTTCCCTAAGAAAGGTCGATGCATCAAAAGGTCATGTGTGTCACTGCAAAAATGAACTATTCTTTAAATGCATTGATTGAAGACCAGGAGGTTAAGTTAACTATGTCCTTCGCCCCGTTCTTCAATCAATTTCTCAGGAGCCAGGAATGAAGGTGAGTATATTTCACTTTCGCGCGATCCACCGCATCTGCACTGACAGGTCCCGGCCGCTTCCTGCTTCTGTTCAACTATAGCGCGCTTGCACGATAATGGAAGGTTTGTACAGACAAAAGGAAGTTTTCTGTGAGTGGAAGCGAACTTCAGTGGAAGCTGTTATACATTCCTTTGTTATAAAGGACTTTGTATTAAGGACATAGAAAAAAGGACAACTCAAATACTATATTATACTATCTGAAAGATCTGAAAATGAAGTTGAACCTGCATGTTTTAACCCTCAGTCAACAACTGCTAAATAGAACCATTTAGATTCAATAAAAAAAACAGCTACACAACGCTATTAGTACTATATGGCCAATGTGTTACTTTTGTGATCGTGGCGTAAAACACCTACAATTTTCAATGAGCCAATACTGAGTAGTAATATACCGTCCAGTAATGGTATTTTCTGAATGCAGCAACAATTTTCACTACATTTTCAACAGCAATAAAGGATCAATATCCACCATTAGGATTGATTAGAATTGATTAGAATCATTAGGTTCATTTCTATAGAACTTCAGTAAAAGTTCTAAAGTTCTATAGTTCGAAAACCAAAACCCATTAAAGTCAATTGGGGAAAATAGTTTGGAAAGTTCTAATTAAATACAGTTAAAATAGTAATGGTAAGTTACTGTAAATATAAATATACAGAGAAGGAATGTTCTGTATACACAATCTATACCCTCATACTGTACTGTCTAAGGGAAACAATATGGCAGCTCCCACCCATATGTATAAATATACAGAGAAGGAATGTTCTGTACACACAATAAGCTATACCCTCATACTGTACAGTCTAAGGGAAACAATATGGCAGCTCCCACCCATATGTATACATATAAATATACAGAGAAGGAATGTTCTGTACACACAATAATCTATACTCTCATACTGTACTGTCTAAGGGAAATATGGCAGCTCCCACGCATATGTATAAATATAAATATACAGAGAAGGAATGTTCTGTACATACAATAAGCTATACCCTCATACTGTACTGTCTAAGGGAAACAATATGGCCGCTCCCACCCATATGTATAAATATAAATATACAGAGAAGGAATGTTCTGTACATACAATAATCTATACCCTCATACTGTACTGTCTAAGGGAAACAATATGTCAGTTTCCACCCATATGTATAAATATACAGAGAAGGATAAATGTTGTATTCATTTAGATCAACTGGACTTGAAGTTTAGTTCTTGGAGTCATTCAGAATGATTTGTACAAGAACCTGTTGACAATAAATGGGAATGGGAACACAGACACTTAATACCTTCAGGGACATTGCACTCAGCCACTGGTTTAAATACGTGGACGAGACCAAAAGGAAGTACAAGCCCATCTCTATCAATCATCAGTGAGACCAATTTACCAATTCCTGGATAAACTTTGTTATGTCAAGTGCATTAAAAAAGAGTTTTTATTCAGCAAAGAATATCAGTCAATACCTGCAAGCAGAAATCTGATACAACATTTTTTGGGACATTTTAGTCACGCCCCATCCTCACTTTGAGGCTTTATGGAACCCCTGGGGTTTGTGTGACCTGGAGAGCACCAGACAGACCCCATTTCTTTCCCAGACAGTCAGGATATTGGCTTCTAGCAGAGGTGAAGTCTTCATTATATTGGCCAATTCTGTTATATATTATGTATATCAATTATTTGTGTATTTAAACCTGTAACCTGAGCAATTATGTGTCCTTACATGTCTGGTTTGCTTGCGCAAACAGGAGCTTGCAGACTACATTAGACATAGTGCGGTAATTAATGTGGCTGGGGAACAATACGGAGTAAACAGGCTTAATGCTGTTACCATGTAAAGAATTTCCAAATGTACTTTGGTGTTTTGCTGGGAGCGTATTGTGTACTAACAAAGTAAATTGCCCTATAGTTGCAGCCATATTGTATGCTCAGCAGTTTCTATGAGGAAAAAACAATTTCCTGTAATTGCCAAGACATTTAGGAGAATTTTAGATTTTAACTTCTTCAGTATCACAAAGACCTCAAACACACTGACGCCAATACACCTATCAAAGTAACAATTTATTACCTTTTCCTTTAACCTTTTCATTTCTAAACGGGGCCATTCATTACAACGCTTCACATGTCTGTTAAGAAAACAAAACATCCTTTTTATCTCCAGTACTGCTATTATGTGACAGTATGTGTGTGAATCTTAAAAAGGCAGGAAGAAAAAAACTTGCATATGTCCTACCAACTGAGTCACTGGATACAGACATGCTCAGTGTGCCTCATCTAGTTAGAGAAAGAGGGAGAGGAGCTCTTTATTGCCCTGTATTTAGGGTTGCCATATTTTGTCCACCTTGGAGTGGAAGGGGGCAGGGTTTGATGTCAATGACATCACACAGTAAGCTGGCCGGAGCAAGGGAGGGGTTAGGGGCAGGGCCGCAATCAGAGGGAGGGTTTAGAGGCGTAACACGTCAGGGCCGGTATTTAGGATTTAAAGGCCAACAATAAATAAAAAAAAACAACATTACATGTCCACACTTTCAGCAGCTAAAATCACTTACATTTACAGTCGTGCTGCTCTCCCTTAGATATCACACAGCAAAGATGAGTGCTAAAAGCCCGCCTCCTAGATGGCCCAGGGCCATGATGAACTTATCACATGTCATTGGCTGGTGGGAATGTCTGTTACAACCTCTCTCCTCCTCCTCTACCAGTCAAACAAACATGAAATGTCCTGTTGCTAGGATACAACCTACATAATCCAGCTGATCAAGGGTAGGAGAAGGAGTGTTTTCTCACATGCTAGCTTTGAGTGACAGTTAGAGGCAGACAGAATTGTTACACCCCGTTCACAGCATGGCTAATTGAATGCAGAGAGAGGCTCAAAATCAGAAAAAAAATGTATGGGGAAGGCTGCATACCTTAATGTATGGGGAAGGCTGCGCATAACCTTAATGTATGGGAAGGCTGCCTACTTAATGTATGGGGAAGGCTGCATCCTTAATGTATGGGGAAGGCTGCATACCTTAATGTATGGGGAAGGCTGCATACCTTAATGTTATGGGAAGGCGGCATACCTTAATGTATGGGGAAGGCTGCATACCTTAATGTATGGGGAAGGCTGCATACCTTAATGTATGGGGAAGGCTGCATACCTTAATGTATGGGGAAGGCTGCATACCTTAATGTATGGGGAGGGCTGCATACCTTAATGTATGGGGAAGGCTGCATACCTTAATGTATGGGGAAGGCTGCATACCTTAATGTATGGGGAAGGCTGCATACCTTAATGTATGGAAGGCTGCTACCTTAATGTATGGGGAAGGCTGCATACCTTAATGTATGGGAGGCTGCATACCTTAATGTATGGGGAAGGCTGCATACCTTAATGTATGGGGAAGGCTGCATACCTTAATGTATGGGGAAGGCTGCATACCTTAATGTATGGGGAAGGACAAAAGCAGCTAAAAAATTTCCCTAACACAACAGAATTTTTATATTCTTTGCCTATTTCAAATGGGGGAAAAAATTAACTAAACATCCTAAGAAAATATTAGAAAAATAAAAAAAAAAACTTGATAGTTAACATCTTATCCAGTAATCTTATTGTACATAAATATTTACTACAAACGGGAGATAATCTGTAAAAAGTAAAAGGAGACTGCGCCATTGCTCTGCCCCATGCCACTGGCTTGAGCATGCCCACATGTATTCTAATTCTGGGAAGGGGGGAAGGTGCTACATCGTCAGGCCTTTCATAAGCCCTGCCCCTGATTTTTTTTTTCTTAAAGTTAGACACAAGCCTATCGCTTTATTATAATGCGCATTGTAGTTATGGAAGTTTATTTTATAAATAATTAAGATGATTAGACACCCATTTTAATTATTATTTAATTAACAATGCACACATTAAAGATCTGTAGCAGATGACTAACAGATTTAATTGGAATCTGCTGCAAAAATGCATGCTCACATTCCTGATACACTTTTCCTATACATAGGGAGATCTATTAGGTCGCCACACCACCACAAATGTAATATTCAGTTAGGGCTGACCAATCAGACAATTCACTATGTATATCTGCCGTCTAAACAGAAGTTAAACCTTTTCTCATAAATATAATTCAAAAGTATGACATATCTCTATCTCTTTGCACCAAAATAACCTTGTTGGGGAAACCTTTCAGTTTTATGGTGAAAAAAAATATTCAGTATTTAGGAGAAAAAAAATGAATGTAATCAAAGATTGTCTATGTACTGCTTAGTACTCAGAAGGAATCCAACAGAACAAAACAATATATATGTATATATAAAACAAAAAATAAAAGGTTCCGAGCACTCCTTCACACGAAAAGTTTTATTAACATTTCGGTGCTTCACACAGCACCTTCATCAGGTGATGGTGCTCTGTGAAGCACCGAAACGTTTATTAAAACTTTTCACGTGAAGGAGTGCTCGGAACCTTTTATTTTTTGATTTATTGTATGGACAGATTCGAGGCATCTGTGTTCCTTGAAGCACCCGTCATATATAAAATATAATAAAGAAGGAAGACTGAGTGCAGACATCATTATATGGATATATATATATATATATATATATATCATGAGAGCAGATGGTCCTCGAAATATAGATTTCTATAACCAAGTCATGCACGGTAAGGCGCTTTCTACACTAACTAGAAACACAACGTGGCCAACAGACAGTTTTGCTGTATATTTTATGGCTTCTGGAGTGTGAAAAATGCAAAGAAAGGTTTGGATTTAGCACATGTTGGGGGAAAAGATTAATTGTATTCTAAATAAATGATAATATTTAAAGGGCATCTATACCGAAAAATAGGTGATTTTAAATTGACCATAACTGGAAACTAATTCTTCCCAACCACCACTGTATCATTTTATTGTTGATCTGCCCCCTATTTCTTTAGATATCCAATCTAAAACTTCTTATATTTCAGCTGTCAATCAAGTTCCTTGCTCTCAAAAACTATTCTTCTGTGAGTAGTTTTACTGTAGCTGGAATGGTGACAGATTTGACAGTTGGAATGCTGTGTGCAGGCTTGACAGTTGGTTTGTGGGGAAAAAGTCAGGTCAGATGGAAGTGGGAGTGGTTAAAAAAGGGATGGGGGATACTGCTCCTAAACAAAATGTGTGCTGGATTGAAGGCATGCAGCAACACATGCAAATCAGAGTATGTGCTACTTACATGTATTCAGTTATAGTTTAAAATGAGAAACGTATTTGCTCAGTATAGTGTCCCTTTAACATTGTTCATTTCTTTATACTTAACCTTTTCCAGTTGAAAGATGTTTTTTTAAGGGATACTGTACAATATCTCCCATTAATATAATCTTTAGTTTCTCTTTTCTTTCTTGTTTTTTGCCTTTTGTTGATTCTTATTACCACTACAGTACTTAGCTATTTATTTAAGTATGTTAATCAATACCAAAGAGCTGTAGCCCAGTATTTCAATGACAATGGCCCTTTACACAAACATGCGAGGATACAATGACTAACAACACCTATTCACCAAACGTTATGTATTTCACACTACTCTGTAATTTGGCCTTGCGCAGTATATAAAACATTCAATGCTATTACAGTAAATACATTGAGTCCTTTTTTGTTATGTTACAAATGTGCATTTTTAAAGCAGATCCTTCATTAGTATCCCAATTTTAGCATTTGGGGTCCCCTTGGCAGGAACACAGTCAAGACGTTGATCTTGTTGATGTTTCATGAGGAAGACTAGAAACACCATGGATCTAGACGTAGTGAATCATCTTTGATACTCTTAAAGCTTTACATTTTACACAATTAAATGATAAATTGGGTGATTTAGGGGATTATCTCTTGATGGAAAATATATTTGATGGTTGGCCATTCTAAAGCTAGGTACACACCTAGCGATTTTTCCTCCTGACTGACCGTTCGATACTTTCGAACGGTCGGCCAGGAGGAAGGACTGTCGGTCGCGGCAAAGCAGCCGCGTCCGAGTCACCTCGACTGATCGTGCGGTCCATAGAGGACCGCACGATCGGACGAGGTTTTCCACCCTGTCCGATCGTCCTTTCGTCCGATTTGGACGAACGGTCGATCGGACATGATCACATTCGAATGCGATAATTTTGGTCCGATCGACTGATACACTGAACTATCGGTCGATCGGACCGAAATATCTAATTGTGTGTACCCAGCTTTAGGAATCACCAATCTTATCCTGAAAAGTAATATTTAAGGACCAGAGAAATACAAGTCACCCAATAAAGAAAAATAAAGAAAAGAAATATTTACACCCTCTTTTACATATGTTTGACTTTCTGATGGAGGAAACAAGTCAAAGGCTATAATAATTATACACCTAGTCTACTTCTGTTTTAAAGGTGAACCAATGGGCAATCTTATTAATTAATATACTTAAATTCCTGTTTTTTCTTTGTCTTTTATGCTTCCGCTTTTTTGGACTATCTCCTCTCAGTTTTCCAGCTAGTGGTAGGAAATTTGGTGCAGAAGTGTGGGACACAGACTAAGTGCTCTCTTAACTGGCCTAGGTATCCATAGAAGTGTTACTGCATTATCAGCAAATGTTGGGACATTTCTTCCCATTGACTATAACGGGTACAATCCTCAAATGTGGACATTATGGGTTTATGTGATCAAATCAAATCAAATCCCAGCTTTCACTTTCTGTATTAAATGCACCTGGATCTGAGTCTACACTAACTACACATTGTTTCTCTCGGATACAAACTAAACACACAACTACACAAACTTACAGTTTCCAAAATGTATACTGTACAATAAAATCCCAAAAATAAATATTTGTTAAGCACAATGTGATTTATGTATTTAGTATTAAGTATGAAATGCAGTTTTATACTAGGGATGTTCAAACTACATCCAGCATTCCCTAACACACTCACAAGCTAACCTACCCTTTTGTTTCCAAGGCAAAATCATCAATAACAGTTTTAAAGTCAAACATGCAAAAACATACCCCCTAACACCACATAAACACGGGTACACACAACTAGTGATTCACCTCAGAATCCAACCAATAAGTGTACCCTGCACCGTTTTTATGGAAATTGTTATCAATTATCTTGGTAGCACTTGGGCAATTTATACTGAAAATTGAGTAGATTGAGTGCTATGAAGGTGTAAATGTGGTTTTTTTTTTTTTGCATTGTATATAGTGTGAACTATTGTTGCTGGCCAGTTAACTAGAAAGTAAATGTCTATGTAAATAACATGTTTGTAATAATGTTATAGTATTAAAAGTTCATTTTGAAAAAGTGTTTGCCAAACAGAGGCCTACTATTTTTTAAAGCATGGGTGCCTTACCTGCAACTTCCAGAGTGACCACTTCCTAAAGGGAGGAGCAGCCTCTCTGCACATCTATTTATAGGCTAGATACTGACCACTTGGTGGCAGTAGGGAGCAGTCTGGGAGCTATAAAAGGCTGCTGGCGAGCTTGCAAAAGTAGTATGTGTCAAGATGTGGTAGACAGCAGATCTATAGTTTCAGCTTGTAATTATGCATCACCCTGCTGGTGGAAATAGTGTACTGCATCTTTTGCAATTTTTCTGCAGTTGGTTCTTCATTTTCCAACAATAAAAGAAAATATACATATAAGAACAGTGTCTGGCATATAAACCCATGCACTTGGTTACAAGTGCCCACTTTAAGGAGAAGTATATATAAATATTGAGAGGGAGACACAATTGCATGGTTAGACAAACTGTGACCAATCAAAGCTCAGCTCTGAATTATTCTCATCAGGGCAATCCAAAGCTGATAAAAACAATCCAACTAGATTAGACTAACCTGTAGCTAACAGGTAATTAGAATATTCTTATGACAAAGGTTAAGGTTAATGTAGCAAAGGACAAAATATAATCAAATCACTATCACTCTCTGCAGATAAAACAAGCCTTTTAATGCAACTCTAAATGTTTCCCTTCTAACTATCTAATTAATAGATTGAAGGTGAAGAGTTTTCTTGTAATAAAAGGTTATTGGTTATATAGCACGATTTCCTATTCCCATTGTATTATTAATATCTCATTTTTTTCCCTTTAGATATCTAAATCTTCCATTTAGAATATCTTCTTGTGTTTCTTGTTTCTCGAGATAGAATATTCAGTTCTGGCTAGATTGTTAACAAAAATAAATCTTGTCGAGGGTCTTATCGCTTTTCAAAGTTATTGTGAAATAGAAAGTGTAAAATTAAAATTAGAATAATAGAATATCTAACTATTTATTATAATGTATTTATCTGCCCGTCCACCTGTCTGTAGCAAGGATCCAAAACTCCACTTGCCCTCACGCTCAGGAATGAAAAACTATCAATCATCTACAGAGCTACTACAAGGCAACTAATGAGCATCACAGGTTTTTCAGTCTAGTGAGGTTTTTTTTTTTTATAATCTTCAAATCCTAAAGTAAATGATAGAAAATAAAAACTACAAAGACATTTTCAGAGAAATTGCTGCCTTAGAGGAAATCATGGTCTCTGTATTACATGGGCGGTTTAGATTAATCAAGGGGAGCATTGCTACAGACATATAGATAGGCAGTTAAATACATTGAAATGGATAGATAGACAAACAGTTTAATATTCTGTTTCTTTTCACTCATGTGTAATAGGGATGTACAAAACTTTGAAATTTCATTACCTGTGGTTTTGCAGAACATCCAAATTTCTTTAAGCGGAATATTCTGCCCCAATAGTGGATGATGAATGAATACTAGTAGAATGGATGAATGAATACTAGTAGAATGGATGAATGAATACTAGTAGAATGGATGAATGGGTAACTGTATATGAATAAGAATACAGTAAATGATGAATGCATCCTAGTCGAATGGATGCACCCTGGGTACTATTAGACGGAGAATGGGTACTCAGTCGCATGGCTAGGCATGCATACTAGTCGCATGGATGACTGGGTCCCTCGTCGCCTGGCTTCACACCTGGTCTAGTCGCCTGGCCTGCATGACTACTGTCTAATGGCTGATGTCCTCACTCGTAACTGCATGACTGGGTCCCTCGTCTAACTGCTGGCCTGGGTCCTCGTCGCCTGGATGACTGCCTCCTCGTAGCCAGGATCATGGGTCTCGTGCCATGGATGAATGAATACTATAGAATGGATGAATGAATACTACTAGAATGGATGAATGAATACTAGTTAGAATATGGATGATGAATATAGTAGAATGGATGAATGAATCCTAGTAGAATGTGAATGATATGGTGAATGGATGATGCTACTAGTAAGAATGGATGAATGGGTAACTAAGTAGAATGGATGATGAATACTAGTAGAATGGATGAAATGATACTAGTAGAATGGATGAATGAATCTAGTAGATGGATGAATGGGATCTAGTAAATGGATGAATGAATACTAGTAGAATGGATGAATGAAATACTAGTAGAATGGATGAATGAATACTAGTAGAAGGGATGAATGAATACTAGGAGAATGGATGATTAATGATAGTAGAAGGGATGAATATACTGTGAATGGATGAATGGGTACTAGTAGAATGGATAATGGTACTAGTAGAATGGATGAATGAATACTAGTGAAAATGATGAATGAATAACTAGTAGAATGGTGAATGAATACTAGTAGAATGGATGAATGAATCCTAGTAGAATGGATGATGATACTAGTAAAATGGATGAATGAATACTAGTAGAATGGATGAAAATGAATACTAGTAGAATGGATGAATGAATACTAGTAGAATGGATGAATGAATACTAGTAGAATGGATGAATGAATACAGTAGAAGGGATGAATGAATACTAGTAGAATGGATGAAATGAATACTAGTAGAATGGATGAATGAATACTAGTAGAATGGAATGAATGAATACTAGTAGAATGGATGAATGAAACTAGTAGAATGGATGATGAATACTAGTAGTGGATGAATGGGTACTAGTGAATGATGAATGAATACTAGTAGAATGATGAATGGGTACTAGTAGAAGGGATGAATGAATACTAGTAGAATGGATGAATGAATACTAGTGAATGGATGAATGGTACTAGTGAATGTTATGATACTAGTAGAATGGATGAATGAATACTAGTAGAATGGATGAATGGGTATAGTAGATGTATGAAATGAAACTATTAAGAATGGATGAATGGGTACTAGTAGAATGGATGAATGAATACTAGTAGAATGATGAATAATCTAGTAGATGGTGAATATACTAGTAAATGGATGAATGTACAGTAGAATGGATAATAATGCTAGTAGAATGGATGAATGAATACTAGTAGAATGGATGAATGAATACTAGTAGAATGGATGAATGAATACTAGTAGAATGGATGAATGAATACTAGTAGAATGGATGAATGGGTACTAGTAGAATGGATGAATGAATACTAGTAGAATGGATGAATGAATACTAGTAGAATGGATGAATGAATACTAGTAGAATTGATGAATGGATACTAGTAGAATGGATGAATGAATACTAGTAGAATGGATGAATGAATACTAGTAGAATGGATGAATGAATACTAGTAGAATGGATGAATGAATACTAGTAGAATGGATGAATGAATACTAGTAGAATGGATGAATGAATACTAGTAGAATGGATGAATGAATACTAGTAGAATGGATGAATGGGTACTAGGATACTGGTGAATGAATACTAGTAGAAATGGATGAATGAATACTAGTAGAATGGATGAATGGTACTAGTATAATGGTGAATGATACTAGTAGATGGATGAATGGGTACTAGTAGAATGGATGAATGAATACTAGTAGAATGGATGAATGGTCCTAGTAGAATGGATGAATGAATACTAGTAGAATGGATGAATGAAATACTAGTAGAATGGATGAATGGGTACTAGTAGAATGGATGAATGAATACTGTAGAATGATGAATGGTACTAGTAAGAATGGATGAATGAATACAGTAAATGGATGATGGTACTATAGAATGGATATAGATGAAAGGATGAAGGTACTAGTAGAATGGATAAGAAATACTAGTAGAATGGATGAATGAATACTATAGTAGAATGGATGAATGAATACTAGTAGAATGGATGAATGGGTACTAGTAGAATGGATGAATGGGTACTAGTAGAATGGATGATGAATACTGTAGAATGGATGAATGGGTACTAGTAGAATGGATGAAGGGTACTAGTAGAATGATAATGAATACTAGTAGAATGGAGAATGGTACTATAGAATGGATGAATGAATACTAGTAGAATGGATAATGAATACTAGTAGAATGGATGAATGGTACTAGTAGAATGGATGAATGAATACTAGTAGAATGGATGAATGAATACTAGTAGAATGGATATGGGTACTAGTAGAATGGATGAAGATACTAGTAGAATGGATAATGAATACTGTAGACTGGATGAATGAAACTAGTAGAATGGAGGAATGGGTACTAGTAGAATGGATGAATGAATACTAGTAGAATGGATGAATAATACTAGTAGAATGGATGAATGGGTACTAGTTAGAATTGATGAATGAATACTAGTAGAATGGAGAATGAAACTAGTAGATGGATTAATAATCTAGTAGAATGATGAATGGTAACTAGTAGAATGGATGAATGAATACTATAGAATGGATGAATGAATACTAGTAGAATGGATGAATGATACTAGTAGAATGGATGAATGGGTACTATTAGAATGGATGATGGGTACTAGTAGATGATGATATAGTAGAATGGATGATGAATACTAGTAGATGGATGAATGAATACTAGTAGAATGGATGAATAATACTAGTGAATGGATGAATGGGTACTATAGAAATGGATGATGTATACAGTAGAATGGATGAATGAATACTAGTAGAATGGATGAAGGTTACTAGTAGATGGATGAATGAATACTAGTAGAATGGATGAATGGATACTAGTAGAATGGATGAATGGGTACTAGTAGAATGGATGAATGAATACTAGTAGATGATAATGAATAGTAGAATGGATGAATGTACTAGTAGAATGGATGAATGAATACTAGTAGAATGGATGAATGAATACTAGTAGAATGATGAATGGTACTAGTAGAATGGATGATGAATACTAGTAGAATGGATGAATGAATACTAGTAGAATGGATGAATGAATACTAGTAGAATGGATGAATGGTACTAGTAGAATGGATGATGAAGACTAGTAGAATGATGAATGAATACTAGTAGAATGGATGAATGAATACTAGTAGAATGGATGAATGAATACTAGTAGAATGGAGAATGAATACTATTAAATGGATGAATGAACTAGTAGAAGGATGAATGAAACTAGTAGATGGATGAATGGGTACTAGTAGAATGGATGAATGAATCTAGTAGAATGGATGAATGAATATAGTAGAATGGATGAATGAATACTAGTAAGGAATGGATGAAGTACTAGTAGAATGGATGAATGTACTAGTAGAATGGATGATGAATACTAGTATAGAATGGATGAATGAATACTAGTAGAATGGATGAATGAATACTAGTAGAATGGATGAATGATACTAGTAGAATGGGATGAAGTACTAGTAGAATGGATGAATGAATACTAGTAGAATGGATGACATGAATACTAGTAGAATGGATGAATGGGTACTAGTAGAATGGATGAATGAATACTAGTAGATGATAATGGGTACTAGAGAATGGAGAATGTATGAAATGGATGTGAATACTAGTAGAATGGATGAATGAATACTAGTAGAATGGATGAATGGGTTACTAGTAGAGGATGAATGATACGTAGAATGGATGAATGGTACTAGTAGAATGGATGAATGAATACTAGTAGAATGGATGAATGTATACTAGTAGAATGGATGAATGAATACTGTAGAATGGATGAATGGGTTATAGAATGATGAATGGGTACTAGTAGAATGGATGAATGAATACTAGTAGAATGATTTGAATGGGTACTATAGAATGGATGAATGGTAATAGTAAATGGATAATGAATACTAAGAGAATGGATGAATGGGTACTAGTAGAATGGATGAATGAAATGAGCTAGTAGATGGATGAATGAATACTAGTATAAATGGAGAGAATGGGTACTAGTAGAATGATGAATGATACTATTAGAATGGATGAAATGAATACTAGTAGAATGGATGAATGTGGTACTAGTAGAATGGATGAATGAATCTAGAAGAATGGATGAATGAATACTAGTAGATGGATGAATGAATACTAGTAGAATGATGATGGTCTATTAGAAGGATGAATGATACTAGTAGAATGGATGAATGTATACTAGTAGAAATAGGATGAATGGGTACTAGTAGAATGGATGAATGAATACTAGTAGAATGGATGAATGAATATAGTAGAATGGGATGAATGAATACTAGTAGTGGATGAATGGGTACTAGTAGAATGTGATGAATAATACTAGTGAGAATGGATGAATGAATACTAGTAGAATGGATGAATGAATACTAGTAGAATGATGATGTACTGTAGAATGGATGAATGTACTAGTAGAATGGATGAATGAATACTAGTAGAATGGATGAATGAATACTAGTAGAATGGATGAATGATACTAGTAGAATGGATATGAATACTAGTAGAATGGATGAATGGGTACTATAGAATGGATGAATGATACTAGTAGAATGATGAATGATACTAGTAGAATGGATGAATGGGTACTAGTAGAATGGATGAATGAATACTAGTAGAATGGATGAATGGGTACTATTAGAATGTGAATGGTCTAGTGAGAATGGATGATGATACTAGTAGAATGGATGAATGAATACTAGTAGAATGGATGAATGGGTACTAGTAGAATGGATGAATGAATACTAGTAGAATGGATGAATGAATACTAGTAGAATGGATGAATGGGTACTAGTAGAATGGATGAATGAATACTATAGAATGGATGAATGAATACTAGTAGAATGGATGAATGAATACTAGTAAATGGATGAATGGTACTAGTAGAATGGATGAATGAATACTAGTAGAATGGATGAATGATACTAGTAGAATGGATGAAGAATACTAGTAATGTATATGATAGAGAATGGATGAATGAATACTAGTAGAATGGTATGAATGAATACTAGTAGAAGGGATGAATGGAATACTAGTAGAATGGATGAATGTACTAGTAGAATGGATGAATGAATACTTAGAATGGATAATGATTAGTAGAATGATGAATGAATACTAGTAATGGATGAATGGGTACTAGTAGAATGGAATGATGAATACTAGTAGAATGGATGAATGAATACTAGTAGAATGGATGAATGAATACTAGTAGAATGGATGAATGAATACTAGTAGAATGGATGAATGAATACTAGTAGAATGGATGAATGGGTACTAGTAGAATGGATGAATATACTAGTAGAATGGATGAAGAATACTAGTAGAATGATGAATGACTAGTAGAATGGATGAATGAATAAGTAGAATGGATGAATGGGTACTAGTAGAATGGATGAATGGTACTAGTAGAATGGATGAATGAATACTAGTAGAATGGATGAATGAATACTAGTAGAATGGATGAATGGGTACTAGTAGAATGGATGAATGAATACTAGTAGAATGGATGAATGGTACTAGTAGAATGGATGAATGGGTACTAGTAGAATGGATGAAAATACTAGTAGAATGGATGAATGAACTAGTAGAATGGATGAATGAATACTAGTAGAATGGATGAATGAATACTAGTAGAATGGATGAATGAATCTAGTAGAATGGATGAATGGGTACTAGTAGAATGGATGAATGAATACTAGTAGAATGGATGAATGGGTACTAGTAGATGCTAGTAGAAATCTGAGAAAGAAATTTATATCTTACAATCTGCGATTTGCATAAGTTCTGCCAAGGAACTAAGCACAGTGAAAATTTCCATTTATTTCTAGTTGGAAGAAACAAGTTTCCTCATGTGTTTGTCGCTATACAATCCGTATATTTGTCCCTATCTAATAAGATATATTTTTCCCATATTTTTGTCCCTTCTCTTACCAATAATTATGTTTCTAATGGATGTTTGGCCCTTCTCTATCCAATAAGATATGTTACTTTCTTTATATTTGTCCCATCTCTATCCAATAAGATATGTTTCTCCCATAGGTTTGTCCAGTCTCTATCCAGTAAGATATGTTTCTCCCGTATATTTGTCCCATCTCTATCCAATAAGATATGTTTCTACCTTTATATTTGTCCCATCTCTATACAATAAGATATGTTTCTCCCGTATATTGGTCCCAACTCTATCCAATAAGATATGTTTCTACCTTTATATTTGTCCCATCTCTATACAATAACATATGTTTCTCCCGTATATTGGTCCCAACTCTATCCAATAAGATATGTTTCTCTCTTTATATTTGTCCCATCTCTATACAATAACATATGTTTCTCCTGTATATTGGTCCCAACTCTATCCAATAAGATATGTTTCTACCTTTATATTTGTCCCATCTCTATACAATAACATATGTTTCTCCCGTATATTTGTCCCAACTCTATCCAATAAGATATGTTTCTCTCTTTATATTTGTCCCATCTCTATACAATAACATATGTTTCTCCCGTATATTGGTCCCACTCTATCCAATAAGATATGTTCTACCTTTTATTTGTCCCATCTCTATCAATAACATATGTTTCTCCCGTATATGGTCCCAACTTATCCAATAAGATATGTTTCTACCTTTATATTTGTCCCATCTCTATACAATAACATATGTTTCTCCCGTATATTTGTCCCATCTCTATCCAAGAAGATATGTTTCTCTCTTTATATTTGTCCCATCTCTATGCAATAAGATATGTTTCTCCCGTATATTTGTCCCATCTCTATCCAAGAAGATATGTTTCTCTCTTTATATTTGTCCCAACTCTATCCAATAAGATATGTTTCTACCTTTATATTTGTCCCATCTCTATACAATAACATATGTTTCTCCCGTATATTTGTCCCATCTCTATCCAAGAAGATATGTTTCTCTCTTTATATTTGTCCCATCTCTATGCAATAAGATATGTTTCTCCCGTATATTTGTCCCATCTCTATCCAAGAAGATATGTTTCTCTCTTTATATTTGTCCCATCTCTATGCAATAAGATATGTTTCTCCTGTATATTTGTCCCATCTCTATCCAAGAAGATATGTTTCTCTCTTTATATTTGTCCCATCTCTATGCAATAAGATATGTTTCTCCCGTATATTTGTCCCATCTCTATCCAATAAGATATATTTCTACCTTTATATTTGTTTCATCTCTATACAATAACATATGTTTCTCCCGTATATTTGTCCCATCTCTATACAATAACATATGTTTCTCCCGTATATTTGTCCCAACTCTATCCAATAAGATATGTTTCTACCTTTATATTTGTTTCATCTCTATACAATAACATATGTTTCTCCCGTATATTTGTCCCATCTCTATCCAAGAAGATATGTTTCTCTCTTTATATTTGTCCCATCTCTATACAATAACATATGTTTCTCCCGTATATTTGTCCCAACTCTATCCAATAAGATATGTTTCTACCTTTATATTTGTTTCATCTCTATACAATAACTTATGTTTCTCCCGTATATTTGTCCCATCTCTATCCAAGAAGATATGTTTCTCTCTTTATATTTGTCCCATCTCTATACATAACATATGTTTCTCCGTATATTTGTCCCAACTCTATCCAATAAGATATGTTTCTACCTTTATATTTGTTTCATCTCTATACAATAACATATGTTTCTCCCGTATATTTGTCCCATCTCTATCCAAGAAGATATGTTTCTCTCTTTATATTTGTCCCATCTCTATGCAATAAGATATGTTTCTCCCGTATATTTGTCCCATCTCTATCCAAGAAGATATGTTTCTCTCTTTATATTTGTCCCATCTCTATGCAATAAGATATGTTCTCCCGTATATTGTGTCCCAACTCTATCCAATAAGATATGTTTCTACCTTATATTTGTTTCATCTCTATACAATACAATATTTCTCCCGTATATTTGTCCCATCTCTATCCAAGAAGATATGTTTCTCTCTTTATATTTGTCCCATCTCTATGCAATAAGATATGTTTCTCCCGTATATTTGTCCCATCTCTATCCAATAAGATATGTTTCTACCTTTATATTTGTCCCATCTCTATGCAATAAGATATGTTTCTCCCGTATATTGGTCCCAACTCTATCCAATAAGATATGTTTCTACCTTTATATTTGTCCCATCTCTATGCAATAAGATATGTTTCTCCCGTATATTTGTCCCACTCTATCCAATAAGATATGTTTCTACCTTTATATTGTTTCATCTCTATACAATAACATATGTTTCTCCCGTATATTTGTCCCATCTCTATCCAAGAAGATATGTTTCTCTCTTATATTTGTCCCATCTCTATGCAATAAGATATGTTTCTCCCGTATATTTGTCCCATCTCTATCCAAGAAGATATGTTTCTCTCTTTATATTTGTCCCATCTCTATGCAATAAGATATGTTTCTCCCGTATATTGGTCCCAACTCTATCCAATAAGATATGTTTCTACCTTTATATTTGTCCCATCTCTATGCAATAAGATATGTTTCTCCCTATATTGGTCCCATCTCTATCCAAGAAGATATGTTTCTCTCTTATATTTGTCCCATCTCTAGCAATAAGATATGTTTCTCCCGTATATTGGTCCCAACTCTATCCAATAAGATATGTTTCTACCTTTATATTTGTCCCATCTCTATGCAATAAGATATGTTTCTCCCGTATATTGGTCCCAACTCTATCCAATAAGATATGTTTCTACCTTTATATTTGTCCCATCTCTATGCAATAAGATATGTTTCTCCCGTATATTGGTCCCATCTCTATCCAAGAAGATATGTTTCTACCTTTATATTTGTCCCTTCTCTATGCAATAAGATATGTTTCTCCTGTATGTTTGTCCAAGAAGGTATGTTTCTACCTTTATATTTGTCCCTTCTCTATGCAATAAGATATGTTTCTCCTGTTCAAGTCCAAGTCCCTTCTCTATTCAGAAAGATAGGTTTCTTAGGTACGATGGTCCCTTCTCTATACTATCCCAATTTCTAGTCACAGAATTTGAATCTATACATTGTAATAAAAAGTTGCCCCCGTAATTTATTATATTCTAATTCTTTTAAGACAATTAAGACATGACAAAAATGAAAATTAGACTGGCTAGAATATATCACAAATATAACTAAGCTTCTTCTGTATGAATGGCACTTTATTAAGTTTTCTCCCTTTTCTTCAAATATTCTTCTCGTTCTATAATAGACATGTCTTTATTTGGCTGTCAGTACTCAAAATATGGAATTGTTTAGAAAGTTTTGAACACCAAAGCTTTCACTGTACATGTGAAAATGTTCCGGAAAATATCCACAATGCTAAGTTACTATATCAATACAACAGAAGGCTGACACAATGGTGACACCTAAATATTCCCTAAAGAACCTTACAATATGGGGCCAGAGCTGGCCATATACATTACTGTCAAAACTGCTAATATCACTACATGTGCACCTTGTTGTATGGGTTTCTATATGGCTTTATTTATAAAGCGCCACTTGGGTACGCAGCGCTGTACAGTATAAAATACAGAGTATACAAACAAGGGGATAAGTGCAATTATACAGATAAATAAACATTAAATACAATTTCATACATCGGTTAAGAACAGATATATATAAATTATGGATAAATTGATACAAGTGCAACAAGCCATGACACATTAGGTATGAGATCCCTGACCCGAAGAGCTTACAATCTAAGTTGGAGGGACAACATACAGATACAAGTGGGGGGGATATCATCAATAGAACGTAGCTCTCATTCTATTGGTATCTAAGGGTATTTCCACTGGTTAAAATTACTTTGTGCTATTCAGTTTTATTGAAGAATGAAAGGTAAAGAAGCAATGTCTTACCTCCTGTTCGAGCCGGGAACAAAGATAAAGAACTTTCCCGTCTCTAGCTCCTCCGCTGCTTCCTTTGACAGGTACCAATTCACATTGTATTCTATGCGCATAGAGTACTAAGTGCATCAGGACCTTTCAGAGGAAGCGGCGGAACAGCGTAAGACTGGGTAAGTTTCTTCCCTTTGTTCCAGGTTCCTGCAGGTTTTTATTGAAGAACTGGTGGTAACACATAGCTCCTTTATCTCCCGTTTTTCAATAAAACTGAATAGCACAAAGTAATTTTAACCAGTAGAGATCCCCTTTAAAGGTCTTAATGTTTACTGAAAAGCAAACAATATGGTGACAATGAAAGAATGCTGAAAGTTGTATTTTCTTAAACATCTGGAGGGCCACAGGTTGGACATCCATGTTCTAACCATTCATGTCAAGGAGGAGTATTTGAGGCTTTTGCACAGATTTGAGCTATTGTTGGTAACTGTTTTCACCATGGCCAGCAATACTTGAATAGGTCGATTGGGTTGAATTATGGGCCTGAGTGTACCCGGGCTAACTAATTGTCTCTTCAGTAGATCTTCTAGAATAGTTCTTCCTTATACCTACCCTTATAAAAATGGCTATTGTGACATGATCCCATATGAGGTCCTTTCAAGAAACATCTTGTTATAATGTTGAACCTTTATTTAAGGTAACCTTCCTCTCACACTAAGGAGACTTTTTTCTCTCTCTGCCCAATAGAATGTGTTTTTATGCGTTTCACAATCTACTGAGCTCTACTTTACTATTTCTAAGCAAATGTGCATCACGAAATTCAAGATGTACACAAACTGAGCTTCCTACACTAAATGTATCAACGAACCATCGAATATCAAGTCCGTGATTGATCTGGAACTTCTGTGTATCTTAAAAACTGTTAATGCATCTCAGATCGCAAAATAAAGCAAAGACGGGTCTATCCTCATAAAAGTTTGTTTTTCCATTAGAAAAAAATAATCCTGTTTCAATAAACCACTTCAATCTAGTCACTCGTATTTTTAAGTAAACAAGCCTCAGACTTCAACAATTGTCTTGTTATAATAACACATTATAGTGCATTATCTTGTCATGTTGAAATACTTTCCTAAAGGACCAATCATCGTTCTTTCAAAATATACTTCTCTTGTCTTGGAGTACCATAATATTGTGTTATCTATCAAAAGCACACGTAGGGACTAGATGAAAAACAAGATCAGAGGGACTTGGCCTGAAACTAACCAAGAACAAATAACGTTGTACCAAGAGTAAAGACAAAATAAAGTTTTGTTTAATTCACGACAAACAAAGGAAGCTTTAGGTAAGTAGCTTACACATTGCCAACATATGTCACACTTGGGAGTTGTTGTTTATGGCAGAAAGAGATGGACTCTGCAATGGAAATTTCAATTTAGTGTTTATAGTGCGGGTAAGCCCCCTAACCACACCCCACCCTTGATAATACCCAGGGCATGGACCCTCACCACTTAGTTCTATCTAGAGTTTTAATACTCACAATTCTGGTCTAGACACCCTTTGCAATATTTGCGTTCTGTACATCTTCCCACTGGCCAATGGACAGTCCTGGACTGTGGGAGGGGGGCGGGTCTAGACTAGTATTACAAGCCCTGTATGCCACATCTAGATGAAACCCCAGGGGGGAGGACCCAGCTGTTAAGGTCCTCACTCTGGATACTATCTGGGAAGCAGGTGGTTTAAGAGGGTATAATTGTCTTATAGGAAAACCAAAAAAAAAATAATAATTAATTTAATACTCAAAAGAAATAAATCCAGATTGTTCAACAGAACGGATGAAGTTTAAAAATATTATCACATAGAATGGCCTCATAACTAAAAGATACAGGTATCCCACCCCTCCCGCTAAAAAACATCAAAGTAGAGAAAAGGGGAGGACCAGAGGGATTAATACGGATAGAAATGTTACTAATTTAATGAGAGAATAAGAGAAGTAGCTGCATTATGGTGTGAAAATATCCTCAAGGTCATAAAAAGACATACACAACTTAACAACAGGCCTAGGAGGAAATGTCGTGATTAAATATCTCATTTTAGTTGAAAAGACGAACAATTATGACTGTGCCGGCCATTGTTCCCGGTTTAGTTGTCGGTGACTGTTTTGCTGTATGGAGATTTTTATATTCCACTTTACGCATTTCTTATTTCAGAGTTCACATACACAGCAAAAGAAAGTCTCCATCAAGGACTGCAGCTTAGAGGAAGAGTCACTTTCAATTCAAACTACAAACTGATAAGTTCTTCAAATGAACACGATTGGCTTTGGCTTCTGTTCTTTTTTTGTAAGATGTGAGATGTGACTCCAAGTGGGTAAAACAAATTTTGCTGCTTTGCCAGAGGGGCCAACCACTAAGGACACGTTATCTGAAATACACAGTCCAGAGAGAACTAGGATTACAAACAAAAGCTTTTCATCTGTGTTTGAAAATGTTGTGTAACGCTCGGTAAAAATGTGTTTCCTGTGTTAAGGCCATGCCTTGCTAGGATGGTGCAGGGTAAAGGGTAAGTTGGGGCTGACGTAGACAGTGGAAAGGGTGGGCGGATTCTTACATTAGAGGTGAACATGCCCTTTAAATAACATTATCATTTCTCAGGAAGTGGGACTGGATAAATAAATTATCCCTCTGGGTTTAGAATGAACTTACAGTAAAGGTTCCAATACACTAGTAAAGGTGCCCATACACTGGTCCGATAATACAATCAATCTGACAAGTAGTATTATCGGTCATAATTGTGAGTCGTTTTATCACACAATTGGATAAATGATTTTCCTATCAGTCAAAAACACGAATAAATATCCTCAGCAATCCGATCAACTCAATCGAATTCTTCAAATTGATCGGAATATCAACGCCATGTATGGGGAGGGGCCAGGCCACACTGAAGTGCTTTTAAGCTTTAAGCTTTTAAAAGCACATACTAGTGTGGCCCAATTGATAAGGCCACACTTAGTGCATTAGGGAGTGATGGGTTGCGATTCGTAAATCGCAGCACATGCGTTACGCGTTTTAGTGAGCAATCGCATGCACTCTGGATTGCGAATCACTGGGTGACCGAAATCGCAAGTGTTTGCGCACACAAGTGCGCTATAGTGTGGCCTTAGACAGATTAGACGTTCGTTTATAACAAATGTTTTACGCAATCAATGAGATCACAAAATGAATGGGCCACGTAGGATTATCTCAAAATAAAAACCGCTGCTTGTAAAATGCAGTCTTTAGACATTAGATAGATATCTCTAATGTATCCAACGTCTGCCTAGTGTATGGCCAGTTTAAAGTTGTGCTTCATCAACTAGAACAGACAGTATTTCAGGAAATGGATGGAATTCGAAGAAAACGATTCGCTGCTTGATTCAGCTATGCATGGCCAATACTCAGGAGAAAACTCATTCTAAACCTTTACAACTTCTTTAATAGCAATCCGTAATTGCTGTAATGACTTTGTAATTTCTGAATGAAGATTTGAAAATGGCATTGACAGCACAATGCAATTGTAATCCCATTTAATTAGCACATTTCGTTAGTGGGTGTGTAGAAGATTGGTTTATATTCCCAGTCGTATTATATTGGGCTATTACGGCACTACGATCATTTCAACGAAGGGCAGTAAGGAAAGCACTGACTTTGCAGAAGTTTCTGTAATAATTTCGTATTTTACCTTTTTGATTGCGTGAATTAAAGGGCATATCCACGCTTAAAGCAAAACAATGGTCAATTGTCAGTAACCTGCCCCCAACCCCAACTGATATATTTTGCACTTTATTACCTGCATTACTAACCAGATATTTAAGGCTGATTATCGCCTCTATTCTAGCGGAGTAAGCTGGCCCCTCCCTCCATGCAGTCAATCAAGGCTGTGATTGCCGACATCACAACCAATGAGACAGCTGTCCAATGTACCCTGCTGCCTCCACTGCACATGCTCAAACTTATAAAAAGCTCATTGAGCAGAGGGCAGATACCTTTACCAGAAAGGAAATATTATAGTATCTGTTTTAGTGCAGAAAGGGAAATGTAGATATGTAATTATAAATTTGCCTATGGAGTTTTCCCATGGTCCCTATATTTAAATTCATTTACACCCCTAGTTTGAAATGTTCTTTGTTTTTTAAGCACAAGAAATAATAAGAACCTCTGTGCAGCCGGTAGAAGTTTGCAGATCATGTTTCTATTTGAAGGTTCATTGTAATGGAACAGGGAGACTTTCTCTAGAGGAAGATTGACCTGCTATTAGTTAGATAACTTTTTAAAGTACCAATATGCCATCTAGGTCACTGTGATATGTCACATTCACCCGGACATGATTAATAATCTAGAATCATACAAGTGGCTTCTCCCATTTCTGTGCCCACTGACTGATTTGTGTTTCTGTCTTTTTGACTCTGACCAATAAACATTAAAATGGAAAAACCTTTCCTCCTCTAATAGAAGATTTGGTTTATTTGCAAACCTTGCAAACAAATGTAAAGACTGTTCGTCATCATATAGCAATTACAATAAATGTAACAAACAAGAAGGAAGATTATCCCAAAAATGAACTTTTTATGTTTTTACAGTTATTAAAGGGTATGTACAATTTTTTATTTGCCCGTTATTAGAAACTATAATACCCATGCAAATTACATCACATTAGGGGCGTGACCAGGCCGTGTGACGTAATTTATGTAACAAAAGAGGCGTGGTTGGAGGCGTAACGTTGTTCCGGAGGCGGAGTTATCTGGTAGGTTTGGGTCGCGGGAGGGGTGGGATACCTGATATTAAATTTATATCTCTCATATGTGATTTTTGCTTGCAGGCTGACAATGGCTCTGTAATGCATGTAGAGTTTTCTGTATATCCAGCCTGTCATCTTCAGAAAGTACGAGGTGCTGATAAATCCGCAGTCTCTCCCCATTACTGAGCGCAATGTGGCTGCCCTTACCTTGGGGTCTTTCTTATCTAGTTCCAGGTATCCCACCCCTCCCGGATTGTCTGAGAATCTCTCATTCTGGGGTGGTCTCCCGCGAGACCACCCCAGACTCCCGGACTTGAGTCTTCTCCCCAGTCACGCCCACTTTGCAAGGCCATGCCCCTGGAATGCCCCTAACCCCGCCTCCCACCACCCCAGAACACTGGCCACGCCCCATGTGACGTTACGCCACGTGTGACATCCTGCGCCACGCCCCCTTTGCCCACCCTGCCCGGAAGCCTGAAGGGGCAGGGTGGGATGTCTATAGTTCACTGGCCACTTCCTAATCCTCCCACGGTGCCCTATGAAAGGCCCAGTTGGCTGCCCGGTCTCAGTACAGTGAGTCCATAGGAGTAGGGGCAGGTACGCTGCTTGTAGCCGTGCTGTCTGTAGTCTGCTGAGTGCTGGGACAGCCGGAATGAGAACATTACAGTCACAATAATCTGGTCTCTCAATAACTATCAATCAGCTCCCAGCTTCTGGGCCCATGTTTCAGGAAGGACACTTGATTATAACAAACTTTATTTAGATACATGTAACAGGACATAGCCTAATTAGTGCAATGCTCAAAAGAGACAACAGAGGGCGCACCACACATAATGCTCTATATATCATAACAAGTGTCTGCATGGGAACAGATGACATGTGATTTCATTGGGCTGTGTAAATCCTTCTGGCCATAATGATCTATGGGATGTGGAGGATTCTAGTGATGATAAAAACAATCTACCATTGGATGAGGTTGAGCTAGAACTACAGCAGGTATGTGGACCTCCAGATGATTGACATTTAAAACTTCCAAGCATCGTACAACAGGGAATGCTGGGAGTTGTAGTTTTCATAACAGCAAAAGTATCTACACCCATATAAAGGTGTAGATATTTCACTGCAGCTCCACCTGCTCCCTACCCATAATCCTCTGTTATGGTACCTGCTCATTGTAACTTTTACTGTCTCCCATAATGCAAGTTTAGACAGTGGGTGGAGATTCTGCAGGACATAGTTATAAAATCATGGATAGGGAACCAGTAGATCTCCAGATGTTTGAAAACTATAACTCCCAGCATTCCTTGGCAATAGAGTGAATGCTGGGAATTGTAGTTTTTAAACCATCTGGATAACTACTTGTTACCTATCGCTGTCACAGGTCAACAAGAAAATAGTTGCAGATAAAGATTTAAAATAAACTGAGGCCCATGGGTAGGTAGAAGGGGACAGTAGAGGCCCATGGGTAGGTAGAAGTTGGGGACAGTAGAGGCCCATGGGTAGGTAAGTAGTTGGGGACAGTAGAGACCCATGGGTAGGTAGGTAGAAGGGGACAGTAGAGGCCCATGGGTAGGTAGGTAGTTGGGGACATGTAGAGGCCCATGGGTAGGTAGGTAGTTGGGGACAGTAGAGACCCATGGGTAGGTAGGTAGTTGGGGACAGTAGAGACCCATGGGTAGGTAGACGTTGGGGACAGTAGAGGCCCATGGGTAGGTAGGTAGTTGGGGACAGTAGAGACCCATGGTAGGTAGAAAGTTGGGACAGTAGAGAGCCCATGGGTAGGTAGGTAGTTGGGGACAGTAGAGACCCATGGTAGGTAGACGTTGGGGACAGTAGAGAGCCCATGGGTAGGTAGACGTTGGGGACAGTAGAGGCCCATGAGTAGGTAGAAGTTGGGGACAGTAGAGGCCCATGGGTAGGTAGGTAGTTGGGGACAGTAGAGACCCATGGGTAGGTAGACGTTGGGGACAGTAGAGGCCCATGGGTAGGTAGACGTTGGGGACAGTAGAGGCCCATGGGTAGGTAGAAGTTGGGGACAGTAGAGGCCCATGGGTAGGTAGGTAGTTGGGGACAGCGCGAGTGGGGTCGCGGGTATGAAGCAGCTAGAAAAGCGAGTTGCAGGTCGGGTGCGGGTACGGTCTAGAAAATTAGACCCGCGCAGGGCTCTACCTCACAATATCATAATACTAATATTTATCTTTTACACCCAAATACTGAAATCAAAGGCATTTTAAGGAAAGATAAATAATTGCAAAATGGCTTTTTCCTATCCGTATGTAAAATATTCCTATAATTAAAACATAATGCTTTTAGAATTTAGAATATACCCATAATATGGAATAATAATTGTTTCACATTATGCAAAACCCTTTTCCTAAGAAGGATTGGGATAATCAGCTTTGAAAGGAATCGTATTAGACAAATTATTCTTTCCCAGTTGATATTCCTGTTCATCAGAAGCACAGAGAGCGTTTGATGGACATGTTTGCATATTGAAAGAGGCAGACACTCTCTATGATGGTATGGATAAATCTATTGAAGAGAGGGCAGAACACTGCCTGGTTATCCAATATGTTTGGTGACCTGTTGTGTTAGTCACTGACCACCTATGGGTTTACATGAACGATCTGCAGAACCAGGGTTTAGTGGAATCCTAACAAGCTCTGACACATGGAATCAAACTGAGATCCATTGTTTTATCTTATAATTGGAAACTAGGACTATCCTGTTTGTTCTTTCAAATATTAACATTAAAAAAAGCCAATTCAGAACTTCATATTGAAATTAGGGAGTATAATAAAACCTTGTGTGGCTAAGGAGACATTTACCAGGGCCCCTGTAAGAAGCCAATTATAAAGCCTTAATGTAATACTATTACGGTAATCGTTTGTGCAATTATTTTCTTTTTAAAAGGGGATCTTCAATCAAAAAAACATTTAGTGAATTGACCATTTTCCACAGTATTACAATTGGATACAGACCGGTAAAGTACTAAACAATCAGAAACATGGAGGGATGTGAGTGGGGGATGTGTGACTTCTGTATAGTCTCACCCAGTGGGTAAATATTTGCATATACTCGTTTCAGCCATGTTTTTTTTTTCCTAATGAGACTGCCACTTTCCCTAAATCATCCCTGACAACTTCAGGTAAACCCGGTCCACCTGTCAGCTAATAACATTTAAAGGTAATTGCTATAAACCTCGACCATAAGCTCCTATCATTGCCTTAGCCAATCACAGGGGCAGATGCCAGTTGAGCCCCTCCTGTTTGACTTCCGTGCTCGGAAAAGGCATGGGAGTTAAGCAGAAGGCGTTGGGGAAATGAAGGCTGGTAAGTACATTAGGGCACTGCAGGGAGCGTTATAAACCTTGTAAGGTCGAGGTTTATAGTAATTCCCTGCACGATACTAAAATTTAGTTTGAGGGCTAGAGTGGCCCTTTAAGTTTGCACCAGGGATGGATCACAAGTTTGTAGGTCCCTATGGGGGACTTGCATAAAAGTTCCTTGGGGCCCTTCTGCCTTACGTTGCACATTTCCTCCCAGTGTGGTCCCCTGCTATGGCTCATAGAAACGTCATCACTGCAGGTGGAGCTGGTTTGAATCTTCCATCTGCAGAGTTTCTACTCTTTTTATGATGACACGTTGTACAGCAGTAAGTGACATGCACAGGGGAGAAACACATTGATGCAGTCTCCACCACTTGCCCCTTTAGAGTTAGATGAATTATTACTCCATCGCTCTGGTCTCAGTGTCAGTGCGGATTCTGTGCTATGGGATTTTTATTCTGTAGAAGAATTCTCACGTGGTTTTCCCTTTTTATTCCCCCGTGTCATGTTGCTGCTGCCCATCCATTTAAACCCTTACAGACCATCCCTATTGTACTTCATGATATTGCCTCTCCGAGTCTATAGACTGATCTTTGTATCAAACCCTTTTTTTCGTTAGGTGATTGATGAACTTTCCTCTACAGTTGCCCTTGGCAATGATGACGACAATGAAGATGAATTTTTCCTCACATTTCTACCTCATGGATCTTCTATCCCACCCTCGGGAGATTTCAGGTCAGTGAGCATCGGAATCTCTGGAGCTGGAGGAATCCATCACTTCTGCCATTTTCCAGGAACGTTTCTTCTAATAATAATAAACCATGTCCATCAAACAGATTTGGTAATTTACCTAAATAAGATGAGCAAAGTGGGTCTGATACACATCTAGAGCTTCTCCTAACCAGGACCAATCACTAGAACCTTCTGCATTCATTTATTTTAAAGGAATAGTTTACTCTCAAAGTGAACTATTCCTTTAATATATTGATTGAAGCCCGGGAGGTTAAGGAGCTATGCCCTACCTCCTGATATTCAATCAATAACGCAGGGTCCGGGAATGAAGATACAAAGGAACCTAAAGGGCATGTCCACCCCCAAAACTAAAATTTAACCCCTTACTGGCCACATCAAGTAGTTTAAAACAATCCTTACCTTACATTCCTGCTCAAAATAGTTCCCCTGCTGTGCCCCTCCAAAGTCCAGGAAACTGCTGTGTAGGAGCAGTGTGTGACTCATGCTGTGCCTGAGACTTCCTCAACCTCATCAAGGTTGAGGCATGCTCAGTGCAGCCCTCCCTGCCTCTCAGCCAATCACGGACGCGGCTGCCGGTCCCGGCCCCTGCTTTCAATTCCATGCAAGCAGAGGGCCTGAACACTGCAGCAGGGGAGAGAGGGCAGGTAAGTAAAAATCGGGGGACTTTCTAACAATTATATTAATGCGGTTGGGTCTGGGGGAGCATGCCCTACCACATATCAAAAGTTACATTTCAGGGTGGACATGCCTATCACGATCCACCGCGGCCAAGCTGAAATCTATGACTGCTTCACTCTCCTGTACAGTCATAGCACGCATTACGCACATGCGCACTATAGCTGTACAGGAGAAGAAAGCAGTCAGAGATCTCAGCTTGGCCACGGTGGATCCCGTTAAAGGTTCCTTTGTATCTTCATTCCCGGACCCTGCGTTATTGATTGAATATCAGGAGGTAGGACATAGCTCCTTAACCTCCCGGGCTTCAATCAATATATTAAAGGAATAGTTCACTTTGAGAGTGAACTATTCCTACTCATCTGTCCTACCAGCTATTGCAGAATCATGGGACAGCTGAATTTTTTCTCTCAACTTTGATTGGTAGAGAGCATGAATGAATCAAGAATGTGTCTTTATAGACTTTTATTTTAGCTAAGAGCGACAAAGTAA
This sequence comes from Hymenochirus boettgeri, assembly GCA_019447015.1. Classification (NCBI taxonomy): domain Eukaryota; kingdom Metazoa; phylum Chordata; class Amphibia; order Anura; family Pipidae; genus Hymenochirus; species Hymenochirus boettgeri. Next base: position 89,802,098 of record CM033476.1, read on the forward strand.
TTAAGAAGGAACTGTAGAAATTCTGTATAGCTATATAGGAAAATCACTTGAAAAGCTTAATTATAAATTATTATCTACACACTTCCTTCTTAATTGACCACTTAGTCTAAAGTGGCTTTAGCTGAAACATAGTGCTTATTAAAGGCATATTCTGTGGGCTATCGTTTAACGAACTGGTTTAGTAATTGTAGCAAATATTACAAATACAGTGCCACCTGCTGGTTGTTCTTGTATCTGCAGGAGCACAAGCCTGATTTCTGATAACCCTGGACCCCTGTCCTAAGCTTATTCACTTTCAGAACAGGAAGATTTTGATTTTATCATAGCTTAGCTTCTTGGCTACTATAATCATTCTGTCTAAGAGCAATAATAAAAGCATTGAATGAACAGGTCTTTTCAGCTAAAGGACATTTTAGCAGCCAGTAAAAAAAAAGAATTCCAGCATGGACACTCAGGAAGACAACACAATAGTTATTAAATTAATGGATCACTGAAATAAACCTGTCTGAAATGTCTTCTGCTAAATCTGTTGCTATCCTACTGGTCCAAATGATACTTAATGGAGCGGAGTAGAAATAAAAATGTAGTTCTATTTTAGAAGCACGACAGGTTAACCCTAATACATTGTAGGCATTGAAGATGGCTGCTTGGAAGGGGTGTGATGGGAATATTTAGTTCCAGCAACTAGTGGGTTAGCCAACCGTGATCATTATATTATTATTATACCTTGTCTTTAAGTCTGGGTGATTTTCCCAATGTGATGATGGTTTTAACAAAAGCATTTTTTACTTGTTGTTTCTGGTACAATTTATCCCAAGTCCTTCTGTTACTTGTAACATCTAGACATACAAAAGTAGTAGCATCAATAAGGATAATAGCGTAGTATTAAAAAAACACAAAAACGTACAAAAACAATATAGAATCAATCTTTTTGTGTACCGTGAGTTTGTCATTAATCCAAATGCTGCTACCCCCACAAAACATCACAATGGCATGTTCACAGACAAAATGGTATGTTGCTATACCCCCTCCTAAACGTCAATACTTCCCTGGCTGGGCAATATACCATATTCTTCTACTACCCATAATGTATGAGCTGTTTTATAAGCTTGCACACGTGCAGAGGATGCAGCTCAGTGAACAAACAATTCCATGGTCAATGAGTGATCCTGATCCGACACAGCAGGGATGCCAGATCAGTGAATTAGGTAGGGACACCTGTAAAAACATATGCAGAATGGCTAAGTTAGGATTAATGTTTATTAAGTGCAATCACTTTGCAATCAGCTCGGATAATTACATTTATTAAGCTTGTCCCTACTAGACCAAATGGTCTGGCAACCCAGTGCACGGGTGAGCTTGTAAAAGAGCTCCAGAGTGAACGTAAATGGAACAGAAGATAGAATATCTCCTTAAGTAATTATAGTTGTTGCCTTTAATTTAACTAACCCCTGGGCTAAATTGAAAGCGGACTACATATCGCCATCAAGGATCAATAGTTACCCAATTATTGATGGGATCAACCTTAACTCCATGATGATACAATTTTATCACATCGTCCTTTTAAAATATTGCCCCGAAGCTGACAAGCTGCTTATTATTTTGTCTTTTTGTAGAATGGATAAGAGTGGTTATTTTCTATGGGCATATTCCCCACAATTTCGATAAAATAGACGAAATAGCTGAAAGTCAATAAAGAAATGTTTGTTTGCAGAACGAGCCAACCTATGAGATAGTTTGGCAAATGATTTTGCTAAGCAACGTTATAGAATTTTGTGTGGGTTATTTCCAAGTGAACATGAATTCATAGTGACAAAGTAACTACCAAATGGATCTTTGGAACAGGAACTTTCTTTACTACTGTTTTCTCTTTAAAGGGCATGTCCACCCTGAAAATATTGTCGGTTGCCCAACCCCAACCGACAATATATTTCTCTCCTCCCGTGTAGCACAAATGAGAACTATGAGATTAAAACATGTCTGCAAGTTAAATAAATTGGTCGCCGAACAAGTTAGGGTTAAATAAAAGCCTAACATAAAGTTGAGAGCTGCACACTACTTTCAATGCTTAATACATTTATTTAGTGAATCACACAAACACAACGTTTCGGGGATCACTCTGTCCCCTTCATCAGGTGTAAAACATACTTTCCCAACACCCTTTAAATAGAGTCAAACCCCTCCTCCAATCAATGGGGGGCAGTTACATGTCGGTTTAAAGTGCCAGAAACATTTCTTGTACATGTTGTCCATATAAAGTGGTTAAATGTCCAAATCTTGTGAACAAAAGTCTCTTCGTGCATATAAAAGGTTTATAAAAAGGGCTTCAAACACTGTTGTAGAGTCAATAAAAAGAGCGTCCAATAGGGTTTGAACCTAACCTCTCCTAGACAAATTCTTATGCCACATGAATGGGTGCTCACAGAGACCTGGCCAACAACTAGCCTCCGATGTTTGCACAAAATAAGCTATACCTTCATACTATTCAATATACTATAGTATAATATACATATATACTATATCCTCATACTGTACTATACCCTCATACTGTACTGTCTAAGGGAAGCAATATGGCAGCTCCCACCCATATGTATAAATATAAATATACAGAGAAGGAATGTTCTGTACATACAATAAGCTATACCCTCATACTGTACTGTCTAAGGGAAACACTATGGCAGCTCCCATCCATATGTATAAATATACAGGGAAGGAATGTTCTGTACACACAATAAGCTATACCCTCATACTGTACTGTCTAAGGGAAACACTATGGCAGCTCCCACCCATATGTATACATATACAGAGAAGGAATGTTCTGTACACACTATAAGCTATACCCTCATACTGCACTGTCTAAGGGAAACACTATGGCAGCTCCCACCCATATGTATACATATACAGAGAAGGAATGTTCTGTACATACAATAAGTTGTACCCTCATACTGTACTGTCTAAGGGAAACACTATGGCAGCTCCCACCCATATGTATAAATATACAGAGAAGGAATGTTCTGTACACACAATAAGCTATACCCTCATACTGTACTGTCTAAGGGAAACACTATGGCAGCTCCCACCCATATGTATAAATATACAGAGAAGGAATGTTCTGTACACATAATAAGCTGTACCCTCATACTGTACTGTATAAGGGTAACAATATAACCATTCATTATTTAACTTTTCAGTACAGTAAGCTGTAATTGGATACTTACCTTGCACCACTTTGCTAATAGTGGGTTAAAGCGTAGCTAATCCTCCATAGCAGGTAATGGAATGTTTGGGGGTTTTCCTCGCAGATGTCACTGTTCGCTATTAAAAGGATAATGACCTTTTGTTTTACCTAGTGTCAATTCCCTTTCAATTAGCATCATATTTGAAATAAGCCACATGGTTCCTGGTGACATTTCACAGATTTCCTGACCTTCAATTTTCACACAACGTATCCTGACTATGGTTAGCTTAGCGAAATAATCCTTTATATCCGAAGCCCTTCTGGAAATATCTTATCAGGCAATGGTGCTAAACTCCTATCCCCAGTACAGAACCAAACGATACGCACGGTCAATAACTTAATCAGTGTCAATACTTTTCATTTTTAATTATCGTGCTTTTATTTTATAAAGTTAGGGATTAGTTTTATTGAAAATGTGATTGTTTGTGTTTTGTTTGTGTATTTGTGTCAGAGAGACACACAGTCAGCATTAGAGTAGCCTCAGATCCAGGTGCATATTATTAAAGGGACACTATACTGAAAAAATTACTTTGCCTCATCTTAATATATAATTGAATACATTCAATTATATACAATACACATTTTGTTTAGGAGCAGTATCCCCCCTCCCTCTTTTAACCACTCCCACTTCCATCCAACCTGACTTTCCCCCGCAAACCAACTGTCAAGCCTGCATACAGCATTCCAACTGTCAAATCTCTGTCACCATTCCAGCTACAGTAACACTACTCACAGAAGAATAGTTTTTGAGAGCAAGGAACTTGATTGACAGCTGAAATATAAGAAGTTTTAGATTGGATATCTAAAGAAATAAGGGGCAGATCAACAATAAAATGATACAGTGGTGGTTGGGAAGAATTATAGTTTCCAGTTATAGTCAATTTAAAATCACCTATTTTTCAGTATAGATGCCCTTTAAGAAGTGTCAGCTAAGCTTTGATTCCCAACTCTCTGAACATTTGTGTTTGAAGGTTCTACCATTAATGTGAATGGTCGAAAAAGTCCTTGTGAACATGGATTCCTTAGCTAGAAGACAGCACACTTCTCCGATGTGTCCAACATGTCTGTATCTAATTTTGTGTCTCTATCTCAAGAACTATTGGTGGAGATACAGTCTAGATGAATGAAACCTTCGCTAACCAAGTCTAAATAGAGGTGTGTTTCACCTTACCCTGAGCAGTTTAATAACAACTCTCAGCTACAATGTAATTAATAACTTAATTACTATTCAGGGGGTCCCTGATACCTTGCTGATCTGCGCCGATTGGGACACATTCCAGAGTATTTATTGCCAAAAAGATTCTAGTACAAACCATCCTGAAATAAGAAAACCCGTCGGATTACTAGTAGATCTATCTGAATAAAACCATTAAAATGATCAGTAAAATCATGCCTGCGACAGTCCAATTGGTCAAAGCCACGTAGTATTAATATTTTATGCCCTGTGGTCTGTAATTGATGACATTGCAATATGAATAACTGAACGATCAATCATTTATGGCCATGTTATTATTCATAACATCTCATTCCACTAGAGGGACACCATCTTGTCTTTCAGTCAAAAGCAACCCTGGAAAGATGTAACCATTTATTATTTTGAGGTTATTATGGGTCCTGTATTCCAAATGGATGTCAATGCCTAAGAATGTGCCACGTAAAGCTATACATAAAAGGTAATTAAGAAATATAAACACAGGTTTGCAGAAAACCATATTGTGTTCCTTCTACACTGATCTGTGTGCATTTCATTCAAAGCAAACCAGCGAGGGGCTTTGTATTAAACTGCACTTAAGACCCTAGCAGGTAAAATAACAGTCATTATCCGTGTATCAGTATAGCTAATCCCCATCATACAAATGTTTAACTGAGATCGGATTCCAAGAAGGAATTTAATCCTAAATAAAGTACATAAGTCTTACCAGGAATACTCAATGAGGTTTAATGTGGCATTTTCATGGGACGTAAATGCACAGAGAGGGTAAGCGTTTGACTGTGCAACACCTAAGGCCTCGTTCACACTAGGAACAGACAAAAACGCTACAAGACGCAGTGCATCAAGTGATATTTTAATACGTTTCTGTATCGGTTGCTGATGGTTTGTGTCTGATTTATTATCCCAGTGTCTGTTTTTTCTGTGTTTCTGTCTGTTGCATTTTAATGCATTTTTGAACACATCATTGGGCAAGACCAATGACATCACAGGAACTCCCAGGCAGAAACGCAACCGCGCGTGTTGTTATCTGGTCTACCGAGTTTTCATGCATATAAAGCTTGGACTAGATGGACGTATGTCAAGCTCCAATACTATGTTCCTATGTTGCAATATAAATTCAAACTTTCCAAAAGTACTGAGAATGTATGTTGACATTTTCTTGTGCTTTCTGGCTCTTCTACATTTTTAGAGTTTTCTACAGTATGTCATAAAGCCCTTCAGAGTTTTCAGTAAGCCAAGTTTCTGATTTTGTCAAATGGCCTGTTTGTTTTGTGAACATTTTTAGTGTACATGGTTCCGTCACCAGATATGCTAATGCAATTGTTATTTTGTGGGTAAACAAGTGGGCTAGGGGATTTCTAATGAATTGCTACCTCAAACTTGCTTTTATATTAACATCTCATAATGGATTCTGAATCTCGCAGGAAACTTCCTTCCTCCCAACATTGTTCCATATTGAAAAGTATTCCTTAAGCTAATGGAAGTTTCTTTTAACACATTGCACTCGTTAAATGTGATTTATGGCATGAAATAAAAAATGACACCTAGTTCTATTATTTTGGTTGAACACAAAAGAATCAATTATTTTGTAAACCTACAGACTGGTGGTGTAAGAAAATCGGAAAACTCTTTTCACACATTGCATACAGATCGGGTAAGTTCCAAATCTTCTCTCCCGGCTCCTGCAGGTTTTATTGAAGAACAGGAGGTAAGACACAGCTCCGTTACCTCCTGTTCTTTAATAAAACTGAATGGGAAAAATGTATTTTACCAGTGGAGATACTCTTCAATACCAACAAGATAATATTCATTGCCACATTGGAAAAAATGTTTTTCTAAATCATTATTCGCGTATTCACGTAGTTGCATTTTTTTTTTAAGTGGTGTATCAGGAATAGATCATTTCTTACTCAATAAGAACTAATTAAGCATTGGGGTAAGCAGGTCAGTTGGTTAATGATTTCTCATTCCAATTAAATAGGAATTTATCTGCTTTGCTAATTATCTGTGACATGTAGAATATTATACAGTTAAAATCCTATTATTATCTGGTTGCTGGTAATTAATAGCTAAATACCACAATTACAGTAAACTTTATAAATAGATATTGTAATGTTCCAATACCGTGTTCTGCACACTGTTTCCTTTAGGGCTAGGTCACACTTGCGCGTTTTAATGTGCGATCTGACCGCGCGTTAAAACTGCACGCTAGTTTCAGGCGTGATTTGAGGGATTTCTGGCTCAGTGGTCGTTTGAATTTCTTTATTACTTAGCAGAATTTGCAGGAGGTGTAAAAGGATCTATTTAAAATGATTTCAGACGTTTAATTTTTACGAGGACTCAATGTAGGTAACAATCGTTCTGTGTTCTGCCAGAAAACGGTTCTCAGAAATAACGTTTATCTTCTCTTAGTAGAAATTGAAAAACTCACATGATGTGCAATTGCTGCAGACAGATCTAGACACATTGTCAAAATGGGCCGCAAAGAGATTCAATGTTGATTAATGTAAGGTGATTCATTTGAGGTTACATAGCAGTGAATGTGGTAAACTAAGATTTTGCAAAGGCTTTTGTGCCACATCAACAACTCGTGTATAAAGGTCTGTTGGCCTTGGAAAACACATTTTTTACATGGAAAGAGAATTAGTTGACAGATAAACAGAGCTTCATCTACATGCCTAAAGTTCTAAGTGGGGTGCCTCAGGGTTCTGTACTGGGGCCACTTGTTTGTAAATGACTTAGAAGGGGCATTGAGAGCAAGGTCTCTGTGTTTGCTGATGGCACTAAACTATGCTGAGTTTTGGAAACTTCCAATGATGTGCAAGTGCTGCAAGCAGACCTAGATAGATTATCACAATGGGTAGCAGAATGGCAGATGGGATTCAATGTTGGTAAATGTAAGCTGATGCATTTGGGGTTTAATAATCCTTGTGCTGCTTGTACTATAAATGGCTCTGTGCTAAGTGAATCCCTGTTGGAAAAGGCTCTAGGAATTATGGTAGATAACTTAGTTGTACCAAATAGTGCCAGGCTGCAACAGCTTAAGCCAGCAATGTATTGGGGTGTAGATTCAATGGAGAAAAATGTTATTTTACCTATTCCCTCATCGGGAAATTGCAGTTCAGTTTACAAAAAGCATATTATAGAATAGAACAAAATTAATATAGGGAATTGGGAGGAAGTCAGCTATGAAGATCTGAAGAGGGGTCCTCTACGTAAGTGGTATTCACATAGTATAAATGGCACTTTTTGCATGATGGGATATATTTTATTAATACTGTATATTTATGGTCAATGTTGCAATTCAGATCCTTAAACCAAAAATATTGAATGAAAGTTTTTACTGATGTACAGGGTTCTATTGATGAAAGTTTTTCCAAAGTTAACATTTATTTCAGAAAAAAATATATATTTTTTAAATGCAAAAAAGGAAGAATGACAATTTGCACATTTATTTGTTTAGTTTTTACTTTGTTAACCACTAATTCAGAGATTTGTTTTTATAGAAATTTCAGTTTTGCTTTTTTTCTGCAGACAGATAATGAGTGTACGTGGGTGGAAATATAATGCAATTTGCAGTAAAATGGCTTATTACGTCATTCCTTCTACTAATTGTTTCATATTTATCATAACAGATCTTTCCTATCAAGTCAGATGATCTGTGATGTGTTCCTTAAAGTGCAACTATACTGAAAAAAGAATTTAGCCTCATCCTATTCTACAAAAATTCTACATGTAAGTAGCGCTTACTCTGAGGTACGGGGGATGTTATGTGCCTTCAATACAGCACTACAGGTTAAGCATCCCCACTCCCACAATTAATGACTCTTCCTTCTATCTGACCTGACTTTCTGTGAAGTCAAGCATGCTCAGTAATCACTATGAGCCAGCACTGGGCGCCAGAATTTCACATAATGCAATGCAAATATTGTCTGCAACTGCCTCCTGGTTACAGCAAAACTGCACACAGCAGAAGAGTTAACGATAATAAGGCACTTGATTGACAGCTGATATAAAGAAGCAAGGGACAAATAATGCTACAGATATACGTTGTAAGTAGTTTCCAGTAATGGGCAATTAAAAAAAAATATTTTTTTTCAGTAAAGATCCTCTTTAACCAACCAATTTCTGTTAAAAATTCAAACTTATTACAAAACAATCTAGGGCCGTCTTGAGACCCCTGGGTAAATTTCATCGGAGTCTATCTATCACCCAGTCCTACAGACCAATTTTGACAAGAGCATCTGGTGAATCCCTTGTGAATTAATAACATCAACTTAATTACTACAAAATAAATTGCAAGGTAGTTACCATAGCCAGGAACAAAGATAAAATATCTAATTTGTAATGTCAAGGGCTGGAAAAATAATTATGCGCTGTATGAGCCGTGGCTTTAAGATATAAACACATTGAATCGCCACACAATTATCCCCTTTACCGTACTAGCTAAGTGTTACATTAACAGCATTTTAATTGTATTCTTACTGCCGAGCAGAGCACAACATGACTTTTTATGACTCAGTATATTAAATACAAAGGCTGGTCAGATGACCCTCCTCCCCAGAATACATTATACTTTTAAATTATGTTCCTCAACTTTTTCTTAAACACAGATCGATTGGCTGCCCAATGGGGAGGGAGAGTAATATTCCCTGGCAGAGAACTGATTGAATGGTAGCTATTGATATGCCACCTGGCACCATCAATCTTGGGCAGATTTCCCAACATCTCCGATACATTAAACTGCTTGAAAATAGATCAGAATCCTAATGATTGGGAGGCTAAACAATATCGACATTGGACCAATTTGATCAAAGTGAACAATTAATCAAATATATTTTTCTGTGTATGACTAGGATAACTCTAGGTGTTCCATTGTTTATATTTGGCGCCACCAGATTAGTCCAATTCCAAAAAAAGATCATTATCCGGGCACACTGGAATTTCGTAAAATAGATTATTTTATTGGTACAAACTAGAGTACCTTCATCAAGGTACCAATAAAACAATATTATTCTCCCTCTTTACAAGGCACTGGTAAGGCCTCATTTGGAATATGCGGTGCAGGTTTGGAATCCCATATACAAAAGGGACATCTTGGAAATGGAAGCAGTTCAGAGAAGGGCAACTAAATTAATAAGGGGAATGGAGGGGCTTGACTATGCAGGCAGATTAGACAAGTTAGGGCTGTTTACATTGGAGAAGCGACGTTTGCGTGGGGACATGATAACCTTATACAAATATATTAATGGGCCATATAATAAACTCTCTGGTGCATTGTTCACTAATAGGTCATATCAGAGGACACGTGGACATCCTTTAAGGTTGGAAGAAAAGAAGTTTCATCTTCAGGTTAGGAAAGGTTTCTAGATGATGTCATCTGGTGGAGGTTTCTGGGAGTTGAAGTCCGCCAGCAGCTAGAAGGTTACAGACTAGAAAAACATCATTTTTAGCTGGGATGCCACCAGCACTGGAGATTATTCCTCATTACCAGTAATATTCTCACTGTGCATGTAATTAAGATGACAGAACCATTCCCATTGATTACACTAACATACAGACAATATCTGCCCTTGAGATACTATCTACATATTTATAGGGTAACGTTTGTTCTGCTTAAATGGCAAAGATATTTGCAATGCAAAGTCATGTGCAATTAAACATCACTTTATTTAAAGCTTTATAGAGATGTACATTTCACTATCAACATTAAATGCACGTTTCATGTTTTAAAGGGGAAGTTAATCTTATAAACAAGGGCGTGGAAGCAGATTTGTCAAAATAAATAAAATTGAATAGCTTTATTAATCAAACAGATAGATATCTAGTAAAACCAGCCAGCTAGTAATCTCATTGGGCCATTTCTCACGTCACATGTGTCCAGCTTGTAGTCATGGCACCAGCCTCTGGCTGCATTAATAGGCTCCCATTCTAAACTGTCAATTTTACTTTTTAGATAGACTTTACTGAGCATGCTTATTCCCTGGGGCAGAGGGGAGGAGCAGAGTTCAAGTGATGTCACTCAACCAACTGGAAGCAGGAAATTTATACATTCTCCGTAATATAATTTCTTACAAGTTGCAGCCAGAGATCTGATCCAGGGCTCATTTTAAAGTCCTGCAAAGGTAAGCCACTAAGCAGGTATAGCATTGCTTGCATGTCTTTTAACTCATAGTGCTAGAAAGTGTGCACTTTCGAGCACTGTGCATCATAAAGACCTTTACCATCCTAATCATTATTAACAATCAGCCCTAATGCACATAGACCGTGCAGATACCTAAGCATACTGTACTGTAGAATATACACCCTGGATGATGTATAAACCCAGTCTTTGTTATTTCAATTGAATGTACCAATTTTCAGGTATTGTTCAACCAATGACCTGTAACCAGGAGACACATCCATTGCTGTCCTCTATGGAACAGTTTTATAGATCATGTAATTGTTTAGCAAGGGATTCTGGGAGGTGTAGTTCATCCAATAATCATAATTTGCCCAGGAAATGTTCATTGGTGCTGTGTGCAAAGATAGACACCAAGAGGCAAACATTTGACTGCAGCAGCCAATTAAATGTGTTCTTACTTAAGCAGGCCAGTAAAAGCTAACATCTGATTGGTTGGTGCAAATTAACAGCACTGGAAAATGTTTGTTCCTCTTATTAAATAATCCGGCAAATGAGTAAACAATTCCCAATACATCCGTGTGTTGTACAGTGAAATTATTAATGTTCCCCCCCCCACCGAACATTCCCAATAACTGGAATAGCCACCTGCTTGCTAACAGTACCAGCCCGACAGACATAGAATCTGTTGAGAATGGCTCCTACTTAAATTACCAATTCCCAGCTCCGTGTCCACTTTATATTTCATTTACCCAGCCTAACAGTTAGCATCTGGCGTGTGATTGCACCGTTAATATCTCGCAGCTGCCATGCGGAGACCGAGTTCCTCCTTATTAAAGTATTTTTACATTTCCACAACGCATCTTGTAGGAGACCTGGATAAGTTGCCCCCCGGATAATTTAATTTTTAGAAACGCTGCTATGCATGTGATTTCTTTATCTAGCCAATCATTGGACCCAAGCTGGCTTACGGCAACAAAGGCAAACTTTTCTTTTAGTTAGTGTTGACAGGCATGGAAATTATGAGACCAATTTAACATCTCTTTCCCCTTTATTAAACCCACAATAGATCACCCCAGAGCGATTGATTGCTAAGCGTTTGCATATTAAAACTTCCGTTATTAAGAGATTAGATTGTAGGCTCTTCGGGGGTCTAATGGATAAAAGAATTTCAAGTGTAATGTGTTTACCCCGGTGTATGAAAAATACATTAAAATATTAATCATCATCAGGGATTTATTAAATCAAAGTAATACTAAAGTGCCCTGGGTTCTGTAGTGTTATGTAAGTATGTATGTATAATTTTATTTATATAGCGCCACTTGGGGACACAGCGCTGTACATTATAACAATACAGATTATACAGTATGTATGTATATGTTTATTTATATAGCGCCACTTGGGGACGCAGCACTCTACATTATAACAATACAGATTATACAGTATGTATGTATATGTTTATGTATATAGCGCCACTTGGGTACACAGCGCTGTACATTATAACAATACAGATTATACAGTATGTATGTATATGTTTATTAATATAGCGCCACTTGGGTACACAGCGCTGTACATTATAACAATACAGATTATACAGTATGTATGTAAATGTTTATTTATATAGCGCCACTTGGGGACACAGCGCCGTACATTATAACAATACAGATTATACAGTATGTATGTATATGTTTATTTATATAGCGCCACTTGGGGACACAGCGCTGTACATTATAACAATACAGATTATACAGTATGTATGTTTATGTATATAGCGCCACTTGGGTACGCAGCGCTGTACATTCTAACAATACAGATGGGGTTATTCAATAAAAGTTCTTATCATTTAAAATGGTGCTAATTTTGCCTCAACCAATCAGATCTTATATTTACATTTGAAAGCTAACATCTGATTGGTTGGGGCAAATTAGCACATTTTTAAACTATAAGAACTTTTATTGATCTCCCTGTAAGTAACACACAGGGGATAAGTGTAATTATACATATTAATAAAAATTACATTATATACATTCCATACATTATTTAAGAAGCATATATATAATTAAGGATAATTGAGATGGAAGTGCAAAACAAGCCTAGTTTTGTTGGGCCCATAATTTCTAGTTTTCTCCATTAGGGGAACCTATACTCTGTCGCCTGCTGTGTGCTTTGTAACAGTGATACTGTGTAGCCCTGCTGGAGTGTGACTGTATCGTATACTGTAACTGTATGCTTACTGGTGTACCTGCTTGGAGTGTGACTGTATCTGTACACTGGTACTGTACTGCTATACTGTGTACCCTTCTGGAGGTGACTGTGTATCTGTACACTGTACGGTACTGCGATACTGTGTCCCCTGCGGAGTGTGACTGTCATCTGTAACACTGTACTGTACTGCTATATTGTGTACCCTGCTGGAGTGTGACTGGTATCTGTACACTGGTATGTATCTGCTAACTGTGTACCCTGCTGAGTGTGACTGTATCTGTAACTGTACGGTAATTGCTATAAACTGTGTACCCTGCTGGGAGTGTACTGTATCTGTACACTGTTACTGTACTTCTATACTGTGTACCCTTACTGGAGTTGGACTGTTATCTGACCCTTTATGTACAGCTATACTGTGTACCCTGCTGGAGTGTCACTGTATCTTTCAACACTGTACTTTCTGCTATATTGTGTACCGCTGGAGCGTGACTGTATCTGTACACTGTAACTGTAACTGCTATAACGGTGTACCCTGCTGGAGTGTGACTGTATCTGTACACTGTACAGTACTGCTATACTGTGGTACCCTGCTGGAGTGTTACTGTATCTGTACACTGTACTGTACTGCTATATTGTGTACCCGCTGGAGTGTGACTGTTCGGTACACTGTACTGTAACTGCTATACTTGTACCCTGCTGGAGTGTGACTGTATCTGTACACGTACTGTACAGCTATACTGTGTACCCTTCTGGAGTGTGACTGCCTCTTTACACACTGACTTTTACTGCTATATGTGTACCCGGCTGGAGTATTGGGGGGGTTGGACTGTATCTGTACACTGTACGGTACTGCTATATACTGTGTACCTCCTGCTGAGTGTGCCTTTAGCTTACACTGTACTGTAACTGCTATGCTGTGTACCCGCGGAGTCTGACGGTATCTGTTACACTGTAACGGTACTGTCTATCCTTGTACCCTGCTGGAGTCTTACTGTCAATCTTACACTGTAACGCAGTGCCTATACTGTGTCCCTGCTGGAGTGTGACTGTATCTTCACTGTACTGTAACTGCTTATACTGTGTACCCTGCTGGTATCCTGACTGTATCTTGTACACTGTACGGTAAGTGCTATAACGTGTTCCCTGCTGGAGTCTGACTGTACTGTTACACTGTACGGGTAGTGCTATACTGTGTATCTGCTGGAGTCTGACTGTACTCGTACACTGTAACTGTCACTGCTATACTGTGTAACCCTGCTGGAGTGTTACTGTATCTGTACACTGTACGGTCGTGCTATATATGGTATATCTCCAGTATCAGTTACATTAATGTGCTTAGGCTGTTTTCTTATTCAGACCATACCCAGTAACAATTGACACTAATGCATTCTACACTCCCATCTACTGGCCACTATTATATAGCAGTTTTTGCAGTAATACATTTGCACATGGGATTTGTAGTTTCAGGAACAGAAGTTTATAGACGAGAAGGATTGTTTCCTCCATGTTAGCTGTGGTGTCATGGGTTGCATCTGGTTCCCCATTCAGGTAATTGTCTTTGTCTGTAAGTAGCATTTCTAGCATTGTTGCAGGTTCAGCATGTAATCCATTACCTTGTATTGTCAGATTTTGGCTGGTGTGTTGTTAATATGGCTGTGGTGTGTAATCACACAATGTATATTGTCTTCAACATCACAAAGGGATTATGGATATTCAGAAGCATAAAATGGAACTAGTTCATAGGTTTGTGCAGTTTGTATCCAATTGTAACCAGTTTGGTAGGTTGGTGCAGGTGTTATACATTGTAACCATTGTTAGGTTTGTGCAGTGTGATACAGTGGAAACAGTTTGGTAGGTTTGTGCAGTGTGATACAGGTAAACAGTTGGTAGGTTTTGCAGTGTGATACAGTGAACAGTTGGTAGGTTTGTGCAATGTGAACCGTATAAGAACATTGTAGGTTTTGTGCAGTGTGATCAGTGTAAACAGTTGGTAGGGTTGTGCAGGTGTGATACAGTGTAAAACGTTGGGTAGGTTTGTGCAGTGTGATACAGTGTAAACGTTGGTAGTTTGTGCAGTGTGGATACAGTGTAAACATTTGGTGGTTTGTTCATGTAATACAGTGTACATAGTTGGTAGGTTTTGTACAGTGTGATACAGTGGTAACTAGTTGGTAGGTTTGTACAGTGAATACAGTGTTACGTAGTTTGGGTACTGGTTTGTGCCAGTGTGATACAGTGTAAATAGTTGGTAGGTTTGTTGCAGTGTGATACAGTTAAATAGTGGTAGTTGTGCCGTGTGATACAGTGTACACAGCGTTGTTAGTTTGTGCAGTGTGATGCAACCATTTGTAGGCTTGTTCATTGTGATAACAGGGTACCAGTTGTAGGTTTGTGCAGTGTGATCAGTGTAAACAGTGTGGTAGTGTTTGTGCATTGTAACCAGTTGGTATTGTTGTGCATAGTGATACAATGTAACCAGTTGGTATGGTGTGCAGGGTGTGATACAGTAGTAACTAGTTGGTAGGTTTGTGCATGTGATACATGTAAACTATTCTTGCTGGTGAAGTGGAGTGTTCCCATTTCACTTGCTGGTAAGTGTAGTGGTCTCGGTGAAATTTTGCTGGTAGGTACCCAGTGTAACTTTTACAGTGTAGCTTGCTGGTAGTGTCGTGCAGTTACAGTGTAACTTGCTGGTAGTGGTAGTGCATTTACAGTGTAGCGTCTGGTAGTGTCATGCATTTACAGTGGTAACTTTCTGTTATTGTTGTGCATTTCCATTGTAACTGCTGGTAGTGTAGTGCGTTTACAGTGTAACTTGCTGGTAGTGGTTGTGCGTTTACATTGTAGCTTGCTGTAGTGTTTGTTCGTTTACAGTGTAACTTGCTGGTAGTGTTGTGCAATTACAGTGTAACTTGCTGGTAGTGGTTTGTGCATTTACAGTGTAAAGCTTGCTGTTATGTTGTGCATTTACAGTTGTAACTGGCTGGTATGTTGTGCATTTCCAGTGTAGCTTGCTGGGATGTAGTGCATTTCGTGTAACTTGCTTGGTATGTTGTGCATTTACAGTGCAACTTGCCTGGTAGTGTTGTGCATTACGTGTAAACTTGCTGGTAGTTGTTGTGCATTTACAGTGTAGCTTGCTGGTATTGTTGTGCATTTCCGTGTAGCTTGCTTGGTAGTGTAGGCAATTACAGTGTAAACTTGCTGGATTGTTGTGCATTTACAGTGTAACTTGCTGTTAGTGGTGTGCATTTCGTGTAACTTGCTGGTATGTTGTGCCGTTACAGTTTACTTGCTAGGTAGTGTGTGTGCATTTACAGTTTAACTTGCGGGTATTGTTGTGGCATTTACAGTGTACTTGCTGGTAGTGGTAGTGCATTACATACAGTGTTAGGCTTGCTGGTAGTGTAAGTGGCATTTAAAGTTTCACTTCTGGTAGTTGTAAATGCTTTACAGTGTAACTTGCTGGTAGTGGTAGTGCATTTACAGTGTAGCGTGCTGGTAGTGTTGTGCATTTACAGTGTAACTTGCTGGTAGTGTAGTGCATTTAACAGTTGTAGCTTGCTGGTAGTGTATTGCATTTTACAGTGTAAACTTGCGGGTATTGTAGTGCATTACAGTGGTAACTTGCTGGTAGGTAGTGCATTTACAGTGTAGCTTGCTGGTAGTGTTTGTGGGCATTTACCGGTAACTTGCTGGTAGTGTAGTGGCATTTCCGTGTAGCTTGTCTGTAGTGTATGTGGCTTTACGTGTAGCTTGCTGGTAGTGCTTTGTGCGTTTACAGTGTAGCTTGCTGGTATGTTGTGCGTTTACAGTGTACCTGGCTGTGTGTAGTGTCATTTTACAGTGTAGCTGCTGGTAGTGTAGTGCATTTACAGTGTACTTGCTGGTATTTTTGGTGCATTTACAGTGTAACTTGCTGGTAGTGTAGTGGCATTTACAGTGTAGCTGTGGTAGTGTTGTGGCGTTTTATACAGTGCAACTTGCTGGTATTGTAGTGCATTTACAGTGTAGCTTGCTGGTAGTGTGTGCATTTACAGTGTACTTGCTGTAGTGTAGGCATTTAACAGGTGTAAGCTTGGCTGGTAGTGTTTGGCGTTTACGTGTAACCTTTAATTACTCTCTTTATTCTCTCTTTGTTCCTGTTTCACGTTTTGCCTTGGTATCCGTGTAGCTCTCTTGCTCTTGTGTGTCATATTTCAAGCAACACCCAGTTTTCCATGCTGGCTCATTGTGCAGGGGCTCGTGGGTTTTTTTTTGTTTTCCTCCGGCCGGGCTTGTTTGAAATGAGTGGACATGGGCTGCGTGTGTGCGACCTGATCTCTGGCCAAGATCCTCCGGAGTTCCAATTCTCTTTCCCTGCTAACCCAGCTGCCTCCTAGTGCCAAAGGGATAATGCTGTGGGCAAACACTGCTGGGACTGACCCCGCACAGGTGGTAAGTGTGGCAGAAGTGAGGGCAACTGTATTGGAAATCATGGACCCTGAGTGTAGGGACATTAGGGAGTTTTTAGGGTACTGGCGTGCCCAGCCCGGGAGATAGTGTGCGGCAACTCCTTCCTGAATTACAATTACTAAATTACTTTAAAATAAAATTAGTAATCACTTTCCACCATTGTTTGAAGCGTGGCGTTGCCATAATGGAACGACCCCTCAATGGGACTGGGCATTGAAAAGTGTCCCCATATAGCTAAAGCCGGCCATCACCAAAAGAGTATTCCGTATCATGCAATCCGTATCGTCCCTAAACAAGAACATGACGAATCGCTGTCCACTCCACTATACCATTCAAAGACTAGTGTACTAGGATATCTTTGGTTGATGGACGCTTTAGCTATCTGGGGACACTTTTCACATGCCCAGTCCATTGATGTGCGTTCCATATGGCAACGCACTGCTTCAAACATCTTGGTGGAAAGTGTTACTAATTTTATTTTAAAGTATATTAGTAATTGTAATTGGAAGGAGTGCCGCACACTATCTCCCAGGCTGGCACTGCCCAGTACCCTAAACTACCTAATGTCCCTACACTCAGTGTTCCTGATTTCCATACATGTTGCCCTCACTTCATGCCACCTTTACCCACCTGTGCGGTCAGTCCCAGCAGTGTTTGCCCACAGAATTATCCCTTTGGCACTAGGTAGGCAGCGGGCTTAGCGGGAAAGAGATTGAACTCCCCAGGATCTTGCCAGAGATCAGGTCGCACACACGCAGCCCATCGTCCACTTATTCCAAACAAGCCCGGCCGGAGAAAACCACCGAGCCCCGTGGAACAATGAGGCCCAGCATGGAATCAACTGTGTTGCTTGAAATATGACACACAAGAGCAAGAGAGCGCTACACGGATCACACGGCAACTGCACAGGAACAAAGAGAGAATAAAGAGAGTAATAAAGGGTTACACTGTAAACGCACAACTACCAGCAGCTACACTGTAAATGCTACACTACCAGCAAGTTACACTGTAATGCACACACTACCAGCAAGCTACACTGTAAATGCACTACACTACCAGCAGTTACACTGTAAACCACAACACTACCAGCAAGCTACACTGTAATGCACACACTACCAGCAAGTTACACTGTAAATGCACACACTACCAGCAAGCTACACTGTAAAGCACTACCGCCAAGCTACGTAATGCACTACACTACCAGCAAGCTACACTGTAAACGCACACACTACCAGCAAGCTACACTGTAAACGCACAACACTACCAGCAGCTACACTGTAAATGCACAACACTACCAGCAAGCTACACTGTAAATGCAACTAACACTACCAGCAAGTCACTGTAAATGCACAACCTACCAGCAAGCTACACTGTAAATGCACTACACACCAGCAAGTTACACTGTAAATGCACTACACTACCAGCAAGTTACACTGTAAATGCACTACACTACCAGCAAGCTACACTGTAATGCACTACACACCAGCAAGTTACACTGTAATGCACACACACCAGCAAGCTACACTGTAAATGCACTACACTACCAGCAAGTTACACTGTAAATGCATACACTACCAGCAAGTTCCACTGTAAATGCACTACACTACCAGCAAGCTACACTGTAAATGCACTACACTACCAGCAAGTTACACTGTAAATGCACAACCTACCAGCAAGTTACACTGTAAAGCACAACACTACCAGCAATTACACTGTAAATGCACAACACTACCAGCAAGTTACACTGTAAATGCACAACACTACCAGCAGTTACACTGTAAATGCACACACTACCAGCAAGTTACACTGTAATGCACTACACTACCAGCAAGCTACACTGTAAATGCACACACTACCAGCAAGCTACACTGTAAATGCACAACACTACCAGCAAGTACACTGTAAATGCACAACACTACCAGCAAGTTACACTGTAAATGCACAACACTACCAGCAAGTTACACTGTAAATGCACACACTACCAGCAAGCTCCACGTAAAGCACAACACTACCAGCAAGTTACACTGTAATGCACACACACACCGCAAGCTACACTGTAAATGCACAACACTACCGCAAGTACACTGTAAATGCCAACACTACCAGCAAGTTACACTGTAAACGCACAACACTACCACAAGCTACACTGTCCAACACAGCAGTTACGACACGCACTACACTACCAGCAGTTACACTGTAAATGCACAACACTACCAGCAGTTACACTGTAATGCACACACTACCAGCAAGCTACACTGTAATGCACTACACTACCAGCAAGTTACACTGTAAATGCACTACACTACCAGCAAGCTACACTGTAAAAGTTACACTGTCTACACTACCAGCAAATTTCACCGAGACACTACACTACCAGCAAGTTAAATTGGAACACTCCACTTCACCAGCAATACTAGTTTACACTGTATCACACTGCACAAACCTACCAACTAGTTACACTGTATCACACTGCACAAACCTACCAACTGGTTCATTGTATCACTCTGCACAACAATACCAACTGTTACACTGCACACACCTACCAACTGTTTACACTGTATCACCTGCACAAACCTACCAACGGTTACACTGTATCACACTGCACAACCACACTGGTTGCATCACACTGCACAAACCTACCAACTGTTTACACTGTATCACACTGCACAAACCTACAACTATTTACACTGTATCACTGCACACCTACCAACTATTTACACTGTATCACACTGCACAAACCTACCAACTACGTACACTGTATCACACGTACAACCTACCACTCGTACACTGTATCACACTGTACAAACTACCAACTATGTACACTGTATCACATTGCACAAACCTACCAACTGTTTACACTGTATCACACTGCACAAACCTACCAACTGTTTACACTGTATCACACTGCACAAACCTACCAACTGTTTCACTGTATCACACTGCACAAACCTACCAACTGTTACACTGTATCACACTGCACAAACCTACCAACTGTTTATACTGTATCACACTGCACAACCTACCAACTGTTTACACTGTATCACACTGCACAAACCTACCACTGTTTACACTGTATCACACTGCACAAACCTACCAACTGTTTACACTGTATCACACACTGCACAACCTCCAACTGGTTACATTGTATCACACTGCACAAACCTACCAACGGTTACATTGTATCAACTGCACAAACTATGAACTAGTTCATTGTTATGCTTTCTGAATATCCATAATCCCTTTGTGCATGTTGAATACAATATAACATTGTGTGATTACACACACCCAGCCATATTAACACACACCCAGCCAATCTGACAATACAATGTAATGGATTACATGCTGACACCTGCACAACTGATAAAACTACTTACAGACAAATGACAATTACCTGAATGGAACCAGATGTCACACCATGACACCACACTACATGGAGAAATCCTTCTAGTCTATAACTTCCTGTCCTGAAACTACAAATCCCATGTGCAACTGTATTAACTGCACTGCTATACATAGTGGCCAGTGGGAAGTGGGTGTATGTGTTGTGCCGTACTGGGTAGGTCTGTAAGGCCGCGTTAATGTCTGTCTGTAGATATAGCATTATAGCACTACCGTACAGTGTACAGATACAGCACACTCCAGCAGGGTACACAGTATAGCAGTAAGTACAGTGACAGATACAGTCAGACTCCAGCGGATACACAGTATAGCACTACCGTACAGTGTACAGATACAGTCAGCTCCAGCAGGGAACACAGTATAGCACTACCGTACAGTGTACAGATACAGTCAGACTCCAGCAGGGTACACAGTATAGCAGACAGTACAGTGTACAGATACAGTCACACTCCAGCAGGTACACAGTATAGCACTACCGTACAGTGTACATACGTCAGACTCCAGCAGGGTACACAGTATAGCAGTACCGTACAGTGTACAGATACAGTCAGACTCCAGCAGGGTACACACAGTATAGCAGTACAGTACAGTGTACAGATACAGTCACACTCCAGCAGGGTACACAGTATAGCAGTACAGTACAGTGTACAGATACAGTCACACTCCAGCAGGGTACACAATATAGCAGTAAAGTACAGTGTAAAGATACAGTCACACTCCAGCAGGGTACACAGTATAGCTGTACAGTACAGTGTACAGATACGTCACACTCCAGCAGGGTACACAGTATAGCAGTACATACAGTGTACAGATACAGTCACACTCCAGCAGGGTACACAATATAGCAGTACATACAGTGTACAGATACATCACACTCCAGCAGGGTACACAGTATAGCAGTACTGTACAGTGTACAGATACAGTCACACTCCAGCGGGTACACCGATAGCAGTACGTACAGTGTACAGATACAGTCACACTCCAGCAGGGTACACAATATAGCAGTAAAGTACAGTGTAAATACTGACACTCCAGCAGGTACACAGTATAGCTGTACAGTACAGTGTACAGATACATCACACCACAGGGTACACAGTATAGCAGTACAGTACAGTGTACAGATACAGTAAACACTCCAGCAGGGTAACAGTATGCAGTAACCGTACGTGTACAGATACAGTCACACTCCACAGGGTACACAGTATAGCAGTACAGACAGTGTACAGATACATCACACTCCAGCAGGGTACACAATATAGCAGTACAGTACAGTGTACAGATACAGTCACACTCCAGCGGGTACACAGTATAGCAGTACCGTACAGTGTACAGATACAGTCACACTCCAGCAGGGTACACAGTATAGCAGTCAGTACAGTGTACAGATACAGTCACACTCCAGCAGGGTACACAGTATACATTACAGTACAGTATACAGATACAGTCACACCCAGCAGGGTACACAGTATAACTACAAGCACAAAGCAGGAGACATATAGTTCCCCTAATGGAAGAACTAGAAATTATTGGGCCCCTAACAAAACTAGGCTTGTTGCACTTACATCAATTTATCCATAATTTATATATATGCTTTCTTAACTAATGTATGGAATTGTATATAATGTAATTTTATTAATCTGTATAATTACACTTATCCCCTGTTTGTATACTTACAGGGAGATTCAATAAAGTCTTATAGTTTAAAATGGTGCTAATTTTGCCCCAACCATCAGATGTTAGCTTTCAAATGTTAATAAGATCTATTGGTTGAGGCAAAATTAGCACCTTTTAAATGATAAGAACTTTTATTGAATAACCCCATCTGTATTGTTAGAATGTACAGCGCTGCGTACCCAAGTGGCGCATATACATAAACATACATACTGTATAATCTGTATGTTATAATGTACAGCGCTGTGTCCCCAAGTGGCGCTATATAAAAACTAACATACATACTGTATATCTGTATTGTTATAATGTACGGCGCTGTGTCCCCAAGTGGCGCTATATAAATAAACATTTACATACATACTGTATAATCTGTATTGTTATAATGTACAGCCTGTGTACCCAAGTGGCGCATATTAATAAACATATACTACATACTGTATAATCTGTATTGTTATAATGTACAGCGCTGTGTTACCCAAGTGGCGCTATATACATAAACATATACATACATACTGTATAATCTGTATTGTTATAATGTAGAGTGCTGCGTCCCCAAGTGGCGCTATATAAATAAACATATCATACATACTGTATAATCTGTATTGTTATAATGTACAGCGCTGTGTCCCCAAGTGGCGCTATATAAATAAAATTATACATACATCTTACATAACACACGAACCCAGGGCACTTAGTATTACTTTGATTTAATAAATCCCTGATATGATTAATATTTTAATGTATTTTTCATACACCGGGGTAAACACATTACACTTGAAATTCTTTTATCCATTAGACCCCCGAAGAGCCTACAATCTAATCTCTTAATAACGGAAGTTTTAATATGCAAACGCTTAGCAATCAATCGCTCTGGGGTGATCTATGTGGGTTTAATAAAGGGGAAAGAGATTTTAAATTGGTCTCATAATTTCCATGCCTGTCAACACTAACTAAAAGAAAAGTTTGCCTTTGTTGCCGTAAGCCAGCTTGGGTCCAATGATTGGCTAGATAAAGAAATCACATGCATAGCAGCGTTTCTAAAAATTAAATATCCGGGGGCAACTTATCCAGGTCTCCTACAAGATGCGTTGTGAAATGTAAAAATACTTTAATAAGGAGGAACTCGGTCCGCATGGCAGCGCGAGATATAACGGTGCAATCACACGCCATGCTAACTGTTAGGCGGGGTAAATGAAATAAGTGGACACGGACTGGGAATTGGTAATTTAAGTAGGAGCCATTCTCAACAGATCTATGTCTGTCGGGCTGGTACTGTTAGCAAGCAGGTGGCTATTCCAGTATTGGGAAGTTCGGTGGGGGGGGGAACATTAATAATTTCACTGTACAACACACGGATGTATGGGAATTGTTTACTCATTTGCCGGATTATTTAATAAGAGGAACAAACATTTTCCAGTGCTGTTAATTTGCACCAACCAATCAGATGTTAGCTTTTACTGGCCTGCTTAAGTAAGAACACATTTAATTGGCGGCTGCAGTCAAATGTTTGCCTCTTGGTGTCTATCTTTGCACACAGCACAATGAACATTTCCTGCACAATTATGATTATTGGATGAACTACACCTCCCAGAATCCCTTGCTAAACAATTACATGTACTATAAAACGTTCCATAGAGGACAGCAATGGATGTGTCTCCTGGTTACAGGTCATGGGTTGAACAATACCTGAAATTGGTACATTCAATTGAATAACAAAGACTGGTTTATACATCACCAGGGTGTATATTCTACAGTACAGTTATGCTTATTCTGCACGGTCTATTGCATTAGGGCTGATTGTTAATAATGATTAGGATGGTAAAGGTCTTTAGATGCACAGTGCTCGAAAGTGCACACTTTCAGCACTATGAGTTAAAAGACATGCAAGCAATGCTATACCTGCTTAGTGGTTACTTTGCAGGACTTTAAAATGAGCCCTGGATCAGATCTCTGCTGCAACTTGTAAGATTTATTACGGAGAATGTAAATAATTTCCGCTTCCATTGGTTGAGTGACATCACTTGAACTCTGCTCCTCCCCTCTGCCCCGGGAATAAGCATGCTCAGTAAAGCTATCTAAAAAGTAAAATGAACGTTTAGAATGGGCCTATTAATGCAGCCAGAGGCTGGTGCCATGACTACAAGCTGGACACATGTGACGTGAGAAATGGCCCATGAGATTACTAGCTGGCTGGTTTTACTAGATATCTATCTGTTTGATTAATAAAGCTATTCAATTTTATTTATTTGACAAATCTGCTCCACGCCCTTGTTTATAAGATTAACTTCCCCTTTAAAACATGAAACGTGCATTTAATGTTGATAGTGAAATGTACATCTCTATAAAGCTTTAAATAAAGTGATGTTTAATTGCACATGACTTTGCATTGCAAATATCTTTGCCATTTAAGCAACAAACGTTACCCTATAAATATGTAGATAGTATCTCAAGGGCAGATATTGTCTGTATGTTAGTGTAATCAATGGGAATGGTTCTGTCATCTTAATTACATGCACAGTGAGAATATTACTGGTAATGAGGAATAATCTCCAGTGCTGGGCATCCCAGCTAAAAATGATGTTTTTCTAGTCTAACCTTCTAGCTGCTGGCGGACTTCAACTCCCAGAAACCTCACCGATGACATCATCTAGAAACCTTCCTAACCTGAAGATGAAA
Source organism: Hymenochirus boettgeri (assembly GCA_019447015.1). Lineage (NCBI taxonomy): Eukaryota > Metazoa > Chordata > Amphibia > Anura > Pipidae > Hymenochirus > Hymenochirus boettgeri. Next base: position 89,827,076 of record CM033476.1, read on the forward strand.
CTTCTTTTCTTCCAACCTTAAAGGATGTCCACGTGTCCTCTGATATGACCTATTAGTGAACAATGCACCAGAGAGTTTATTATATGGCCCATTAATATATTGTATAAGGTTATCAGGTCCCCACGCAAACGTCGCTTCTCCAATGTAAACAGCCCTAACTTGTCTAATCTGCCTGCATAGTCAAGCCCCTCCATTCCCCTTATTAATTTAGTTGCCCTTCTCTGAACTGCTTCCATTTCCAAGATGTCCCTTTTGTATATGGATTCCAAACCTCACCGCATATTCAAATGGGCCTTACCAGTGCCTTGTAAAGAGGAGAATAATATTGTTTTATTGGTACCTTGATGAAGGTACCTAGTTGTACCAATAAAATAATCTATTTTACGAAATTCCAGTGTGCCCGGATAATGATCTTTTTTTGGATTGGACTATCTGTGGGCCCAATATAAACAATGGAACCCTAGAGTTATCCTAGTCATACACAGAAAAAATTTGATTAATTGTTCACTTGATCAAATTGGTCCAATGTCGATATTGTTTAGCCTCCCAATCTATAGGATTCTGATCTATTTTCAAGCAGTTTAATGTATCGGAGATGTTGAAATCTGCCCAAGATTGATGGTGCCAGGTGGCATATCAATACTACATTCAATCAGTTTCTCCAGGAATATTACTCTCCCTCCCCATTGGGCAGCCAATCGATCTGTGTTTAAGAAAAAGTTGAGGAACATAATTTAAAAGTATAATGTATTCTGGGGAGGAGGGTCATCTGACCACCTTTGTATTAATATACTGAGTCATAAAAGTCATGTTGTGCTCTGCTCGGCGTAAGAATACAATTAATGCTGTTATGTAACACTTAGCTAGTACGGTAAAGGGGATAATTGTGTGGCGATTCAATGTGTTTATATCTTAAAGCCACGGCTCATACAGCGCTAATTATTTTCCAGCCCTTGACATTACAATTAGATATTTATCTTTGTTCCTGGCTATGGTAACTACCTTCAATTTATTTGTGTAATTAAGTTGATGTTATTAATTCACAAGGGATTCACCAGATGCTCTTGTCAAAATTGGTCTGTAGGACTGGGTGATAGATAGACTCCGATGAAATTTACCCGGGGTCTCAAGACGGCCCAGATTGTTTTGTAATAAGTTTGAATTTTTAACAGAAATTGGTTGGTTAGAGGATCTTACTGAAAAAAAATATTTTTTTTTATTGCCCATTACTGGAAACTACTTACAACGTATATCTGTAGCATTATTTGTCCCTTGCTTCTTTATATCAGCTGTCAATCAAGTGCCTTATTATCGTTAACTCTTGCTGTGTGCAGTTTTGCTGTAACCAGGAGGCAGTTGCAGCACATATTTGCATTGCATTATGTGAAATTCTGGCGCCCAGTGCTGGCTCATAGTGATTACTGAGCATGCTTGACTTCACAGAAAGTCAGGTCAGATAGAAGGAGAGTCATTAATTGTGGGAGTGGGGTGCTTAACCTGTAGTGCTGTATTGAGGCACATACACTCCCCTACCTCAGAGTAAGCGCTACTTACATGTAGAATTTTTGTAGAATAGGATGAGGCAAATTCTTTTTTCAGTATAGTTGCACTTTAAGGAACACATCACCAGATCATCGACTTGATAGGAAGATCTGTTATGATAAATATGAAACAATTAGTAGAAGGAATGACGTAATAAGCCATTTTACTGCAAATTGCATTATATTTCCACCCCGTACACTCATTATCTGTCTGCAGAAAAAAGCAAAACTGAAATTTCTATAAAACAAATCTCTGAATTAGTGGTTAACAAAGTAAAAACTAAACAAATAAATGTGCAAATTGTCATTCTTCCTTTTTTGCATTTAAAAATATATATTTTTTTCTGAAATAAATGTTAACTTTGGAAAAACTTTCATCAATAGACCCTGTACATCAGTAAAAACTTTCATTCAATATTTTTGGTTTAAGGATCTGAATTGCAACATTGACCATAAATATACAGTATTAATAAATATATCCCATCATGCAAAAAGTGCCATTTATACTAGTGAATACCACTTACGTAGAGGACCCCTCTTCAGATCTCATAGCTGACTTCCTCCCATTCCCTATATTAATTTTGTTCTATTCTATAATATGCTTTTTTTACACTGAACTGCAATTTCCCGAGGAGGGAATAGGTAAAATAACATTTTTCTCTCATTGAATCTACACCCCAATACATTGCTGGCTTAAGCTGTTGCAGCCTGGCACTATTTGGTACAACTAAGTTATCTACCATAATTCCTAGAGCCTTTTCCAACAGGGATTCACTTAGCACAGAGCCATTTATAGTACAAGCAGCACAAGGATTATTAAACCCCAATGCATCAGCTTACATTTACCAACATTGAATCCCATCCATTCTGCTACCCATTGTGATAATCTATCTAGGTCGCTTGCAGCACTTGCACATCATTGGAAGTTTCCAAAACTCAGCATAGTTTAGTGCCATCAGCAAACACAGAGACCTTGCTCTCAATGCCCCTTCTAAGTCATTTACAAACAAGTGGCCCCAGTACAGAACCCTGAGGCACCCCACTTAGAACTTTAGGCATGTGAATGAAGCTCTGTTTCTGTCAACTAATTCTCTTTCCATGTAAAATGTGTTTTCCAAGGCCAACAGACCTTTATACACGAGTTGTTGAGGTGCACAAAAGCCTTTGCAAAATCTAGTTTACCACATTCACTGCTATGTAACCTCAAATGAATCACCTACATAATCAACATTGAATCTCTTTGCGGCCCATTTTGACAATGTGTCTAGATCTGTCTGCAGCAAGCACACATGTGAGTTTTTCAATTTCTAAGAGAAGATAAACGTTATTTCTGAGAACCGTTTTCTGCAGAACCAAGAACGATTGTTACCTACATTGTCCTCGTAAAAATTAAACGTCTGAAATCATTTTAATAGATCCTTTCACCTCCTGCAAATTCTGCTAAGTAATAAAGAAATTCAAACGACCACTGAGCCGAAATCCCTCAAATCACGCCTGAAACTAGCGTGCAGTTTTAACGCGGGTCAGATCGCACATTAAAACGCGCAAGTGTGACCTAGCCCTAAAGGAAACAGTGTGCAGAACACGGTATTGGAACATACAATATCTATTTATAAAGTTTACTGTAATTGTGGTATTTAGCTATTAATTACCAGCAACCAGATTAATTAGGATTTTAACTGATAAATTCTACATGTCACAGATAATTAGCAAAGCAGATAAATTCCTATTTAATTGGAATGAGAAATCATTAACAACTGACCTGCTACCCCAATGCTTAATAGTTTCTTATTGAGTAAGAAATGATCTTTCCTGATACACCACTTAAAAAAAAATGCAACTACGGATACGCGAATAATGATTAGAAAAAAATTTTTCCAATGTGCAATGAATATTATCTTGTTGGTATTGAAGAGTATCTCCACTGGTAAAATACATTTTTCCCATTCAGTTTTTAAGAACAGGAGGTAACGGAGCTGTGTCTTACCTCCTGTTCTTCAATAAAACCTGCAGGAGCGAAGAAGATTTGGAACTTACCCGATCTGTATGCAATGTGTGAAAAGAGTTTTCCGATTTCTTACACCACCAGTCTGTAGGTTTACAAAATAATTGATCTTTTGTGTTCAACCAAATAAATAGAACTAGGTGTCATTTTTTATTTCATGCCATAATCACATTTAACGATTGCAATGTGTTAAAGAAACTATTCAATAAAAGTTCTTATCATTTAAAATGGTGCTAATTTTGCCTCAACCAATCAGATCTTATTTAACATTTGAAAGCTAACATCTGATTGGTTGGGGCAAAATTAGCACCATTTTAAACTATAAGAACTTTTATTGAATCTCCCTGTAAGTATACAAACAGGGGATAAGTGTAATTATACAGATTAATAAAAATTACATTATATACAATTCCATACATTAGTTAAGAAAGCATATATATAAATTATGGATAAATTGATGTAAGTGCAACAAGCCTAGTTTTGTTAGGGGCCCAATAATTTCTAGTTCTTCCATTAGGGGAACTACTATGTCTCCTGCTTTGTGCATTTGTACAGTTATACTGTGTACCCTGCTGGAGTGTGACTGTATCTGTATACTGTACTGTAATGCTATACTGTGTACCCTGCTGGAGTGTGACTGTATCTGTACACTGTACTGTACTGCTATACCAGTCACCCACTCATGGCCAGCAGGGTACCACAATATAGCAGTAAAGTACAGTGTAAAGATACAGTCACACTCCAGCAGGGTACACAGTATAGCTGTACAGTACAGTGTACAGATACAGTACACTCCAGCAGGGTACACAGTATAGCAGTACAGTACAGTGTACAGATACAGTCCACTCAGCAGGTACACAAGTATAGCAGTACAGTACAGTGTACATACAGTCACACCCAGCAGGGTACACAGTATAGCAGTACGTACAGTGTACAGATAACGACACACTCCAGCAGGGTACACCTATAGCAGTACAGTACAGTGTAGATACAGTCACACTCCAGCAGGGTACACATATAGCAGTTAAAGTACAGTGTAAAGATACAGTGACACTCCAGCTGATGGACACAGAGAGCAGTTAAGTACATGTACTATCTGTACACTGTACTGTACTGCTATACTGTGTACCCTGCTGGAGTCTGACTGTATCTGTACACTGTACGGTACTGCTATACTGTGTACCCTGCTGGAGTCTGACTGTATCTGTACACTGTACGGTAGTGCTATACTGTGTACCCTGCTGGAGTGTGACTGTATCTGTACACTGTACTGTACTGCTATACTGTGTACCCTGCTGGAGTCTGACTGTATCTGTACACTGTACGGTAGTGCTATACAACTTCTTAATAGCAATCCGTACTTGCTGTACATGACTTTTGTAAATTTTCTGAATGAAGATTTTAAATGGCTGACCAAGCACAGCAATTGTAATCCCATTTAATTAGCACATTTCGTTAGTGGGTTTTGTAGAAGATTGGTTATATTCCCATGTCCGTATTATATTGGCTATTACGGCAACTACATTTTTCACGAAGGGCAGTAAGGCAAGAGCACTGACTTTGCAGACAGTTTCTGTAATAATTTTCGTATGTTTCCTTTGTTGATTGCGAATTAAGGGCATATCCCTCTTAAAGAACAAATCACATGGTCAATTGTCAGTACCTGCGGCCCCCACCAACTGATATATTTTTCACTTTATTACCTTGCATTACTAACCAGATATTTACGCTTGATTACGCCTCTATTCCATACGGAGTTAAGCTGGCCCCTCCCTCCATGCAGATCAACAAGGCTGTGGATTGCCAGACAGTACCAACCAATGATCAGCTTGTCCATGTACCCCTGGCTTGCCTCCACTGCACATGCTCAAACTTATAAAAAGCTCATTGAGCAAAGGGCAGATACCTTTACCAAAAGGAAATATTATAGTATCGGTTTTTAGTGCAGAAAGGGAAATGTAGATATGTAATTATAATTTTGCCTATGGAGTTTTCCCCATGGTCCCTATATTTAAATTCATTCACACCCCTATTTGAAATGTTCTTTGTTTTTTTAAGCACACAAAATATAATAACCTCTGTGCAGCCGGTAGAAGTTTGCAGATCATGTTTCTATTTGAAGGTTCATTGTAATGGAACAGGGAGACTTTCTCTATAGAGCAAGATTGACCTGCTATTATTAGATAACTTTTTAAAGTACCAATATGCCATCTAGGTCACTGTGATATGTCACATTCACCCGGACATGAAATGAATAATCTATGAATCTATCAAGTGGCTTCCTCCCCATTTCTGTGCCCACTGACTGATTGTGTTTCTGTCTTTTTGACTCTTACCAATAAACATTAAAATGGAAAAACCTTTCCTCCTCTAATAGAAATTTGGTTTATTTATTTGCAAACCTTGCAACAATGTAAAGACTGTTTCGTCATCATATAGCAATTACAATAAATGAACAAACAAGAAGGAAGATTATCCCAAAAATGAACTTTTTATGTTTTTACATTTATTAAGGGTAATGGTACACTTTTTTATTTGCCCGTTATTAGAAACTATAATACCCATATCAAATTAAACATCACATTAGGGGCGTGACCATGGCCGTGTTAATTTATGTAACAAAAGAGGCGTGGTTGGAGGCGTAACGTTGTTCCGGAGGCGAGTTATCTGTAGGTTTGGGTCGCGGGAGGTTGGGATACCTGATATTAAATTTATATCTCTCATATGTGATTTTTGCTTGCAGGCTGACATGGCTCTGTATGCATGTAGAGTTTTCTGTATATCCGCCTGTCATCTTCAGAAAGTACGAGGTGCTGATAAATCCGCGTCTCTCTCCCCATTACTGAGCCATGGCTATGTGGCTGCCCTTACCTTGGGGTCTTTCTTATCTAGTTCCAGGTATCCCACCCCTCCCGGATTGTCTGGAATCTCTCTATCTGGGTGGTCCTCCCGCGAACCACCCCAGACCCCGGACTTGATCTTCTCCCCATCACGCACGCCCACTTTGCAAGGCCATGCCCCTGGAATGCCCCTAACCCCCGCCTCCCACCACCCCAGAACACTGGCCACGCTCCCATGTGACGTTCCTCCACAGTGTGACATCCTGCGCCACGCCCCCTTTGCCCACCCTGCCCGGAAGCCTGAAGGGGCAGGTGGGATGTCTATAGTTCACTGGCCACTTCCTAATCCCCCACGGTGCCCTATGAAAGGCCCAGTTTGGCTGCCTCCGTCTCAGTACAGTGAGTCCATAGGAGTAGGGCAGGTACGCTGCTTGTACCGTGCTGTCTGTAGTCTCTGCTGGTGCTGGGACAGCCGGAATGAGGAACATTACAGTCACAATATCTGGTCCTCTCAATAACTATCAATCGCTTCCCCGCTTCTCTGGCCCATGTTTTCAGAAGGACACTTGATTATAACAAACTTTATTTAGATACATTCAGGACATAGCCTAATTAGTTCAATGCTCAAAAGAGACAACAGAGGGCGCACCACACATAATGCTCTATATATCATAACAAGTGTCCTGCATGGGAACAGATGACATGTGATTTCATTGGGCTGTGTAAATCCTTCTGCCATAATGATCTAGTGGATGTGGAGGATTCTAGTGATGATAAAAACATCTACCATTGGATGAGGTTGAGCTAGAACTACAGCAGGTATTGGACTCCATATGATTGACATTTAAAAACTTCCAACATCGTACAACAGGGAATCTTCCGGGAGTTGTAGTTTTCATAACGACAAAAGGATCTACACCCATATAAAGGTGTAGATATTTCACTGCAGCTCCACCTGCTCCCTACCCATAATCCTCTGTTATGGTACCTGCTCAATTGTAACTTTTACTGTCTCGCCCATAATGCAAGTTTAGACAGTGGGTGAGATTCTGCAGGAATAGTTTTATAAAATCATGGATAGGGAACCAGTAGATCTCCAGATGTTTGAAAACTATACTCCCAGCATTCTTGCGCAATAAGTGAATGCTGGGAATTGTATTTTTAAACCATCTGGATAACTACTTGTTACCTCATCGCTGTCACAGGTCCAACAGAAAATAGTTGCAGATAAAGATTAAATAAACTGAGGCCCATGGGTAGGTAGAAGGTGACAGTAGAGGCCCATGGTAGGTAGAAGTTGGGACAGTAGAGGCCCATGGGTAGTAAGTAGTTGGGGACAGTAGAGACCCTGGGTAGGTAGTAGAAGGGGACCAGTAGAGGCCCATGGGTAGGTAGGTAGTTGGGGACAGTAGAGGCCCATGGGTAGGTAGGTGTTGGGGACAGTAAGAGACCCATGGGTAGGTAGGTGAGTTGGGGACAGTAGAGACCCATGGTAGGTAGACGTTGGGGACAGTAAGGCCATGGGTAGGTAGAGTATTGGGGCCGTAGAGACCCATGGGTAGGTAGAAGTTGGGGACATGTAGAGGCCCATGGGTAGGTAGGTATTTGGACAGTAGAGACCCATGGGTAGGTAGACGTTGGGGACAGTAGAGGCCCATGGGTAGGTAGACGTTGGGGACAGTAGAGGCCCATGAGTAGGTAGACGTTGGGACAGTAGAGGCCCCATTTGGGTAAGGGTAGGGTAGTTGGGGACAGTAGAGACCCATGGGTAGGTAGTAGTTGGGGACAGTAGAGACCCATGGGTAGGTAGACGTGGGGCAGTAGAGCCCATGGGTAGTAGAGTTGGACGTAGAGGCCCATGGGTAGGTAGAAGTTGGGGACAGTAGAGGCCCATGGGTAGGTAGGTATTGGGGACAGCGCGAGTGGGGTCGCGGGTATGAAGCAGCTAGAAAGCGAGTTTGCAGGTCGGGTGCGGGTACGGTCTTAGAAAATTAGACCCGCGCAGGCTCTACCTCACAATATCATAATACTAAATTTATCTTTTACACCAACAATACTGAAATCAAAGGCATTTTAAGGAAAGATAATAATTGCAAAATGGCTTTTTCCTATCCGTATGTAAATATTCCTATAATTAAAACATAATGCTTTTAGAATTTAGAATATACCCATAATATGGAATAATAATTGTTTCACATTATGCAAAACCCTTTTCCTAAGAAGGAGGATTGGGGATAATCAGCTTTGAAGGAATCGTATTAGACAAATTATTCTTTCCCAGGTTGATATTCCTGTTCATCATAAGCACAGAGAGCGTTTGATGGACATGTTTGCATATTGAAAGAGGCGACACTCTCTATGATGGTATGGATAAATTATTGAAGAGAGGGCAGAACACTGCCTGGTTATCCAATATGTTTGGTGACCTGTTGTGTTAGTCCACTGACCACCTATGGGTTTACATGAACGATCTGCAGAACCAGGGTTTAGTGGAATCCTAACCAAGCTCTGACACTGGAATCAAACTGAGATCATTGTTTTATCTTATAATTGGAAACTAGGACTATCCTGTTTGTTCTTTCAAATTTAACATTAAAAAAGCCAATTCAGAACTTCATATTGAAATTAGGGAGTATAATAAAACCTTGTGTGGCTAAGGAGACATTTACCAGGCCCCTGTAAGAAGCCAATTAATAAGCCTTAATGTAATACTATTACGGTATCGTTTGTGCAATTATTTTCTTTTTAAAAGGGATCTTCAATCAAAAAAACATTTAGTGAATTGACCATTTTCCACATTATTACAATTGGATACAGACCGGTAAAGTACTAACAATCAGAAAACATGGAGGGATGTGAGTGGGGGATGTGTGACTTCTGTATAGTCTCACCCAGTGGGTAAATATTTGCATATACTCGTTTCATCAGCCATGTTTTTTTTTTTCCTAATGAGACTGCCACTTTCCCTAAATCATCCCTGACAACTTCATGTAAACCCGGTCCACCTTCAGCTAATAACATTTAAAGGTAATTGCTATAAACCTCGACCATAAGCTCCTATCATTGCCTTAGCCAATCACAGGGCAGATGCCATTGCCCCTCCTGTTTGACTTCCGTGCTCGAAAAGGCATGGAGTTAAGCAGAAGGCGTTGGGGAAATGAGGCTGGTAGTACATTAGGGCACTGCCAGGGAGCGTTATAAACCTTGTAAGGTCGAGGTTTATTAGTAATTCCCTGCACGATACTAAATTTAGTTTTGAGGGCTAGAGTGGCCTTTAAGTTTGCACCAGGGATGGATCACAAGTTTGTAGGTCCCTATGGGGGACTTGCATAAAAGTTCCTTGGGGCCCTTCTGCTTACGTTTGCCATTTCCTCCCAGTGTGGTCCCCTGCTATGGCTCAATAAACGTCATCACTGCAGGTGGAGCTGGTTTGAATCTTCCATCTGCAGAGTTTCTACTCTTTTTTATGATGACACGTTGTACAGCAGTAATGGACATGCACAGGGGAAAACACATTGATGCAGTCTCCACCACTTGCCCCTTTAGAGTTAGATGAATTATTACTCCATCGCTCTGGTCTCAGTGTCATGCGGATTCTGTGCTAGGGATTTTTATTCTGTAGAAGAATTCTCACGTGGTTTTCCCTTTTTTATTCCCCCGTGTCATGTTGCTGCTGCCCATCCATTTAAAACCCTTACAGACCATCCCTATTGTACTTCATGATATTGCCTCTCCGAGTCTATAGACTGATCTTTGTATCAACCCTTTTTTTTCTTTAGGTGATTGATGAACTTTTCCTCTACAGTTGCCCTTGGCAATGATGACGACAATGAAGATGAATTTTTCCTCACATTTCTACCTCATGGATCTTCTATCCCACCCTCGGGAGATTTCAGGTCAGTGAGCATCGGATCTCTGGAGCTGGAGGAATCCATCACTTCTTCCTTTTCCAGGAACGTTCTTCTACTAATAATAAACCATGTCCATCAAACAGATTTGGTATTTACCTAAATAAGATGAGCAAAGTGGGTCTGATACACATCTAGAGCTTCTCCTAACCAGGACCAATCACTAGAACCTTCTGCATTCATTTATTTTAAAGGAATAGTTTACTCTCTAAAGTGAACTATTCCTTAATATATTGATTGAAGCCCGGGAGGGTTAAGGAGCTAATGCCCTACCTCCTGATATTCAATCAATAACGCAGGGTCCGGGAATGAAGATACAAAGGAACCTAAAGGCATGTTCCACTCCCCAAAACTAAATTTAACCCCTTACTGGCCACATCAAGTAGTTTAAAACAATCCTTACCTTACATTCCTGCTCAAATAGTTTCCCCTGCTGTGCCCCTCCAAAGTCCAGGAAACTGCTGTGTAGGAGCAGTGTGTGACTCATGCTGTGCCTGAGACTTCCTCAACCTCATCAAGGTTGAGGCATGCTCAGTGCAGCCCTCCCTGCCTCTCACCAATCAGACGCGGCTGCCGGTCCCGGCCCCTGCCTTTCAATTCCAGCAAGCAGAGGCTGAACACTGCAGCAGGGAGAGAGGGCAGGTAAGTAAAAATCGGGGGACTTTCTAACAATTATATTAATGCGGTTGGGTCTGGGGGAGCATGCCCTACCACATTAAAAAGTTACATTTCAGGGTGGACATGCCATACCACGATCCACCGCGGCCAAGCTGAAATCTATGACTGCTTCACTCTCCTGTACATCATAGCACGCATTACGCACATGCGCACTATAGTGTACAGGAGAAGAAAGCAGTCAGAGATCTCAGCTTGGCCACGGGGATCCCGTTAAAGGTTCCTTTGTATCTTCATTCCCGGACCCTGCGTTATTGATTGAATATCAGAGGTAGGACATAGCTCCTTAACCTCCCGGGCTTCAATCATAATTAAAGGAATATGTCACTTTGAGGTGAACTATTCCTACTCATCTGTCCTACCACTATTGCAGATCATGGGACAGCTGAATTTTTTCTCTCAACTTTGATTGGTAGAGAGCATGAATGAATGAAGATGTGTCTTATAGAACTTTTATTTTAGCTAAGAGCGACAAGTAATTAAGAAGGAACTGTAGAATTCTGTATAGCTATATAGGAAAATCACTTGAAAAGCTTAATTTAAATTATTATCTACACACTTCCTTCTTAATTGACCACTTAGTCTAAGTGGCTTTAGCTAAACATGTGCTTATTAAAGGCATATTCTGTGGGCTATCGTTTAACGAACTGGTTTAGTAATTGTAGCAATATTACAATACAGTGCCACCTGCTGGTTGTTCTTGTATCTGCAGGAGCACAACCTGATTTCTGATAACCCTGGACCCCTGTCCTAGCTTATTCACTTTCAGAACAGGAAGATTTTGATTTTATCATAGCTTAGCTTCTTGCTACTATAATCATTCTGTCTAAGAGCAATAATAAAAGCATTGAATAACAGTCTTTTCAGCTAAAGGACATTTTAGCAGCCAGTAAAAAAAAAGAATTCCACATGGACACTCAGAAGACAACACAATAGTTATTAAATTAATGGATCACTGAAATAAACCTGTCTGAATGTCTTCTCTGCTAAATCTGTTGCTATCCTACTGGTCCAATGATACTTAATGGAGCGGAGTAGAAATAAAATGTGTCTATTTTAGAAGCACGACAGTTTAACCCTAATACATTGTAGGCATTGAAGATGGCTGCTTGGAAGGGGTGTGATGGAATATTTAGTTCCAGCAACTAGTGGTTAGCCAACCGTGATCATTATATTATTATTATACCTTGTCTTTAAGTCTGGGTGTATTTTCCCAATGTGATGATGGTTTTAACAAAAGCATTTTTACTTGTTGTTTCTGGTACAATTTATCCCAAGTCCTTCTGTTACTTGTAACATCTAGACATACAAAAGTAGTAGCATCAATAAGGATAATAGCGTAGTATTAAAAAACACAAAACGTACAAAACAATATAGAATCAATCTTTTTGTGTACCGTGAGTTGTCATTAATCCAAATGCTGCTACCCCCCCCACAAAACATCACAATGGCATGTTCACAGACAAAATGGTATGTTGCTATACCCCCTCCTAAACGTCAATACTTCCCTGGCTGGGCAAATACCATATTCTTCTACTACCCATAATTATGAGCTGTTTTATAAGCTTGCACACGTGCAGAGGATGCAGCTCAGTGGAACAAACAATTCCATGGTCAATGAGTGATCCTGATCCGACACAGCAGGATGCCAGATCAGTGAATTAGGTAGGGACCACCTGTAAAACATATGCAGAATGGCTAAGTTAGGATTATATGTTTATTAAGTGCAATCACTTTGCAATCAGCTCGGATATTACATTTATTAAGCTTGTCCCTACTAGACCAAATGGTCTGGCAACCCAGTGCACGGGTGAGCTTGTAACAGAGCTCCAGAGTGAACGTAAATGGAACAGAAGATAGAATATCTCCTTAAGTAATTATAGTGTTGCCTTTAATTTACTAACCCCTGGGCTAAATGTGAAAGCGGACTACATATCGCCATCAGGATCAATAGTTACCCAATTATTGATGGGATCACCTTAACTCCATGATGATACAATTTTTATCACATCGTCCTTTTAAAATATTGCCCCGAAGCTGACAAGCTGCTTATTATTTTGTCTTTTTGTAGAATGGAAGAAATGGTTATTTCTATGGGCATATTCCCCACAATTTCGATAAAATAGACAAATAGCTGAAAGTCCATAAAAATGTTTGGTTTGCAGACGAGCCAACCTATGAGATAGTTTGGCAAATGATTTGCTAGCAACTTATAGAATTTTGTGTGGGTTTATTTCCAACTGAAACATGAATTCATAGTGACAAAGTAACTACCAAATGGATCTTTGGAACAGGAACTTTCTTTACTACTGTTTTCTCTTTAAAGGGCATGTCCACCCTGAAAATATTGTCGGTTGCCCAACCCCAACCGACAATATATTTCTCCCTCCCGTGTAGCACAAATGAAACTATGAGATTAAAACATGTCTGCAAGTTAATAAATTGGTCGCCGAACAAGTTAGGGTTAAATAAAAGCCTAACATAAAGTTGAGAGCTGCACACTACTTTCAATGCTTAATACATTTATTTAGTGAATCACACACAACACAACGTTTCGGGGATCACTCTGTCCCCTTCATCAGTGTAAAACATACTTTCCCAACACCCTTTAAATAGAGTCAACCCCCTCCTCCAATCATGGGGGGCAGTTACATGTCGGTTTAAAGTGCCAGAAACATTTCTTGTACATGTTGTCCATATAAAGTGGTTAAATGTCCAAATCTTGTGAACAAAGTCTCTTCGTGCATATAAAGGTTTATAAAAAGGGCTTCAAACACTGTTGTAGAGTCAATAAAAAGAGCGTCCAATAGGGTTTGAACCTAACCTCTCCTAGACAAATTCTTATGCCACATGAATGGGTGCTCACAGAGACCTGGCCAACAACTAGCCTCCGATGTTTGCACAAAATAAGCTATACCTTCATACTATTCAATATACTATAGTATAATATACATATATACTATATCCTCTACTGTACTATACCCTCATACTGTACTGTCTAAGGGAAGCAATTTGGCAGCTCCCACCCTATATGTATAAATATAAATATACAGAAAGAATGTTCTGTACTACAATAAGCTATACCCTCATACTGTGTCTAAGGGAAACACTATGGCAGCTCCCATCCATATGTATAAATATACAGGGAAGGAATGTTCGTACACACAATAAGCTATACCCTCATACTGTACTGTCTAAGGAAAACAATATGGCAGCTCCCACCCTATGTATAAATATAAATATACAGAGAAGGAATGTTCTGTAACACTATAAGCTATACCCTCATACTGTTACTGTCTAAGGGAAACACTATGGCAGCTCCCCACCCATATGTATACATTACAGAGAAGGAATGTTCTGTACACACTATAAGCTATACCCTCATACTGCACGGTCTAAGGGAAACACTATGGCAGCTCCCACCCATATGTATACATATACAGAGAAGGAATGTTCTTTACATACAATAAGTTGTACCCTCATACTGTACTGTCTAAGGAAACACTATGGCAGCTCCACCCATATGTATAAATATACAGAGAAGGAATGTTCTGTACACACAATACTACTATACCCTCATACTGTACTGTCTAGGGAAACACAATGGCAGCTCCCACCCATATGTATAATAACAGAGAAGGAATGTTCTGTAACACATAATAAGCTGTACCCTCATACTGTACTGTATAAGGGTAACAATATAACCATTCATTATTTAACTTTTCAGTACAGTAAGCTGTAATTGGATACTTACCTTGCACCACTTTGCTAATAGTGGGTTAAAGCGTAGCTAATCCTCCATAGCAGGTAATGGAATGTTTGGGGGTTTTCCTCCGCAGATGTCACTGTTCGCTATTAAAAGGATAATGACCTTTTGTTTTACCTAGTGTCAATTCCCTTTCAATTACATCATATTTGAAATAAGCACATGGTTCCTGGTGACATTTCACGATTTCCTGACCTTCAATTTTCACACAACGTATCCTGACTATGGTTAGCTTAGCGAATAATCCTTTATATCCGAAGCCCTTCTGGAAATATCTTATCAGGCAATGGTGCTAAACTCCTATCCCCAGTACAGAACCAAACGATACGCACTTCAATAACTTAATCAGTGTCAATACTTTTCATTTTTAATTATCGTGCTTTATTTTTATAAAGTTAGGGATTAGTTTTATTGAAAATGTGATTGTTTGTGTTTTGTTTGTGTATTTGTGTCAGAGAGACACACAGTCAGCATTAGAGTAGCCTCAGATCCAGTGCATATTATTAAAGGGACACTATCTGAAAAAATTACTTTGCCTCATCTTAATATATAATTGAATACATTCATTATATCAATACACATTTTGTTTAGGAGCAGTATCCCCCCCCCTCTTTTAACCACTCCCACTTCCATCCAACCTGACTTTCCCCCGCAAACCAACTGTCAAGCCTGCATACAGCTCCAACTGTCAAATCTCTGTCACCATTCCAGCTACAGTAACACTACTCACAGAAGAATAGTTTTTGAGAGCAAGGAACTTGATTGACAGCTGAAAATAAGAAGTTTTAGATTGGATATCTAAAGAAATAAGGGGCAGATCAACAATAAATGATACAGTGGTGGTTGGGAAGAATTATAGTTTTCCAGTTATAGTCAATAAAATCACCTATTTTTCAGTATAGATGCCTTTAAGAAGTGTCAGCTAAGCTTTGATTCCCAACTCTCTGAACATTTGTGTTTGAAGGTTCTACCATTAATGTGAATGGTCAAAAAGTCCTTGTGAACATGGATTCCTTAGCTAGAAGACAGCACACTTCTCCGATGTGTCCACATGTCTGTATCTAATTTGTGTCTCTATCTCAAGAACTATTGGTGGGGATACAGTCTAGATGAATGAAACCTTCGCTAACCAAGTCTAAATAGAGGTGTTTCACCTTACCCTGAGCAGTTTAATAACAACTCTCAGCTACAATGTAATTAATAACTTAATTACTATTCAGGGGGTCCCTGATACCTTGCTGACTGCGCCGATTGGGACACATTCCAGAGTATTTATTGCCAAAAAGATTCTAGTACAAACCATCCTGAAATAAGAAAACCCGTCGGATTACTAGTAGATCTATCTGAATAAAACCATTAAAATGATCAGTAAAATCATGCCTGCGACAGTCCAATTGGTCAAAGCCACGTAGTATTAATTTTTATGCCCTGTGGTCTGTAATTGATGACATTGCAATATGAATACTGAACGATCAATCATTTATGGCCATGTTATTATTCATAACATCTCATTCCACTACAGAGGGACACCATCTTGTCTTTCAGTCAAAAGCAACCCTGAAAGATGTAACCATTTATTATTTTGAGGTTATTATGGGTCCTGTATTCCAAATGGATGTCAATGCCTAAGAATGTGCCACGTAAAGCTATACATAAAAGGTAATTAAGAAATATAAACACAGGTTTGCAGAAAACCATATTGTGTTCCTTCTACACTGATCTGTGTGCATTTCATTCAAAGCAAACCAGCGAGGGGCTTTGTATTAAACTGCACTTAGACCCTAGCAGGTAAAATACAGTCATTATCCGTGTATCAGTATAGCTAATCCCCATCATACAAATGTTTAACTGAGATCGGATTCCAAGAAGGAATTTAATCCTAAATAAAGTACATAAGTCTTACCAGGAATACTCAATGAGGTTTAATGTGGCATTTTCATGGGACGTAAATGCACAGAAGGGTAAGCGTTTGACTGTGCAACACCTAAGCCTCGTTCACACTAGAACAGACAAAACGCTACAAGACGCAGTGCATCAATTGATATTTATACGTTTTCTGTATCGGTTGCTGATGGTTTGTGTCTGATTTATTATCCCAGTGTCTGTTTTTTCTGTGTTTCTGTCTGTTGCATTTTAATGCATTTTTGAACACATCATTGGGCAAGACCAATGACATCACAGGAACTCCCAGGCAGAAACGCAACCGCGCGTGTTGTTATCTGGTCTACCGAGTTTTCATGCATATAAAGTGGACTAGATGGACGTATGTCAAGCTCCAATACTATGTCCCTATGTTGCAATATAAATTCAAACTTTCCAAAAGTACTGAGAATGTATGTTGACATTTTCTTGTGCTTTCTGGCTCTTCTACATTTTTAGAGTTTCTACAGTATGTCATAAAGCCCTTCAGAGTTTCAGTAAGCCAAGTTTCTGATTTTGTCAAATGGCCTGTTTGTTTTGTGAACATTTTTAGTGTACATGGTTCCGTCACCAGATATGCTAATGCATTTGTATTTTGTGGGTAAACAAGTGGCTAGGGGATTTCTAATGAATTGCTACCTCAAACTTGCTTTTATATTAACATCTCATATGGATTCTGATCTCGCAGGAAACTTCCTTCCTCCCAACATTGTTCCATATTGAAAATTATTCCTTAGCTAATGGAAGTTTTCTTTTAACACATTGCACTCGTTAAATGTGATTTATGGCATAAATAAAAAATGACACCTAGTTCTATTATTTTGGTTGAACACAAAAGAATCAATTATTTTGTAACCTACAGACTGGTGGTGTAAGAAAATCGGAAAACTCTTTTCACCTGCATCAGATCGGGTAAGTTCCAAATCTTCTCTCCCGGCTCCTGCATGTTATTGAAGAACAGGAGGTAGACACAGCTCCGTTACCTCCTGTTCTTTAATAAACTGAATGGGAAAATGTATTTTACCAGTGGAGATACTCTTCAATACCAACAAGATAATATTCATTGCCACATTGGAAAAAATGTTTTTCTAAATCATATTCGCGTATTCACGTAGTTGCATTTTTTTTTAAGTGGTGTATCAGGAATGATCATTTCTTACTCAATAAGAACTAATTAAGCATTGGGGTAAGCAGGTCAGTTGTTATGATTTCTCATTCCAATTAAATAGGATTTTATCTGCTTTGCTAATTATCTGTGACATGTAAATTTATACAGTTAAAATCCTATTAATCTGGTTGCTGGTAATTATAGCTAATACCACAATTCGTAAACTTTATAAATAGATATTGTAATGTTCCAATACCGTGTTCTGCACACTGTTTCCTTTAGGGCAGGTCACACTTGCGCGTTTTAATGTGCGATCTGACCGCGCGTTAAAACTGCACGCTAGTTTCAGGCGTGATTTGAGGGATTTCTGGCTCAGTGGTCGTTTGAATTTCTTTATTACTTAGCAGAATTTGCAGGAGGTGTAAAAGGATCTATTTAAAATGATTTCAGACGTTTAATTTTTACGAGGACTCAATGTAGGTACACATCGTTCTGTGTTCTGCCAGAAAACGGTTCTCAGAAATAACGTTATCTTCTCTTAGTAGAAATTGAAAAACTCACTGATGTGCAATTGCTGCAGACAGATCTAGACACATTGTCAAAATGGGCCGCAAAGAGATTCAATGTTGATTAATGTAAGGTGATTCATTGAGGTTACATAGCATGAATGTGGTAACTAAGATTTTGCAAAGGCTTTTGTGCCACATCAACAACTCGTGTATAAAGGTCTGTTGGCCTTGGAAAACACATTTTTTACATGGAAGAGAATTAGTTGACAGATAAACAGAGCTTCATCTACATGCCTAAAGTTCTAAGTGGGGTGCCTCAGGGTTCTGTACTGGGGCCACTTGTTTGTAATGACTTAGAAGGGGCATTGAAGCAAGGTCTCTGTGTTTGCTGATGGCACTAAACTATGCTGAGTTTTGGAAACTTCCAATGATGTCAAGTCTGCAAGCAGACCTAGATAGATTATCACAATGGGTAGCAGAATGGCAGATGGGATTCATGTGGTAAATGTAAGCTGATGCATTTGGGTTTAATAATCCTTGTGCTGCTTGTACTATAATGGCTCTGTGCTAAGTGAATCCCTGTTGGAAAAGGCTCTAGGAATTATGGTAGAAACTTAGTTGTACCAAATAGTGCCGGCTGCACAAGCTTAAGCCAGCAATGTATTGGGTGTAGATTCATGAGAAAAATGTTATTTTACCTATTCCCTCATCGGGAAATTGCAGTTCAGTTTACAAAAAGCATATTATAGAATAGAACAAAATTAATATAGGGAATTGGAGGAAGTCAGCTATGAAGATCTGAAGAGGGGTCCTCTACGTAAGTGGTATTCACATAGTAATAATGGCACTTTTTGCATGATGGAATATATTTATTAATACTGTATATTTATGGTCAATGTTGCAATTCAGATCCTTAAACACAAAATATTGAATGAAAGTTTTTACTGATGTACAGGGTTCTATGGATGAAAGTTTTTCCAAGTTACATTTATTTCAAAAAAAATATATATTTTTAAATGCAAAAAAGAAGAATGACAATTTGCACATTTATTTTTTTGTTTTTACTTTGTTACCACTAATTCAGAGATTTGTTTTTATAGAAATTTCAGTTTTGCTTTTTTTCTGCAGACAGATAATGAGTGACGTGGGTGGAAATATAATGCAATTTGCAGTAAAATGGCTTATTACGTCATTCCTTCTACTAATTGTTTTCATATTTATCATAACAGATCTTTCCTATCAATCAGATGATCTGTGATTGTTCCTTAAAGTGCAACTATACTGAAAAAAAATTTAGCCTCATCCTATTCTACAAAATTCTACATGTAGTAGCGCTTACTCTGAGGTACGGGATGTTATGTGCCTTCAATACAGCACTACAGGTTAAGCATCCCCACTCCCACAATTAATGACTCTTCCTTCTATCTGACCTGACTTTCTGTGAAGTCAAGCATGCTCAGTAATCACATGAGCCAGCACTGGGCGCCAGATTTCACATAATGCAATGCAAATATTGTCTGCAACTGCCTCGCTGGTTACAGCAAAACTGCACACAGCAGAAGAGTTAACGATAATAAGGCACTTGATTGACAGCTGATATAAAAAGCAAGGGACAAATAATGCTACAGATATACGTTGTAAGTAGTTTCCAGTAATGGGCAATTAAAAAAATATTTTTTTTTTTTCAGTAAGATCCTCTTTAACCAACCAATTTCTGTTAAAAATTCAAACTTTTACAAAACAATCTAGGGCCGTCTTGAGACCCTGGGTAATTTCATCGGAGTCTATCTATCACCCAGTCCTACAGACCAATTTTGACAAGAGCATCTGGTGAATCCCTTTGTGAATTAATAACATCAACTTATTACTACAAAATAAATTGCAAGGTAGTTACCATAGCCAGGAACAAGATAAATATCTAATTTGTAATGTCAAGGGCTGAAAAATAATTATGCGCTGTATGAGCCGTGGCTTTAAGAATAAAACACTTGAATCGCCACACAATTATCCCCTTTACCGTACTAGCTAAGTGTTACATTAACAGCATTTAATTGTATTCTTACTGCCGAGCAAGCACAACATGACTTTTTTGACTCGTATATAAATACAAAGGCTGGTCAGATGACCCTCCTCCCCAGAATACATTATACTTTTAAATTATGTTCCTCAACTTTTTCTTAACACCAGATCGATTGGCTGCCAATGGGGAGGGAGAGTAATATTCCCTGGCAGAGAACTGATTGAATGGTAGCTATTGATATGCCACCTGGCACCATCAATCTTGGGCAGATTTCCCAACATCTCCGATACATTAAACTGCTTGAAAATAGATCAGAATCCTAATGATTGGGAGGCTAAACAATATCGACATTGGACCATTTGATCAAAGTGAACAATTAATCAAATATATTTTTCTGTGTATGACTAGGATAACTCTAGGTTTCCATTGTTTATATTTGGCGCCACCAGATTAGTCCAATTCCAAAAAAAGATCTTATCCGGGCACACTGGAATTTCGTAAAATAGATTATTTTATTGGTACAAACTAGAGTACCTTCATCAAGGTACCAATAAAACAATATTATTCTCCCTCTTTACAAGGCACTGGTAAGGCCTCATTTGGAATATGCGGTGCAGGTTTGGAATCCCATATACAAAAGGGACATCTTGGAAATGGAAGCAGTTCAGAGAAGGGCAACTAATTAATAAGGGGAATGGAGGGGCTTGACTATGCGGCAGATTAGCACAAGTTAGGGCTGTTTCATTGGAGAAGCGACGTTTGCGTGGGGACATGATAACCTTATACAAATATATTAATGGGCCATATAATAAACTCTCTGGTGCATTGTTCACTAATAGGTCATATCAGAGGACACGTGGACATCCTTTAAGGTTGGAAGAAAAGAAGTTCCATCTTCAGGTTAGGAAAGGTTTCTAGGATGTCATCTGGTGGAGGTTTCTGGGAGTTGAAGTCCGCCAGCAGCTAGAAGGTTACGACTAGAAAAAACTCATTTTTAGCTGGGATGCCACCAGCACTGGAGATTATTCCTCATTACCAGTAATTTCTCACTGTGCATGTAATTAGATGACAGAACCATTCCCATTGATTACACTAACATACAGACAATATCTGCCCTTGAGATACTATCTACATTTTATAGGGTAACGTTTGTTCTGCTTAAATGGCAAGATATTTGCAATGCAAAGTCATGTGCAATTAAACATCACTTTATTTAAAGCTTTATAGAGATGTACATTTCACTATCAACATTAATGCACGTTTCATGTTTTAAAGGGGAAGTTAATCTTATAAACAGGGCGTGGAAGCAGATTTGTCAAAATAAATAAAATTGAATAGCTTTATTAATCAAACAGATAGATCTAGTAAAACCAGCCAGCTAGTAATCTCATTGGGCCATTTCTCACGTCACATGTGTCCAGCTTGTAGTCATGGCACCAGCCTCTGGCTGCATTAATGGCTCCCATTCTAACTGTCATTTTTACTTTTTAGATAGACTTTACTAGAGCATGCTTTTATCCCTGGGGCAGAGGGGAGGAGCAGAGTTCAAGGGATGTCACTCAACCAACTGGAAGCAGGAAATTTATACATTCTCCGTAATATAATTTCTTACAAGTTGCAGCCAGAGATCTGATCCAGGCTCATTTTAAAGTCCTGCAAAGGTAAGCCACTAAGCAGGTATAGCATTGCTTGCATGTCTTTTACTCTAGTGCTAGAAAGTGTGCACTTTCGAGCACTGTGCATCATAAGACCTTTACCATCCTAATCATTATTAACAATCAGCCCTAATGCACATAGACCGTGCAGATACCTAAGCATACTGTACTGTAGAATATACACCCTGGATGATGTATAAACCCAGTCTTTGTTATTTCAATTGAATGTACCAATTTTCAGGTATTGTTCAACCAATGACCTGTAACCAGGAGACACATCCATTGCTGTCCTCTATGGAACAGTTTTATAGATCATGTAATTGTTTAGCAAGGGATTCTGGGAGGTGTAGTTCATCCAATAATCATAATTTGCCCGGAAATGTTCATTGGTGCTGGTGCAAAGATAGACACCAAGAGGCAAACATTTGACGCGCAGCCCAATTAAATGTGTTCTTACTTAAGCAGGCCAGTAAAGCTAACATCTGATTGGTTGGTGCAATTAACACACTGGAAAATGTTTGTTCCTCTTATTAAATAATCCGCAAATGAGTAAACAATCCCATACATCCGTGGTTTGTACAGTGAAATTATTAATGTTCCCCCCCCCCACCGAACATTCCCAATAACTGGATAGCCACCTTGCTGCTAACAGTACCAGCCCGACAGACATAGAATCTGTTGAGAATGGCTCCTACTTAAATTACCAATTCCCAGCTCCGTGTCCACTTTATATTTCATTTACCCAGCCTAACAGTTAGCATCTGGCGTGTGATTGCACCGTTAATATCTGCAGCTCTGCCGGCGGAGACCGAGTTCCTCCTTATTAAAGTATTTTTACATTTCCACAACGCATCTTGTAGGAGACCTGAGAATTGCCCCCCGGATAATTTAATTTTTAGAAACGCTGCTATGCATGTGATTTCTTTATCTAGCCAATCATTGGACCCAAGCTGGCTTACGGCAACAAAGGCAAACTTTTCTTTTGTTAGTGTTGAAGGCTGGAAATTATGAGACCAATTTACATCTCTTTCCCCTTTATTAAACCCACAATAGATCACCCCAGAGCGATTGATTGCTAAGCGTTTGCATATAAACTTCCGTTATTAGAGATTAGATTGTAGGCTCTTCGGGGGTCTAATGGATAAAAGAATTTCAGTGTAATGTGTTTACCCCGGTGTATGAAAAATACATTAAAATATTAATCATCTCAGGGATTTATTAAATCAGTAATACTAAAGTGCCCTGGGTTCTGTAGTGTTATGTAAGTATGTATGTATAATTTTTTTATATAGCGCCACTTGGGGACAACGCGCTGTACATTATAACAATACAATTATCAGTATGTATGTATATTTTTATTTATTATCGCCACTTGGGGACGCACCACTCTACATTATAACAATACAGATTATACAGTATGTATGTATATGTTTATTTATATAGCGCCACTTGGGTACACAGCGCTGTACATTATAACAATACAGATTATACAGTATGTATGTATATGTTTATTAATATAGCGCCACTTGGGTACACAGCGCTGTACATTATAACAATACAGATTATACAGTATGTATGTATATGTTTATTATATAGCGCCACTTGGGGACACAGCGCCGTACATTATAACAATACAGATTATACATTATGTATGTATTGTTTATTTATATAGCGCCACTTGGGGACACAGCGCTGTACATTATAACAATACAGATTATACAGTATGTATGTTTATGTATATAGCGCCACTTGGGTACCAGCGCTGTACTTCTAACAATACAGATGGGTTATTCAATAAAAGTTCTTATCATTTAAAATGGTGCTAATTTTGCCTCACACATCAGATCTTATTACATTTGAAAGCTAACATCTGATTGGTTGGGGCAAAATTAGCACCATTTAACTATAAGAACTTTTATTGAATCTCCCTGTAAGTATACAAACGGGGATAAGTGTAATATACAGATTAATAAAATTACATTATATACAATTCCATACATTAGTTGAAAGCATATATATATTATGGATAAATTGATGTAAGTCCAACAACCTAGTTTTGTTAGGGGCCCAATAATTTCTAGTCTTCCATTAGGGGAACTACTATGTCTCCTGCTTTGTGCATTTGTACAGTTATACTGTGTACCCTGCTGGAGTGTGACTGTATCTGTATACTGTACTGTAATGCTATACTGTGTACCCTGCTGGAGTGTGACTGTATCTGTACACTGTACTGTACTGCTATACTGTGTACCCTGCTGGAGTGTGACTGTATCTGTACACTGTACGGTACTGCTATACTGTGTACCCTGCTGGAGTGTGACTGTATCTGTACACTGTACTGTACTGCTATATTGTGTACCCTGCTGGAGTGTGACTGTATCTGTACACTGTACTGTACTGCTATACTGTGTACCCTGCTGGAGTGTGACTGTATCTGTACACTGTACGGTACTGCTATACTTGGTCCCTGCGGAGTGTTACTGTATCTGTACACTGTACTGTACTGCTATACTGTGTACCCTGCTGGAGTGTGACTGACTGTACACTGTACTGTACGGCTATACTTGGTTACCCTGCTGGAGTGTCACGTTATCTTTACACTGTACTTTACTTGCTATATTGTGTACCCTGCTGGAGTGTGACTGTATCTGTACACTGTACTGTACTGCTATACGGTGTACCCTGCTGGAGTGTGACTGTATCTGTACACTGTACAGTACTGCTATACTGTGTACCCTGCTGGAGTGTGACTATCTGTACCTGTACTGTACTGCTATATTGTGTACCCTGCTGAGGTGACTGTATCTGTACACTGTACTGTACTGCTATACTGTGTACCCTGCTGGAGTGTGACTGTATCTGTACACTGTACTGTACAGCTATACTGTGTACCCTGCTGGAGTGTGACTGTATCTTTACACTGTACTTTACTGCTATATTGTGTACCCTGCTGGAGTTGGACTGTATCTGTACACTGTACTGTACTGCTATACTGTGTACCCTCTGGAGTGTGACTGTACTTACACTGTACGGTACTGCTATACTGTGTACCCTGCTGGAGTCTGACTGTATCTGTACACTGTACGGTACTGCTATGTGTACCCTGCTGGAGTCTGACTGTATCTGTACACTGACGTAGTGCTATACTGTGTACCCTGCTGGAGTGTGACTGTATCTGTACACTGTACTGTACTGCTATACTGTGTACCCTGCTGGAGTCTGACTGTATCTGTACACTGTACGGTAGTGCTATACTGTGTTCCCTGCTGGAGTCTGACTGTATCTGTACCCTGTACGGTAGTGCTATACTGTGTATCCTGCTGTGAGTCTGACTGTATCTGTACACTGTACTGTACTGCTATACTGTGTACCCTGCTGGAGTGTGACTGTATCTGTACACTGTACGGTAGTGCTATATATGCTATATCTACAGTATACAGTACATTAATGTGCTTAGGCTGTTTCTTATTCAGACCATACCCAGTACATGTGACACTAAATGCATTACTACACTCCCATCTACTGCCACTATTAGTATAGCAGTTGCAGTTAATACAGTTGCACATGGGATTTGTAGTTTCAGAACAGGAAGTTTATAGACTGAAGGATTTCCTCCATGTAGCTGTGGTGTCATGGTGTGACATCTGGTTCCCATTCAGGTAATTGTCATTTGTCTGTAAGTAGATTTCTATCGTTGTTGCAGGTGTCAGCATGTAATCCATTACATTGTATGTCAGATTGGCTGGGTGTGTGTTAATATGGCTGGGTGTGTGTAATCACACAATGTTATATTGTATTCAACATGCACAAGGGATTATGGATATTCAGAAACATAACAATGTAACTAGTTCATAGGTTTGTGCAGTTTGATACAATGTAACCAGTTGGTAGGTTTGTGCAGTGTGATCCAATGTAACCAGTTGGTAGGTTTGTGCAGTGTGATACAGTGTAAACCAGTTGGTAGGTTTGTGCAGTGTGATACAGTGTAACAGTTGGTGGTTTGTGCAGTGTGATACAGTGTAAACAGTTGGTATGTTGTGCAGTGTGATACAGTATAAACAGTTGGTAGGTTTGTGCAGTGTGATACGTGTAAAACGTTGGTAGGTTTGTGCAGTGTGATACAGTTGTAAACAGTTGGTAGGTTTGTGCAGTGTGATACAGTGTAAACAGTTGGTAGGTTTGTGCAGTGTGATACAGTGTAAACAGGTTGTAGGTTTGTGCAATGTGATACAGTGTACATAGTTGGGTAGTTTGTACAGTGTGATACAGTGTACGTAGTTGGTAGGTTTGTACAGTGTGATACAGTGTACGTAGTTGGTAGGTTTGTGCAGTGTGATACGTGTAAATAGTTGGTAGGTTTTGTGCAGTGTGATACAGTGTAAAAGTTGGTAGGTTTGTGCAGTGTGATACAGTGTAAACATTGGTAGGTTTGTGCAGTGTGATGCAACCAGTTGGTAGGCTTGTGCAGTGTGATACAGTGTAACCATTGTAGGTTTGTGCAGTGTGATACGTGTAAACAGTTGGTAGTGTTGTGCAGTGTACCAGTTGGTATGTTGTGCAGAGTGATACAATGTAACCAGTTGGTAGGTTTGTGCAGTGTGATACAGTGTAACTAGTTGGTAGTGTTTGTGCAGTGTGATACAGTGTAAACTAGTTAACTTGCTGGTGAAGTGGAGTGTTCCATTTAACTTGCTGGTAGTGTAGTGTCTCGGTGAAATTTGCTGGTAGTGTAGACAGTGTAACTTTTACAGTGTGCTTGCTGGTAGTGTAGTGCATTTACAGTGTAACTTGCTGGTAGTGTAGTGCATTTACGTGTAGCTTGCTGGTAGTGTAGTGCATTTACAGTGTAACTTGCTGGTAGTGTTGTGCATTTACAGTGTAACTTGCTGGTAGTGTAGTGCGTTACAGTGTAACTTGCTGGAGTGTGGTGCGTTTACAGTGTACTTGCTGGTAGTGTTGTGCGTTTACAGTGTAACTTGCTGGTAGTGTTGTGCATTTACAGTGTAACTTGCGGGTAGTGTTGTGCATTTACAGTGTAGCTTGCTGGTATTGTTGTGCATTTACAGTGTAACTTGCTGGTAGTGTTGTGCATTTACAGTGTAGCTTGCTGGTATGTAGTGCATTTACAGTGTAACTTGCTGGTAGTGTTGTGCATTTACAGTGTACTTGCTGGTAGTGTGGGCATTTACAGTAACTTGCTGGTAGTGTTGTGCATTTACAGTGTAGCTTGCTGGTAGTGTTGTGCATTTACGTGTAGCTTGCTGGTAGTGTAGTGCATTTACAGTGTAACTGCTGGTAGTGTTGTGCATTTACAGTGTAACTTGCTGGTAGGTTTGTGCATTTACAGTGTAACTTGCTGGTAGTGTTGTGCATTTACAGTGTAACTTGCTGGTAGTGTTGTGCATTTACAGTGTAACTTGCTGGTAGTGTTGTGCATTTACAGTGTAACTTGCTGGTGTGTATGCATTTCAGTGTAGCTTGCTGGTAGTGTAGTGCATTTACAGTGTAACTTGCTGGTAGTGTAGTGCATTTACAGTGTAACTTGCTGGTAGTGTAGTGCATTTACAGTGTGCTTGCTGGTAGTGTTGTGCATTTACAGTGTAACTTGCTGGTAGTGTAGTGCATTTACAGTGTAGCTTGCTGGTAGTGTAGTGCATTTACAGTGTAACTTGCTGGTAGTGTAGTGCATTTACAGTGTAACTTGCTGGTATGTAGTGCATTTACAGTGTAGCTTGCTGGTAGTGTTGTGCATTTACAGTGTAACTTGCTGGTAGTGTGTGCATTTA
This sequence comes from Hymenochirus boettgeri, assembly GCA_019447015.1. Taxonomy (NCBI): domain Eukaryota; kingdom Metazoa; phylum Chordata; class Amphibia; order Anura; family Pipidae; genus Hymenochirus; species Hymenochirus boettgeri. The sequence goes on from CM033476.1 coordinate 89,854,809, forward strand.
CAGTGTAGCTTGCTGGTATGTTTGTGCTTTACGTGTAGCTTGCTGGTAGTGTTGTGCGTTTACAGTGTAGCTTGCTGGTAGTTTTGTCGTTTACAGTGTAGCTTGCTGGTAGTGTAGTGCATTTACAGTGTAGCTTGTGGTAGTGTAGTGCATTTACAGTGTACTTGCTGGTAGTGTTGTGCATTTACAGTGTAACTTGCTGGTAGTGTAGTGCATTTACAGTGTAGCTTGCTGGTAGTGTTGTGCGTTTACAGTGTAACTTGCTGGTAGTGTAGTGCTTTACAGTGTAGCTTGCGGTAGTGTTGTGCATTTACGTGTAACTTGCTGGTAGTGTAGTGCATTTACAGTGTAGCTTGCTGGTAGTGTTGTGCGTTTACAGTGTAACCTTTATTACTCTCTTTATTCTCTCTTTGTTCCGTGCAGTTGCCGGTGTGTCCGTGTAGCTCTCTTGCTCTTGTTGTGTCATATTTCAACAACACAGTTGATTCCATGCTGGCCTCATTTTCCACGGGGCTCGTGGTTTTTCCTCCGGCCGGGCTTGTTTGGAATAGTGGACGATGGGCTGCGTGTGTGCGACCTGATCTCTGGCAAGATCCTCGGGGAGTTCAATTCTCTTTCCCTGCTAAGCCCAGCTGCCTACCTAGTGCCAAAGGGATAATTCTGTGGGCAAACACTGCTGGGACTGACCCTGCACAGTGGGTAAAGGTGGCATGAAGTGAGGGCAACATGTATGGAAATCATGGAACACTGAGTGTAGGGACATTAGGTAGTTTTAGGGTACTGGGCAGTGCCAGCCTGGGAGATAGTGTGCGGCACTCCTTCCTGAATTACAATTACTAAATTACTTTAAAATAAAATTAGTACACTTTCCACCAAGATGTTTGAAGCAGTGGCGTTGCCATATGGAACCCACATCAATGGACTGGGCATTGAAAAAGTGTCCCCAGATAGCTAAGCCGGCCATACACCAAAAGATATTCCAGTATCATGCAATCCGTATCGATCCGCTAACAAGAAAACATTGGGACGATCGCTGTACAATCCACTATACACATTTCAAATGACTAGTGATACTAGGATATCCCCATGTTGCATGAACGGACACTATTAGGTCTGACAGTCACTGTCTCCTTTACTGCTAACTTTTAAGGGCTGGTTTAAGATAAGAAACATGACCATCTGTGGTTCCGCCCTTTCTGTTCCAAACCTATCACACGCGCTAGAGAATATCTTGTGTCTCGGAAACAGAAGATAAGTCTGCCTGGGAACCTACAGCCATAAAACTACAATTCCCAGAATACTCCTGTTTAGAAACTACAGTGTTGTATAGGTTGCATACCTAGTTCATAATCTTTGTTATTCTTCATTTTCTTGAAGAACCCTCATAAACCTCAAGGCAGCGAGGTCAGAGATCCGACTGAGATATGAGAAGAAACCAAACAAGACCCGCAGCTGAAAAAAGTTTTTAAGAATATGGGGCAGTGGCATTATCCTTCCATGTTGGAATTTCCTTGGTTTCCTTGGGTATATTCTACGTGATTGTTTCCAGGTGAGTGGACACTCCGTTATATGTGTTGGTAGCAACGGCAGTCGGTGGGCCCAGCCGCATTTTCATTGGTTAAAGAGGTTGGGTGTTCATTCTGGCATCATATAGTCTATAGGAGCCTGCAACCCCAACTGCAATTTAATCCAGTTTTTTTATCATATATTGTATCCAGATACTCAGGGCCGTCTCTCTAATGAGGCAACCTGAGAAGTGGCACCTGCGGCAGCCAGTGAAGTGTAGCCTGTGTTCCATTAAAACCGCAGCAGGAACTCTCACTGGGGGAAATATGTGTGTGAGTGTGTATGTACAGTATGTAAGTGTGTATGTAAAGTATGTGTTAGAGTATGCAGTGTGTGTGTGTACAGTGTGTATGTACAATGTATGTGTGAGTGTGTATGTACATTGTATGTGTGAGAGTGTATGGAGTGTGTATGTATGCGTGAGAGAGTATGTACAATATGTTTGAGAGTGTATGCACAGTATGTGTGAGAGTGTGTATGTATAGTATGTGTGTTATTATTTGCAGCATATTCATAGCTATTGTGTATTATATTGGGATGCATGGATTTATTTAGGCATTACGTTTTCACAGCATAGCGTTGGCTAAAGCATTGTGTTTTTTCTTCCTTTGACAGTGGGATAGACGTCACCTCTCTTCTCATGAAAGTTGTTTTTAGTGAAACTGTGGTGCAGTCTAAAGTTGCCGCAGGAACTAGCACATTTGTCCTAGCATACGCCATTCACAACTCTTCGCTCCTGCGCGGATCAGTATCACTTTAGTATCTGTTCCCTTTATAGTCCGATACCTTAGAAAGATTGGTCTGTTTAGCCTCCTTCTCAGACTCATTAACAAAAAATCACAACTACAATGTGGATTAAACATTGGATTTGGCATTTTTACGTAATGATTCCATTTTAAGGCTCACTATTCTTTCTATTTATATCCCAAGATATATATAAACAGAATTATATACGGTATATCTATTAAGGAATTACTTAACTCAACCTAACAATGTGTTTACATTTATTCTGCCACAATCTGTGGTTTAAATTTCTATATAATGTTAAATACAAGCAAAGTCTAATAAAATATTTTGAAAATCTAATAAATGCCTTTGAGGGAGGTTTTCTTTGTATCATACATAGTAACTAGTAATCGAGGTTGAATAAAGACAATCAGGGAGATTCAATAAAAGTTCTTATCGTTAAAAATGGTGCTAATTTTGCCCCAACCATCAGATCTTATTTAACATTTGAAAGCTAACATCTGATTGGTTGGGCAAAATTAGCACCAATTAATGATAAGAACTGTTATTGAAAACCCTGATAGTCCATCAAGTCCAACCTTTTCACCCTCCTTTTTAACCTTACCTAATATTTGATCCAGAGGAAGGCAAAACCCCAGCTAAAAGGGTGGGATGGGGGGGGGATTCCTTCCTGACTCCGGAAGGGTGGGGGGCCCTCCAATTGTATGTGTCCGGCCCCTGCAGTTATGGCCCTGTATAAGATGGATGTCGATTACATTTATGGGTGTGCTAATCCATAAGATTTATCCAGCTAGCTACATTACACGTATGTAACAAGTATGCGCACACTAAGGGCTAGGCCACCACTAGTGCGATTTTGATGCGTTTGCACATGCGGTTTTCCAAACATTGCAATCGCGATGGCACAGGGCATCTTTGGAGGACAGAGAAAAGCAATTTGATTGCCGTTCTTAGGTTTTCATAGATGCTGGAAATGCAGAGCACATCTTTCCATAAGCCAGGCTGCGGGCACAATCCGGGGGTAACTGTGGTATCGGAACAAGTTAGCGTTAAATAAAATCCCCAGCTGCTAGCCATGTGACCAGCCTCTGCCTGCATTGATAGGCCACCCCTCAACTGTCTTTTTTTAAAGTCTGTGAAGGTACTTCCTGTCTCTCCCAGCATCTCCAAGTCTAAGTGAATTGCTCTGTCCCCAGGGCTAGAGAGGGGCAGTACGTTTAAACGTGTCCTCAGTTAATTTCTCGCAGGCTGCAATACCACAAAACACACAATGAAATGCAATGGCATGCGATTTCACATGCTTACCGACTGCAAAACTACAGAGCACAGAAATCGCCCCAGTGTGGCCTTGCCCATAAAGTGTCTCCACCAGGCCGGCCTTTGATATGGGCGCCACCGGGAGTCTTAGGTCATGGACCTGTAAGTCAAAATTGTGCATCAGTGCCACAGCCCCTCCAGTCCCAACACACCTAAGCCTTAGTTAAGATCCTGTATCTTTTCTGTCTGTGCATTTAGTATGTTACGTGTTATGTATAATACACGCACGATATATACAAGCACGCACTGAAGTTACTGAAAGCAGTAAGCGCAGGTGGGGTACTTGATTTGAAGCAGGCCAAGGCAAGTAGCATTCAACAGTGTATTGTGTGTACCATGGGGGGGGGTAAAAATCTTGCACAGGGTACCATTTAACCTAAGGCCGGCCCTGGTCTCCACCCCTAAACATAAACTTCAGATTAGGTAGGTCCTAATCTGACCCTAAATGTACTTACTAGACTTGGTTCCCTCTTTCACAACCTCTCTTGTGCTTCTGTGAACGAAACAGCAGAAGGGGCACATCTGTGATTGGATAGATTTAGCTAATCGCGACATGGCTGCTGGTCTGACGCTTCTGTGCGGAAGAGGAGCTGAGGTCTGGCAAGTACATTTAGGGGGTTAAACAAGCGTTTAGGGTTGGGGATTCTCTTACCGCCCTCCCCTCCTATCATTAGAAGCGATGCAGCCGCTGGGGGGGGGGGGAGACTGGAGCTCCACTGTGTATGTCAGAGTTTAAGTTTGGGGTGGACTCTGCAGTGAAGGAATTTGCAATATCCAAATGTTTGGTCATGATTCTTTACATAAACCTACTGATTATTGTAGACAACTATGGTGATTTTATAGTCTCTATTAAAGGGTATATCCACCCCCAACCAAATAAAAAAAACATTTTGTTTTTGGGGGTTGGACATACCCTTAAGAAATGCATTGCTCAGAGCTGTTCGGAGATCCATTTCACTTCATTATCCTCCACTTGCAGCTCTGTAAGTAACAATCACACTGTACTGACTGATTCAAGCCCTTAGCAGTTGCCCTGAAATCTAAATTAGCATAACTGTGAATAAGGTGTCCCTTGCCTGAAATTCTGATCCGTTTGTGAATAGAGTTTTGTGTTAAGAGAGAATGTTCCTTCACCCAGACTGACCCTCCCCTTGTATAATTATCAAGAGCTTCTCACATACCTAGTCCACCTGCCAGCTAATCAGATGAAACAACTTTACACCCATTTCTCACCAAGCTGTGTACACTGCTCTTAGTGTGTGAGAAAGCGTGCCTGTATTGCAATGGATTATTTCAGTGGCCATGTGTGTAGAGTCCAGTTTTCAGAGCACACGCAATCACTATTTTCTTGTGACGGCTTTTTACACGCGTTACTGTCTAACCAGTGACTTCGTTGCATGCTGTTGGCTACACTAAAATCAATGCAGCCTGCAACATGTTCCATGTAAGAACTATACTTTATACGGCATACAGATTTCAGGATGTCCAGCTACTCATAGTTTACTATAGTAAGTCTTCATACTCTTGGTGGTGCTACAGGAAAAAAAAAAAAATCACTAAGCAACAATTCCCACATGCACAGTGATCTTCCCCAGATAACCAACCGTACCAATATATACTTTTCTTCATGGCATTCATGGGTGTTGTAAATAATCAATGCATGGGTAGGAATGCCTAGATGTTCACAATAGGAAACTGTTGTCTATAGCAAACAACGAGAAAGAAACCCCCTGGCTTTAAATGAGTAGAGGGAAATATTCACCCCTGGTAAGACTGTGCAGAATTAACATCCCCCCCCCCAGTTATTTATTTATCTTTATTTCTAAGACCCACTGTCTGCACACAGACTCACTTTGGGTTCCAATGGTTCACTTGAATTCCAGAACACAACATTCTACAGCCTTTGTATAACAATCCGATTTCTATTGCAAGTGATCAGACAAGGATTTAATTAGGCAAAGCTTTATTTTAACAGTAAAACATACCGAAAAATAAAACAAACATCTTAAAAACAGATATATATTTAATTACTATTAGAGAATGTTAAAACACAAAGACAAATATAAGGACTCGGATACCAATTCCAGACAAATATTTACAGTGATTATTCACTCAGTATTTAAGCAGCCGTGCATGTTGACCACGTAGACGCCTAATAAATATAGCCAGGGATGGATATTATTGCACCAGCCAGAAAACCCTCTACAGGCACCAGGGTGGTTTATAATTGGAGTTTACATCAATTGTTCTGGCTATGTAGTCTGTAACTCTGGATAAATGCTTAAAACCCATAACTTTAATTTTAAGATTATCCGTTATTATGGTTTATGCATTTTCGAGCACTTTAACAATTTCTTATTTCAGAAGAGGGTAATGCTTCCAGAGAGATTCCTTATTGAAGGAAAACCTGCCTGTCAAACGAATAAAGCGAACGTGTGCATGGAAAGGCTTTAAGTGTTATTCTAGAATAAAACACCTGGCTTTATAATACTAGACCATCCCCTCCCATCCATATGTGAAAGAGGACCAGTCGGATATGAAGGATCAATTCTAGTAGGTGCAATTTAAAGGCATCGTCACATTAGGAAAAGTTTAAAGCCACCGGATCTCCAGAGATTAATCACTTTGTAGATTGTGGCTCTTTTTGGGATTCTTACAATTTTGCACAACCCAGGGATGCTCTAGAACACCTTTGAGAGGCAGCCTGTGGTTGGGGTTATGTTTCAGTAGCTTAGATATCAAGTCTCTTGCCCCTTCAGTCACGTACGGTGGAAACTGGAACTCAACCTACAGATGACACAAAAGCATGACACTTAAATATTTCCAATGACTGGAATCCTACCAAAATCTTGGGAGGTAGGAATAAATCAATCCAACCTCTCTGCCCCAGAAACTTTCCATTTTTACACGTTTTTTTTCTAGAGTATATTTACCCTTTAATATACTATTGTGTAATGACAGTTTTAGGGAACAAGTGATTTATTAAGCATATTTCCCAACGCCAACCATCACCTCCCTGTAAGCAGAACACAAGGCCGCCATTAGAAGGGATGCTTTACCTTTGAAATACGTTTATAGGTTTCTTGTGTGGGTTTCAGTTTCAAATGGAGGTTTCCCAACTAGAATTCTAGCACGAACACCGAGGCTCCAAAGATCCACCTTCTCATCGTGCATCCGCCCTTCGATCATTTCGGGGGGCAGATAGTCCAATGTCCACACCAGTGTTGTCCTCCTGCAAAAAACCTAAATCATTTAATGGACCTGCATAAGAGACATGAAAAGCAATGTGAACTGTGTATGGTGTGTATCTGAAAACGTATCGCAGCCCATGCAATGTGGCCACCCATCGACACACTTAGATTGTCATGCGCTAGACAAATGCAACTTGCTTATGTCCATATGTGCAGAACACTATAATTGGGAGGACCTGCCAACAGGGAGAGACAGAGCCAGCAGAGAGAGCGACAGACGCTGCAGGATCTTTTAAGTAGAAACACGGCTAGCTAGTGATTAGTAGATCTTAGTACCGAACCTTTCTCTGCTAGACTGGACACCGATTTTATGCCTTTAGCAATTCATTTTTAAGGGGTGTGCATAGACTAAGTGGTTCTGCAAGGCTGGGCAGACTTATGGTCATATGTTTGGTTAATTATCATTTGTTTTGAATGCAATCTCGATTGTTAGCGCGTGGAAAACAATGTGGCCGACCCTAACTAAATGTACGTTATGTACACCACCTGTATATGCAGTCCCATTTGCTGCACTCCGAGATTTAATAACTGCCTGTGTGTGAGTCTATTTCACTAAAACTTCCAAGCATGTAGAATTTCCTTAACTTCCAAAGCACAACAGATGTTTGTATACACAGCAGAGCTCACAGCTGTTTCCACTTACTAATCATTATTGATTTACGATGAGTCACTGGTATTGCACAGGCTGCTGCCTTGAACAGTTAATTGAAGACCTGTGGGTCAAGGTGACCCTTGAAATGCTAGAAATCGGGGTCAGTTTAAACGAACATTAGATCCCTTTTGTCAAGTCTCAAGAAGGAAGTTAGGCTTGTAATGCTTTCAAATAGCCTTCCTAATAGTGTCCATTATGGTCTTGCCCTTAATTCAGTTGACCCACCCAACACAGAGGGCGTCTGAGTAAGTGTAATATAAAGTTATACAAGTAAATGTCGGGCCCCAAGAATGAGGATCATATTTATTGTCTAAAGAAATACCCAGTCCAGTCATCAGAGGCTGTTAACCATGAAATGCTGGCGCTGTAAAAGAATCAAAGGGAATTCTACCCCCAAACTAGTGGCTCCCAAATATACTTCTGACAAACAACTTATGTAGGAGAGCATTAAAGCACAGAGCATGTAGTGGGGCCAGTCCCATAGACTAATACATGCCTGCGCTTCCACTAGCATAATCCCATATCACAATTCAAAGCACGCTAGTGGGCCTTGCCCTTGCACAATCCTGCAGCTGTCTCGCCTGCTGGCAGCACTCCCGACCTAGCCCCATTGAGTTACATATGTCGGTCTTGTGCGGAACACTAGAAAGTGGGAGGACCTGCCAGCAGGGGGCGGCAAAGCCAACAGAGAGCGACAGAGCTGCAGGATTGTTGTAAGTAAAAACGCAGGCAATCTCGACTTGTATTGAATTGGGAGATGGAGGCTAGTGGTCCTATCTCGAATTATAGGATCCATTTTTCAAAACTTTCTGGATGGAGTTCCCCTTTAACATCTGGTTTTATGCCTTTAGCAATTCATTTTTATATAGGGGATGTGCATTGATTTTAAGGGGTCCTTGCGAGGCTGGGCATTCTTATGATGCCCATTCGTTTGGGTAATTATCATTTGTTCTTTTCATTATCCCAAACACAGGACCCTTTGCCCCTCTGCTGATGCTCTGGGCATTTTCCGTGAACAGCAGCAGCCATGGGTCCGTGATTGGCCAAGACGTTGGGGGGTGGGGATGCCCTTTAAAATAGGGACAACAGTGTATAGATAAAGTTTCCCAGTCTTGAACTCACCCTGTAGTGGGTTTGATCAAGCCCTCTGTAGGCTGCTCGATGGTTAAACAGCTATACAGAGGGTTAAACCACATTCAGAAAACTCTGGGAAATATAAGGTAAGTAAATAAAACCTCCCACATTACAATATCCCACCTGCCGTTCTGCTTAAGAGCCAATTTAACATGTATCTTTAACGGTGCCTAGCCCCATTGATCCATTCAGGCAAATTAACATTTTATTCTCTGAGCTGTCCATACATGTACAATCCATTCATACGTCAGGATTGGTCTCCCCATAAGACCGAAGATCGGCCGATCACACAAACAAGATAAAAAGAGAAAACAGGTTCCCAATGTAGAGTATAACCCAGGGCTTAAAAAAGGAGCCAATAAAATCTCTTACCTTGAGGAAGTGGCATGGACAGACCAACCAAAGTCTGCAATCTTTATTCACCGTCGGATCCAAGGAGCAAGTTCTCAGGCTTAATATCCCTGTGTATTACTTTCTTAGTGTGACAGTACAATGTGCATCAGCCACCTGTGTAATATACTGAAGGGAAAAAGAGAACACATTAAATCTATAGCACACCGACCATCCCAGCGTGCTCTATAAGGTATACCGACCAATCCCAGCGTGCTCTATAAAGTATACCGACCAATCCCAGCGTGCTCTATAAAGTATCCGACCAATCCAGCGTGCTCTATAAGTATACCGACCAATCCCAGCGTGCTCTATAAAGTATACCGACCATCCCAGCGTGCTCTATAAAGTATACCGACCAATCCCAGCGTGCCTATAAAGTATACGACCAATCCCGCGTGCTCTATAAAGTATACCGACCAATCCAGCGTGCTCTATAAGTATACCAAATCCCGCGTCTCTATAAGTATACCAACACATCCCAGCGTGCTCTATAAAGTAATTCCGACCAATCCCAGCGTGCTCTATAAAGTATACCGACCAATCCCAGTATGTACATATAAGTATACCAACCAATCCCAGTGTGATCTATAAAGTATCCGACCAATCCCAGTATGTACAATGAAGTATACCAACCAATCCCAGTGTGATCTATAAAGTATATAGATACCAATCCCAGAATATTGTATGAAATATATTGCCAATGCTTCAGATGCACTTTTAGCTTAGTTAGCTTTTGTGTCAATGTATTCAGTGTCATTTACAAATTCTTATAGGTCAGGTATAAAGTAAAACCCATCAGCAAGGCAAAGCCAGGAATAAATAACCTAGGGCACGATTTCAGAACAGTTTGAATTTCAGCAGCAAGGAAATCTGGGAATTCTAAAGAAACAACATTGCCCCATTGTAGCACCTGAGAATTCGGGCTTACATGCAGAGTGAATGACATACCGTAGCAGTTTTCTCGTCATCAAATCGTGTGCGCTTCTGAAGCTCTTCTGTACAGCTCGCCGCCTGGCGCATAATCGAGAATGAGGTAAACTTGTGTGGCATCGTGGAAATAGCCATAGAGCCGGAGAATGTTTGGGTGCCTAGAAATAAGAATTGCGTGTTACGTAATAATCAAATTAAAGGGTTCATGTACACTATGAATGAGATTCTGCAACCCCAGGTATGTTGTACAGATAAGTGTCAAGGCTTCATGTATACACAATAGAGATTTATAGTAATACGAGGTCACATGCCAAATTTTTTCAAGAAAACCAAAGTAACCGCCAACCTTATAATCCAAACGGCTAAAGGACAGGAAAAGAGATCACATTGCTCCAAGGGGTTACCTGAGATGGGACTGGATTTCCACCTCTCTTCGTAGCTGATGTTCCACTCCTGCCTTTTCTAATTGAGTTTTAAACAAAACTTTTATTGCCAGAATGAATTTCCTTTGCCGCTCTCGGCGAGGTAAACGTTCCCAAACTTCCCTTTCCCTAGAGGGCGACCGATTTCAAAGTCTTCCAGCACCACCGTTTCCTGTAGGAAAAGTTTACAAACATCAACACAAACGATTAGTGGTAAAGTGAAGATTCTATGCTGAAAGTCTTCCACAGAGAGTCAGAGTATATTGGGCATAAAGAGTGAGCAGCTGGAAAGGATGAAGCCATGAACAAAATGATTCCATTTAAAGGATTGTCCACTGAAAAACGACTGCCTCATTTGAATTTATAAATGAAAATATAGAAGCAACACTTACTCTGAGGTACTATAATCCAGTACTTGTTTTGCTTGTCCCCCTGCCAGACTATTTGACTCTGTGTGAGGGCAAGCATGCTCAGTAATCCCATGAGGCGCATTGAGAGAGGGAATTTCCCACCATGCAGTTCACATACTAACTCTCACCATTCCAGCTACAGTAAAATTTACCTAACAGAAGAGTTTGATAAGGCACTTGATTGACAGGTGAAATGTAACATGTTTCAGACTGGAATGTAGTTTCCATTAATGGGCGATTAGTACATATCCTTAATATTACTTTAGTGCGGATCTCCAGATGTTTGAAAACAAATTCCAGCTTTCTTCTGTAAGATTACGTGGTTTATTTACCTTTTCCCCTCTTCTTTTGGTACAGCTGGCATCTTAGATTGGTCAGAGTCTCCTCTCTTGTCCACATTCTGCCTAAAAACATCAATAGTGCTTGTTAGCCCCAAGTCTTAGATAAAAAACTTTGTAGAAATGTTGAGTGATCCACCTACATTGAAATACACCCTTCAGCGTTTCTCACCTCCAACAGATCACAAATCGCGATCGGAAGCACACGAGAAACAGCTAGTGTGGCCAAGTCCAAAACGGAACAAGCCCTGCTAGTCAAGTGTGAAGCCCATGCAACCCAATATTGCAACGGAACCACGGATTAACAGTTGTATGTACTTTCATGGGACACCGCCCTTTACTGCACAGCACAGGCTCATTGAGACAGTTTGACAAGGCAATCTGAATGATGCAGATAAACTTCATAGCAAGATAACAGTATTAAAGAATGTGTACTTACTAGGAGCATGGTTTGCCTGCTGAGAGCTCTTTATCTCAGTCTGCGGTTTGCTAGTCTGTGGCGTGACTTTGTTTTCAGTCTGTTTACCAGCCTGGTGCCCTGGCAGCAACGTCCGCGGCTGGGCTGGATTTGGTAGTTTTTGATTAGACAGAACAGGTTTCTGAATATGAGACACAACCCTCTGGGGTATATTGGATGTGCACAAAATTCTCTGTGCAGACACACCAGTTGCAGGAGGTTTACCATTGGCGCCCCCTGCTGATGGTTCACTGGAATCCGCTTGGGACCATCTGCCATGTGATGAAAGCCTAAAACAAATAAAACATTTAAGCTGCCAATACATTTTTCAAACTACCCAATCAATCTTTTTACAAATGCAACGCCAAAATACTCCGCAACCTCTTCCAAAAAATCCATTACACATCTTCAAATACACTGCTCACTGCCATTAATAGAAATGGTTCCCCAATCAGCACTACAAATGCAAATAGTCACAGGGAGAGAGATTTTGGCAATTTGAATGATGAATGGGAGGAGGCCCCGAGAGAATGGGCCATTGGCAACAGCTATAGGTCCTGCTTGATCTAACCTTGCACATCTCCCGGTACTAACAGAGCTATAATCCTTTCTGCCCTAAATGTCCTCTGCCCCTGCGACTTGTTCTGGTCTTGCCATACTACGCTTTGGCAACAGCTATACTTTATCTGCATGACAAAATGGGATTACCTTTGGATACAATTAAGCAACTATTCAGATGAGATTCCTTATTCACAGCCGAAATGCTTGTAGCCAAAATATGAATCCAGGCCAAGCCACCTACCTCTCAATGGAAGACTAGTGCCTTCACCTCTTCCACACCACGTGTGTAATGTTCTCCTTTACTGCCACACAGGTGCCTACTCCCCTACCAGCCTTAAACTGCACTGTGCCTTCTATTCCCTATTTGAGCTATACACTAGCCGACTCCCTGCAATAGTATGCATCATTTCTAGTATTGCGGATCGCTTTTGAATCCCCACTTTGTAGGGGATATTCATGTTCATTCATTGAGGTTTCAAAAATGCCTGGCTTGATTCCTTTACGACAGACATTACAGGTGAAAAGTTAAAATAAAATCTGAAGCATTATTAACGATTCGTCATCAAGCTGCAGATCAGTTAAGTTGGGCACTGTTTTGACCAGCATAAGATTATGGTCAAGCAATTAGTTTTGGCCCAGAATAAGTTTACAATGACAATTTACAATGGACTGCTGCAGAATTAATAAACATTCACTAATAAACATAAAGAAAGAGCAGGTCTATAGGAGTGCGTTCTTCAAACTACATCATGCTAAAGAACATTCCAATGTTTGTCTGATGTGAAAAATGTAGGACGTGAACAAAGCCTAAAGGTGACTTACTTCACGTTGGTTGATGGTGATTTTCCTTTACTGCCCGCTCCATAATGCTCTACCTAAAGAGAAAGGCCAGACACAAAGTTAAGAATTTACATTTTCCATATAAAGAGGTTCTTCCCTCCGAGCTGTCCCTTACCTTGCAGTTATGTTGGCACTAATAAATGGGTAAACACCCTTAAACCCTATATTGGGGCAGTGCGTGTGTATGTGATCTTGTCATCTCAGACTACCGTTAGGGTTAGGACCAATTTGCACACATGGCAACACAGGAATATTATGTGACGGTGCTCCAATAAATCAGTGATATTGAAATGCACACGCGTGCTCAATAACCAGAGTGCAGACCACTTGTTGCACTGGCAATGCTAAATCGTTAACGCAGTTGGAGGGCACAGCACACGGACCTATCCCTAACCCTACCCAGGGTTGGCTAAATCCCCATCTCCGTTGCCTAAATGTTCTATGGAGGACAATGGAACTGACCACATTACTTGGCTCCTAGAAGATTTAACCAAATTTGAAATAATCTGTCCATGTCTGATAAAACCCAGATCACTGCCCTAGGAGACAGGAACAGGGCTAAACCTACCTGAGGACAATTCACACGGGTAATGTTTCCTTACAAATAGCACAAACTGCAGCGCAATGCTTTTGTCACCGCGCCACAGCATTACATACGAATGCGCAACGACGCACAGAAATCACAATCACGTGTGCCCTTTGGTGCGTTGTAATGTGGCCTCAGCCTTACCTGTGCTATTTATAAGGAACACTTTGGGCTTCGCCACACTTACGAGTTTTTCGCTCACGATTTTGTTCAATGGAGATTGCGGGAACGCAAAAATTGCTGCGATTTATGATGCGCATGCGTTTCCATAACAGAAAACGTCAAAATCACATGAGCAAAATGCACACGATAGCATACGTTGTGGTGTGCCGCAGCCTTACCGGGGGCCCACACTACAACGCACCAAACCCCCCCATGCGACTGCGATTTCTGTGCGTTGTTGTAATTAAATGATGTGGCGCAATGACAAAACGCATTGCACAGCAGTTTTGTGCGTTAGCGCACAGCGGACGATTAAAACACCCCCACCGCTATCGTTAACCCAAATGTTAGATTCTTTCACTTAAAGAAACGACTAATGGGAACTGTAGATGCGAAGGACAGAGATTACAGTTCTGTAACACCCAACAGGGGGCAGCTCCTGCTTGATCCTATACTCATGGCTGCATTTAACTAGAAAACTACAATTCCCAGCATCCCCTGCCATGGATCCTATAACCTCATGGCTGCATTTAACTAGAAAACTACAATTCCCAGCATCCCCTGCCATGGTTCCTATAACCTCATGGCTGCATTTAACTAGAAAACTACAATTCCCAGCATCCCCTGCCATGGATCCTATAACCTCATGGCTGCATTTAACTAGAAACTACAATTCCCAGCATCCCTTGCTGTCCGCCACTCACTCGCTCACCAGGAGATCAGGGACGGAATAAACCTGACGGGGATCGGTATCAACCAGAGGAGCTCGGGAGTCACAATTGAAGCCTCTCCCCCTCACAGCCTCCAACCCCGGCCTTTGACTCAAACTTCCCGCACCGCTCGGTCACTTCCTCCGCTATTCAAACCGCCCGCTTATAAATCCCTTTAACCCGCTCTGAGCGGTGATTGTGTCGGATGGTTAACCAGTGCGCTCTGATTGGTCAAGACGAAAACAAATCAGTTAAGGGGACGGACTGGGCCGGGGGAGGCTGTTAACCACACCCCGTTTCGTAATGAGGTCATTTCTGATCGCCGGTCGCACATGTTGACGTTTTGTCAAGCTCAGATCTGAGGAATTTAATCTACGTTCAGTGATTGTAGTAACTATGACCGTTCAATGGCCTTACAGCTGTTATTCTTACTCTAGAGGGTGCTGGGAAATGTAGTCAAATATCTAAAAAGGGTCAGAGTATCATTTACATACATTTGTTCCCAGAATCCTTATTAGTCCACATGTGCTGTGTAGCTGGAACATTCTGTTTACATTGGGTTCTATTGTGACAGGCTCATGAAGGAAGTGGGCAGTGCAAGAGATTGTGGGTACAACCCAGGGGCCCCTCATTTCAGACAGACATGGGGTGGAAATTACAGAGGAACGGAAAAGGTAAGTATCCCCCCATTGTGCAATCAGAATAGGTAAGTATCCCCCCATGTAGCAATCAGAAAAGGTAAGTATCCCCCCATTGTGCAATCAGAATAGGTAAGTTATCCCCCCATTGTGCATCATCAATAGGTAAATTATCCCCCCACTGTGCCAATCAGACTAGGTAAGTTATCCCCCCTTGTGCAATCAGAATAGGTAAGTGTTACCCCCCCATTGTGCAATCAGAATAGGTAAGTATCCCCCCATTGTGCAATCAGAATAGGTAAGAATCCCCCCATTGTGCAATCAGAATAGGTAAGTATCCCCCCATTGTGCAATCAGAATAGGTAAGTATCCCCCCATTGAGCAATCAGAAAGGGTAAGTATCCCCATTGTGCAATCAGAATAGGTAAGTTATCCCCCCACTGTGCAATCAGAATAGGTAAGTTATCCCCCCACTGTGGCAATCAGACTAGGTAAGTTATCCCCCATTGTGCAATCAGACTAGGGTAAGTTATCCCCCATTGTGCAATCAGAATAGGTAAGTTATCCCCCCATTGTGCAATCAGAATAGGTAAGAATCCCCCCATTGTGCAATCAGAATAGGTAAGTTATCCCCCCACTGTGCAATCAGACTAGGTAAGTTATCCCCCCATTGTGCAATCAGAATAGGTAAGTATCCCCCATTGTCAATTAGAATAGGTAGTATCCCCCCATTGTGCAATCAGAATAGGTAAGTATCCCCCCATTGTGCATCAGAATAGGTAAGTATCCCCTATGTGCAATCGAATAGGTAAGTTATCCCCCCACTGTGCAATCAGAATAGGTAAGTTCCCCCCACCTGTGCATCAGACTAGGTCAGTTCCCTGCTGGAGTCTGACTGTATCTGTACACTGTACGGTAGTGCTATACTGTGTATCCTGCTGGAGTCTGACTGTATCTGTACACTGTACTGTACTGCTATACTGTGTACCCTGCTGGAGTGTGACTGTATCTGTACACTGTACGGTAGTGCTATATATGCTATATCTACAGTATACAGTACATTAATGTGCTTAGGCTGTTTCTTATTCAGACCATACCCAGTACATGTGACACTAAATGCATTACTACACTCCCATCTACTGGCCACTATTAGTATAGCAGTTGCAGTTAATACAGTTGCACATGGGATTTGTAGTTTCAGGAACAGGAAGTTTATAGACTAGAAGGATTTCCTCCATGTTAGCTGTGGTGTCATGGTGTGACATCTGGTTCCCATTCAGGTAATTGTCATTTGTCTGTAAGTAGATTTCTATCAGTTGTTGCAGGTGTCAGCATGTAATCCATTACATTGTATTGTCAGATTGGCTGGGTGTGTGTTAATATGGCTGGGTGTGTGTAATCACACAATGTTATATTGTATTCAACATGCACAAAGGGATTATGGATATTCAGAAAGCATAACAATGTAACTAGTTCATAGGTTTGTGCAGTTTGATACAATGTAACCAGTTGGTAGGTTTGTGCAGTGTGATACAATGTAACCAGTTGGTAGGTTTGTGCAGTGTGATACAGTGTAAACAGTTGGTAGGTTTGTGCGTGTGATACAGTATGTACACAGTTGGTGGTTTGTGCATGTGATACAGTGTAAACAGTTGGTAGTTTGTGCAGTTTGATACAGTTATAAACAGTTGTAGGTTTGTGCAGTGTGATACGTGTAAAACAGTTGGTAGGTTTGTGCAGTGTGATACAGTTAAACAGTTGGTAGGTTTGTGCAGTGTGATACAGTGTAAACAGTTGGTAGGTTTTGTGCAGTGTGATACAGTGTAAACAGGTTGTAGGTTTGTGCATGTGATACAGTGTAAAGTTGGTAGTTTGTACAGTGTGATACAGTACGTAGTTGGTAGGTTTGTACAGTGTGATACGTGTACGTAGTTGGTAGGTTTGTGCAGTGTGATACAGTGTAAATAGTTGGTAGGTTTGTGCAGTGTGATACAGTGTAAAAGTTGGTAGGTTTGTGCAGTGTGATACAGTGTAAACATTTGGTAGGTTTGTGCAGTGTGATAACAGTTGGGTAGCTTGTGCAGTGTGATACAGTGTAACCATTTGGTAGTTTGTGCAGTGTGATACAGTGTAAACAGTTGGTAGTGTTGTGCAGTGTACCAGTTGGTATGTTGTGCAGGGTGATACAATGTACCAGTTGGTAGGTTGTGCAGTGTGATACAGTGTAACTAGTTGGTAGTGTTTGTGCAGTGTGATACAGTGTAAACTAGTTAACTTGCTGGTGAAGTGGAGTGTTCACATTTAACTTGCTGGTAGTGTAGTGTCTCGGTGAAATTTGCTGGTAGTGTAGACAGTGTAACTTTTACAGTGTGCTTGCTGGTAGTGTAGTGCATTTACAGTGTAACTTGCTGGTAGTGTAGTGCATTTACAGTGTAGCTTGCTGGTAGTGTAGTGCATTTACAGTGTAACTTGCTGGTAGTGTTGTGCATTTACAGTGTAACTTGCTGGTAGTGTAGTGCGTTTCAGTGTAACTTGCTGGTAGTGTGGTGCGTTTACAGTGTACTTGCTGGTAGTGTTGTGCGTTTACAGTGTAACTTGCTGGTAGTGTTGTGCATTTACAGTGTAACTTGCTGGTAGTGTTGTGCATTTACAGTGTAGCTTGCTGGTAGTGTTGTGCATTTACAGTGTAACTTGCTGGTAGTGTTGTGCATTTACAGTGTAGCTTGCTGGTAGTGTAGTGCATTTACAGTGTAACTTGCTGGTAGTGTTGTGCATTTACAGTGTAACTTGCTGGTAGTGTGGGCATTTACAGTAACTTGCTGGTAGTGTTGTGCATTTACAGTGTAGCTTGCTGTAGTGTTGTGCATTTACGTGTAGCTTGCTGGTAGTGTAGTGCATTTACAGTGTAACTTGCTGGTAGTGTTGTGCATTTACAGTGTAACTTGCTGGTAGGTTTGTGCATTTACAGTGTAACTTGCTGGTAGTGTTGTGCATTTACAGTGTAACTTGCTGGTAGTGTTGTGCATTTACAGTGTAACTTGCTGGTAGTGTTGTGCATTTACAGTGTAACTTGCTGGTGTGTATGCATTTCAGTGTAGCTTGCTGGTAGTGTAGTGCATTTACAGTGTAACTTGCTGGTAGTGTAGTGCATTTACAGTGTAACTTGCTGGTAGTGTAGTGCATTTACAGTGTGCTTGCTGGTAGTGTTGTGCATTTACAGTGTAACTTGCTGGTAGTGTAGTGCATTTACAGTGTAGCTTGCTGGTAGTGTAGTGCATTTACAGTGTAACTTGCTGGTAGTGTAGTGCATTTACAGTGTAACTTGCTGGTATGTAGTGCATTTACAGTGTAGCTTGCTGGTAGTGTTGTGCATTTACAGTGTAACTTGCTGGTAGTGTGTGCATTTACAGTGTAGCTTGCTGGTATGTTTGTGCTTTACGTGTAGCTTGCTGGTAGTGTTGTGCGTTTACAGTGTAGCTTGCTGGTAGTTTTGTCGTTTACAGTGTAGCTTGCTGGTAGTGTAGTGCATTTACAGGTAGCTTGTGGTAGTGTAGTGCATTTACAGTGTACTTGCTGGTAGTGTTGTGCATTTACAGTGTAACTTGCTGGTAGTGTAGTGCATTTACAGTGTAGCTTGCTGGTAGTGTTGTGCGTTTACAGTGTAACTTGCTGGTAGTGTAGTGCTTTACAGTGTAGCTTGCGTAGTGTTGTGCATTTACTGGTGAACTTGCTGGTAGTGTAGTGCATTTACAGTGTAGCTTGCTGGTAGTGTTGTGCGTTTACAGTGTAACCTTTATTACTCTCTTTATTCTCTCTTTGTTCCGTGCAGTTGCCGGTGTGTCCGTGTAGCTCTCTTGCTCTTGTTGTGTCATATTTCAACAACACAGTTGATTCCATGCTGGCCTCATTTTCCACGGGGCTCGTGGTTTTTCCTCCGGCCGGGCTTGTTTGGAATAGTGGACGATGGGCTGCGTGTGTGCGACCTGATCTCTGGCAAGATCCTCGGGGAGTTCAATTCTCTTTCCCTGCTAAGCCCAGCTGCCTACCTAGTGCCAAAGGGATAATTCTGTGGGCAAACACTGCTGGGACTGACCCTGCACAGTGGGTAAAGGTGGCATGAAGTGAGGGCAACATGTATGGAAATCATGGAACACTGAGTGTAGGGACATTAGGTAGTTTTAGGGTACTGGGCAGTGCCAGCCTGGGAGATAGTGTGCGGCACTCCTTCCTGAATTACAATTACTAAATTACTTTAAAATAAAATTAGTACACTTTCCACCAAGATGTTTGAAGCAGTGGCGTTGCCATATGGAACCCACATCAATGGACTGGCATTGAAAAAGTGTCCCCAGATAGCTAAGCCGGCCATACACCAAAAGATATTCCAGTATCATGCAATCCGTATCGATCCGCTAACAAGAAAACATTGGGACGATCGCTGTACAATCCACTATACACATTTCAAATGACTAGTGATACTAGGATATCCCCATGTTGCATGAACGGACACTATTAGGTCTGACAGTCACTGTCTCCTTTACTGCTAACTTTTAAGGGCTGGTTTAAGATAAGAAACATGACCATCTGTGGTTCCGCCCTTTCTGTTCCAAACCTATCACACGCGCTAGAGAATATCTTGTGTCTCGGAAACAGAAGATAAGTCTGCCTGGGAACCTACAGCCATAAAACTACAATTCCCAGAATACTCCTGTTTAGAAACTACAGGTTGTATAGGTTGCATACCTAGTTCATAATCTTTGTTATTCTTCATTTTCTTGAAGAACCCTCATAAACCTCAAGGCAGCGAGGTCAGAGATCCGACTGAGATATGAGAAGAAACCAAACAAGACCCGCAGCTGAAAAAGTTTTTAAGAATATGGGGCAGTGGCATATCCTTCCATGTTGGAATTTCCTGGTTTCCTTGGGTATATTCTACTGATTGTTTCCAGGTGAGTGGACACTCCGTTATATGTGTTGGTAGCAACGGGCAGTCCGGTGGGCCCAGCCGCATTTTCATTGGTTAAAGAGGTTGGGTGTTCATTCTGGCATCATATAGTCTATAGGAGCCTGCAACCCCAACTGCAATTTATCCAGTTTTTTTATCATATATTGTATCCAGATACTCAGGGCCGTCTCTCTAATGAGGCAACCTGAGAAGTGGCACCTGCGGCAGCCAGTGAAGTGTAGCCTGTGTTCCATTAAAACCGCAGCAGGAACTCTCACTGGGGGAAATATGTGTGTGAGTGTGTATGTACAGTATGTAAGTGTGTATGTAAAGTATGTGTTAGAGTATGAACAGTGTGTGTGTGTACAGTGTGTATGTACAATGTATGTGTGAGTGTGTATGTACATGTATGTGTGAGAGTGTATGGAGTGTGTATGTATGCGTGAGAGAGTATGTACAATATGTTTGAGAGTGTATGCACAGTATGTGTGAGAGTGTGTATGTATAGTATGTGTGTTATTATTTGCAGCATATTCATAGCTATTGTGTATTATATTGGGATGCATGGATTTATTTAGGCATTACGTTTTCACAGCATAGCGTTGGCTAAAGCATTGTGTTTTTTCTTCCTTTGACAGTGGATAGACGTCACCTCTCTTCTCATGAAAGTGTGTTTTTAGTGAAACTGTGGTGCAGTCTAAAGTTGCCGCAGGAACTAGCACATTTGTCCTAGCATACGCCATTCACAACTCTTCGCTCCTGCGCGGATCAGTATCACTTTAGTATCTGTTCCCTTTATAGTCCGATACCTTAGAAAGATTGGTCTGTTTAGCCTCCTTCTCAGACTCATTAACAAAAAATACAACTACAATGTGGATTAAACATTGGATTGGCATTTTTACGTAATGATTCCATTTTAAGCTCACTATATCTTTCTATTTATATCCCAAGATATATATAAACAGAATTATATACGGTATATCTATTAAGGAATTACTTAACTCAACCTAACAATGTGTTTACATTTATTCTGCCACAATCTGTGGTTTAAATTTCTATATAATGTTAAATACAAGCAAAGTCTAATAAAATATTTTGAAAATCTAATAAATGCCTTTGAGGGAGGTTTTCTTTGTATCATACATAGTAACTAGTAATCGAGGTTGAATAAAGACAATCAGGGAGATTCAATAAAAGTTCTTATCGTTAAAAATGGTGCTAATTTTGCCCCAACCATCAGATCTTATTAACATTTGAAAGCTAACATCTGATTGGTTGGGCAAAATTAGCACCAATTAATGATAAGAACTGTTATTGAATAACCCTGATAGTCCATCAAGTCCAACCTTTCACCCTCCTTTTTAACCTTACCTAATATTTGATCCAGAGGAAGGCAAAACCCCAGCTAAAAGGGTGGGATGGGGGGGGGATTCCTTCCTGACTCCGGAAGGGTGGGGGGCCCTCCAATTGTATGTGTCCGGCCCCTGCAGTTATGGCCCTGTATAAGATGGATGTCGATTACATTTATGGGTGTGCTAATCCATAAGATTTATCCAGCTAGCTACATTACACGTATGTAACAAGTATGCGCACACTAAGGGCTAGGCCACCACTAGTGCGATTTTGATGCGTTTGCACATGCGGTTTTCCAAACATTGCAATCGCGATGGCACAGGGCATCTTTGGAGGACAGAGAAAAGCAATTTGATTGCCGTTCTTAGGTTTTCATAGATGCTGGAAATGCAGAGCACATCTTTCCATAAGCCAGGCTGCGGGCACAATCCGGGGGTAACTGTGGTATCGGAACAAGTTAGCGTTAAATAAAATCCCCAGCTGCTAGCCATGTGACCAGCCTCTGCCTGCATTGATAGGCCACCCCTCAACTGTCTTTTTTTAAAGTCTGTGAAGGTACTTCCTGTCTCTCCCAGCATCTCCAAGTCTAAGTGAATTGCTCTGTCCCCAGGGCTAGAGAGGGGCAGTACGTTTAAACGTGTCCTCAGTTAATTTCTCGCAGGCTGCAATACCACAAAACACACAATGAAATGCAATGGCATGCGATTTCACATGCTTACCGACTGCAAAACTACAGAGCACAGAAATCGCCCCAGTGTGGCCTTGCCCATAAAGTGTCTCCACCAGGCCGGCCTTTGATATGGGCGCCACCGGGAGTCTTAGGTCATGGACCTGTAAGTCAAAATTGTGCATCAGTGCCACAGCCCCTCCAGTCCCAACACACCTAAGCCTTAGTTAAGATCCTGTATCTTTTCTGTCTGTGCATTTAGTATGTTACGTGTTATGTATAATACACGCACGATATATACAAGCACGCACTGAAGTTACTGAAAGCAGTAAGCGCAGGTGGGGTACTTGATTTGAAGCAGGCCAAGGCAAGTAGCATTCAACAGTGTATTGTGTGTACCATGGGGGGGGGTAAAAATCTTGCACAGGGTACCATTTAACCTAAGGCCGGCCCTGGTCTCCACCCCTAAACATAAACTTCAGATTAGGTAGGTCCTAATCTGACCCTAAATGTACTTACTAGACTTGGTTCCCTCTTTCACAACCTCTCTTGTGCTTCTGTGAACGAAACAGCAGAAGGGGCACATCTGTGATTGGATAGATTTAGCTAATCGCGACATGGCTGCTGGTCTGACGCTTCTGTGCGGAAGAGGAGCTGAGGTCTGGCAAGTACATTTAGGGGGTTAAACAAGCGTTTAGGGTTGGGGGATTCTCTTACCGCCCTCCCCTCCTATCATTAGAAGCGATGCAGCCGCTGGGGGGGGGGGGAGACTGGAGCTCCACTGTGTATGTCAGAGTTTAAGTTTGGGGTGGACTCTGCAGTGAAGGAATTTGCAATATCCAAATTTTGGTCATGATTCTTTACATAAACCTACTGATTATTGTAGACAACTATGGTGATTTTATAGTCTCTATTAAAGGGTATATCCACCCCCAACCAAATAAAAAAAACATTTTGTTTTTGGGGGTTGGACATACCCTTAAGAAATGCATTGCTCAGAGCTGTTCGGAGATCCATTTCACTTCATTATCCTCCACTTGCAGCTCTGTAAGTAACAATCACACTGTACTGACTGATTCAAGCCCTTAGCAGTTGCCCTGAAATCTAAATTAGCATAACTGTGAATAAGGTGTCCCTTGCCTGAAATTCTGATCCGTTTGTGAATAGAGTTTTGTGTTAAGAGAGAATGTTCCTTCACCCAGACTGACCCTCCCCTTGTATAATTATCAAGAGCTTCTCACATACCTAGTCCACCTGCCAGCTAATCAGATGAAACAACTTTACACCCATTTCTCACCAAGCTGTGTACACTGCTCTTAGTGTGTGAGAAAGCGTGCCTGTATTGCAATGGATTATTTCAGTGGCCATGTGTGTAGAGTCCAGTTTTCAGAGCACACGCAATCACTATTTTCTTGTGACGGCTTTTTACACGCGTTACTGTCTAACCAGTGACTTCGTTGCATGCTGTTGGCTACACTAAAATCAATGCAGCCTGCAACATGTTCCATGTAAGAACTATACTTTATACGGCATACAGATTTCAGGATGTCCAGCTACTCATAGTTTACTATAGTAAGTCTTCATACTCTTGGTGGTGCTACAGGAAAAAAAAAAAAATCACTAAGCAACAATTCCCACATGCACAGTGATCTTCCCCAGATAACCAACCGTACCAATATATACTTTTCTTCATGGCATTCATGGGTGTTGTAAATAATCAATGCATGGGTAGGAATGCCTAGATGTTCACAATAGGAAACTGTTGTCTATAGCAAACAACCGAGAAAGAAACCCCCTGGCTTTAAATGAGTAGAGGGAAATATTCACCCCTGGTAAGACTGTGCAGAATTAACATCCCCCCCCCCAGTTATTTATTTATCTTTATTTCTAAGACCCACTGTCTGCACACAGACTCACTTTGGGTTCCAATGGTTCACTTGAATTCCAGAACACAACATTCTACAGCCTTTGTATAACAATCCGATTTCTATTGCAAGTGATCAGACAAGGATTTAATTAGGCAAAGCTTTATTTTAACAGTAAAACATACCGAAAAATAAAACAAACATCTTAAAAACAGATATATATTTAATTACTATTAGAGAATGTTAAAACACAAAGACAAATATAAGGACTCGGATACCAATTCCAGACAAATATTTACAGTGATTATTCACTCAGTATTTAAGCAGCCGTGCATGTTGACCACGTAGACGCCTAATAAATATAGCCAGGGATGGATATTATTGCACCAGCCAGAAAACCCTCTACAGGCACCAGGGTGGTTTATAATTGGAGTTTACATCAATTGTTCTGGCTATGTAGTCTGTAACTCTGGATAAATGCTTAAAACCCATAACTTTAATTTTAAGATTATCCGTTATTATGGTTTATGCATTTTCGAGCACTTTAACAATTTCTTATTTCAGAAGAGGGTAATGCTTCCAGAGAGATTCCTTATTGAAGGAAAACCTGCCTGTCAAACAATAAAGCGAACGTGTGCATGGAAAGGCTTTAAGTGTTATTCTAGAATAAAACACCTGGCTTTATAATACTAGACCATCCCCTCCCATCCATATGTGAAAGAGGACCAGTCGGAATATGAAGGATCAATTCTAGTAGGTGCAATTTAAAGGCATCGTCACATTAGGAAAAGTTTAAAGCCACCGGATCTCCAGAGATTAATCACTTTGTAGATTGTGGCTCTTTTTGGGATTCTTACAATTTTGCACAACCCAGGGATGCTCTAGAACACCTTTGAGAGGCAGCCTGTGGTTGGGGTTATGTTTCAGTAGCTTAGATATCAAGTCTCTTGCCCCTTCAGTCACGTACGGTGGAAACTGGAACTCAACCTACAGATGACACAAAAGCATGACACTTAAATATTTCCAATGACTGGAATCCTACCAAAATCTTGGGAGGTAGGAATAAATCAATCCAACCTCTCTGCCCCAGAAACTTTCCATTTTTACACGTTTTTTTCTAGAGTATATTTACCCTTTAATATACTATTGTGTAATGACAGTTTAGGGAACAAGTGATTTATTAAGCATATTTCCCAACGCCAACCATCACCTCCCTGTAAGCAGAACACAAGGCCGCCATTAGAAGGGATGCTTTACCTTTGAAATACGTTTATAGGTTTCTTGTTGGGTTTCAGTTTCAAATGGAGGTTTCCCAACTAGAATTCTAGCAGAACACCGAGGCTCCAAAGATCCACCTTCTCATCGTGCATCCGCCCTTCGATCATTTCGGGGGGCAGATAGTCCAATGTCCACCCAGTGTTGTCCTCCTGCAAAAAACCTAAATCATTTAATGGACCTGCATAAGAGACATGAAAAGCAATGTGAACTGTGTATGGTGTGTATCTGAAACGTATCGCAGCCCATGCAATGTGGCCACCCATCGACACACTTAGATTGTCATGCGCTAGACAAATGCAACTTGCTTATGTCCATATGTGCAGAACACTATAATTGGGAGGACCTGCCAACAGGGGAGACAGGCCAGCAGAGAGAGCGACAGACGCTGCAGGATCTTTTAAGTAGAAACACGGCTAGCTAGTGATTAGTAGATCTTAGTACCGAACCTTTCTCTGCTAGACTGGACACCGATTTTATGCCTTTAGCAATTCATTTTTAAGGGGTGTGCATAGACTAAGTGGTTCTGCAAGGCTGGGCAGACTTATGGTCATATGTTTGGTTAATTATCATTTGTTTTGAATGCAATCTCGATTGTTAGCGCGTGGAAAACAATGTGGCCGACCCTAACTAAATGTACGTTATGTACACCACCTGTATATGCAGTCCCATTTGCTGCACTCCGAGATTTAATAACTGCCTGTGTGTGAGTCTATTTCACTAAAACTTCCAAGCATGTAGAATTTCCTTAACTTCCAAAGCACAACAGATGTTTGTATACACAGCAGAGCTCACAGCTGTTTCCACTTACTAATCATTATTGATTTACGATGAGTCACTGGTATTGCACAGGCTGCTGCCTTGAACAGTTAATTGAAGACCTGTGGGTCAAGGTGACCCTTGAAATGCTAGAAATCGGGGTCAGTTTAAACGAACATTAGATCCCTTTTGTCAAGTCTCAAAGAAGGAAGTTAGGCTTGTAATGCTTTCAAATAGCCTTCCTAATAGTGTCCATTATGGTCTTGCCCTTAATTCAGTTGACCCACCCAACACAGAGGGCGTCTGAGTAAGTGTAATATAAAGTTATACAAGTAAATGTCGGGCCCCAAGAATGAGGATCATATTTATTTGTCTAAAGAAATACCCAGTCCAGTCATCAGAGGCTGTTAACCATGAAATGCCTGGCGCTGTAAAAGAATCAAAGGGAATTCTACCCCCAAACTAGTGGCTCCCAAATATACTTCTGACAAACAACTTATGTAGGAGAGCATTAAAGCACAGAGCATGTAGTGGGGCCAGTCCCATAGACTAATACATGCCTGCGCTTCCACTAGCATAATCCCATATCACAATTCAAAGCACGCTAGTGGGCCTTGCCCTTGCACAATCCTGCAGCTGTCTCGCCTGCTGGCAGCACTCCCGACCTAGCCCCATTGAGTTACATATGTCGGTCTTGTGCGGAACACTAGAAAGTGGGAGGACCTGCCAGCAGGGGCGGCAAAGCCAACAGAGAGCGACAGAGCTGCAGGATTTTGTAAGTAAAAACGCAGGCAATCTCGACTTGTATTGAATTGGGAGATGGAGGCTAGTGGTCCTATCTCGAATTATAGGATCCATTTTTCAAAACTTTCTGGATGGAGTTCCCCTTTAACATCTGGTTTTATGCCTTTAGCAATTCATTTTTATATAGGGGATGTGCATTGATTTTAAGGGGTCCTTGCGAGGCTGGGCATTCTTATGATGCCCATTCGTTTGGGTAATTATCATTTGTTCTTTTCATTATCCCAAACACAGGACCCTTTGCCCCTCTGCTGATGCTCTGGGCATTTTCCGTGAACAGCAGCAGCCATGGGTCCGTGATTGGCCAAGACGTTGGGGGGTGGGGATGCCCTTTAAAATAGGGACAACAAGTGTATAGATAAAGTTTCCCAGTCTTGAACTCAC
This sequence comes from Hymenochirus boettgeri, assembly GCA_019447015.1. Classification (NCBI taxonomy): domain Eukaryota; kingdom Metazoa; phylum Chordata; class Amphibia; order Anura; family Pipidae; genus Hymenochirus; species Hymenochirus boettgeri. The sequence goes on from CM033476.1 coordinate 89,881,972, forward strand.
CCTGTAGTGGGTTTGATCAAGCCCTCTGTAGCTGCTCGAGGTTAAACAGCTATACAGAGGGTTAAACCCATTCAGAAAATCTGGGAAATATAAGGTAAGTAAATAAAAACCTCCCACATTACAATATCCCACCTGCCGTTCTGCTTAAGAGCCAATTTAACATGTATCTTTAACGTGCCTAGCCCCATTGATCCATTCAGGCAAATTAACATTTTATTCTCTGAGCGTCCATACATGTACCAATCCCATTCATACGTCAGGATTGGTCTCCCCATAAGACCGAAGATCGGCCGATCACACAAACAAGATAAAAAGAGAAAACAGGTTCCCAATGTAGAGTATAACCCAGGGCTTAAAAAAGGAGCCAATAAAATCTCTTACCTTGAGGAAGTGCATGGACAGACCAACCAAAGTCTGCAATCTTTATTCACCGTCGGATCCAAGGAGCAAGTTCTCAGGCTTAATATCCCTGTGTATTACTTTCTTATTGTGACAGTACAATGTGCATCAGCCACCTGTGTAATATACTGAAGGGAAAAAGAGAACACACTTAAATCTATAGCACACCGACCATCCCAGCGTGCTCTATAAGGTATACCGACCAATCCCAGCGTGGCTCTATAAAGTATACCGACCAATCCCAGCGTGCTCTATAAAGTATCCGACCAATCCGCGTGCTCTATAAGTATACCGACCAATCCCAGCGTGCTCTATAAAGTATACCGACCATCCCAGCGTGCTCTATAAAGTATACCGACCAATCCCAGCGTGCCTATAAAGTATACCGACCAATCCCGCGTGCTCTATAAAGTATACCGACCAATCCAGCGTGCTCTATAAAGTATACCAACATCCCGCGTCTCTATAAGTATACCAACCAATCCCAGCGTGCTCTATAAAGTAATTCCGACCAATCCCAGCGTGCTCTATAAAGTATACCGACCAATCCCAGTATGTACATGAAGTATACCAACCAATCCCAGTGTGATCTATAAAGTATCCGACCAATCCCAGTATGTACAATGAAGTATACCAACCAATCCCAGTGTGATCTATAAAGTATATAGATACCAATCCCAGAATATTGTATGAAATATATTGCCAATGCTTCAGATGCACTTTTAGCTTAGTTAGCTTTTGTGTCAATGTATTCAGTGTCATTTACAAATTCTTATAGGTCAGGTATAAAGTAAAACCCATCAGCAAGGCAAAGCCAGGAATAAATAACCTAGGGCACGATTTCAGAACAGTTTGAATTTCAGCAGCAAGGAAATCTGGAATTCTAAAGAAACAACATTGCCCCATTGTAGCACCTGAGAATTCGGGCTTACATGCAGAGTGAATGACATACCGTAGCAGTTTTCTCGTCATCAAATCGTGTGCGCTTCTGAAGCTCTCTGTACAGCTCGCCGCCTGGCGCATAATCGAGAATGAGGTAAACTGTGGTGGCATCGTGGAAATAGCCATAGAGCCGGAGAATGTTTGGGTGCCTAGAAATAAGAATTGCGTGTTACGTAATAATCAAATTAAAGGGTTCATGTACACTATGAATGAGATTCTGCAACCCCAGGTATGTTGTACAGATAAGTGTCAAGGCTTCATGTATACACAATAGAGATTTATAGTAATACGAGGTCACATGCCAAATTTTTTCAAGAAAACCAAAGTAACCGCCAACCTTATAATCCAAACGGCTAAAGGACAGGAAAAGAGATCACATTGCTCCAAGGGGTTACCTGAGATGGGACTGGATTTCCACCTCTCTTCGTAGCTGATGTTCCACTCCTGCCTTTTCTAATTGAGTTTAAACAAAACTTTTTATTGCCAGAATGAATTTCCTTTGCCGCTCTCGGCGAGGTAAACGTTCCCAAACTTCCCTTTCCCTAGAGGGCGACCGATTTCAAAGTCTTCCAGGCACCACCGTTTCCTGTAGGAAAAGTTTACAAACATCAACACAAACGATTAGTGGTAAAGTGAAGATCTATGCTGAAAGTCTTCCACAGAGAGTCAGAGTATATTGGGCATAAAGAGTGAGCAGCTGGAAAGGATGAAGCCATGAACAAAATGATTCCATTTAAAGGATTGTCCACTGAAAAACGACTGCCTCATTTGAATTTATAAATGAAAATATAGAAGCAACACTTACTCTGAGGTACTATAATCCAGTACTTGTTTTGCTTGGTCCCCCTGCCAGACTATTTGACTCTGTGTGAGGGCAAGCATGCTCAGTAATCCCATGAGGCGCATTGAGAGAGGGAATTTCCCACCATGCAGTTCACATACTAACTCTCACCATTCCAGCTACAGTAAAATTTACCTAACAGAAGAGTTTGATAAGGCACTTGATTGACAGGTGAAAATGTAACATGTTTCAGACTGGAATGTAGTTTCCATTAATGGGCGATTAGTACATATCCTTAATATTACTTTAGTGCGGATCTCCAGATGTTTGAAAACAAATTCCAGCTTTCTTCTGTAAGATTACGTGGTTTATTTACCTTTTCCCCTCTTCTTTTGGTACAGCTGGCATCTTAGATTGGTCAGAGTCTCCTCTCTTGTCCACATTCTGCACCTAAAAACATCAATAGGCTTGTTAGCCCCAAGTCTTAGATAAAAAACTTTGTAGAAATGTTGAGTGATCCACCTACATTGAAATACACCCTTCAGCGTTTCTCACCTCCAACAGATCACAAATCGCGATCGGAAGCACACGAGAAACAGCTAGTGTGGCCAAGTCCAAAACGGAACAAGCCCTGCTAGTCAAGTGTGAAGCCCAGTGCAACCCAATATTGCAACGGAACCACGGATTAACAGTTGTATGTACTTTCATGGGACACCGCCCTTTACTGCACATGCACAGGCTCATTGAGACAGTTTGACAAGGCAATCTGAATGATGCAGATAAACTTCATAGCAAGATAACAGTATTAAAGAATGTGTACTTACTAGGAGCATGGTTTGCCTGCTGAGAGCTCTTTATCTCAGTCTGCGGTTTGCTAGTCTGTGGCGTGACTTTGTTTTCAGTCTGTTTACCAGCCTGGTGCCCTGGCAGCAACGTCCGCGCTGGGCTGGATTTGGTAGTTTTTGATTAGACAGAACAGGTTTCTGAATATGAGACACAACCCTCTGGGGTATATTGGATGTGCACAAAATTCTCTGTGCAGACACACCAGTTGCAGGAGGTTTACCATTGGCGCCCCCTGCTGATGGTTCACTGGAATCCGCTTGGGACCATCTGCCATGTGATGAAAGCCTAAAACAAATAAAACATTTAAGTCTGCCAATACATTTTTCAAACTACCCAATCAATCTTTTTACAAATGCAACGCCAAAATACTCCGCAACCTCTTCCAAAAAATCCAATTACACATCTTCAAATACACTGCTCACTGCCATTAATAGAAATGGTTCCCCAATCAGCACTACAAATGCAAATAGTCACAGGGAGAGAGATTTTGGCAATTTGAATGATGAATGGGAGGAGGCCCCGAGAAATGGGCCATTGGCAACAGCTATAGGTCCTGCTTGATCTAACCTTGCACATCTCCCGGTACTAACAGAGCTATAATCCTTTCTGCCCTAAATGTCCTCTGCCCCTGCGACTTGTTCTGGTCTTGCCATACTACGCTTTGGCAACAAGCTATACTTTATCTGCATGACAAAAGGGATTACCTTTGGATACAATTAAGCAAACTATTCAGATGAGATTCCTTATTCACAGCCGAAATGCTTGTAGCCAAAATATGAATCCAGGCCAAGCCACCTACCCTCTCAATGGAAGACTAGTGCCTTCACCTCTTCCACACCACGTGTGTAATGTTCTCCTTTACTGCCACACAGGTGCCTACTCCCCTACCAGCCTTAAACTGCACTGTGCCTTCTATTCCCTATTTGAGCTATACACTAGCCGACTCCCTGCAATAGTATGCATCATTTCTAGTATTGCGGATCGCTTTTGAATCCCCACTTTGTAGGGGATATTCATGTTCATTCATTGAGGTTTCAAAAATGCCTGGCTTGATTCCTTTACGACAGACATTACAGGTGAAAAGTTAAAATAAAATCTGAAGCATTATTAACGATTCGTCATCAAGCTGCAGATCAGTTAAGTTGGGCACTGTTTTGACCAGCATAAGATTATGGTCAAGCAATTAGTTTTGGCCCAGAATAAGTTTACAATGACAATTTACAATGGACTGCTGCAGAATTAATAAACATTCACTAATAAACATAAAGAAAGAGCAGGTCTATAGGAGTGCGTTCTTCAAACTACATCATGCTAAAGAACATTCCAATGTTTGTCTGATGTGAAAAATGTAGGACGTGAACAAAGCCTAAAGGTGACTTACTTCACGTTGGTTGATGGTGATTTTCCTTTACTGCCCGCTCCATAATGCTCTACCTAAAGAGAAAGGCCAGACACAAATTAAGAATTTACATTTTCCATATAAAGAGGTTCTTCCCTCCGAGCTGTCCCTTACCTTGCAGTTATGTTGGCACTAATAAATGGGTAAACACCCTTAAACCCTATATTGGGGCAGTGCGTGTGTATGTGATCTTGTCATCTCAGACTACCGTTAGGGTTAGGACCAATTTGCACACATGGCAACACAGGAATATTATGTGACGGTGCTCCAATAAATCAGTGATATTGAAATGCACACGCGTGCTCAATAACCAGAGTGCAGACCACTTGTTGCACTGGCAATGCTAAATCGTTAACGCAGTTGGAGGGCACAGCACACGGACCTATCCCTAACCCTACCCAGGGTTGGCTAAATCCCCATCTCCGTTGCCTAAATGTTCTATGGAGGACAATGGAACTGACCACATTATCTTGGCTCCTAGAAGATTTAACCAAATTTGAAATAATCTGTCCATGTCTGATAAAACCCAGATCACTGCCCTAGGAGACAGGAACAGGGCTAAACCTACCTGAGGACAATTCACACGGGTAATGTTTCCTTACAAATAGCACAAACTGCAGCGCAATGCTTTTGTCACCGCGCCACAGCATTACATACGAATGCGCAACGACGCACAGAAATCACAATCACGTGTGCCCTTTGGTGCGTTGTAATGTGGCCTCAGCCTTACCTGTGCTATTTATAAGGAACACTTTGGGCTTCGCCACACTTACGAGTTTTTCGCTCACGATTTTGTTCAATGGAGATTGCGGGAACGCAAAAATTGCTGCGATTTATGATGCGCATGCGTTTCCATAACAGAAAACGTCAAAATCACATGAGCAAAATGCACACGATAGCATACGTTGTGGTGTGCCGCAGCCTTACCGGGGGCCCACACTACAACGCACCAAACCCCCCCATGCGACTGCGATTTCTGTGCGTTGTTGTAATTAAATGATGTGGCGCAATGACAAAACGCATTGCACAGCAGTTTTGTGCGTTAGCGCACAGCGGACGATTAAAACACCCCCACCGCTATCGTTAACCCAAATGTTAGATTCTTGTCACTTAAAGAAACGACTAATGGGAACTAGATGCGAGGACAGAGATTACAGTTCTGTAACACCCAACAGGGGGCAGCTCCTGCTTTGATCCTATAACTCATGGCTGCATTTAACTAGAAAACTACAATTCCCAGCATCCCCTGCCATGGATCCTATAACCTCATGGCTGCATTTAACTAGAAAACTACAATTCCCAGCATCCCCTGCCATGGTTCCTATAACCTCATGGCTGCATTTAACTAGAAAACTACAATTCCCAGCATCCCCTGCCATGGATCCTATAACCTCATGGCTGCATTTAACTAGAAAACTACAATTCCCAGCATCCCTTGCTGTCCGCCACTCACTCGCTCACCAGGAGATCAGGGACGGAATAAACCTGACGGGGATCGGTATCAACCAGAGGAGCTCGGGAGTCACAATTGAAGCCTCTCCCCCTCACAGCCTCCAACCCCGCCTTTGACTCAAACTTCCCGCACCGCTCGGTCACTTCCTCCGCTATTCAAACCGCCCGCTTATAAATCCCTTTAACCCGCTCTGAGCGGTGATTGTGTCGGATGGTTAACCAGTGCGCTCTGATTGGTCAAGACGAAAACAAATCAGTTAAGGGGACGGACTGGGCCGGGGGAGGCTGTTAACCACACCCCGTTTCGTAATGAGGTCATTTCTGATCGCCGGTCGCACATGTTGACGTTTTGTCAAGCTCAGATCTGAGGAATTTAATCTACGTTCAGTGATTGTAGAACTATGACCGTTCAATGGCCTTACAGCTGTTATTCTTACTCTAGAGGGTGCTGGGAAATGTAGTCAAATATCTAAAAAGGGTCAGAGTATCATTTACATACATTTGTTCCCAGAATCCTTATTAGTGCCACATGTGCTGTGTAGCTGGAACATTCTGTTTACATTGGTGTTCTATTGTGACAGGCTCATGAAGGAAGTGGGCAGTGCAAGATGATTGTGGGTACACCCAGGGGCCCCTCATTTCAGACAGACATGGGGTGGAAATTACAGAGGAACGGAAAAGGTAAGTATCCCCCCATTGTGCAATCAGAATAGGTAAGTATCCCCCCATGTAGCAATCAGAAAGGTAAGTATCCCCCCATTGTGCAATCAGAATAGGTAAGTTATCCCCCCATTGTGCATCATGAGATAGGTAAATTATCCCCCCACTGTGCCAATCAACTAGGTAAGTTATCCCCCCTTGTGCAATCAGAATAGGTAAGTGTTATCCCCCCCATTGTGCAATCAGAATAGGTAAGTATCCCCCCATTGTGCAATCAGAATAGGTAAGAATCCCCCCATTGTGCAATCAGAATAGGTAAGTATCCCCCCCATTGTGCAATCAGAATAGGTAAGTATCCCCCCATTGAGCAATCAGAAAGGGTAAGTATCCCCCATTGTGCAATCAGAATAGGTAAGTTATCCCCCCACTGTGCATCAGAATAGGTAAGTTATCCCCCCACTGTGCAATCAGACTAGGTAAGTTATCCCCCCATTGTGCAATCAGACTAGGTAAGTTATCCCCCCATTGTGCAATCAGAATAGGTAAGTTATCCCCCCATTGTGCAATCAGAATAGTTAAGAATCCCCCCATTGTGCAATCATAATGGTAAGTTATCCCCCCACTGTGCAATCAGACTAGGTAAGTTATCCCCCCATTGTGCAATCAGAATAGGTAAGTATCCCCCCATTGTCAATTAGAATAGGTAGTATCCCCCCATTGTGCAATCAGAATAGGTAAGTATCCCCCCATTGTGCATCAGAATAGGTAAGTATCCCCTATTGTGCAATCAGAATAGGTAAGTTATCCCCCCACTGTGCAATCAGAAATAGGTAAGTTCCCCCCACTGTGCATCAGACTAGGTCAGTTTGCAGTGTGATACAGTGTAAACAGTTGGTAGGTTTGTGCAGTGTGATACAGTATAAACAGTTGGTAGGTTTGTGCAGTGTGATACAGTGTAAACAGTTGGTAGGGAGTCTGACTGTATCTGTACACTGTACGGTAATGCATTACTGTGTACCCTGCTGGAGTCTGACTGTATTTACAGTACGGTAGTGCTTACTGTGTACCCTGCTGGGAGTGTGACTGTATCTGTACACTGTACTGTACTGCTATACTGTGTACCCTGCTGGAGTCTGACTGTATCTGTACACTGTACGGTAGTGCTATACTGGTTCCCTGCTGGAGTCTGACTGTTCTGTACATGTACTCGTAGTGCTATACTGTGTATCCTGCTGGAGTCTGACTGTACTGTACACTGTACTGTACTGCTATACTGTGTACCCTGCTGGAGTGTGACTGTATCTGTACACTGTACGGTAGTGCTATATATGCTATATCTACAGTATACAGTACATTAAGTGCTTAGGCTGTTTCTTATTCAGACCATACCCAGTACATGTGACACTAAATGCATTACTACACTCCCATCTACTGGCCACTATTAGTATAGCAGTTGCAGTTAATACAGTTGCACATGGGATTTGTAGTTTCAGGAACAGGAAGTTTATAGACTAGAAGGATTTCCTCCATGTTAGCTGTGGTGTCATGGTGTGACATCTGGTTCCCATTCAGGTAATTGTCATTTGTCTGTAAGTAGATTTCTATCAGTTGTTGCAGGTGTCAGCATGTAATCCATTACATTGTATTGTCAGATTGGCTGGGTGTGTGTTAATATGGCTGGGTGTGTGTAATCACACAATGTTATATTGTATTCAACATGCACAAAGGGATTATGGATATTCAGAAAGCATAACAATGTAACTAGTTCATAGGTTTGTGCAGTTTGATACAATGTAACCAGTTGGTAGGTTTGTGCAGTGTGATACAATGTAACCAGTTGGTAGGTTTGTGCAGTGTGATACAGTGTAAACAGTTGGTAGGTTTGTGCAGTGTGATACAGTGTAAACAGTTGGTAGGTTTGTGCAGTGTGATACAGTGTAAACAGTTGGTAGGTTTGTGGTGCAGTGTGATACAGTATAAACAGTTGGTAGGTTTGTGCAGGTGATACAGTGAAACATTGAGGTTTGTGCAGTGTGATACAGTGTAAACAGTTGGTAGGTTTGTGCAGTGTGATACAGTGTAAACAGTTGGTAGGTTTGTGCAGTGTGATACAGTGTAAACAGTTGGTAGGTTTGTGCAATGTGATACAGTGTACATAGTTGGTAGGTTTGTACAGTGTGATACAGTGTACGTAGTTGGTAGGTTTGTACAGTGTGATACAGTGTACGTAGTTGGTAGGTTTGTGCAGTGTGATACAGTGTAAATAGTTGGTAGGTAGTTTGTGCAGTGTGATACAGTTAAATAGTTGGTAGGTTTGTGCAGTGTGATACAGTGTAAACAGTTGGTAGGTTTGTGCAGTGTGATGCAACCAGTTGGTAGGCTTGTGCAGTGTGATACAGTGTAACCAGTTGGTAGGTTTGTGCAGTGTGATACAGTGTAAACAGTTGGTAGTGTGTGTGCAGTGTACCAGTTGGTATGTTGTGCGAGTGATACAATGTAACCAGTTGGTAGGTTTGTGCAGTGTGATACAGTGTAACTAGTGTTAGGTTGTGCAGTGTGATACAGTGTAAACTAGTTAACTTGCTGGTGAAGTGGAGTGTTCCAATTTAACTTGCTGGTAGTGTAGTGTCTCGGTGAAATTTGCTGGTAGTGTAGACAGTGTAACTTTTACAGTGTAGCTTGCTGGTAGTGTAGTGCATTTACAGTGTAACTTGCTGGTAGTGTAGTGCATTTACAGTGTAGCTTGCTGGTAGTGTAGTGCATTACAGTGTACTTGCTGGTAGTGTGTCATTTACAGTGTAACTTGCTGGTAGTGTAGTGCGTTTACAGTGTAACTTGCTGGTAGTGTTGTGCGTTTACAGTGTAGCTTGCTGGTAGTGTTGTGCGTTTACAGTGTAACTTGCTGGTAGTGTTGTGCATTTACAGGTAACTTGCTGGTAGTGTTGTGCATTTACAGTGTAGCTTGCTGGTAGTGTTGTGCATTTACACTGTGGTAGTTTGTGCATTTACAGTGTAGCTTGCTGGTAGTGTAGTGCATTACAGTTAACTTGCTGGTAGTGTTGTGCATTTACAGTGTAACTTGCTGGTAGTGTTGGCATTTACAGTGTAACTTGCTGGTAGGTTGTGCATTTACAGTGTAGCTTGCTGGTAGTGTTGTGCATTTACAGTGTAGCTTGCTGGTAGTGTAGTGCATTTACAGTGTAACTTGCTGGTAGTGTTGTGCATTTACAGTGTAACTTGCTGGTAGTGTTGTGCATTTACAGTGTAACTTGCTGGTAGTGTTGTGCATTACAGTGTAACTTGCTGGTAGTGTTGTGCATTTACAGTGTAACTTGCTGGTAGTGTTGTGCATTTACAGTGTAACTTGCTGGTAGGTAGTGCATTTACAGTGTAGCTTGCTGGTAGTGTAGTGCATTTACATGTGAACTTGCTGGTAGTGTAGTGCATTTACAGTGAACTTGCTGGTGTGTAGTGCATTTACAGTGTAGCTTGCTGGTAGTGTTGTGCATTTACAGTGTACTTGCTGGTAGTGTAGTGCATTTACAGTGTAACTTGTGTAGTGTAGTGCATTTACAGTGTAAATTGCTGGTAGTGTAGTGCATTTAAGTGTAACTTGCTGGTAGTAGTGCATTTACAGTGTAGCTTGCTGGTAGTGTTGTGCTTTACAGTGTAACTTGCTTAGGTAGTGTAGTGCATTTACAGTGTAGCTGCTGGTAGTGTTGCATTTACAGTGTAGCTTGCTGGTAGTGTGTGCGTTTACAGTGTAGCTTGCTGGTAGTGTTGTGCGTTTACAGTGTAGCTTGTGGTAGTGTAGTGCATTTACAGTGTAGCTTGCTGGTAGTGTAGTGCATTTACAGTGTAGCTTGCTGGTAGTGTTGTGCATTTACAGTGTAACTTGCTGGTAGTGTAGTGCATTTACAGTGTAGCTTGCTGGTAGTGTGGCGTTTACAGTGTAACTTGCTGGTAGTGTAGTGCATTTACAGTGTAGCTTGCTGGTAGTGTTGTGCATTTACAGTGTAACTTGCTGGTAGTTAGTGCATTTACAGTGTAGCTTGCTGGTAGTGTTGTGCGTTTACAGTGTAACCCTTTATTACTCTCTTTATCTCTCTTTGTTCCTGTGAGTTGCCGTGTGATCCGTGTAGCTCTCTTGCTCTTGTGTGTCATATTTCAAGCAACACAGTTGATTCCATGCTGGGCCTCATTGTTCCACGGGGCTCGGTGGTTTTCCTCCGGCCGGGCTTGTTTGGAATAAGTGGACGATGGGCTGCGTGTGTGCGACCTGATCTCTGGCAAGATCCTCGGGGAGTTCAATTCTCTCCCTGCTAAGCCCAGCTGCCTACCTAGTGCCAAAGGGATAATTCTGTGGGCAAACACTGCTGGGACTGACCCTGCACAGGTGGGTAAAGGTGGCATGAGTAGGAGGGCACATGTATGGAAATCATGGAACACTGAGTGTAGGGACATTAGGTAGTTTTAGGGTACTGGGCAGTGCCAGCCTGGGAGATAGTGTGCGGCACTCCTTCCTGAATTACAATTACTAAATTACTTTAAATAAAATTAGAACACTTTCCACCAAGATGTTTGAAGCAGTGGCGTTGCCATATGGAACGCACATCAATGGAACTGGGCATTGAAAAAGTGTCCCAGATAGCTAAAGCCGGCCATACACCAAAAGATATTCCAGTATCATGCAATCCGTATCGATCCGCTAAACAAGAAAACATTGGGACGATCGCTGTACAATCCACTAACACATTTCAAATGACTAGTGATACTAGGATATCCCCATGTTGCATGAACGGACACTATTAGGTCTGACAGTCACTGTCTCCTTTACTGCTAACTTTTAAGGGCTGGTTTAAGATAAGAAACATGACCATCTGTGGTTCCGCCCTTTCTGTTCCAAACCTATCACACGCGCTATAGAGAATATCTTGTGTCTCGGAAACAGAAGATAAGTTGCCTGGGAACCTACAGCCATAAAACTACAATTCCCAGAATACTCCTAGTTTAGAAACTACAGGTTGTATAGGGTTGCATACCTAGTTCATAATCTTTGTTATTCTTCATTTTCTTGAAGAACCCTCATAAACCTCAGGCAGCGAGGTCAGAGATCCGACTGAGGATGATGAGAAGAAACCAAACAAGACCCAGCAGCTGAAAAAGTTTTTAAGGAATATGGGGCAGTGGCAGTATCCTTCCATGTTGGAATTTCCTTGGTTTCCTTGGGTATATTCTACGTGATTGTTTCCAGGTGAGTGGACACTCCGTTATGGATGTTGGTAGCAACTAGGCAGTCGGTGGGCCCAGCCGCATTTTCATTGGTTAAAGAGGTTGGGTGTTCATTCTGGCATCATATAGTCTATAGGAGCCTGCAACCCCAACTGCAATTTATACCAGTTTTTTACATATATTTGTATCCAGATACTCAGGGCCGTCTCTCTAATGAGGCAACCTGAGGAAGGTGGCACCTGCCGGCAGCCAGTGAAGTGTAGCCTGTGTTCCATTAAAACCGCAGCAGGAACTCTCACTGGGGAAATATGTGTGTGAGTGTGTATGTACAGTATGTAAGTGTGTATGTAAAGTATGTGTTAGAGTATGTACAGTGTGTGGTGTACAGTGTGTATGTACAATGTATGTGTGAGTGTGTATGTACAGTGTATGTGTGAGAGTGTATGGAGTGTGTATGTATGCGTGAGAGAGTATGTACAATATGTGTGAGAGTGTATGCACAGTATGTGTGAGAGTGTGTATGTATAGTATGTGTGTTATTATTTGCAGCATATTCATAGCTATTGTGTATTATATTGGGATGCATGGATTTATTTAGGCATTACGTTTTCACAGCATAGCGTTGGCTAAAGCAATTGTTTTTTTCTTCCTTTGACAGTGGGATAGACGTCACCTCTCTTCTCATGAAAGTTGGTTTTAGTGAAACTGTGGTGCAGTCTAAAGTTGCCGCAGGAACTAGCACATTTGTCCTAGCATACGCCATTCACAAACTCTTCGCTCCTGCGCGGATCAGTATCACTTTAGTATCTGTCCCTTTATAGTCCGATACCTTAGAAAGATTGGTCTGTTTAAGCCTCCTTCTCAGACTCATTAACAAAAAATACACAACTACAATGTGGATTAAACATTGGATTTGGACATTTTTACGTAATGATTCCATTTTAAGGGCTCACTATATCTTTCTATTTATATCCCAAGATATATATAAAACAGAATTATATACGGTATATCTATTAAGGAATTACTTAACTCAACCTAACAATGTGTTTACATTTATTCTGCCACAATCTGTGTTTAAGATTTCTATATAATGTTAAATACAAGCAAAGTCTAATAAAATATTTTGAAAATCTAATTAATGCCTTTGAGGGAGGTTTCTTTGTATCATACATAGTAACATAGTAATCGAGGTTGAATAAAGACAATCAGGGAGATTCAATAAAAGTTCTTATCGTTAAAAATGGTGCTAATTTTGCCCCAACAATCGATCTTATTTAACATTTGAAAGCTAACATCTGATTGTGTTGGGGCAAAATTAGCACCAATTAATGATAAGAACTGTTATTGAATAACCCTGATAGTCCATCAAGTCCAACCTTTTCACCTCCCTTTTTAACCTTACCTAATATTTGATCCAGAGGAAGGCAAAAACCCCAGCTAAAAGGGTGGGATGGGGGGGGGGATTCCTTCCTGACTCCGGAAGGGGTGGGGGCCCTCCAATTGTATGTGTCCGGGCCCCTGCAGTTATGGCCCTGTATAAGATGGATGTCGATTACATTTATGGGTGTGCTAATCCATAAGATTTATCCAGCTAGCTACATTACACGTATGTAACAAGTATGCGCACACTAAGGGCTAGGCCACACTAGTGCGATTTTGATGCGTTTGCACATGCGGTTTTCCAAACATTGAATCGCGATGGCACAGGGGCATCTTTGGAGGACAGAGAAAAGCAATTTGATTGCCGTTCTTAGGTTTTATAGATTGCTGGAAATGCAGAGCACATCTTTCCATAAGCCAGGCTGCGGGCACAATCCGGGGGTAACTGTGGTATCGGAACAAGTTAGCGTTAAATAAAATCCCCAGCTGCTAGCCATGTGACCAGCCTCTGCCTGCATTGATGGCTCACCCTCTCAACTGTCTTTTTTTAAAGTCTGTGAAGGTACTTCCTGTCTCTCCCAGCATCTCCAAGTCTTAAGTGAACTTGCTCTGTCCCCAGGGCTAGAGGAGGGGCAGTACGTTTAAACAGTGTCCTCAGTATAATTTCTCGCAGGCTGCAATAACACAAAACACACAATGAAATGCAATGGCATGCGATTTTCACTGCTTACCGACTGCAAAACTACAAGAGCACAGAAATCGCCCCAGTGTGGCCTTGCCCATAAAGTGTCTCCACCAGGGCCGGCCTTTGATATGGGCGCCAGCCGGGAGTCTTAGGTCATGGACCTGTAAGTCAAAATTGTGCATCAGTGCCAAGCCCCTCCAGTCCCACACACCTAAGCCTTAGTTAAGATGCCTGTATGCTTTTCTGTCTGTGCATTTAGTATGTTACGTGTTATGTAATAATACACGCACGATAATACAAGCACGCACTGAAGTTACTGAAAGACAGTAAGCGCAGGTGGGGTACTTGATTTGAAGCAGGCCAAGGCAAGTAGCATTCAACAGTGTATTGTGTGTACCATGGGGGGGGGGGTAACAAATCTTGCACAGGGTACCATTTAACCTAAGGCCGGCCCTGGTTCCACCCCTAAACATAAACTTCAGATTAGGTAGGTCCTAAATCTGACCCTAAATGTACTTACTAGACTTGGTTCCCTCTTTCACAACCTCTTTGTGCTTCTGTGAACGAAACAGCAGAAAGGGGCACATCTGTGATTGGATGAGATTTAGCTAATCGCGACATGGCTGCTGGTCTGACGCTTCTGGTGCGGAAGAGGAGCTGAGGTCTGGCAAGTACATTTAGGGGGTTAAACAAGCGTTTAGGGTTGGGGGATTCTTTAACCCCCTCCCCTCCTATCATTAGAGACGATGCAGCCGCTGGGGGGGGGGGGGACTGGAGCTCCACTGTGTATGTCAGAGTTTAAGTTTGGGGGTGGACATCCTGCAGTGAAGGAATTGCAATATCCAAAAGTTTGGTCATGATTCTTTACATAAACCTACTGATTATTGTGAAACTATGGTGATTTTATAGTCTCTATTAAAGGGTATATCCACCCCCAACCACAATAAAAAAAAACATTTTGTTTTTTGGGGGTTGGACATACCCTTTAAGAAAGATGCTCAGAGCTGTTCGGAGATCCATTTCACTTCATTATCCTCCACTTGCAGCTCTGTAAGTAACAATCACACTGTACTGACTGATTCAAGCCTTAGCAGTTGCCCTGAAATCTAAATTAGCATAAACTGTGAATAAGGTGTCCCTTGCCTGAATATTCTGATCCGTTTGTGAATAGAGTTTTGTGTTAAGAGAGAATGTTCCTTCAGCCCAGACTGACCCTCCCCTGTATAATTATCAAGAGCTTCTCACATACCTAGTCCACCTGCCAGCTAATCAGATGAAACAAACTTAACCCATTTTCCCCAAAGCGTGTACACTGCTCTTAGGTGTGAGAAAGGTGCCTGTATTGCAATGGATATTTCAGTGGCCATGTGTGTAGAGTCCAGTTTTCAGAGCACACGCAATCACTATTTTCTTGTGACGGCTTTTTACACGCGTTACTGTCTAATCCAGTGACTTCGTTGCATGCTGTATGGCTACACTAAAATCAATGCAGCCTGCACATGTTCCATGTAAGAACTATACTTTATACGGCATACAGATTTCAGGATGTCCAGCTACTCATAGTTTACTATAGAAGTCTTCATACTCTTGGTGTGCTACAGGAAAAAAAAAAAAAATCACTAAGCATACAATTCCCAGCATGCACAGTGATCTCCCCAGATAACCAAACCGTACCAATATATACTTTTCTTCATGGCATTCATGGGTGTTGTAAATAATCAATGCATGGGTAGGAATGCCTAGATGTTCACAATAGGAAACTGTTGTCTATAGCAAACAAACGAGAAAGAAACCCCCTGGCTTTAAATGGGTAGAGGGAAATATTCACCCGCTGGGTAAGACTGTGCAGAATTAACATCCCCCCCCCCAGTTATTTATTTATCTTATTTCTAAGACCCACTGTCTGCAGCACAGACTCATTGGGTCCAATGGTTCACTTGAATTCCAGAACACAACTTCTACAGCCTTTGTATAACAATCCGATTTCTATTGCAAGTGATCAGACAAGGATTTAATTAGGCAAAGCTTTATTTTAACAGTAAAACATACCGAAAAATAAAACAAACATCTTAAAAACAGATATATATTTAATTACTATTAGAGAATGTTAAAACACAAAGACAATATAAGGACTCGGATACACAATTCCAGACAAATATTTACAGTGATATTCACTCAGTATTTAAGCGCCGTGCATGTTGACCACTGTAGCAGCCTAATAAATATGCCAGGGATGGATATTATTGCACCAGCCAGAAAACCCTCTACAGGGCACCAGGGTGGTTTATAATTGGAGTTTACATCAATTGTTCTGGCTATTGTAGTCTGTAACTCTGGATAAATGCTAAAACCCATAACTTTAATTTTAAGATTATCCGTTATTATGGTTTATGCATTTTCGAGCACTTTAACAATTTCTTATTTCAGAAGAGGGTAATGCTTCAGAGAGATTCCTTATTGAAGGAAAACCTGCCTGTCAAACTGAATAAAGCGAACGTGTGCATGGAAAGGCTTTAAGTTTATTCTAGAATAAAACACCTGGCTTATAGATACTAGAACATCCCCCTCCCATCCATATGTGAAAGAGGACCAGTCGGATATGGGAAGGATCAATTCTAGTAGGTGCAATTTAAAGGCATCGTCACATTAGGAAAAGTTTAAAGCCACCGGATCTCCAGAGATTAATCACTTGTAGATTGTGGCTCTTTTTTGGGATTCTTACAATTTTGCACAACCCAGGATGCTCTAGAACACCTTTGAGAGGCAGCCTGTGGTTGGGGTTATGTTTCAGTAGCTTAGATATCAAGTCTCTTGCCCCTTCAGTCACGTACGGTGGAAACTGGAACTCAACCTACAGATGACACAAAAGCATGAACACTTAAAATATTCTCAATGACTGGAATCCTCAACAAAATCTTGGGAGGTAGGAATAAATCAATCCAACCTCTCTGCCCCAGAAACTTTCCATTTTTATACAGTTAATTTCTAGAGTATAGTTACCCTTTAATATACTATTGTGTAATGACAGTTTAGGGAACAAGTGATTTATTAAGCATATTTCCCAACGCCAACCATCACCTCCCTGTAAGCAGACACAAGGCCGCCATTAGAAGGGATGCTTTACCTTTGAAATACGTTTATAGGTTTCTTGGTGGGTTTCAGTTTCAAAGGAGTTTCCCAACTAGAAATTCATAGCACAGAACACCGAGGCTCCAAAGATCCACCTTCTCATCGTGCATCCGGCCTTCGATCATTTCGGGGGGCAGATAGTCCAATGTCCCACACAGTGTTGTCCTCCTGCAAAAAACCTAAATCATTTAATGGACCTGCAGTAAGAGACATGAAAAGCAATGTGAACTGTGTATGTGTGTATCTGAAAACGTATCGCAGCCCATGCAATGTGGCCACCCATCGACACACTTAGATTGTCATGCGCTAGACAAATGCAACTGCTATGTCCATATGTGCAGAACACTATAAATTGGGAGGACCGCCAACAGGGGGAGACAGAGCCAGCAGAGAGAGCGACAGAGCTGCAGGACTTTTAAGTAGAAAACACAGGCTAGCTAGTGATTAGTAGATCTTAGTACCGAACCTTTCTCTGCTAGACTGGAAACCGTTTTATGCCTTTAGCAATTCATTTTATAAAGGGGTGTGCATAGACTAAGTGGTTCTGCAAGGCTGGGCAGACTTATGGTCATATGTTTGGTTAATTATCATTTGTTTTGAATGCAATCTCGATTGTTAGCGCGTGAGAAAACAATGTGGCCGACCCTAACTAAATGTACGTTATGTAACCACCTGTATATGCAAGTCCCATTTGCTGCACTCCGAGATAATAACTGCCTGTGTGTGAGTCTGTATTTCACTAAAACTTCCAAGCATGTAGAATTTCCTAACTTCCAAAGCACAACAGATTTTGTATACACAGCAGAGCTCACAGCTGTTTCCACTTACTAATCATTATTGATTTACGATGAGTCACTGGTATTGCACAGGCTGCTGCCTTGAACAGTTAATTGAAGACCTGTGGGTCAAGGTGACCCTTGAAATGCTAGAAATCAGGGTCAGTTTAAACGAACATTAGATCCGCTTTTGTCAAGTCTCAAAGAAGGAAGTTAGGCTTGTAATGCTTTCAAATAGCCTTCCTAATAGTGTCCATTATGGTCTTGCCCTTAATTCAGTTGACCCACCCAACACAGAGGGCGTCTGAGTAAGTGTAATATAAAGTTATACAAGTAAATGTCGGGCCCCAAGAATGAGGATCATATTTATTGTCTAAAGAAATACCCAGTCCAGTCATCAGAGGCTGTTAACCAATGAAATGCTGGCAGCTGTAAAAGAACAAAGGGAATTCTACCCCCAAACTAGTGGCTCCCAAATATACTTCTGACAAACAACTTATGTAGGAGAGGTATTAAAGCACAGAGCATGTAGTGGGGCCAGTCCATAGACTAATACATGCCTGCGCTTCCACTAGCATAATCCCATATCACAATTCAAAGCACGCTAGGGGCCTTGCCCTTGCACAATCCTGCAGCTGTCTCGCCTGCTGGCAGCACTCCGACCTAGCCCCATTGAGTTACATATGTCGGTCTGTGCGGAACACTAGAAAGTGGGAGGACCTGCCAGCAGGGGGCGGCAAAGCCAACAGAGAGCGACAGAGCTGCAGGATGTTGTAAGTAAAAACGCCAGGCAGATCTCGACTTGTAAATTGAATTGGGAGATGGAGGCTAGTGGTCCTATCTCCGAATTATAGGATCCATTTTTCAAAACTTTCTGGATGGAGTTCCCCTTAACATCTGGTTTTATGCCTTTAGCAATTCATTTTTATATAGGGAGTGTGCATTGATTTTAAGGGGTCCTGCGAGGCTGGGCATTCTTATGATGCCCATTCGTTTGGGTAATTATCATTTGTTCTTTTCATTATCCCAAACACAGGACCCTTTGCCCCTCTGCTGATGCTCTGGGCATTTTCCGTGAACAGCAGCAGCACATGGGTCCGTGATTGGCCAAGACGTTGGGGGGTGGGGATGCCCTTTAAAATAGGGACAACAAGTGTATAGATAAAGTTTCCCAGTCTTGAACTCACCCTGTAGTGGGTTTGATCAAGCCCTCTGTATGCTGCTCGAGGTTAAACAGCTATACAGAGGGTTAAACAGCATTCAGAAAATGCTGGGAAAATAAGGTAAGTAAATAAAAACTCCCACATTACATATACCCTACCTGCCGTTCTGCCTAAGAGCCAATTTAACATGTATCTTTAACGTGGCCTAGCCCCATTGATCCATTCAGGCAAATTAACATTTTATTCTCTGAAGCGGTCATACATGTACAACCCATTCATACGATCAGGATTGGTCTCCCCATAAGACCGAAGATCGGCCGATCACACAAACAAGATAAAAAGAGAAAACAGGTTCCCAATGTAGAGTATAAACCAGGGCTTAAAAAAGGAGCCAATAAAATCTCTTCTTGAGGAAGGTGCATGGACAGACCAACCAAAGTCTGCAATCTTTAATTCACCGTCGGATCCAAGGAGCAAGTTCTCAGGCTTAATATCCCTGTGTATTACTTTCTTAGTGTGACAGTACAATAGTGCATCAGCCAACTGTGTAATATACTGAAGGGAAAAAGAGAAAGCACATTAAATCTATAGAGCACACCGACAACCCAGCGTGCTCTATAAGTATACCGACAATCCCAGCGGCTTATAAAGTATACCGACCAATCCCAGCGTGCTCTATAAAGTATACCGACCAATCCAGCGTGCTCTATAAGTATACCGACCAATCCCAGCGTGCTCTATAAAGTATACCGACCAATCCCAGCGTGCTCTATAAAGATTACCGACCAATCATCAGCGTGCTCTATAAAGTATACCGACCAATCCCAGCGTGCTCTATAAAGTATACCGACCCAATCCGCTGCTCTATAAAGTATACCAACCAATCCCAGCGTGCTCTATAAAGTATACCAACCAATCCCAGCGTGCTCTATAAGTATTCCGACCAATCCCAGCGTGCTCTATAAAGTATACCGACCAATCCAGTATGTACAATGAAGTATACCAACCAATCCCAGTGTGATCTATAAAGTATACCGACCAATCCCAGTATGTACAATGAGTATACCAACCAATCCCAGTGTGATCTATAAAGTATATATGATACCAATCCCAGAATATTGTATGAAATATATTGCCATGCTTCAGATGCACTTTTAGCTTAGTTAGCTTTTGTGTCAATGTATTCAGTGTCATTTACAAATTCTTATAGGTCAGGTATAAAGGTAAAACCCATCAGCAATGCAAAGCCAGAATAAATAACCTAGGGCACGATTTCAGAACAAGTTTTGAATTTCAGCAGCAAGGAAATCTGGGAATTCTAAGAAAAACAACATTGCCCCATTGTAGCACCTGAGAATTCAGGGCTTACATGCAGAGTGAATGACATACCGTAGCAGTTTTCCGTCATAAATCGTGTGCGCTTCTGAAGCTCTCTGTACAGCTCGCCGCCTGGCGCATAATCGAGAATGAGGTAAACTGTGTGGCATCGTGGAAATAGACCATAGAGCCGGAGAATGTTTGGGTGCCAGAAATAAGAATTGCGTGTTACAGTAATAATCAAATTAAAGGGTTCATGTACACTATGAATGAGATTCTGCAACCCCAGGTATGTTGTACAGATAAGTGTCAAGGCTTCATGTATACACAATAGAAGGATTATAGTAATACGAGGTCACATGCCAAATTCTTTCAAGAAAACCAAGTAACCGCAACCTTATAATCAAACGGCTAAAGGACAGGAAAGAGGATCACATTGCTCCAAGGGAGGTTACCTGAGATGGGACTGGATTTCCACCTCTCTTCGTAGCTGATGTTCCACTTGCCTTTTCTAATTGAGTTTTAAACAAAACTTTTATTGCCAGAATGAATTTACTTTGCCGCTCTCGGGCGAGGTAAACGTTCCCAAACTTCCCTTTCCCTAGAGGGCGACCGATTTCAAAGTCTTCCAGGCACCACCGTTTCCTGTAGGAAAAGTTTACAAACATCAACACAAACGATTAGTGGTAAAGTGAAGATTCTATGCTGAAAGGTTCCACAGGAGAGTCAGAGTATATTGGGCATAAAGAGTGAGCAGACTGGAAAGGATGAAGCCATGAACAAAATGATTCCATTTAAAGGGATTGTCCACTGAAAAACGACTGCTCATTTGAATTTATAAATGAAAATATAGAAGCAACACTTACTCTGAGGTACTATAATCCAGTACTGTTTTGCTTGGTCCCCTGCCAGACTATTTGACTCTGTTGAGGGCAAGCATGCTCAGTAATCCCTAGAGGCAGCATTGAGAGAGGGAATTTCCCACCATGCAGTTCACATACTAACTCTCACCATTCCAGCTACAGTAAATTACACTAACAGAAGAGTTTGATAAGGCATTTGATTGACAGGTGAAATGTAACATGTTTCAGAACTGGAATGTAGTTTCCAGTAAGGGCGATTAGTACATATCCTTAATATTACTTTAGTGCAGGGATCTCCAGATGTTTGAAAACAAATTCCAGCTTTCTCTGTAAGATTACGTGGTTTATTTACCTTTTCCCCTCTTCTTTGGTACAGCTGGCATCTTAGATTGGTCAGAGTCTCCTCTCTTGTCCACATTCTGACCTAAAAACATCAATATGCTTGTTTAGCCCCAAGTCTTAGATAAAAGAAACTTTGTAGAAATTTTGAGTGATCCACCTACATTGAAATACACCTTCAGCGTTTCTCACCTCCCAACAGATCACAAATCGCGATCGGAAGCACACAGAGAAACAAGCTAGTGTGGCCAAGTCCAAAACGGAACAAGCCCTGACTAGTCAAGTGTGAAGCCCATGCCAACCCAATTATTGCAACGGGAACCACGGGATTAACAGTTGTATGTACTATCAGGGTGACACCGCCCTTTACTGCACATGCACAGGGCTCATTGAGACAGTTTGACAGGCAATCTGAATGATGCAGATAAACTTCATAGCAAGATAACAGTATTAAAGAATGTGTACTTACTAGGAGCAGGTTTGCCTGCTGAGAGTCTTTAATCTCAGTCTGCGGTTTGCTAGTCTGTGGGGGTGACTTTGTTTCAGTCTGTTTACCAGCCTGGTGCCTGCGCAAGCAAGTCCGCGGCGGGCTGGATTTGGTAGTTTTGATTAGACAGAACAGGTTTCTGAATATGAGACACAACCCTCTGGGGTATATTGAGTGTGCACAAAATTCTCTGTGCAGACACACAGTTGCAGGAGGTTTAACCAGTGGCGCCCCGCCTGATGGTTCACCTGGAATCCGCTTGGGACCATCTGCCATGTGATGAAAGGCCTAAAACAAATAAAACATTTAAGTCTGCCAATACATTTTTCAAACTACCCAATCAATCTTTTACAAATGCAACGCCAAAATACTCCGCAACCTCTTCCAAAAAAATCCAATATACACATCTTCAAATACACTGCTCACTGCCATTAATAGAAATGGTTACCCAATAGCACTACAAATGCAATAGTCACAGGGAGAGAGATTTTGGCATTTGAATGGATGGAAGGAGGAGGCCCGCAGAGATGGGCCATTGGCAGACAGCTATAGGTCCTGCTTAGATCTAAACTTGCACATCTCCCGGTACTAACAGAGCTATAATCCTTTCTGCCCTAAATGTCGTCTGCCCCTGCGACTTTGTTCTGGTCTTGCACTACTACGCTTCTGGCAACAAGCTATACTTTATCTGCATGACAAAATGGGATTACCTTTGGATACAATTAGCAAACTATTCAGATGAGATTCCTTATTCACAGCCGAAATGCTTGTAGCAAAATATGAATCCAGGCCAAGCCACCTACCCTCTCAATGGAAGACTAGTGCCTTCACCTCTTCCACACCACTTGGGTAATGTTCTCCTTTACTGCCAAACCAGGTGCCTACTTCCTACCAGCCTTAAAATCTGCACTGTGCCTCTTATTCCCTATTTGAGCTATACACTAGCCGACTCCCTGCAATAGTATGCAATTTCTAGTATTGCGGATCGCTTTTGAATCCCCACGTTGTAGGGGATATTCATGTTCATTCATTGAGGTTTCTAAAAATGCCTGGCTTGATTCCTTTACGACAGACTACAGGTGAAAAGTTAAATAAATCTGAAGCATTATTAACGATCGTCATCAAGCGCAGATCAGTTAAGGGGGCAAGTGTTTGACCAGCATTAAGATTATGGTCAAGCAAATTGTTTGGCCCAGAATAAGTTTACAATGGACAATTTACAATGGACATGCTGCAGAATAATAAACATTCATAATAAACATAAAGAAAGAGCAAGGTCTATAGGAGTGCGTTCTTCAAACTACATCATTGCTAAAGAACTTCAATGTTTGTCTATGTGAAAAATGTAGGACGTGAACAAGCCTAAGGTGACTTACCTTCAGTTGGTGGATGGTGATTTCCTTACTGCCCGCTCCATAATGCTCTACCTAAAGAGAAAGGCCAGACACAAAGTATAGAATTTACATGTTCCAATAAAGAGAGGTCTCTCCCTCCGGCGTCTCTACCTTGCAGTTATGTTGGCACAATAAATGGGTTAAACACCCTTAAACCATATTGGGGCAGTGCGTTGGGTATGTGATCTTGTCATCTCAGACTATCCGTTGTAGTTAGGACAATTTGCACACATGGCAACACAGGAATATTATGTGTACGGTGCTCCCAATAAATCACTGATATTGAAATGCACCACGCGTGCTCTAATAACAACCCGTGCACGACCACTTGATTGCACGTGCAATGCTAAATCGTCTAAATGTTAACGCAGTTGGAGGGCACAGCAATATGGACCTCATACCCTCTTACCCTACCCTTTGGCTAAATCCCCATCTCCAGGTTGCCTGAATGTTCTATGGAGGACATGGAACTGACCAACATTATCTTGGCTCCTAGAAAGATTTAACCAAATGTGAAATAATCTGTCCATGTCTGATGTATACACCCCAGATCACTGCCCTGGAGATCACGGAACCAGGCTAAACCTACCTGAAGGACAATTCACACGGGCAAGTGTTCGTACAAATAGCACAAAACTGCAGCGTGCAATGCGTTGTCACCGCGCACCATTACACATTACGAAAATGCGCATACGACGCACAGAAATCACAATCACGTCGTGTCCCCCTTCTGTGGTGCCGGCTTGTATGTTGGCTCCTCCAGTGCCCCCTTGACCTGTGGCTACCTTCCTATACATGCGAACATCTTTGGTGTTCCTTTTCTCTTTTTTTTCCCTTTCTTTTCCCCCTCCCTCTTTTCGTCGCACAACTCACTTACGAGTTTTTAGCTCACGCCATTTGTTCAATGTGATGACTGCTTTTCCCCCGGGTGCAACGATTTTAAAAATTGTGCGATTTATGCATCGCGACGAGCTTGCCCCGTTACTCATCAGAAAACGTCAATTAATCCATCCTTCCCACTCTGTCTCACCTTTGAGACAATAATTGACACACTCACATACGAACCTCATCACACTCCGCCTTTTTTCACAGGTCCCCTTCCTTCTTGCTTCTTTCACACGGATCCATCTCGCCCACACTTATACCCCGCCCCTCCGGTCGGCCACACCTTCTACCCACAGTTCACATTTTTCTGACCTCAAATCCAACACCCCCACCACCCTGCTGTACCAGCAGGGTACACAGTATAGCAGTACAGTACAGTGTACAGATACAGTAACACTCCAGCAGGGTACACAGTATAGCAGTACCGTACAGTGTACAGATACAGTCACACTCCAGCAGGGTACACAGTATAGCAGTACAGTACAGTGTACAGATACAGTCACACTCCAGCAGGGTACACAGTATAGCAGTACAGTACAGTGTACAGATACAGTCACACTCCAGCAGGGTACACAGTATAGCAGTACTGTACAGTGTACAGATACAGTCACACTCCAGCAGGGTACACCGTATAGCAGTACAGTACAGTGTACAGATACAGTCACACTCCAGCAGGGTACACAATATAGCAGTAAAGTACAGTGTAAAGATACAGTGTACATGTATAAAACCTATCTCTGTGTCCCATCAGCTGGAGTGTCACTGTAATCTTGTTACCCTTCTGGAGTGTGACTGTATCTGTACCTGTACGGTACTGCTATACTGTGTACCCTGCTGGAGTGTGACTGTATCTGTAACACTGTACTGTACTGCTTATATGTGTACCCTGCTGGAGTGTGACTGTATCTGTACACTGTACTGTACTGCTATACTGTGTACCCTGCTGGAGTGTGACTGTATCTGTACACTGTACGGTACTGCTATACTGTGTACCCTGCTGGAGTGTACTGTATCTACACTGTACTGTACTGCTATACTGTGTCCCCTGCTGGAGTGTGACTGTATCTGTACACTGTACTGTACAGCTATACTGTGTACCCTGCTGGAGTGTCACTGTATCTTTACACTGTACTTTACTGCTATATTGTGTACCCTGCTGGAGTGTGCTGTATCTGTCACTGTACTGTACTGCTATACGGTGTACCCGGCTGGAGTGTGACTGTATCTGTACACTGTACAGTACTGCTATCTGTGTACCCTGCTGGAGTGTGACTGTATCTGTACACTGTACTGTACTGCATATTGTGTACCCTGCTGGAGTGTGACTGTTCTGTACACTGTACTGTCCTGCTATACTGTGTACCCTGCTGGAGTGTGACTGTATCTGTACACTGTACTGTACAGCTATACTGTGTACCCTGCTGGAGTGTGACTGTATCTTACACTGTTACTTTACTGCTATATTGTGTACCCTGCTGGAGTGTGACTGTATCTGTACACTGTACTGTACGCTATACTGTGTACCCTGCTGGAGTGTGACTGTATCTGTACACTGTACTGTACTGCTATACTGTGTACCCTCTGGAGTCTGACTGTATCTGTACACTGTACGGTACTGCTATACTTGTACCCTGCTGGAGTCTGACTGTATCTGTACACTGTACGGTAGTGCTAATGTGTACCCTGCTGGAGTGTGACTGTATCTGTACACTGTACTGTACTGCTATACTGTGTACCCTGCTGGAGTCTGACTGTATCTGTACACTGTACGGTAGTGCTATACTGTGTTCCCTGCTGGAGTCTGACTGTATCTGTACACTGTACGTAGTGCTATCTGTGTATCCTGCTGGAGTCTGACTGTATCTGTACACTGTCCTGTACTGCTATACTGTGTACCCTGCTGGAGTGTGACTGTATCTGTACACTGTACGGTAGTGCTATATATGCTATATCTACAGTATACAGTACATTAATTTGCTTAGGCTGTTTCTTATTCAGACCATACCCAGTACGTGACACTAATGCATTACTACACTCCCATCTACTGGCCACTATTAGTATAGCAGTTGCAGTTAATACAGTTGCACATGGGATTGTAGTTTCAGAACAGGAAGTTTATAGACTAGAAGGATTTCCTCCATGTTAGCTGTGGTGTCATGGTGTGACATCTGGTTCCCATTCAGGTAATTGTCATTTGTCTGTAAGTAGATTTCTATCAGTTGTTGCAGGTGTCAGCATGTAATCCATTACATTGTATTGTCAGATTGGCTGGGTGTGTGTTAATATGGCTGGGTGTGTGTAATCACACAATGTTATATTGTATTCAACATGCACAAAGGATTATGGATATTCAGAAGCAAACAATGTACTAGTTCATAGGTTGTGCAGTTTGATACAATGTAACCATTTGGTAGGTTTGTGCAGTGTGATACAATGTAACCAGTTGGTAGGTTTGTGCAGTGTGTACAGTGTAAACAGTTGGTAGGTTTGTGCAGTGTGATACAGTGTAAACAGTTGGTAGGTTTGTGCAGTGTGATACAGTGTAAACAGTTGGTAGGTTTGTGCAGTGTGATACAGTATAAACAGTTGGTAGGTTTGTGCAGTGTGATACAGTGTAAACAGTTGGTAGGTTTGTGCAGTGTGATACAGTGTAAACAGTTGGTAGGTTTGAGTGTGATACAGTGTAACAGTTGTAGGTTGTGCAGTGTGATACAGTGTAAACAGTTTTAGGTTTGTGCAATGTGATACAGTGTACTAGTTGGTAGGTTTGTACAGTGTGATACAGTGTACGTAGTTGGTAGGTTTGTACAGTGTGATACAGTGTACGTAGTTGGTAGGTTTGTGCAGTGTGATACAGTGTAAATAGTTGGTAGGTTTGTGCAGTGTGATACAGTGTAAATAGTTGGTAGGTTTGTGCAGTGTGATACAGTGTAAACAGTTGGTAGGTTTGTGCAGTGTGATGCAACCAGTTGGTAGGCTTGTGCAGTGTGATACAGTGTAACCAGTTGTTAGGTTTTGTGCAGTTGTGATACAGTGTAAACAGTTGGTAGTGTTGTGTCATGTACCCAGTTGGTATTGTTGTGCAGAGTGATACATGTAACCAGTTGGTAGGTTTGTGCAGTGTGATACAGTGTAACTAGTTGGTAGGTTTGTGCAGTGTGATACAGTGTAAACTAGTTAACTTGCTGGTGAAGTGGAGTGTTCCAATTTAACTTGCTGGTAGTGTAGTGTCTCGGTGAAATTTGCTGGTAGTGTAGACATGTAACTTTTACGTGTAGCTTGCTGGTAGTGTAGTGCATTTACAGTGTAACTTGCTGGTAGTGTAGTGCATTTACAGTGTAGCTTGCTGGTAGTGTAGTGCATTTACAGTGTAACTTGCTGGTAGTGTGTGCATTTACAGTGTAACTTGCTGGTAGTGTAGTGCGTTTACAGTGTAACTTGCTGTAGTGTTGTGCGTTTACAGTGTAGCTTGCTGGTAGTGTTGTGCGTTTACAGTGTAACTTGCTGGTAGTGTTGTGCATTTACAGTGTAACTTGCTGGTAGTGTTGTGCATTTACAGTGTAGCTTGCTGGTAGTGTTGTGCTTTACAGTGTACTTGCTGTAGTGTTGGGCATTACAGTGTAGCTTGCTGGTAGTGTAGTGCATTTACAGTGTAACTTGCTGGTAGTGTTGTGCATTTACGTGTAACTTGCTGTGTAGTGTTGTGCATTTACAGTGTAACTTGCGGGTAGTGTTGTGCATTTACAGTGTAGCTTGCTGGTAGTGTTGTGCATTTACAGTGTAGCTTGCTGGTAGTGTAGTGCATTTACAGTGTAACTTGCTGTAGTGTTTTGCATTTACAGTGTAACTTGCTGGTAGTGTTGTGCATTTACAGTGTAACTTGCGGTAGTGTTGTGCATTTACAGTGTAACTTTGCGTAGTGTTGTGCATTTACAGTGTAACTTGCTGGTAGTTTTGTGCTTTACAGTGTAACTTGCTGGTAGTGTAGGGCATTTACGTGTACTTGCTGGTAGTGTAGTGCATTTACAGTGTAACTTGCTGGTAGTGTAGTGCATTTACAGTGTAACTTGCTGGTAGTGTAGTGCATTTACAGTGTATGCTGGTAGTGTGTGCATTTACAGTGTAACTTGCTGGTAGTGTATTCATTTACAGTGTAGCTTGCTGGTAGTGTAGTGCATTTACAGTGAACTTGCTGGTAGTGTAGTGCATTTACAGTGTAACTTGCTGGTAGTGTAGTGCATTTACAGTGTAGCTTGCTGGTAGTGTGTGCATTTACAGTGTAACTTGCTGGTAGTGTAGTGCATTTACAGTGTAGCTTGCTGTAGTGTTGTGCATTTACAGTGTAGCTTGCTGGTAGTGTGTGTCGTTTACAGTGTAGCTTGCTGGTAGTGTTGTGCGTTTACAGTGTAGCTTGCTGGTAGTGTAGTGCATTTACAGTGTAGCTTGCTGGTAGTGTAGTGCATTTACAGTGTAGCTTGCTGGTAGTGTTGTGCATTTACAGTGTAACTTGCTGGTAGTGTAGTGCATTTACAGTGTAGCTTGCTGGTAGTGTTGTGCGTTTACAGTGTAACTTGCTGGTAGTGTAGTGCATTTACAGTGTAGCTTGCTGGTAGTGTTGTGCATTTACAGTGTAACTTGCTGGTAGTGTAGTGCATTTACAGTGTAGCGCTGGTAGTGTTGTGCGTTTACAGTGTAACCCTTTATTACTCTCTTTATTCTCTCTTGTTCCTGTGCAGTTGCCGTGTGATCCGTGTAGCTCTCTTGCTCTTGTGTGTCATATTTCAGCAACACAGTTGATTCCATGCTGGGCCTCATTGTTCCACGGGGCTCGGTGGTTTTCCTCCGGCCGGGCTTGTTTGGAATAAGTGGACGATGGGCTGCGTGTGTGCGACCTGATCTCTGGCAAGATCCTCGGGGATTTCAATTCTCTTTCCCTGCTAAGCCCAGCTGCCTACCTAGTGCCAAAGGGATAATTCTGTGGGCAAACACTGCTGGGACTGACCCTGCACAGGTGGGTAAAGGTGGCAGTGAAGTGAGGGCAACATGTATGGAAATCATGGAACACTGAGTGTAGGGACATTAGTAGTTTTAGGGTACTGGGCAGTGCCAGCCTGGGAGATAGTGTGGCGGCACTCCTTCCTGAATTACAATTACTAAATTACTTTAAATAAAATTAGTAACACTTTCCACCAAGATGTTTGAAGCAGTGGCGTTGCCATAGGGAACGCACATCAATGGACTGGCATTGAAAAAGTGTCCCCAGATAGCTAACCGGCCATACACCAAAAGATATCCAGTATCATGCAATCCGTATCGATCCGCTAAAAAGAAACATTGGGACGATCGCTGTACAATCCACTATACACATTTCAAATGACTAGTGATACTAGGATATCCCCATGTTGCATGAACGGACACTATTAGGTCTGACAGTCACGGTCCTCTTTACTGCTAACTTTTAAGGGCTGGTTTAAGATAAGAAACATGACCATCTGTGGTTCCGCCCTTTCTGTTCCAAACCTATCACACGCGCTAGAGAATATCTTGTGTCTCGGAAACAGAAGAAAGTCTGCCTGGGAACCTACAGCCATAAAACTCCAATTCCCAGAACTCCTAGTTTGAAACTACAGGTTGTATAGGGTTGCTACCTAGTTCATAATCTTTGTTATTCTTCATTTTCTTGAAGAACCCTCATAAACCTCAAGGCAGCGAGGTCAGAGATCCGACTGAGGATATGAGAAGAAACCAAACAAGACCAGCAGCTGAAAAAAGTTTTTAAGGAATATGGGCGCGTGGCAGTATCCTTCCATGTTGGAATTTCCTTGGTTTCCTTGGGTATATTCTACGTGATTGTTTCCAGGTGAGTGGACACTCCGTTTGGATGTTGGTACAACTAGGCAGTCCGTGGGCCCAGCCAATTTTCATTGGTTAAAGAGGTTGGGTGTTCATTCTGGCATCATATAGTCTATAGGAGCCTGCAACCCCAACTGCAATTTATACCAGTTTTTTTACATATATTTGTATCCAGATACTCAGGGCCGTCTCTCTAATGAGGCAACCTGAGAGGTGGCACCTGCCGCACCAGTGAAGTGTAGCCTGTGTTCCATTAAAACCGCAGCAGGAACTCTCACTGGGGGAAATATGTGTGTGAGTGTGTATGTACGTATGTAAGTGTGTATGTAAAGTATGTGTTAAGTATGACATTTGTGTGTGTACAGTGTGTATGTACAATGTATGTGTGAGTGTGTATGTACAGTGTATGTGTGAAGTGTATGGAGTGTGTATGTATGCGTGAGAGTATGTCAATATGTGTGAGAGTGTATGCACAGTATGTGTGAGAGTGTGTATGTATAGTATGTGTGTTATTATTTGCAGCATATTCATAGCTATTGTGTATTATATTGGGATGCATGGATTTATTTAGGCATTACTTTTTCACAGCATAGCGTTGGCTAAAGCAATTGTGTTTTTTCTTCCTTTGACATGGGATAGACGTCACCTCTCTTCTCATGAAAGTTGGTTTTAGTGAAACTGTGGTGCAGTCTAAAGTTGCCGCAGGACTAGCACATTTGTCCTAGCATACGCCATTCACAAACTCTTCGCTCCTGCGCGGATCAGTATCACTTTAGTATCTGTTCCCTTTATAGTCCGATACCTTAGAAAGATTGGTCTGTTTAAGCCTCCTTCTCAGACTCATTAACAAAAAATACACAACTACAATGTGGATTAAACATTGGATTTGACATTTTTACGTAATGATTCCATTTTAAGGGCTCACTATATCTTTCTTTTTATCCCGATATATATAAACAGAATTATATACGGTATATCTATTAGGAATTACTTAACTCACCTAACAATGTGTTTACATTTATTCTGCCACAATCTGTGTTTAAGATTTCTATATAATGTTAAATACAAGCAAAGTCTAATAAAATATTTTGAAAATCTAATTAATGCCTTTGAGGGAGGTTTTCTTTGTATCATACATAGTAACATAGTAATCGAGGTTGAATAAAGACAATCAGGGAGATTCAATAAAAGTTCTTATCGTTAAAAATGGTGCTAATTTTGCCCCAACCAATCAGATCTTATTTAACATTTGAAAGCTAACATCTGATTGGTTGGGCAAAATTAGCACCAATTAATGATAAGAACTGTTATTGATAACCCTGATAGTCCATCAAGTCCAACTTTTCACCCTCCTTTTTAACCTTACCTAATATTTGATCCAGAGGAAGCAAAAACCCCAGCTAAAAGGGTGGGATGGGGGGGATTCCTTCCTGACTCCGGAAGGGGTGGGGGCCCTCCAATTGTATGTGTCCGGGCCCCTGCAGTTATGGCCCTGTATAAGATGGATGTCGATTACATTTATGGGTGTGCTAATCCATAAGATTTATCCAGCTAGCTACATTACACGTATGTAACAATTATGCGCACACTAAGGGCTAGGCCACACTAGTGCGATTTGATGCGTTTGCACATGCGGTTTTCCAACATTGCAATCGCGATGGCACAGGGCACTTTGGAGGACAGAGAAAAGCAATTTGATTGCCGTTCTTAGGTTTTCATAGATTGCTGGAAATGCAGAGCACATCTTTCCATAAGCCAGGCTGCGGGCACAATCCGGGGGTAACTGTGGTATCGGAACAAGTTAGCGTTAAATAAAATCCCCAGCTGCTAGCCATGTGACCAGCCTCTGCCTGCATTGATAGGCTCACCCTCTCAACTGTCTTTTTTTAAAGTCTGTGAAGGTACTTCCTGTCTCTCCCGCATCTCCAAGTCTTAAGTGAACTTGCTCTGTCCCCAGGGCTAGAGGAGGGGCAGTACGTTTAAACAGTGTCCTCAGTATATTTCTCGCAGGCTGCAATAACACAAAACACACAATGAAATGCAATGGCAGCGATTTTCACATGCTTACCGACTGCAAAACTACAAGAGCACAGAAATCGCCCCGTGTGGCCTTGCCCATAAAGTGTCTCCACCAGGGCCGGCCTTTGATATGGGCGCCAGCCGGGAGTCTTAGGTCATGGACCTGTAAGTCAAAATTGTGCATCAGTGCCACAGCCCCTCCAGTCCCACACACCTAAGCCTTAGTTAGATGCCTGTATGCTTTTCTGTCTGTGCATTTAGTATGTTACGTGTTATGTAATAATACACGCACGATATATACAAGCACGCACTGAAGTTACTGAAAGCAGTACGCAGGTGGGGTACTTGATTTGAAGCAGGCCAAGGCAAGTAGCATTCAACAGTGTATTGTGTGTACCATGGGGGGGGGTAACAAATCTTGCACAGGGTACCATTTAACCTAAGGCCGGCCCTGGTCTCCACCCCTAAACATAAACTCAGATTAGGTAGGTCCTAACTGACCCTAAATGTACTTACTAGACTTGGTTCCCTCTTTCACAACCTCTTCTTGTGCTTCTGTGAACGAAACAGCAGAAGGGGCACATCTGTGATTGGATGAGATTTAGCTAATCGCGACATGGCTGCTGGTCTGACGCTTCTGTGCGGAAGAGGGCTGAGGTCTGGCAAGTACATTAGGGGGTTAAACAAAGCGTTTAGGGTTGGGGGATTCTCTTACCGCCCTCCCCTCCTATCATTAGAAGCGATCAGCCGCTGGGGGGGGGGGGAGACTGGAGCTCCACTGTGTATGTCAGAGTTTAAGTTTGGGGGTGGACATCCTGCAGTGAAGGAATTTGCAATATCCAAAAGTTTGGTCATGATTCTTTACATAAACCTACTGATTATTGTAGACAACTATGGTGATTTTATAGTCTCTATTAAAGGGTATATCCACCCCCAACCAAAAAAAAAAAACATTTTGTTTTTTGGGGGGTTGGACATACCCTTTAAGAATGCATTGCTGCTCAGAGCTTCGGAGATCCATTTCACTTCTTATCCTCCACTTGCAGCTCTGTAAGTAACAATCACACTGTACTGACTGATTCAAGCCCTTAGCAGTTGCCCTGAAATCTAAATTAGCATAACTGTGAATAAGGTGTCCCTTGCCTGAATATTCTGATCCGTTTGTGAAATAGAGTTTTGTGTTAAGAGAAATGTTCCTTCAGCCAGACTGACCCTCCCCTTGTATAATTATCAAGAGCTTCTCACATACCTAGTCCACCTGCCAGCTAATCAGATGAAACAAACTTTAACCCATTTCTCCACAGCTGTGTACACTGCTCTTAGTGTGTGAGAAAGCGTGCCTGTATTGCAATGGATTATTTCAGTGGCCATGTGGTAGAGTCCAGTTTTCAGAGCACACGCATCACTATTTTCTTGTGACGGCTTTTTACACGCGTTACTGTCTAATCCAGTGACTTCGTTGCATGCTGTATGGCTACACTAAAATCAATGCAGCTGCAACATGTTCCATGTAAGAACTATACTTTTACGGCATACAGATTTCAGGATGTCCAGCTACTCATAGTTTACTATAGTAAGTCTCATACTCTTGTGGTGGCTACAGGAAAAAAAAAAAAAATCACTAAGCATACAATTCCCAGCAGCACAGTGATCTTCCCCAATAACCAACCGTACCAATATATACTTTTCTATGGCATTCATGGGTGTTGTAAATAATCAATGCATGGGTAGGAATGCCTAGATGTTCACAATAGGAAACTGTTGTCTATAGCAACAAACGAGAAAGAAACCCCTGGCTTTAATGGAGTAGAGGGAAATATTCACCCGCTGGGTAAGACTGTGCAGAATTAACATCCCCCCCCCCAGTTATTTTATTTATCTTATTTCTAAGACCCACTGTCTGCAGCACAGACTCACTTTGGGTTCCAATGGTTCACTTGAATTCCAGAACACAACATTCTACAGCCTTTGTATAACAACCGATTTCTATTGCAAGTGATCAGACAAGGATTTAATTAGGCAAAGCTTTATTTTAACAGTAAAACATACCGAAAAATAAAACAAACATCTTAAAAACAGATATATATTTAATTACTATTAGAGAATGTTAAAACACAAAGACAAATATAGGACTCGGATACACAATTCCAGACAAATATTTACAGTGATTATTCACTCAGTATTTAAGCAGCCGTGCATGTTGACCACTGTAGCAGCCTTAAATATAGCCAGGGATGGATATTATTGCACCAGCCAGAAAACCCTCTACAGGGCACCAGGGTGGTTTATAATTGGAGTTTACATCAATTGTTCTGGCTATTGTAGTCTGTAACTCTGGATAAATGCTTAAAACCCATAACTTTAATTTTAAGATTATCCGTTATTATGGTTTATGCATTTTCGAGCACTTTAACAATTTCTTATTTCAGAAAGGGTAATGCTTCCAGAGAGATTCCTTATTGAGGAAAACCTGCCTGTCAAACTGAATAAAGCGAACGTGTGCATGGAAGGCTTTAAGTGTTATTCTAGAATAAAACACCTGGCTTATAGATACTAGAACATCCCCTCCCATCCATATGTGAAAGAGGACCAGTCGGATATGGGAGATCAATTCTAGTAGGTGCAATTAAAGGCATCGTCACATTAGGAAAGTTTAAAGCCACCGGATCTCCAGAGATTAATCACTTGTATGATTGTGGCCTTTTTTGGGATTCTTACAATTTTGCACAACCCAGGGATGCTCTAGAACACCTTTGAGAGGCAGCCTGTGGTTGGGGTTATGTTTCAGTAGCTTAGATATCAAGTCTCTTGCCCCTTCAGTCACGTACGGTGGAAACTGGAACTCAACCTACAGATGACACAAAAGCATGACACTTAAAATTTCTCAATGACTGGAATCCTCAACAAAATCTTGGGAGGTAGGAATAAATCAATCCAACCTCTCTGCCCCGAAACTTTCCATTTTTATACAGTTAATTTCTAGAGTATAGTTACCCTTTAATATACTATTGGTAATGACAAGTTTGGAACAAGTGATTTATTAAGCATATTTCCCAACGCCAACCATCACCTCCCTGTAAGCAGAACACAAGGCCGCCATTAGAGGGATGCTTTACCTTTGAAATACGTTTATGGTTTCTTGGTGGGTTTCAGTTTCAAATGGAGGTTTCCCAACTAGAAATTCATAGCACGAACACCGAGGCTCCAAAGATCCACCTTCTCATCGTCACCGGCCTTCGATCATTTCGGGGGGCAGATAGTCCAATGTCCCACACAGTGTTGTCCTCCTGCAAAAAACCTAAATCATTTAATGGACCTGCAGTAAGAGACTGAAAAGCAATGTGAACTGTGTATGTGTGTATCTAAAACGTACGCAGCCCATGCAATGTGGCCACCCATCGACACACTTAGATTGTCATGCGCTAGACAAATGCAACTTGCTTATGTCCATATGTGCAGAACACTATAAATTGGGAGACCTGCCAACAGGGGAGACAGAGCCAGCAGAGAGAGCGACAGAGCTGCGGATCTTTTAAGTAGAAACACACAGGCTAGCTAGTGATTAGTAGATCTTAGTACCGAACCTTTCTCTGCTAAACTGGACACCGATTTTATGCCTTTAGCAATTCATTTTTTAAAGGGGTGTGCATAACTAAGTGGTTCTGCAAGGCTGGGCAGACTTGGGTCATATGTTTGGTTAATTATCATTTGTTTTGAATGCAATCTCGATTGTTAGCGCGTGAGAAAACAATGTGGCCGACCCTAACTAAATGTACGTTATGTAACCACCTGTATATGCAAGTCCCATTTGCTGCACTCCGAGATTTAATAACTGCCTGTGTTGAGTCTGTATTTCACTAAAACTTCCAAGCATGTAAGATTTCCTTAACTTCCAAAGCACAACAGATGTTTGTATACACAGCAGAGCTCACAGCTGTTTCCACTTACTCATATATTGATTTACGATGAGTCACTGGTATTGCACAGGCTGCTGCCTTGAACAGTTTATTGAAGACCTGTGGGTCAAGGTGACCCTTGAATGTCTAGAAATCAGGGTCAGTTTAAACGAACATTAGATCCGCTTTTGTCAAGTCTCAAAGAAGGAAGTTAGGCTGTAAGCTTTCAAATACCCTTCCTAATAGTGTCCATTATGGTCTTGCCTTAATTCAGTTGACCCACCCACACAGAGGGCGTCTGAGTAAGTGTAATATAAGTTATACAAGTAAATGTCGGGCCCCAAGAATGAGGATCATATTTATTGTCTAAAGAAATACCCAGTCCAGTCATCAGAGCTGTTAACCAATGAAATGCGGCACTGTAAAAGAATCAAAGGGAATTCTACCCCCAAACTAGTGGCTCCCCAAATATACTTCTGACAACAAACTATGTAGGGAGGCATTAAAGCACAGAGCAGTAGTGGGGCCAGTCCCATAGACTAATACATGCCTGCGCTTCCACTAGCATAATCCCATATCACAATTCAAAGCACGCTAGTGGGGCCTTGCCCTTGCACAATCCTGCAGCTGTCTCGCCTGCTGGCAGCACTCCCGACCTAGCCCCATTGAGTTACATATGTCGGTCTGTGCGGAACACTAGAAAGTGGAGGACCTGCCAGCAGGGGGCGGCAAAGCCAACAGAGAGCGACAGAGCTGCAGGATGTTGTAAGTAAAAACGCAGGCAGATCTCGACTGTAAATTGAATTGGAGATGGAGGCTAGTGGTCCTATCTCCGAATTATAGGATCCTTTTTCAAAACTTTCTGGATGGAGTTCCCCTTTACATCTGGTTTTATGCCTTTAGCAATTCATTTTATATAGGGAATGTGCATTGATTTTAAGGGGTCCTTGCGAGGCTGGGCATTCTTATGATGCCCATCGTTTGGGTATTATCATTTGTTCTTTTCATTATCCCAAACACAGGACCCTTTGCCCCTCTGCTGATGCTCTGGGCATTTTCCGTGAAGCAGCAGCACATGGGTCCGTGATTGGCCAAACCCTGCTGGAGTGTGACTGTATCTGTACACTGTACTGTACTGCTATACGGTGTACCCTGCTGGAGTGTGACTGTATCTGTACACTGTACAGTACTGTGCAGTGTGATACAGTGTAAACAGTTGGTAGGTTTGTGCAGTGTGATGCAACCAGTTGGTAGGCTTGTGCAGTGTGATACAGTGTAACCAGTTGGTAGGTTTGTGCAGTGTGATACAGTGTAAACAGTTGGTAGTGTTGTGCAGTGTAACCAGTTGGTATTGTTGTGCAGAGTGATACAATGTAACCAGTTGGTAGGTTTGTGCAGTGTGATACAGTGTAACTAGTTGGTAGGTTTGTGCAGTGTGATACAGTGTAAACTAGTTAACTTGCTGGTGAAGTGGAGTGTTCCAATTTAACTTGCTGGTAGTGTAGTGTCTCGGTGAAATTTGCTGGTAGTGTAGACAGTGTAACTTTTACAGTGTAGCTTGCTGGTAGTGTAGTGCATTTACAGTGTAACTTGCTGGTAGTGTAGTGCATTTACAGTGTAGCTTGCTGGTAGTGTAGTGCATTTACAGTGTAGCTTGCTGGTAGTGTTGTGCATTTACAGTGTAACTTGCTGGTAGTGTAGTGCATTTACAGTGTAGCTTGCTGGTAGTGTTGTGCGTTTACAGTGTAACCCTTTATTACTCTCTTTATTCTCTCTTTGTTCCTGTGCAGTTGCCGTGTGATCCGTGTAGCTCTCTTGCTCTTGTGTGTCATATTTCAAGCAACACAGTTGATTCCATGCTGGGCCTCATTGTTCCACGGGGCTCGGTGGTTTTCCTCCGGCCGGGCTTGTTTGGAATAAGTGGACGATGGGCTGCGTGTGTGCGACCTGATCTCTGGCAAGATCCTCGGGGAGTTCAATTCTCTTTCCCTGCTAAGCCCAGCTGCCTACCTAGTGCCAAAGGGATAATTCTGTGGGCAAACACTGCTGGGACTGACCCTGCACAGGTGGGTAAAGGTGGCATGAAGTGAGGGCAACATGTATGGAAATCATGGAACACTGAGTGTAGGGACATTAGGTAGTTTTAGGGTACTGGGCAGTGCCAGCCTGGGAGATAGTGTGCGGCACTCCTTCCTGAATTACAATTACTAAATTACTTTAAAATAAAATTAGTAACACTTTCCACCAAGATGTTTGAAGCAGTGGCGTTGCCATATGGAACGCACATCAATGGACTGGGCATTGAAAAAGTGTCCCCAGATAGCTAAAGCCGGCCATACACCAAAAGATATTCCAGTATCATGCAATCCGTATCGATCCGCTAAACAAGAAAACATTGGGACGATCGCTGTACAATCCACTATACACATTTCAAATGACTAGTGATACTAGGATATCCCCATGTTGCATGAACGGACACTATTAGGTCTGACAGTCACTGTCTCCTTTACTGCTAACTTTTAAGGGCTGGTTTAAGATAAGAAACATGACCATCTGTGGTTCCGCCCTTTCTGTTCCAAACCTATCACACGCGCTAGAGAATATCTTGTGTCTCGGAAACAGAAGATAAGTCTGCCTGGGAACCTACAGCCATAAAACTACAATTCCCAGAATACTCCTAGTTTAGAAACTACAGGTTGTATAGGGTTGCATACCTAGTTCATAATCTTTGTTATTCTTCATTTTCTTGAAGAACCCTCATAAACCTCAAGGCAGCGAGGTCAGAGATCCGACTGAGGATGATGAGAAGAAACCAAACAAGACCCAGCAGCTGAAAAAAGTTTTTAAGGAATATGGGGCAGTGGCAGTATCCTTCCATGTTGGAATTTCCTTGGTTTCCTTGGGTATATTCTACGTGATTGTTTCCAGGTGAGTGGACACTCCGTTATGGATGTTGGTAGCAACTAGGCAGTCCGGTGGGCCCAGCCGCATTTTCATTGGTTAAAGAGGTTGGGTGTTCATTCTGGCATCATATAGTCTATAGGAGCCTGCAACCCCAACTGCAATTTATACCAGTTTTTTACATATATTTGTATCCAGATACTCAGGGCCGTCTCTCTAATGAGGCAACCTGAGGAAGGTGGCACCTGCCGGCAGCCAGTGAAGTGTAGCCTGTGTTCCATTAAAACCGCAGCAGGAACTCTCACTGGGGGAAATATGTGTGTGAGTGTGTATGTACAGTATGTAAGTGTGTATGTAAAGTATGTGTTAGAGTATGTACAGTGTGTGTGTGTACAGTGTGTATGTACAATGTATGTGTGAGTGTGTATGTACAGTGTATGTGTGAGAGTGTATGGAGTGTGTATGTATGCGTGAGAGAGTATGTACAATATGTGTGAGAGTGTATGCACAGTATGTGTGAGAGTGTGTATGTATAGTATGTGTGTTATTATTTGCAGCATATTCATAGCTATTGTGTATTATATTGGGATGCATGGATTTATTTAGGCATTACGTTTTCACAGCATAGCGTTGGCTAAAGCAATTGTGTTTTTTCTTCCTTTGACAGTGGGATAGACGTCACCTCTCTTCTCATGAAAGTTGGTTTTAGTGAAACTGTGGTGCAGTCTAAAGTTGCCGCAGGAACTAGCACATTTGTCCTAGCATACGCCATTCACAAACTCTTCGCTCCTGCGCGGATCAGTATCACTTTAGTATCTGTTCCCTTTATAGTCCGATACCTTAGAAAGATTGGTCTGTTTAAGCCTCCTTCTCAGACTCATTAACAAAAAATACACAACTACAATGTGGATTAAACATTGGATTTGGACATTTTTACGTAATGATTCCATTTTAAGGGCTCACTATATCTTTCTATTTATATCCCAAGATATATATAAAACAGAATTATATACGGTATATCTATTAAGGAATTACTTAACTCAACCTAACAATGTGTTTACATTTATTCTGCCACAATCTGTGGTTTAAGATTTCTATATAATGTTAAATACAAGCAAAGTCTAATAAAATATTTTGAAAATCTAATTAATGCCTTTGAGGGAGGTTTTCTTTGTATCATACATAGTAACATAGTAATCGAGGTTGAATAAAGACAATCAGGGAGATTCAATAAAAGTTCTTATCGTTAAAAATGGTGCTAATTTTGCCCCAACCAATCAGATCTTATTTAACATTTGAAAGCTAACATCTGATTGGTTGGGGCAAAATTAGCACCAATTAATGATAAGAACTGTTATTGAATAACCCTGATAGTCCATCAAGTCCAACCTTTTCACCCTCCTTTTTAACCTTACCTAATATTTGATCCAGAGGAAGGCAAAAACCCCAGCTAAAAGGGTGGGATGGGGGGGGGGATTCCTTCCTGACTCCGGAAGGGGTGGGGGCCCTCCAATTGTATGTGTCCGGGCCCCTGCAGTTATGGCCCTGTATAAGATGGATGTCGATTACATTTATGGGTGTGCTAATCCATAAGATTTATCCAGCTAGCTACATTACACGTATGTAACAAGTATGCGCACACTAAGGGCTAGGCCACACTAGTGCGATTTTGATGCGTTTGCACATGCGGTTTTCCAAACATTGCAATCGCGATGGCACAGGGGCATCTTTGGAGGACAGAGAAAAGCAATTTGATTGCCGTTCTTAGGTTTTCATAGATTGCTGGAAATGCAGAGCACATCTTTCCATAAGCCAGGCTGCGGGCACAATCCGGGGGTAACTGTGGTATCGGAACAAGTTAGCGTTAAATAAAATCCCCAGCTGCTAGCCATGTGACCAGCCTCTGCCTGCATTGATAGGCTCACCCTCTCAACTGTCTTTTTTTAAAGTCTGTGAAGGTACTTCCTGTCTCTCCCAGCATCTCCAAGTCTTAAGTGAACTTGCTCTGTCCCCAGGGCTAGAGGAGGGGCAGTACGTTTAAACAGTGTCCTCAGTATAATTTCTCGCAGGCTGCAATAACACAAAACACACAATGAAATGCAATGGCATGCGATTTTCACATGCTTACCGACTGCAAAACTACAAGAGCACAGAAATCGCCCCAGTGTGGCCTTGCCCATAAAGTGTCTCCACCAGGGCCGGCCTTTGATATGGGCGCCAGCCGGGAGTCTTAGGTCATGGACCTGTAAGTCAAAATTGTGCATCAGTGCCACAGCCCCTCCAGTCCCAACACACCTAAGCCTTAGTTAAGATGCCTGTATGCTTTTCTGTCTGTGCATTTAGTATGTTACGTGTTATGTAATAATACACGCACGATATATACAAGCACGCACTGAAGTTACTGAAAGACAGTAAGCGCAGGTGGGGTACTTGATTTGAAGCAGGCCAAGGCAAGTAGCATTCAACAGTGTATTGTGTGTACCATGGGGGGGGGGTAACAAATCTTGCACAGGGTACCATTTAACCTAAGGCCGGCCCTGGTCTCCACCCCTAAACATAAACTTCAGATTAGGTAGGTCCTAAATCTGACCCTAAATGTACTTACTAGACTTGGTTCCCTCTTTCACAACCTCTTCTTGTGCTTCTGTGAACGAAACAGCAGAAGGGGCACATCTGTGATTGGATGAGATTTAGCTAATCGCGACATGGCTGCTGGTCTGACGCTTCTGTGCGGAAGAGGAGCTGAGGTCTGGCAAGTACATTTAGGGGGTTAAACAAAGCGTTTAGGGTTGGGGGATTCTCTTACCGCCCTCCCCTCCTATCATTAGAAGCGATGCAGCCGCTGGGGGGGGGGGGAGACTGGAGCTCCACTGTGTATGTCAGAGTTTAAGTTTGGGGGTGGACATCCTGCAGTGAAGGAATTTGCAATATCCAAAAGTTTGGTCATGATTCTTTACATAAACCTACTGATTATTGTAGACAACTATGGTGATTTTATAGTCTCTATTAAAGGGTATATCCACCCCCAACCAAATAAAAAAAAACATTTTGTTTTTTGGGGGTTGGACATACCCTTTAAGAAATGCATTGCTCAGAGCTGTTCGGAGATCCATTTCACTTCATTATCCTCCACTTGCAGCTCTGTAAGTAACAATCACACTGTACTGACTGATTCAAGCCCTTAGCAGTTGCCCTGAAATCTAAATTAGCATAACTGTGAATAAGGTGTCCCTTGCCTGAATATTCTGATCCGTTTGTGAAATAGAGTTTTGTGTTAAGAGAGAATGTTCCTTCAGCCCAGACTGACCCTCCCCTTGTATAATTATCAAGAGCTTCTCACATACCTAGTCCACCTGCCAGCTAATCAGATGAAACAAACTTTAACCCATTTCTCACCAAAGCTGTGTACACTGCTCTTAGTGTGTGAGAAAGCGTGCCTGTATTGCAATGGATTATTTCAGTGGCCATGTGTGTAGAGTCCAGTTTTCAGAGCACACGCAATCACTATTTTCTTGTGACGGCTTTTTACACGCGTTACTGTCTAATCCAGTGACTTCGTTGCATGCTGTATGGCTACACTAAAATCAATGCAGCCTGCAACATGTTCCATGTAAGAACTATACTTTATACGGCATACAGATTTCAGGATGTCCAGCTACTCATAGTTTACTATAGTAAGTCTTCATACTCTTGGTGGTGCTACAGGAAAAAAAAAAAAAATCACTAAGCATACAATTCCCAGCATGCACAGTGATCTTCCCCAGATAACCAAACCGTACCAATATATACTTTTCTTCATGGCATTCATGGGTGTTGTAAATAATCAATGCATGGGTAGGAATGCCTAGATGTTCACAATAGGAAACTGTTGTCTATAGCAAACAAACGAGAAAGAAACCCCCTGGCTTTAAATGGAGTAGAGGGAAATATTCACCCGCTGGGTAAGACTGTGCAGAATTAACATCCCCCCCCCCAGTTATTTATTTATCTTTATTTCTAAGACCCACTGTCTGCAGCACAGACTCACTTTGGGTTCCAATGGTTCACTTGAATTCCAGAACACAACATTCTACAGCCTTTGTATAACAATCCGATTTCTATTGCAAGTGATCAGACAAGGATTTAATTAGGCAAAGCTTTATTTTAACAGTAAAACATACCGAAAAATAAAACAAACATCTTAAAAACAGATATATATTTAATTACTATTAGAGAATGTTAAAACACAAAGACAAATATAAGGACTCGGATACACAATTCCAGACAAATATTTACAGTGATTATTCACTCAGTATTTAAGCAGCCGTGCATGTTGACCACTGTAGCAGCCTAATAAATATAGCCAGGGATGGATATTATTGCACCAGCCAGAAAACCCTCTACAGGGCACCAGGGTGGTTTATAATTGGAGTTTACATCAATTGTTCTGGCTATTGTAGTCTGTAACTCTGGATAAATGCTTAAAACCCATAACTTTAATTTTAAGATTATCCGTTATTATGGTTTATGCATTTTCGAGCACTTTAACAATTTCTTATTTCAGAAGAGGGTAATGCTTCCAGAGAGATTCCTTATTGAAGGAAAACCTGCCTGTCAAACTGAATAAAGCGAACGTGTGCATGGAAAGGCTTTAAGTGTTATTCTAGAATAAAACACCTGGCTTTATAGATACTAGAACATCCCCTCCCATCCATATGTGAAAGAGGACCAGTCGGATATGGGAAGGATCAATTCTAGTAGGTGCAATTTAAAGGCATCGTCACATTAGGAAAAGTTTAAAGCCACCGGATCTCCAGAGATTAATCACTTGTAGATTGTGGCTCTTTTTTGGGATTCTTACAATTTTGCACAACCCAGGGATGCTCTAGAACACCTTTGAGAGGCAGCCTGTGGTTGGGGTTATGTTTCAGTAGCTTAGATATCAAGTCTCTTGCCCCTTCAGTCACGTACGGTGGAAACTGGAACTCAACCTACAGATGACACAAAAGCATGAACACTTAAAATATTCTCAATGACTGGAATCCTCAACAAAATCTTGGGAGGTAGGAATAAATCAATCCAACCTCTCTGCCCCAGAAACTTTCCATTTTTATACAGTTAATTTCTAGAGTATAGTTACCCTTTAATATACTATTGTGTAATGACAAGTTTAGGGAACAAGTGATTTATTAAGCATATTTCCCAACGCCAACCATCACCTCCCTGTAAGCAGAACACAAGGCCGCCATTAGAAGGGATGCTTTACCTTTGAAATACGTTTATAGGTTTCTTGGTGGGTTTCAGTTTCAAATGGAGGTTTCCCAACTAGAAATTCATAGCACAGAACACCGAGGCTCCAAAGATCCACCTTCTCATCGTGCATCCGGCCTTCGATCATTTCGGGGGGCAGATAGTCCAA
The DNA here is from genome assembly GCA_019447015.1 of Hymenochirus boettgeri. Lineage (NCBI taxonomy): Eukaryota > Metazoa > Chordata > Amphibia > Anura > Pipidae > Hymenochirus > Hymenochirus boettgeri. The sequence continues at coordinate 89,926,168 of CM033476.1, forward strand.
TGTCCCACACAGTGTTGTCCTCCTGCAAAAAACCTAAATCATTTAATGGACCTGCAGTAAGAGACATGAAAAGCAATGTGAACTGTGTATGTGTGTATCTGAAAACGTATCGCAGCCCATGCAATGTGGCCACCCATCGACACACTTAGATTGTCATGCGCTAGACAAATGCAACTTGCTTATGTCCATATGTGCAGAACACTATAAATTGGGAGGACCTGCCAACAGGGGGAGACAGAGCCAGCAGAGAGAGCGACAGAGCTGCAGGATCTTTTAAGTAGAAAACACAGGCTAGCTAGTGATTAGTAGATCTTAGTACCGAACCTTTCTCTGCTAGACTGGACACCGATTTTATGCCTTTAGCAATTCATTTTATAAAGGGGTGTGCATAGACTAAGTGGTTCTGCAAGGCTGGGCAGACTTATGGTCATATGTTTGGTTAATTATCATTTGTTTTGAATGCAATCTCGATTGTTAGCGCGTGAGAAAACAATGTGGCCGACCCTAACTAAATGTACGTTATGTAACCACCTGTATATGCAAGTCCCATTTGCTGCACTCCGAGATTTAATAACTGCCTGTGTGTGAGTCTGTATTTCACTAAAACTTCCAAGCATGTAGAATTTCCTTAACTTCCAAAGCACAACAGATGTTTGTATACACAGCAGAGCTCACAGCTGTTTCCACTTACTAATCATTATTGATTTACGATGAGTCACTGGTATTGCACAGGCTGCTGCCTTGAACAGTTAATTGAAGACCTGTGGGTCAAGGTGACCCTTGAAATGCTAGAAATCAGGGTCAGTTTAAACGAACATTAGATCCGCTTTTGTCAAGTCTCAAAGAAGGAAGTTAGGCTTGTAATGCTTTCAAATAGCCTTCCTAATAGTGTCCATTATGGTCTTGCCCTTAATTCAGTTGACCCACCCAACACAGAGGGCGTCTGAGTAAGTGTAATATAAAGTTATACAAGTAAATGTCGGGCCCCAAGAATGAGGATCATATTTATTGTCTAAAGAAATACCCAGTCCAGTCATCAGAGGCTGTTAACCAATGAAATGCTGGCAGCTGTAAAAGAATCAAAGGGAATTCTACCCCCAAACTAGTGGCTCCCAAATATACTTCTGACAAACAAACTTATGTAGGAGAGGCATTAAAGCACAGAGCATGTAGTGGGGCCAGTCCCATAGACTAATACATGCCTGCGCTTCCACTAGCATAATCCCATATCACAATTCAAAGCACGCTAGTGGGGCCTTGCCCTTGCACAATCCTGCAGCTGTCTCGCCTGCTGGCAGCACTCCCGACCTAGCCCCATTGAGTTACATATGTCGGTCTGTGCGGAACACTAGAAAGTGGGAGGACCTGCCAGCAGGGGGCGGCAAAGCCAACAGAGAGCGACAGAGCTGCAGGATGTTGTAAGTAAAAACGCAGGCAGATCTCGACTTGTAAATTGAATTGGGAGATGGAGGCTAGTGGTCCTATCTCCGAATTATAGGATCCATTTTTCAAAACTTTCTGGATGGAGTTCCCCTTTAACATCTGGTTTTATGCCTTTAGCAATTCATTTTTATATAGGGGAATGTGCATTGATTTTAAGGGGTCCTTGCGAGGCTGGGCATTCTTATGATGCCCATTCGTTTGGGTAATTATCATTTGTTCTTTTCATTATCCCAAACACAGGACCCTTTGCCCCTCTGCTGATGCTCTGGGCATTTTCCGTGAACAGCAGCAGCACATGGGTCCGTGATTGGCCAAGACGTTGGGGGGTGGGGATGCCCTTTAAAATAGGGACAACAAGTGTATAGATAAAGTTTCCCAGTCTTGAACTCACCCTGTAGTGGGTTTGATCAAGCCCTCTGTATGCTGCTCGAGGGTTAAACAGCTATACAGAGGGTTAAACAGCATTCAGAAAATGCTGGGAAATATAAGGTAAGTAAATAAAAACTCCCACATTACAATATCCCTACCTGCCGTTCTGCCTTAAGAGCCAATTTAACATGTATCTTTAACGTGGCCTAGCCCCATTGATCCATTCAGGCAAATTAACATTTTATTCTCTGAAGCGGTCCATACATGTACCAATCCCATTCATACGATCAGGATTGGTCTCCCCATAAGACCGAAGATCGGCCGATCACACAAACAAGATAAAAAGAGAAAACAGGTTCCCAATGTAGAGTAATAACCCAGGGCTTAAAAAAGGAGCCAATAAAATCTCTTACCTTGAGGAAGGTGCATGGACAGACCAACCAAAGTCTGCAATCTTTAATTCACCGTCGGATCCAAGGAGCAAGTTCTCAGGCTTAATATCCCTGTGTATTACTTTCTTAGTGTGACAGTACAATAGTGCATCAGCCAACTGTGTAATATACTGAAGGGAAAAAGAGAAAGCACATTAAATCTATAGAGCACACCGACCAATCCCAGCGTGCTCTATAAAGTATACCGACCAATCCCAGCGTGCTCTATAAAGTATACCGACCAATCCCAGCGTGCTCTATAAAGTATACCGACCAATCCCAGCGTGCTCTATAAAGTATACCGACCAATCCCAGCGTGCTCTATAAAGTATACCGACCATCCAGCGTGCTCTATAAAGTATACCGACCAATCCCAGCGTGCTCTATAAAGTATACCGACCATCCCGCGTGTCTCTATAAAGTATACCAACCAATCCCAGCGTGCTCTATAAAGTATACCGACCAATCCCAGCGTGCTCTATAAAGTATACGACCAATCCCAGCGTGCTCTATAAAGTATACCGACCAATCCCAGCGTGCTCTATAAAGTATACCAACCAATCCCAGCGTGCTCTATAAAGTATACCAACCAATCCCAGCGTGCTCTATAAAGTATTCCGACCAATCCCAGCGTGCTCTATAAAGTATACCGACCAATCCCAGCGTGCTCTATAAAGTATACCGACAATTCCCAGTATTACATTAAGTATACCAACCAATCCCAGTGTGATCTATAAAGTATACCGACCAATCCCAGTATGTACAATGAAGTATACCAACCAATCCCAGTGTGATCTATAAAGTATATAGATACCAAATCCCAGAATATTGTATGAAATATATTGCCAATGCTTCAGATGCACTTTTAGCTTAGTTAGCTTTTGTGTCAATGTATTCAGTGTCATTTACAAATTCTTATTAGGTCAGGTATAAAGGTAAAACCCATCAGCAATGCAAAGCCAGGAATAAATAACCTAGGGCACGATTTCAGAACAAGTTTTGAATTTCAGCAGCAAGGAAATCTGGGAATTCTAAAGAAAACAACATTGCCCCCATTGTAGCACCTGAGAATTCAGGGCTTACATGCAGAGTGAATGACATACCGTAGCAGTTTTCTCGTCATCAAATCGTGTGCGCTTCTGAAGCTCTCTGTACAGCTCGCCGCCTGGCGCATAATCGAGAATGAGGTAAACTCGTGTGGCATCGTGGAAATAGCCATAGAGCCGGAGAATGTTTGGGTGCCTAGAAATAAGAATTGCGTGTTACAGTAATAATCAAATTAAAGGGTTCATGTACACTATGAATGAGATTCTGCAACCCCAGGTATGTTGTACAGATAAGTGTCAAGGCTTCATGTATACACAATAGAAGGATTTATAGTAATACGAGGTCACATGCCAAATTCTTTCAAGAAAACCAAAGTAACCGCCAACCTTATAATCCAAACGGCTAAAAGGACAGGAAAGAGATCACATTGCTCCAAGGGAGGTTACCTGAGATGGGACTGGATTTCCACCTCTCTTCGTAGCTGATGTTCCACTCCTGCCTTTTCTAATTGAGTTTTAAACAAAACTTTTATTGCCAGAATGAATTTACTTTGCCGCTCTCGGGCGAGGTAAACGTTCCCAAACTTCCCTTTCCCTAGAGGGCGACCGATTTCAAAGTCTTCCAGGCACCACCGTTTCCTGTAGGAAAAGTTTACAAACATCAACACAAACGATTAGTGGTAAAGTGAAGATTCTATGCTGAAAGTCTTCCACAGGAGAGTCAGAGTATATTGGGCATAAAGAGTGAGCAGACTGGAAAGGATGAAGCCATGAACAAAATGATTCCATTTAAAGGGATTGTCCACTGAAAAACGACTGCCTCATTTGAATTTATAAATGAAAATATAGAAGCAACACTTACTCTGAGGTACTATAATCCAGTACTTGTTTTGCTTGGTCCCCCTGCCAGACTATTTGACTCTGTGTGAGGGCAAGCATGCTCAGTAATCCCTATGAGGCAGCATTGAGAGAGGGAATTTCCCACCATGCAGTTCACATACTAACTCTCACCATTCCAGCTACAGTAAAATTATACCTAACAGAAGAGTTTGATAAGGCACTTGATTGACAGGTGAAATGTAACATGTTTCAGACTGGAATGTAGTTTCCAGTAATGGGCGATTAGTACATATCCTTTAATATTACTTTAGTGCAGGGATCTCCAGATGTTTGAAAACAAATTCCAGCTTTCTTCTGTAAGATTACGTGGTTTATTTACCTTTTCCCCTCTTCTTTTGGTACAGCTGGCATCTTAGATTGGTCAGAGTCTCCTCTCTTGTCCACATTCTGACCTAAAAACATCAATATGCTTGTTTAGCCCCAAGTCTTAGATAAAAGAAACTTTGTAGAAATGTTGAGTGATCCACCTACATTGAAATACACCCTTCAGCGTTTCTCACCTCCCAACAGATCACAAATCGCGATCGGAAGCACACGAGAAACAAGCTAGTGTGGCCAAGTCCAAAACGGAACAAGCCCTGCTAGTCAAGTGTGAAGCCCATGCCAACCCAATATTGCAACGGGAACCACGGGATTAACAGTTGTATGTACTTATCAGGGTGACACCGCCCTTTACTGCACATGCACAGGGCTCATTGAGACAGTTTGACAAGGCAATCTGAATGATGCAGATAAACTTCATAGCAAGATAACAGTATTAAAGAATGTGTACTTACTAGGAGCATGGTTTGCCTGCTGAGAGTCTTTAATCTCAGTCTGCGGTTTGCTAGTCTGTGGCGTGACTTTGTTTTCAGTCTGTTTACCAGCCTGGTGCCCTGGCAGCAACGTCCGCGGCTGGGCTGGATTTGGTAGTTTTTGATTAGACAGAACAGGTTTCTGAATATGAGACACAACCCTCTGGGGTATATTGGATGTGCACAAAATTCTCTGTGCAGACACACCAGTTGCAGGAGGTTTAACCAGTGGCGCCCCCTGCTGATGGTTCACTGGAATCCGCTTGGGACCATCTGCCATGTGATGAAAGGCCTAAAACAAATAAAACATTTAAGCTGCCAATACATTTTTCAAACTACCCAATCAATCTTTTTACAAATGCAACGCCAAAATACTCCGCAACCTCTTCCAAAAAATCCAATATACACATCTTCAAATACACTGCTCACTGCCATTAATAGAAATGGTTACCCAATCAGCACTACAAATGCAAATAGTCACAGGGAGAGAGATTTTGGCAATTTGAATGATGAATGGGAGGAGGCCCCGAGAGATGGGCCATTGGCAGACAGCTATAGGTCCTGCTTAGATCTAACCTTGCACATCTCCCGGTACTAACAGAGCTATAATCCTTTCTGCCCTAAATGTCCGTCTGCCCCTGCGACTTTGTTCTGGTCTTGCCATACTACGCTTCTGGCAACAAGCTATACTTTATCTGCATGACAAAATGGGATTACCTTTGGATACAATTAAGCAAACTATTCAGATGAGATTCCTTATTCACAGCCGAAATGCTTGTAGCCAAAATATGAATCCAGGCCAAGCCACCTACCCTCTCAATGGAAGACTAGTGCCTTCACCTCTTCCACACCACTTGGTGTAATGTTCTCCTTTACTGCCAAACCAGGTGCCTACTTCCTACCAGCCTTAAAATCTGCACTGTGCCTTCTTATTCCCTATTTGAGCTATACACTAGCCGACTCCCTGCAATAGTATGCATCATTTCTAGTATTGCGGATCGCTTTTGAATCCCCACGTTGTAGGGGATATTCATGTTCATTCATTGAGGTTTCTAAAAATGCCTGGCTTGATTCCTTTACGACAGACATTACAGGTGAAAAGTTAAAATAAAATCTGAAGCATTATTAACGATTCGTCATCAAGCTGCAGATCAGTTAAGTTGGGCAAGTGTTTGACCAGCATTAAGATTATGGTCAAGCAAATTAGTTTTGGCCCAGAATAAGTTTACAATGGACAATTTACAATGGACATGCTGCAGAATTAATAAACATTCACTAATAAACATAAAGAAAGAGCAAGGTCTATAGGAGTGCGTTCTTCAAACTACATCATTGCTAAAGAACATTCCAATGTTTGTCTGATGTGAAAAATGTAGGACGTGAACAAAGCCTAAAGGTGACTTACCTTCACGTTTGTTGGATGGTGATTTTCCTTTACTGCCCGCTCCATAATGCTCTACCTAAAGAGAAAGGCCAGACACAAAGTAAGAATTTACATGTTCCATATAAAGAGAGGTTCTTCCCTCCGAGCTGTCCCTTACCTTGCAGTTATGTTGGCACTAATAAATGGGTTAAACACCCTTAAACCCTATATTGGGGCAGTGCGTGTGTATGTGATCTTGTCATCTCAGACTAGCCGTTAGGGTTAGGACCAATTTGCACACATGGCAACACAGGAATATTATGTGTACGGTGCTCCAATAAATCAGTGATATTGAAATGCACACGCGTGCTCTAATAACCAGAGTGCAGACCACTTGATTGCACTGGCAATGCTAAATCGTTAACGCAGTTGGAGGGCACAGCACACGGACCTATCCCTTACCCTACCCAGGGTTGGCTAAATCCCCATCTCCAGGTTGCCTAGAATGTTCTATGGAGGACAATGGAACTGACCACATTATCTTGGCTCCTAGAAAGATTTAACCAAATGTGAAATAATCTGTCCATGTCTGATAAACCCAGATCACTGCCCTAGGAGACAGGAACAGGGCTAAACCTACCTGAAGGACAATTCACACGGGTAAGTGTTCCTTACAAATAGCACAAAACTGCAGCGTGCAATGCGTTTGTCACCGCGCCACAGCATTACATTACGAAAATGCGCAACGACGCACAGAAATCACAATCACGTGTGCCCTTTGGTGCGTTGTAATGTGGCCTCAGCCTTACCTGTGCTATTTATAAGGAACACTTTGGGCTTCGCCACACTTACGAGTTTTTCGCTCACGATTTTGTTACAATGGAGATTGCGGGAACGCAAAAATTGCTGCGATTTATGATGCGCATGCGTTTCCATAACAGAAAACGTCAAAATCACATGAGCAAAATGCACACGATAGCATACGTTGTGGTGTGGCCGCAGCCTTACCCGGGGGCCACACTACAACGCACCAAACCCCCCCATGCGACTGCGATTTCTGTGCGTTGTTGTAATTAAATGATGTGGCGCAATGACAAAAGCGCATTGCACGCAGCAGTTTTGTGCGTTAGCGCACAGCGAGACGATTGAAAACAACGCCCACCGCTATCGTTAACCCAAATGTTAGATTCTGTCACATTAAAGGAAACGACTAATGGGAACGTAGATGCGCAGGACAGAGAGTTACAGTTCTGTAACACCCAACAGGGGGCAGCTCCTGCCTTGGATCCTATAACCTCATGGCTGCATTTAACTAGAAAACTACAATTCCCAGCATCCCCTGCCATGGATCCTATAACCTCATGGCTGCATTTAACTAGAAAACTACAATTCCCAGCATCCCCTGCCATGGTTCCTATAACCTCATGGCTGCATTTAACTAGAAAACTACAATTCCCAGCATCCCCTGCCATGGATCCTATAACCTCATGGCTGCATTTAACTAGAAAACTACAATTCCCAGCATCCCTTGCTGTCCGCCACTCACTCGCTCACCAGGAGGATCAGGGACGGAATAAACCTGATCGGGGATCGGTATCAAACCAGAGGAGCTCGGGAGTCACAATTGAAGCGCCTCTCCCCCTCCACAAGCCTCCAACCCCGGCCTTTGACTCCAAACTTCCCGCACCGCTCGGTCACTTCCTCCGCTATTCAAACCGCCCGCTTATAAATCCCTTTAACCCGCTCTGAGCGGTGATTGGTCGGATGGGTTAACCAGTGCGCTCTGATTGGTCAAGACGAAAACAAATCAGTTAAGGGGACGGACTGGGCCGGGGAGGCTGTTAACCACACCCCGTTTCGTAATGAGGTCATTTCTGATCGCCGGTCGCACATGTTGACGTTTTGTCAAGCTCAGATCTGAGGAATTTAATCTACGTTCAAGTGATTGTAAGTAACTATGACCGGTTCAATGGCCTTACAGCTGTTATTCTTACTCTAGAGGGTGCTGGGAAATGTAGTCAAATATCTAAAAAGGGTCAGAGTATCCATTTACATACATTTGTTCCCAGAATCCTTAGTAGTGCCACATGTGCTGTGTAGCTGGAACATTCTGTTTACATTGGGTTCTATTGTGACAGGCTCATGAAGGAAGTGGGCAGTGCAAGAGATTGTGGGTACAACCCAGGGGCCCCTCATTTCAGACAGACATGGGGATGGAAATTACAGAGGAACAGGAAAAGGTAAGTATCCCCCCATTGTGCAATCAGAATAGGTAAGTATCCCCCCATTGAGCAATCAGAAAAGGTAAGTATCCCCCCATTGTGCAATCAGAATAGGTAAGTTATCCCCCCATTGTGCAATCAGAATAGGTAAATTATCCCCCCACTGTGCAATCAGACTAGGTAAGTTATCCCCCCATTGTGCAATCAGAATAGGTAAGTTATCCCCCCATTGTGCAATCAGAATAGGTAAGTATCCCCCCATTGTGCAATCAGAATAGGTAAGTATCCCCCCATTGTGCAATCAGAAAAGGTAAGAGATTGACATTGTGCAATCAGAAAAGGTAAGAGATTGACATGATTTTAGTGTAACGAATATTGCGGTTGGGGGTGGGAGGGTATCCCCTGCATTGTTACAAAAGTTTTTATAAAGGCTGGACATGCCTTTTAAGGTTTCTTCTGTTTATGGAAAAATAAAGGTTTGTGAGAATTTACGCCATTTCTCCTTAGATTTGTAGTTGTTTTTAGCCTCTTATCTTTGTGGACTGTGTCTTGCAAATCCTTGTCTGTTTTCCTAAGAGACTCTAGTCATGGATGGAAGGCTGTTAACCATGAAGTAGTATTTGGCTTCGAAATGTTACTGTGGCTCTGTCAATATTTTCATCAATACTTGCTGTATTGTAGCCCCTGTCTTGAACCCCTTTTTGAATTGTGCATATAGATATAGTGCAGGGCTCAGCTATTAATTAGATTCACACACCTTGCATTGCTCAATAACAAATAACTAAATCCTGACGTCTGTCTTACAGATAGAATTCTGCCTTCATAGTAACAATGTACCGTTATAAGATAACGCTTAAAGATCGTCAACAGTTGTACAAACTGATCATCAGCCAGATGTTGTACGATGGATACATTAACATTGCCAATGGCCTCATCAGTGAACTCAAACTGCATTCAGTTTGTGCACCTTCGGAACAGCTTCTCCACCTCATCAAAGTGGGTAAGGAATTTTGTTGTATTATATAATTATTTTTTTTTTTAGAAACCGGGCTAAAATTACAACTTAAAGGCTTGTGTTACCTTTAAATTGTGCAGGCTATGGTAGTTCCTGTATGTTAAATAGATTCCTACACAAAGATATGTTGAGTTAAAGCTGTAAAACACACCACGGGTTAACTGCCTATGCTCCCACTATAATGGGACCTGGCAGACAGCGTTGCTTATTGAAAGGAATGGGGTCTTTTCCTCCAACTGATTAGTCAGTTGGTCATCCAATCCCGTAAATTACGAAATTAACCTGTTCTAACTGCTTCCTTAAAAGTATGAAAACCAATATGGCCGCTCCCATTCTCACATGCTTTAGCTTTAACTAGGCTTTGTCATTATGTGCTTTGGGTCATCATTAGTATGGGGATGCTGAATTTAGATGTTGGATTTATTTAATAAATAAAAGTTGAAGCTGGCATTTCCATTCATTTGAAATTAGCTTGGATTTTTGTCTTGTTGCAAGGTATGGAAAACGATGACAGCGCGGTGCAGTACGCCATTGGACGCTCTGACACGGTAGCTCCTGGTACAGGAATCGACTTGGAGTTTGATGCTGATGTACAAACCATGTCTCCAGAAGCTTCCGAATATGAGACCTGTTATGTGACTTCACACAAAGGGCCGTGCCGGGTGGCAACGTACAGCAGGGATGGTCAGTTAATTGCTACCGGTTCTGCTGATGCCTCCATAAAGATCCTTGATACAGAGAGAATGCTGGCCAAAAGTGCAATGCCAATCGAGGTAATATGATGTTTGTTTACCCTTTAGTAGTGTCTCATTGATGTACAGTGTCATTAAAGTAGAACTAAATCTAGTTTTATACCCCTGTCTGAATGCATCCCCAACTAAAGAACATTATTGGACGTACTACTTAGTAAATAACATTTCATTCAAGGACATAGTATTGACCCATAGATTTTAGCTTTTTTGTGCGTGTGCACTTGCTGTCCACACCACCTGGCCTCTGTTGTATGCTCCTGTGTGAAATATAACAGTGGGTGTGCCTGTAAGACAGGAATGCTGGGAAATAAAGCACATGACTAATACATTGAGAGAAATTTTACAGCTACCTCAATGAAGTGACAAACAAATGTTTTTTAAGACTTAAGGGGTGATGCAGAAAGAATAGCACAAGCTTGTCTTTGCTTTTAATCTGCAGCAACCAATCAGATAACTCCAAGGGGGATACAGTCAAGTCCATGTAAGAGGGCTGATGTGGCATCTCATCACTGACTGACGTCACTTCGGGACCAGCTCTCCATACTTTAGTCAGCATACAATTAGTGGTTTTTCTTTGTTAGATAGGTGATACTCAAAATAAGTAACAATTATGTAATATTGAGTGTTTGTATATTCACAGTAATGACTTTATTATCTCTGACTGCAAAACATATTAACCTTTTTTCCTTTACATAAAATTTTATAGTTTTGTGAACTTAAATGTCCTTTTAATCTAGAAATAAGCAACATGTTGCCTTTCAGATGTATTTGAATTGCAATTAACTGTTTACAACGGTGTGATATCCTTACAACGGCTATTAGGTAATGATGAATGAGACAGCCCAGCAAAACATGGAGAATCACCCTGTCATCCGTACACTCTATGATCACGTGGATGAGGTCACCTGTCTGGCTTTTCACCCAACTGAACAGATCTTGGCATCTGGTTCCAAAGATTTCACATTGAAGCTGTTTGACTATTCGAAACCCTCTGCCAAAAGAGCTTTTAAGTACATCCAGGTAATGTGGTTTTGTCTGTTGTTAGCAGTGCAGTTCTTCTGGCTGTGCCCCTTTGGCAGAGCAGGTATTCTGGCTGTGCCCCTTTGGCAGAGCGGGTATCCTGGCTGTGCCCCTTTGGCAGAGCGGGTATCCTGGCTGTGCCCCTTTTGGCAGAGCGGGTATCCTGGCTGTGCCCCTTTTGGCAGAGCGGGTATCCTGGCTGTGCCCCTTTGGCAGAGCGGGTATCCTGGCTGTGCCCCTTTGGCAGAGTGGATATCTTGGCTGTGCCCGCTTTTAAGAATGGAATATAACCTTTTGTCAATAGGATTTGTGTAAATGTTCTCCTTTTACAAAGTATTTTACCTGAGTCTCTAAAATATAGTCTAAACCAGTGTTTCTCAACCAGGGATATTTGTTGGTTCCCTGAGACATGAAAAATGTAAGAATTAAAAGGATGGAAAACGCTGATCTAAGCCCCAATAGTGTCCTAGTCCTAGATGGTTCCCCATAACTGGGACTTTATTGAATAGACTATTTTATGGCAGTACTGGTCCTATACAGTCCTACTAATTCCTAACACTTGGTGCACTGTAACTTTATATACACACACCTCTGTAGCTTGCAGGTTGGTTGGTATTTGTTATTCGAATCCTATCTGAACACACATTAAGGAATAAAAAGACAATTTCTCTCTCTGCCTCCCACGGCTGTTGAACTGATTCCATTCATTTTCAAGGTAGTTAGCATTCTGTCAGCAAATCCAACTGTTTTTCCTTTTACAAGCCTCGAAACGAAAGGGTTCTTGGGAGTGACAAAATGTTTATTATCCAACACCTGCAGACCCTTTGGATATCATTGGCACACCAGACTGACAAGCTTATGGCTGTAGAGAAACTCCAGGGCTTATTGTAACCTGCACAAAGTGATTAGATGGGTGCTTTACAGTTTCCATATGTCCTATATGGCCGAGGATAATTTCCTAGCTAAACAGCTGCAGTTGACATTACAAATCCAATCTATGAGGGAAATTCATAAACGCTTTTCCTTTCACTATTTATTATTCTATTTGTTTCAAGGGCCAATGACTTGGGCAGCTGCAGCATCTTCAAAGGAAGTGGAAAAGCGCCAACTTTGCATTAATAAAGATGTTGCAGGTGCTGTAGTACCACTGCAAGGATGTTATTAGCGTGCCATGTTCTACTGCCATTTGTATTTCTTTGTAGACTTACTCCCTCTCCTGGCACAATATTAAATTGCACAGAGAGCAAATAATCCTGTAAACCACATGTTGCTGTGATGCATTGTGTACAGACTATATTTCTATTCAGCAGTTCAGATTCCAGTAAGTGTTAAGTGAATTGATGTGCCCGGCAGTAGGCCATGGTATCCAATTTAATATCTCTGCAGGTGCCAACTAATTACCATATGCCACTTTTCTGGCTTGTCCACAGTTTCTCTGACTAGGTTTGGTGTAACCTGATTTGCACTCCCCATCTCATGTGATAGCTTTATTCCATCTCACATTAAGGGATAATCTCACTGCTCATTTTTTTTTATTTTATTTAAAATGAACAGGAAGCAGAAATGATCAGGTCCATCTCTTTCCACCCGTCTGGCGACTTCATTTTAGTCGGTACCCAACATCCCACACTGCGTCTCTATGACGCCAACACCTTCCAGTGCTTTGTATCATGCAACCCTCAGGACCAGCACACAGACGCCATCTGCTCAGTCAACTATAACCCCACTGCCAACACCTACGTCACCTGCAGTAAAGACGGCAGCATTAAATTGTGGGACGGGGTATCTAACCGTTGCATAACGACGTATGAGAAGGCTCACGATGGAGCAGAAGTGTGTTCTGTCATCTTCTCTAAGAACTCCAAGTATGTCCTGTCAAGTGGGAAAGATTCCGTAGCACGATTGTGGGAGATATCTACTGGGCGAATGCTGGTAAAATACACAGGTATGTAGGCCGAAAAGCAACAGCACGTTGTTTGGCAGCGCTGAGTACAATTAATGCTTAAAGCTGATTCCAATTTAAAATACAAGTAAATTGCTTTGGTAGATTTTTTCCTGCATTATTACTTGCTGATACCCTGTTAACGTATAATTAGTTTGACTATATATTACTGCTAAGAATGAGATGTTGGAAAATATATATATTTAAAGGGCAACTATACTGTAAAAATTAACTTTTTAGAAATGAGAAGTACTTGGGACCGGGAAGTAGGGTTGATTATTTCTACCTCCCAATACAGAATACAAATAGCTACAGCCTGTACAGTTTTCCTCTGCCAGGCTATGGCCCTGGGCCTTTCTGTATTTCCTGCTTCTGCCAGGGAAGCCTGGCATAAGCAGTATACTTTGTGCTGCCGCTCCTCATAGAAATTATATTGGGAGGTAGAAAGTACCAATCCTACCTCCCTTTCATTTTAGCTGTTTTTGAAAATAATTATACACATTATAGTTCTCCTTTAATTTTTTTTATTGTTAGCAAAGATGATCAGAAATCAGGTCTGATAAAGTAACTATGAAAATGGGTATAAATCCCTATTAACCAAGTGGAATCCTGCACGAGCGAATCAATAACTGAGAGCTTTCTCCTACAGGAGCTGGGCTAAGCGGGAGACAGGTACACAGAACCCAGGCAGTGTTTAACCACACGGAAGACTACGTTTTGCTCCCAGACGAGAGGACCATAAGCCTTTGCTGTTGGGATTCCAGAACCGCGGAACGTCGCAATCTCCTCTCACTCGGACATAACAACATTGTGCGGTGCATTGTGCATTCGCCAACCAACCCCGGTTTCATGACCTGTAGCGATGATTTCAGGGCGCGATTCTGGTACCGTAGATCAACCACAGACTGAATGGAACTGGTGACCTTGGTCACAGACGTAGGATTGCTTAACCAAGCAACAAAGACTTGTTTTTTTATGTTTCATTTTTTAGGTTTATATGTAATACCATAAAAAACACCTTTTTGATTAGGAATAAATGGTGCTTAGTTCTGTATTCTTTTGTTTTGTATATTGCCTTCAAGGTAAGAGAATGTTGTTTACCAAGCAGAGAGCCGGACTAGAAAGCAGTGGGATTGAGGACCTGTAAGTAGAGTTGTGCTTCGTTTTTTAGAAATCTAATATAGCGTTTGGGGGTGGGCTGGCCTCTGTACATGCCCTTTTAAATGACAATATTTCATGTCACTATTCCATAAGCTTTCAGGTACCTTCATATCTTTAATACACTCTGTATTCTTAGATATAACCAGATCCAACAGAGCACCTTTTCAAATGTTTGGTAACTGTAGTAGACCAATAAAAAGGAAACATCTGATTGTTTGGTGCAAATTAACGGTTCAGGCAAAGTTTTTGTTGAATAAGTCTAACAGGTCTTTTAAAGGTTAAACTACATGGTCAGATGTTTTTATGATAGGATTGTAACCAATGAAATCTGAAATCTGTGGGAGATAGGGACTTGAAAATGGGGTCGGCATAAAATGTTCTACCTTGTCTGATCTTCGTTTTCCAGATAAACTGATCGATGTTGTTGAAAATCACCATACACGTTATGGAAACGATGGAAATATCAATAATGCGTGTGCCGCCAAGTATTGGATGATTATATGAACCAATGACCTCCAATATACACAGTATTCCGATTGGTTTTTAAAACACAATAAGGATTAAAAATCTTTTCTCCAATTAAAACTCAGCGGTTTTCTCTTAGAAACATTTATATTAAAATAGGTAACACAAAGAAAAAATATAGTAATAGAAAAAAGGCAGACCTCAAATAGGTTTTTTAATTTTATTAATTTTTATTTTTTTAATTTTATTTATTTC
The DNA here is from genome assembly GCA_019447015.1 of Hymenochirus boettgeri. NCBI lineage: Eukaryota > Metazoa > Chordata > Amphibia > Anura > Pipidae > Hymenochirus > Hymenochirus boettgeri. The sequence goes on from CM033476.1 coordinate 89,941,346, forward strand.
TGACCTATTTAATAGTTAATAAAGTTATTACATTTTATTAACTAAAACCCACCGTCAAGCCTGCACACAGCACACAGAATTCCAACTATCAAATCTCTGTCACCATTCCAGCTACAGCAAAACTGGAACTTGATTGACAGCTGAGACATAAGATGTTTTAGATTGGATATTTAAAGAAATAGGGGGCAGATCAACATAAAAAATGATACAGTGGTGAGTGAGAAGAATTATTGTTTCATATTATATATATATATATATATATATCTGTGTGAGGATGGATAGCACTCCTATATATCGTCCACCTTGGTGCTGCTCCAATATATATATAATATGCCAAACTAGTAATGGGCGCACTCTCAGGATTTGTGAAGTCCATAAATATTTATTGTTCCAAGATCAACATGTTTCAACCCTCACATGGGGCCGTCATCAGGATAACAATGGCATCTTAACAGTGACTATATATACCCTATCCCAGACCCGCCCCCCTCACCACAGTGACAATCCCAAAATCATATTGTTGAGCCTTTCCGTGCTCCCCCAAATACCTGTTTGTGTAGCCTTTGATGTGCTAGCGCATATACCTCACGGTTCTACAGGCCGTTCGGTGAGTCAAATTGTTTCGAGTGCGTTCCAGCATGGAGCGCATTACGCTCCAAACTGGCGTCATTGATAACATCAGAGCTGCGACCTGCCCTCTTAGCATAGACCCTCTACGTAGTACTATTCCCTCCCCTATAGGGGAGTGTCCAGAGATAATCTTTGTTGATGTATCAAGGTTGCTAGGCAATCCAGTGCACATACAACACAGTGGGGGGGTTGCACACAAAAGAGTTCCATCACAGGAGGGGAATCCATGGAACCACAGACACACCACTGTCACGTCCCCTAATATGGCCAAGACAGCACAGTCCTTCAACACCGGGAACATGTGCGACAGGGTTCAACGCAAGCACATACAAGCTGTAAGCGGAGTGTGAACCCATATCCCATGTCAGTATCTGACTCGGGAACGGGTGCCATCATCTCCCACCTCACAGCACTAGATCAAATGCCGTATGTGTTAGTCAGTCCTCATGCTGACCTAGAAACGACAAAAATACAAGCATACAAATCATGGGCTAAATGCTTGCAAAGCTCTGGCAATGTTCAATGACTCAGTAGGTAGACCGAGTGGCATGTGCTCACTCACCATGACTAGTGAAAAGCATACAGTGATATAAATATAGCTATATAATAGTAAAAAGATTATTCATAAAGCTATAGAGATATGATGAACTAAATGATTGACTGTTATATACAATCTATATATGGTGGTATAATATCACCATGTAAAACCGCATACATGATCTCTGAAGCTATATGCAGGTGACACTGCAAAATGTATCTCAAGTACACTAAATAGGGATAATTAGATGCTATACTTCAAATTGATGAATAGTCCCTAACATACGTACTAGTATAGAGTAGGGGTTATATGTAGAAAGCCGTGCTACTGATTATTATATTCATAGGAACGGTTGTAGGGCAAGCTGCTCATTGAGACCCTTTGGGCTCAATGTGTCTAGTTTGTAAATCCACTTCGCCTCCAATTTAAGGAGTTCGGTGTGGATGTTCACCCCTTCCCTCTGTATGTCTAGTTGGTCTATGATCATGCATTTCAGGGAAGTGAGTGGGTGAGCGAACTCTCTAAAATGCCGAGCTACACTCAGTTCCCCTACTTTGGTAGTCACTGTTTTAGGACTATTGATCATGCTGCGAATTGAGGATCTATGATTTGCCATCCGTTCCCTAAAAGTTGTTGACGTCATGCCTACATAGTATAGGCCACATGGACAAACAATGTAGTAGATAATATTTCTACTGGTACATGTGACCCTCTTATGGATCTTATATCTTTTCCCTGATGATGGATGGGGAAATGTATTGCCTGTTAGCATACTATTACAGGTAGTGCAACTTAGGCATCTGAAACATCCGGGTTTAACCGGGTTCAGAAACGTGTCTGTACGCTTGGTCGTTTCAGTTTTATTGTCTGTCTTGACCAGAAGGGAACGGAGGCTCTTACCTTTTCTATAGACATGTTTAATATTCTTATCAGCGAAAGGTAAGGATCTGTCTTGTTTGATCAATTGCCAACATTGGTCAACCTTTCCCCTGAACTTAGCACTATGAGAGTTGTATTGGGTATGGAAATTAATGGTATTGAAAGTTCTTTCTTTTTTATTGTTATTGGGGACACCTTGATTTACTGTATCAAGAGCCTTCTTGATAGCTATGTCTAGTTCTTTCTGATTATATCCCCTGGCTAGGAATCTTAACTTCATATCCTGCATCTGCTTAGACGCTATAGTCAAGTCACTATTATTTCTAAGAACTCTAAGAAATTGTCCAAAGGGGATAGCCTTTTTGGTCTCTTCGGGGTGGCACGAGCTTCTGTGTAGGATAGTGTTCTTATCCGTTTCTTTGCAAAATAGGGTGGTCCCCACTTTATGTCCATCTCGAAAGATCCTAAGGTCCAAGAAGTCCACTGTGTCTTTATCAATTATAGCTGTTAGTTGTATGGGTGTTCCCAAATCGTTGATCTCCTCCACAAAACTGTGTGCACTTGCTTCATCGCCTTTCCAGATGAATAGCATATCGTTGATATACCGTCTGTATAGGACCAAATGTGCTTGATATTTGGTAACTATGTTTTGTTGTTCAAAATATTCCATGAATAGGTTAGCAAATGATGGGGCCACATTGGACCCCATTGCTGTACCAGAGCATTGTCGGAAATACCTGGTGTCAACCCTAAAGTAATTGTGAGACAGGACATATTCCAGAAGATCTATAAGATATTCTGTGGGTGGATTCTTTTGTTGGGACCTTATTAGTGCTTCTTTGCATATCTGGATTCCTTCCTCGTGTGGAATAACTGTGTATAAGCTGGAGACATCACATGTCATAAAGATCATGTGTTGATCAATGTTTAATTCATGCAGTTGGGTAAGGAGGTGGCCACTATCTCTCACATAGGAGGCCATTCTCCTAACCGCTGGTTGTAAGAATGAATCTATGAATTGGGCGACCGTTTGAAAGAGTGACCCGATCGCCGACATAATTGGTCTTCCTGGGGGTTGTGTTAGCGATTTGTGAATCTTTGGTACCAGATATAAGGTTGGGCACTTCGGTGCGTCCACTTTCAAAAATTCATGCTCGTTTTTGTTGAGCCATCCCATTTGGAGGCCAAAGTCTATTTTCTGATCCAGTGTTCTTTTGTATGATTGTGTGGGGTCTATTTCCAATATTTCATATGTTTTAGTATCCATTAATTGTTTATCCAATTCCCTCATATAATCAATCTTATTCAATAGGACAATTGCTCCCCCTTTGTCAGCTGGTCTCACAATCAGGGTATTGTCATGTTGAAGGGTTTGAATTGCTTGTCTTTCCTCTCTAGAGATATTGTCAAATTGGTGGTTAGACAATTTATCCAATTCTTTTATGGCTGTAGACATCACATTGGAAAAGGTTTTTATAGAAGGCGGGGTATATGGGAGATCTTTTTTGTTACTTTTGCCTCGGAATTGACTATAAGATTGTGTCTGTTTTTGTTTGTAAAAATCAATATATTTTAGCGTGCGTTGAAACTTGAATAAATCCACTTCCATATCAAACGGATTAAAGGTGGGTGTGGGGACAAATGAAAGGCCCTTGTTGAGGAGTTTAGTTTCCCCCTCTGCCAAATGATGTTGGCTAAGATTGTAAATTACTGTCTCCGATTCCCTCTGGGGGGCTTTTTTGATGTAGTGCCTCCCCCTGCGGGTAGGTCTCCTTTTCCTATAGTTGTACCTGCTCTTGTGGTGATCCCAGAAAAATTTGGTTGTGGGGTGTCCGAGTTGTTATTCGGTACTGAAGTTGTATTTTCTCCTTCCGATGAATCTCCTGAACTGTCAATGGTCTGAAATGGCCTTTTTTGCTTCCATCGTGGAGCCCTTTTTATTTTCCTTGTTTCTCTTTCCCCAATTAACCAGCTGTAGACTCGTTTATCTCTGTAGTCCTGTTCTACCGTTCTGAATTTATTTGATTTAAATTCGACCAGATCATATCTGTATTTGTCGACTTGTTCTCGTAGCTTTGTAAGCCATTCAGCAGATTGGTCATTCCTTAAGGTTTCAAGGTGTTGTAACTCGAAATCTTGGATATGTTTTCTAATATTAATGAGTTCTTTGTTCGAGTGTTCAATTACCAATAACAGTAAGTCAAATGAACATTTGTTCATGATTGCACACCACTTAGTACAAAATTCGCCATCCAACCTTCCAATGGTCGGTGTATTTCTGATGCGGAATCCTCTGGGGATTCTTTTAGCTCTAAAGTAATCTGACAAGTAACTTCCATGGAGGAAGAAATCTGTTTCCTTTTTCTTCATACGTAGTAGCTCAAAGTATAGATCTTTTTGCGATATTGTTTTATGTGTGGGGACGTCTGAGAATAAAATGCTAGTGGCGTCTTTTTGTGAATATGAGAATGATTGCAAAGTGTCAACCTGTGTAGGTATGAGTCCGCCTTCCTCCATGGTAAGAGGAACTGAAGCCTGATGGTACTAAAAAATCGATTTATAGAAGGGTGCTTGTTCCAGTTAAATATATATATATCTGTGTGAGGATGGATAGCACTCCTATATATCGTCAACATGTGCGACAGGGTTCAACGCAAGCACATACAAGCTGTAAGCGGGGTGTGAACCCATATCCCATGTCAGTATCCGACTCGGGAACGGGTGCCATCATCTCCCACCTCACAGCACTAGATCATCATTGAGACCCTTTGGGCTCAATGTGTCTAGTTTGTAAATCCACTTTACAAACTAGATCTTACTGATCTAGTGCTGTGAGGTGGGAGATGATGGCACCCGTTCCCGAGTCAGATACTGACATGGGATATGGGTTCACACTCTGCTTACAGCTTGTATGTGCTTGCGTTAAACCCTGTCGCACATGTTCCCCGGTGTTGAAGGACTGTGCTGTCTTGAAAAGTTGTTTTTTTTCTATAAGTCCTGATAGTGGTGCCTTCATACTGCTGGCTGAATTGGATGGTTTGTTCGGCACCAAGGCATTTGCAGTGTCGGGACGGTGTGCTAACCACTTTGTTGACGTGTGTGTGTATGTATATGTGTGTGTGTGTGTGTATATATACACACACACGAGCATGTCCATAAGCCTTACTGACCATTACATCCTGCAATATAAGATATTTGAAAGATCAATTAACAAAAACAGATTTTTCTAAAGGTTCGACACGTGCGATCGCAGGTGCTGAAACGGACGTTCGGTCGGGGATCGCCGAACGACCGACTTGGCAGATCCCTAAACGACCGTCCGTTTCAGATGATAAAGGCCCTACACACGAGCCGATTATCGGGCGAAACGAACGTTCATACACATCGTGCGTAGCGGGACGGGGCCCGCGATCGGACGTGTGCACGAACCTTTGCTCTTTACAAATAAGTGAGTAGTGATTCGTGCCATGAACAGAGAAAATCACTTTATAGGAAGTGAGACTGTACTTGGGATCCAGGCCCAGCAGCCCTGAATAACCTTTGCTTTTAACCATCCTTTAAACAACATGAACAGATTAAAAGACACACACGAGTGGTTGGCCACAGCTTTGTTTTACTATGAATAAAACCACCACTGTATACACTTGCACACCACATCCTCAATTTGGTGGCAACTTGTATGCCAACCTCTGGTTTGCTAGAGGGAATGGGACGGCTTCATCGTATTTTGCTTTCAAGGATGTACCGGTCCACTGTAACTCGAACAAAACCACTAACGGTGTTGGGTGGCCTCTAAGTCACGTGGATAAACTCATGGGCCTGCCCTTTTAATAATTTCCTTATAAGCTGTGCGCAATAACGTCTTTGTGCCATGACCCATATACCCGGAACTCGCTAATAAAACCCAATCGGTAATATAAATGGTGTTCTCCAAACTACATGAATGCCCCCAAGAAATTGTCAAAATAAACACAGATTACTAGCTCATTTCTTTTCTAGTCTAAAGGTTTGTACACATGTCAAATCTTGACAATGACCCACAACACACACCCGCAACGATTGACCATTTCGGACAATAATTGCACGTGTATGCTTTCAGTTGGGGGTCGTTTGTTGATCCGCCACGTGCGATAAACGGGCCTTCGTCATGTGCGTGAACATCCTGATGGGTCGGTGCCAAGATCGGATGTGTATAAAAGCCTTTGGGCTATTTTAAAACCTTATGATGCTCTGGTATTACATCTGTCAAAGTTGGACTTTATTTCCCAGAGCCGCTGCGCCATTTTCTGGGGTTAAAGTCGCGCTAACCGATATTGAGTTTCAATATCGGTTAGATCGACTTTAACCTCAGAAAATAGCCCAGCGGCTGTGCAGATATCTCAAAAGGTTCCTGAACACCTGGCGCACCAAATTCAATACTGGTTTTAACTAATAGCATTTAATTTGTGCTGTGGGTAAATCCCACAGCCCCCAAACTGACATTCAGTGAGGAAGATTTACCTGGCTCTGGATACAAGGAGTGAAAAAGTTCTGGAACCTCCCTGCCCACAAGCACTTCCTATGGCTGTGTGCTCCTGTCCTGCCTGCAGTTTCATGAAAATAGTTATCATTTCCACTGACTTGGTGTGAGATATCTCTGCAAATGCCCTTCTGGTTAATCACGCCTAACGATTTAAAGTTCCTTCCACAGATTTTTTTAAAAATTATCTTTAATTACATGGGACCACAATGGGGTTAACGTTGACTCCTCATTTGCTAACAACTTTTCGGTAATGTTTGAGGACAAGCTTGGTTCTTTGAATAACCAAATTAAAAATAGCTTTGCCCAGCTAACCCAAGAAATAAGGAATTATTTCTTTTCAGTCACAGAAAAGTCGACAGAAGCACGCAAAGATTCTCCTTTATGTCCAAGTGGCCAATGCATGTATCGAGAACCACTGGTACAAAACAGTGGGTGTGTCTGGGAGACTGGAAAGCTGGCTAATAAGTTACATGACCGCCATGTTAATACGGTACATTTCTCAACAGCTAAAGCAAAATGAAAGCTGAAATACAGATGAATTTTGTCACATTGATATATCTTCTCATTGTTATGTCTGTAGGCTTAAGCTTAAATAAATATTTATTTTTTCATTAGAGAGCTCCTCTGGGTGAAATACACACTGAGCATGTCTGCCAATGGTGGATGGGTAGGGCGATAACTTTAGAGGTTAGATAAAGATGTTTTTAATTGATTGCTGTTGCTTTAGTAGCCTTGGTCCCACAGTGCTTGGTCATTGTGTCCTCAGTAAACGCCACTGTCCTTTTTGTGGCAGTAATCTCTGATTTCTAACAAACCTCGCTAACAATCCACCACTATTGAAGAAGTTTAAGGTCTACAAGACCATAGAGGACAGGAAGAAACATTTTCCCACCAAGAGCGGAGTTAGTAAGTTCTGCTTTAATTGTTAGCAGAACCTCAGGAATCTAAAAATTGAAGCAACAGCAGGAAATTGCATAAATATCCTGTAAAATTCAGAAGAAATGCCTTTACTCCCCTACCTCCCCCCCTCCCGTAATTATTTTTGGAGATACACTGACTTCCTGTTATTGGTCTGCACTCCAGTGACAATTTAGAAGATCAGGAATAGCAAGTCTTGCAATGGGAAGGAATGAAAATCAGCAGCTTTCAAAGCATGTGACTCAAATACCAGTCATAAAGATGTAATTGTCCCACATGGCTATCTCTATATTGCAGGCATTTCCCAATTCACTATCTTTACAACTGTATCAGAGACATATGGCAATAATGTATTTTCACTTTTTACTTTACTAAATCCCTACATGGACTGGTGTACCAAAAAGGTGGATGGAATTTAAGATGTGGATGGAGTCTAATCTTCATTAGAGATGGACCTGAATCCAACTCTGGTCTTGAAGTGGAATATACGGATCCGTGGAACTCGGACTTTGCGGAGTTCTGACTTTTCCGGATTTTTCTGAACAGCAGGAACTATTTTTGAAAAATTTTTAAATTTATAGAAATTGTGAAAATTTCTAAAATTCCATGTAGAAACCTAAACAGGAAGTGCATGATTGGTATTGGATGGTGTTTTGGGCATTTAGACGTGGACATTTGGGCATTTATACGTGTTCCCCAGACCATTTCCCAGGTCTCTGAGCCATTAAAGGACAATTATACTTCCCTCCTCCCCGCTCCTCTTTTTGTATGCACGCTCTCTACCAAGGATGAGGACTTAAGTCGCTAAGTCCTCACCCCTGGGCTGTTTGCACTTACACTGCTCCGCTCCCTCGTCTGCTTTCACGATGGGTCCGATAGGAAGGCATACTCCTTGCAGAGCGTATCTTCCTATTGGCCTTGTCGCTGACGGGGATGGGAGGAGCAGCGCTGTGTAAGTGCAAACAGCCCAGGGGTGAGGACTTAGTGACTTAAGAGAGAGCGTGCATATAAGAAGAGGAGCGGGGAGGAGGTAAGTATAATTGTCCTTTAACAGTAAGTTACCATTGCAATTTATACCTTAGTTTTAGACGGAAAATCAGAGAATCTGCAAGCGAAATTGATTTCAGTGAATTTGGCCATCTCTAATCTTCATGTATAAGGAATTTACCTATTTTACATTGGTCATAGAAGATGATATTCAGTTAGTTTTCTCTGATTTTATGCCACTAGGTGGATACATGTTGCACAAAAATATACTTCTAGTGGCCATAGACTCAGAGATGTGTTTTCATTATGGGGATATTAATCCTTCTATGGCCAACTTTACTCCTGACTAAAGGTGGCCATACACTGTTACGATCTTAAACTGACCGATACTTTGATAGACAGAAATACAATGTTAATTGTACTAAAACGTACCATACATATTTTTCGACATTCAATTTGTTTTGTTTCTATTGTGAGTTTACATTATATTAACATTTAATCAGAACTTCAGAAAACTCTACAATCGTCTTACCATCGACTTCCCGATTGTAATTACGATCGATATTATGATCTAATGTCGCATAATAAGATCGGGAAAATGTAAACTTTTTCCTCCAATCAGTGGAAATGTTGGATTGTATGTCGGATTGTACATAAAATCGTCCTAATGTATGGTCACCTTTAGTAATGGCAAAAGGCCAAGAGTCGGTAGCAGGCTGTCTCTAAGACGTGGTATACAAAAACCTTATTTGAAACTCATATTTACTGATCGATATACCAATATAGGTAGTCTTTCGGTCTGAAGTTCTAATACCAGTTGTGGTTAACCTGGACACTAGTCCACTGAGGTTACAATTATTAAGAGATAGCTAAAGCTAGGTACACACCATACAATAATTCAGCCTGACCAACTGACATTTCAGTATTTCGGTTGGTTGGGCCGAATTATTGTATGGCGGCTCTGACCAATCGGATGGGTCGGAAAACCATGACCGATCGTGCAGGCTTCTATGGACTACAAGGTCGATCGTGGTAACTGTCGGACATGGCCGACTGGTTGAAAATCTTGAATCGTCGGTCAGGAGGAAAAATTTAAATGTGTGTACCTAGCTTAAATCTTTCCTAAGGAAATGTTAACACAATCAGGGAGATTCAATAAAAGTTCTTATCGTTTAAAATGGTGCTAATTTTGCCCCAACCAATCAGATGTTTAATGAGATCTGATTGGCTGGGGCAAAATTATCACTATTGTTAAGGGGAAGTTCAGTGCGAATACATATACTTTTCAGAAGAAAGAGCAGTATTTTTTCATTCCAATGACCTTAATCTGCCCATTCAGCATTTTGTCTGTGTATAAATAAATACAACCGAAATACTGACTTCCTGTTTGCAGGACCCCTAGTAGAGACCGTTATGGTCTTGCCCTTGACCCAGCGCCTGGGTTGATTCAGTTGCTCAGTAGAGATCTGAGCATGTGTGACCCATCCAACAGCCAATCAGTAGAAATTACTGTTAGGAACATTCCAAGGAAGAGGTGCATCCTGGGAAGAAGAAGGACCGTTAGAACCTGAAATGTCAGCTCACTAATGTCAACAGCAGGAAACAGCAAAGGGTATGAAATCTACTGATTTTTCAAAATGGGAGAGAATATGTAGAATAACTAAGTATGCATTACACAAACTAACAATTAAACACATATTGATCATTTCCACTGAACTGACCCTTTAAATAAGAACCTATGTTGAATCTCGCTGATTATCCTTTTACAGCATATCCGAGAAAATCAATAATTTAATAATTATTTAATAAATTATTATTTATTAGTTCCAGTTTCTGTGATTTCATTTATTTGAATTATATTTTTGCTCAGTTTTGTATGCTAAGGAAAGATTAAGCACATATACAGATGCTCTGTTCTTAATTCCGCAATGAAAAGATGTTGGATCACTGCAGAAACATGGCAGGTACATTGAGTAATGTATGGCCAGTATTAGGTAGACAAAACAAGCTTTGTACAATGATCCTGTCATGTTCAGTATGGGAAGTTCTTAAAGGGTAACTGTGGTCTTGAATTCTTCCAAACTATTAAGAATTATATAAAAAGCCTTCAATTGTACCTTCAAAATGAAATCAAAATCATATCTCTAGCTAATATTTATGAAAAGTTATTGCTGGTAAGGTTCAGCAATATCACTTCCTGCTTGCACACTTCCTGTTTTCAGCCATGTGACCAGCTTTTAGTCATGTGACCAGACTCAGCCTGCATTAATAGTCTCCCCTCCTCAACTGTCAATTTTTTTCCCCAGGTACTTCCTGAATTTCCCCAGCATTAAGTCTCAACTGAGCATGCTTCTCCCCCTGGGGCGGGTGGGCGGGACAGTTGTCAAGTGATGCCACTCAACCTTCTGGAGGCAGGGAGTTTGTACATTCACCCCAATGTAATTTCTCACACGCTCGTGTCAGAGATGTGATTATCGGCTCATTTTAAAGGAAATACTACAGGCTTTCATTTAACCCTAACTTGTTTTGTGAACACAGTTGCCCTTTAAAGAAAGTTCCTTTTACGGATAAGATTTCTGCTGTGTATTTATGACAGATCTGCCAATGCAAGGTTGTGCCAGCAAACTTTTCCCTGCACTGACACCACAATAATGGAAATAAGGAAATTCTGTCTCCATAATCCACACAAGGCAGTTACTCTGCCCATTCAGTGAGTGGAGTACAGCAGCATAAAGAACAGTTTTTAATGTCATATAAAATATACTGACTACCGCAAGCGTTTTCACATGCGTGAGCAATTTCTGTGCGTTGGTCCGTATTAGCGCATGTGTTTTTGTTATTTAACATTCTAAAAATGCATGCGTTTGCATAAAACAATGGTGCACGCAAAACACAATCGGAAATTGCGGGAATTTTTGCGTTCCTGCTATTTCCTATTTAACCAAAATCGTGTGCGTAAAAAACGCATTGGTGTGGCCTAGCCCTACGTTCATGAAATTGCTTCTTTTAATGTACGTATTTTGCAAATGTTTTAGGCAAGTGTGTAAAGTAGAAAATAGTATATCACATTAATATTTAATGTGACTACACTTTGCTCTCCAGTCTTACAGATACACATGGCAACATTTAGGGATTTTGTAGGATAATAGAAAGGTTTATAATAAACCAGGGGTAGGCAACCAGTAGATGTTTGATAACTACAATTACACTGTAATGAGGGAATGCTGGGAGTTGTAGTTTTCAAGCATCTACTGGTGGATTATCCCTGTGATAAACCAAGTATACCAAACAGGTGGTAATGATCATCATTTTTAGATCTAGGTTTAAACAGCTATTAACTGAAGCCAAGGCAGCTGTGTAGGAAGATTAAAATTGGGTGAGTTACAGCTAAACTCTGCTACCAAGGTGAGGTTATGGAAGACAAGGTGGACATATATCAGCAAGGTCTATACCAGGCAAAGGTTTCAATCTAGACAGTAGTTTTAAGATGGGCTATTGAAGCTCTTTTGTATAAGCACAAAGAAACTGCCAACGTTGAAGACCCAACGTAGAGAGTCAGAGAAACATTTGGTAGGCGAAAGGTACATCATGCTTGCTTCCCTTCAAAATCAGATGGCCAACAGAATTATTGACAGGGAGCATTTAGGACCCTGGTACACCCATCTTCTTTTCAAAGCAGTCTGGCCAGCAGATGTCTTCATGGAACTCAACTATGCTTAAAAGAACTAGGGAGCAAAAATGGCCAGAAGACGTGTTCATGGAACTCAACTATGCCTAAAAGAACTGGGGAGCAAAAATGGCCGTAAGGCGCAATCGACTGATGAGTTACAAGAAAAATAAATATTTGAGATATATTTTGAGATACTTACCCATCATGCAATCCCATCAGAGAGACCTGTGGTTGTCCCCACTTTAAATCTGCAGCAGGATAACAATTGCAACTACAGCTAATATTAAGAACTATCTTCAGTGTACAGCAGAACAAGAAGGAAGGGATCGGATGGCCCACACAGGGACCTGATCTTAACATTACTGAGTGGATCTGGGATTACAAATAAGATCACATAAGTTCCGATTAGTTTGGAACATCCTACCAGCTGAGTTCCTTCAAAAACTGTGTGTAAGTATATCAATGCTGTTTAGAGGGCAAAGGACAGTCATGCCAGACATTGATTTGGTTAGATTATGTATGTATAATTTTGGGTACGCAGCGCTGTACATTATAAAATACAGAGGGGATAAGTGCCATTATACAGATAAATAAACATTAAATACAATTTCATACATAGGTTAAGAACACATATATAAATTATAGATAAATTGATATAAGTGCCGCATGCATTGACACATTAAGAATGAGATCCCTGTCCCAAAGAGCTTACAATGTAAGTGAGTGGGACAACATACATATACAAGTGGTGTGGGGGGGGATTATTGTTCAGTTTATAAACTTTGCTCTGTTAATTGGAAAAAATAAACTATAACCATTTGGGAAATCATACAGGGTTATTCAATAAAAGTTCTTATTGTTAAAAATGGTGCTAAATTTGCCCCAACCAATCAAATGTTAGCTTTCAAATGTTAAATAAGATCTGATTGGTTGGGGAAAAATTATCACCATTTTTAAAGATAAGAACTTGTATTGAATCTCCCTGTTTACAGCATTTTTACAAACCTGCTCAAAGGATAACTATACCTATATACTATATATCAGTTTTCGCTCCTCACAGAAACAATATTGGGAGCAGGGTTACCAGGCGTCCCTATTTGGTTGGGATTGCCCAGACTGCAGGGGCAAAATCCTGAGTTTCAGGGCTGAAATCCCATCCAGAGACCAGCCCTGGCTGGCAGTTATGCCCACTCTCTGCCAAGTTATGCCCTAACTCCGCTTTAGACTATGTCCCCACCCCTGCCTTTGCCACAAGCTCAGCCCGTCCACAGTGATGCCATTTGGGGGTGGCCAAGATCTGGCAAGATTTGGCAGGTAGGAATTACCAATCCCTGTTCCAACTACTTTTCATTTTAACGTTTTTAAAAACATCTTAATACACAAGATATAATACACTCCAGTGTTGTATACATGACTGATATGTCCATGAAAGGGAGTCAGCGTTTGCATCTGCTCCAGTTGGAAAAATTGAAAATTCATGAGAATAACCAATTTTTTCTCAGTAATGACTGGGAAATAACCATAACCAAAAACAACTCTTCTTCTCTGTCACTATCTGAAAGGTTGGTGGTTTTTATATTTTATTTTTAGCTTATTTGTTTCTTTTGCTGTCGTGTTTGGCTGTTAATTTCTTCAAAATGCTCACCTACTGGTTGCAAAAATAAATAAAAAATTTTTTGCATGTTATGTCTTTTCATTTTGGGTAGAGAGAATCTTCCAGTTTCAGCAGAACTTCCTGGACTCGGTCAGTATTCTGCCAGCTGTCTTGCAGCTGTGTTTGTGGTGACTGCGCAATACACAAGTGCTGTAGCTCTACAAACGCCAAACAGAATTTTTTTTGCCAAAGCCTGGCCCCTCCCAGGTAAATGCTGAATGCCCGCTACCTAGGAAAGGTAAGGTCAACTATACAGTGTCATCTTTTTTTATTGCCATATACTGTGATCAGAAAAAATGCCTCCCTACATGCTTGGGGCTGCAATGGGATGTAACTTTCTCTTTGTACATGCAGTGTACACACTTATATGCAATACAGATTATTTACTGTGAAAGGTTTTCAGGGTGGAGGATTCACTCAGTTTTACTTCTGTGTTTTTATTATTTGTATTCTCCTTTGCATAATTACTGTACAAAACCCAATGCTCTGTTTTCTAAATCTTTGGTATCTGCCCCCTACGCCCCTGTGAAGCCCCTAGAGGAGGTATGACTCCACATCCATTAGTGTTCTTGGTGGTACAAGGGGATTATAGCCTAGATACCCTGATGCCACAACTGGAGTAAGATCCCTGTTAGATTTCAACAGTTACTTGGGGATAGTCTTTGCCTGTTTTACATTGACACTATTTCTAGATTAATTTAACAGGCGATTATTAGATTTAGATAATGGGGGTAAAAGCAATAAAAGTATGTGTAGATAGTTTACACTTTGATGCTTTATCTAAACTTGCCCTATGGTCCCCTTGTCTGACGTGAACAGGGTCAACAGTTATAGCTGTAATAAGAATGAAAGAAAATGGGCTGTTACATGTGTGTAGTGCTACCTCTTGTGATATCTCTAAAGATAATTCATTGTATATGATGGAAAAAGACATTGGCTCACATGGCAGCGATCTGATTGGTAATGTCGAAATTGCTCCAAATATCGAGCCGGTGTAGAGGGAGCCGGTGTAGAGGGTGTTTTAATTTCCACTCAATATAACTGTTCCTCATCCTGCACTAGATAGTTGTAATACTGTAGAAGATGGAAATGCCATTCATTGTGGGCTGTTTTGTCTAGTAGCAGAGAGGAATAAGCTTTGAATAAGGCTAAAAGGATGCACTTTGGAAGCTAACGCGCCATGGTTGCAAAAAAACGTATTGATGTTTTTTATCTGCGTGTGCTGCGTGTAAAAAACTCAATATTACTTCAATTGCTTTTATTTCTTTGTTTAAGGACCTTTATCTTGAAATGGTGTATGTATGTGTGTGCACGTTGGTAAGTGCCCTCCAATTAGGAAAGTGGGCAAAAAAATGCCTATAAATCGGTAGTAAACACATAAAAGGTCAGCGGTTTTCATATCTAAAGATAGCTCACTTCTCCTATATGTCCCCCACATTTGTACCCAATTTGGTTTCTCTAATAATACAGTTGTCCAAGATGGATTAAGACACCAACAGGGTTATTCAATATAAGTTCTTATCGTTTAAAATGGTGCTAATTTTGCACCAACCAATCAGATGTTAGCTTTCAAATGTTAAATAAGATCTGATTGGTTGGGGCAAAATTAGCACCATTTTAAACGATAAGAACTTATATTGAATCTCCCTGAAAATTTACTGAATAAATGGGTCATGCCAGCCTCCAAATTGTATCCCATTCCCTGTTGGTGCACAAGTTTAAGTCGTGGCATGTCCATCCACAGTGAATGATTTCAGTTATCCTCAGTTTTGATGCAGGTGGTGCCTGGTGGATATTCCGTTTATTATACCGATAGGAGAAATTAACAAAGAAAAATAAAAACTCTGAGCAGGATTTAGTTGTAACTACATAAATCAGGTGCTATGGAGCCTTTCAAACCCTGTCCTGTGTTTTACTGAAGCTGACATCTGTTATTTCCAACACCATGTGACAGTTATTGAAAGCAGAATATATTTTTGACTTCTCAGCTTGTGCGTATACCGTATTCATCCCCCCTGCAGTGTCTTGGCTGCTTTAAAGTTAGAGTAGCAGAAATCCAGCTGCCCCGTCAGTACAGAATAGGTGAGCATCAACATAGAAAACTAGCACTAAAAACTGAAAACACATCAGCCTCAAAAACCGATACAGGAAACTGCATCAGCCCCTGCCTAATCTTATGAAAGAAAAACATCTTAATCTCTACAATATGTAACGTGGGGACCTCTTTGAAATAAATTGCACACAATAATCATTTTTGAATTGCCCTTCTATTAAAGAAGAACTGTAATTACCTCCCCCAATACTTTCTTTTTCTAGCAAGAAATAGGGAACATTATATATATTTTTAGCGCAAACTACACGTTAGCAAGAAAAACTTGGAGATTAGACTGGATTTAGGGGTGAAATGTGTAAACAAAATGAAATTTGCAAAATGACGTTGACATAAGTATAAGTAAGTTGACATATAAAAATCATATTGTTTAAAAATCTTTGATTAACCCCAGTACAATACTAAACATATGTAGGTACCCCACTTTCACATTAAAACTGCAGCAAAAAGTTTAAACCGGACAAAAACCTGAAAACCTAACTTCTCCTGGTATAATGCATAAGCCACATGCATGGGGGACAGAGCAACTATCCCCAAATGTCTGGCTATGTACCCATCTATTTAACCCCCCCTCTCTATCTATCTATCTATCATCTATCTATCTATCTATCTATCTATCTATCTATTTGTCTATCTATCTATCTATCTATCTATCTATCTAACAAATCGAAAGAGTTTATTGGCAGGATTAAGTTACATGTTGACATTGCCAAATCAAACCATAATAAACTATTCTATCTATTAAGCCCCCATGAAATGTTTCCATGAACGCCCCTAGCTGGAAGATTGTATAGGGGTAAATGGTCATTGTCTAGTTTACTGATTTTCATCCCATTATCCTTTTGTTCAGAAGAACATTAAAGCCCTAAACTGACCAGATTATTTCCCATGATAAGGCAGGAGCTAGAAAAAACAAGCAATGAACTCTGTCCGTGGCCTCCCCTGTTTGTTTTTGGTTCACAGAGAGTCTTTGGTATTTTGTTTCTCCTCCTGCCCATTCCACAGATTCCTGCATCATTCAGCCACATTCAGGAGAATCTTATCAGGCACAATTTTAAACATTTACTTAAAAGACTCCAGGGAAAGTATAGCAATCTGGAGGGAGAGATTTGCCTGGAATCTTCAGTCTAGCTATGGGGAGTCATACTTCAGGAATGTTAGACCCAGGGAGTTGGGTCAATTCTCTGACAGCAACCCAACCACTGATCAATTGCTCCTGATATCAATTCAGATTGGGGAAGGCAGTGGCAGGTCTACATTCTATGGATCAAACCAAAGATAACAAAACCAGAACAGACTAAAAAGGATCCCACGTGTGACTTGTTACCACTTAAGCTGTCCACACATGGGTATAAATCACGATGATCCACAATAATCCACCCAAGGTGCAATCAATGAAGATGTCTGACTCACAGCAGATTACTAATGAATTCCATCAGAATCAATGGATGAAATTGCCCCACTGAATCATCTGTGATTGGACAAAGGCACTGACAATCAATTTAATAAGCTAGTCCTACACTGGTCAACTTAATATCTTACCCCAGCAAACGGTATCCAGGAGGAGTTGGCTCACACAGATCAGACTGGATTCAGTGGCGTAACTAGCAATCACTGGGGCGCCCGTGCCTTATCAACAGTGGTTTTCAAGGAGGAGGCTATATTTGTCATGATTGGGCCCCCTTGGCTCCTGCTCCCCCCTGCGGTTCCTCCCCTAGTAGTTACACCCATGGCTGAATGATATCAGTTGCTTAGCACCTTTACATATTTTAACAGAAATAAGATTCAGTGCCCTGTATTACTGCCTAATGGGGCCCATACACGCACCAAACTCGGTCATACAATATCCTGATATCGTACAATCGTCAGTTCGTGTATGGATTTTCATACGATCATCGTACGGAAATTTTTAATCGTACAACCAGGATTTTAGTGTATGGGCCCCATAAGTATTATATTTTACCCTTTGGCTACTTATTAATAAATGTGTCCACTCTGGTCTACGGGGGAAATGTGTGAGTTGGGGGGTAAGTTTAACCCATGCTTTTATACTTAGGTCCCACTACTGTGATTCAGATTAAGTTTTGCAATCCAGTAGTCAAGTGCAGTAAGTAAAGGCTACTGACGCCTGGATAAAATGTTACAAGTTTATTGATACAAGTTTTAAAAAACGGACTACAAACACATGACACGATGGCGTTGAGCCAATGCTTGTAGTCTGTTTTTAAAACTTGTATCAATAAACTTGTAACATTTTATCAGGAGCCTTTACTTACTGCACTTGATGTTTGATGTGAGCCGTTCGGCAGGGGGCTCACATCGTAAATCGTGAGTACAGGTACCAACCAACACACGTTTTATTTGCAATCCAATAGTCAGTATATACAGAGACAACGGATTCCTTCCAGCTGGTGGATAATAAAACATCAAATTTTATTCGGCATATAAAACCAGCATACCAAACACGGCACGGTGCATATGTAGGGGGGGTACGTCTGACATCAGATGAAGTTACGAGTTATTCACGAAATGCTTCAGGGTTCAGCAGGGCCGGATTTCCCACTAGGCCGCAGCCTAGGGCGGCAAAGCCACCAGGGCAAAATAAAACAAAAATTTATTTTCAAGTTAGGCAGTATTGCATCCCAATATTAAATTTACACAACGCACATTATTTGGCACACAACAGAGCCTTACCAGTCTCTGTTAAATGTGCAGAGCCTTGATACTTTCTGGAGTTCCGGAGCTCTGTGTGGACGGATCCTCGCGGGGTGTGGACGGTTGAGTGGCCCAGGTAGTGGTTACCTATCTTCATAACAACAATCCAATAGTGTTTGACATTGTTCAAAATAATGGTTTCTAATGCAGCCAGACCCAGTACTGTAAGGCTGGGTACACACCAACATTTTTTTGGTCCCAACCGTTCGGCATTAGGCAAAAGTAGCCACGGTCGACAGTTTGCCGTGACCCATAGGGAAGCGCATGATCTGCCATGATTTTCCCACATACTCGATCGTCAGATCCTAGACCAGTTGTGGTCACTCGAAAATACACTGAAGGATACATGGTAATATTGGACGGTAGGTCAGAAAAATTGGATATTGTGCACCCAGCCTAAAAATGTGCCTCTTGTGAGTTGTGATGGGGCCTTATTCTTAAGGGGAAGTTGATAGTTGGAGTTCAACTACTGCATTGTTCCAGGGTGAAAAATAGTTTGTTACATTATGTTGCCTTTTATAAACTACAGCACTTTTGTGAATGGGCTCACGTTGAATAAAAAGCAGACCCACACATGGATTTTCTCGGGCTTCGTCACTGTTGAACTTATTTTAGGAAAGAAGTGGCTTCTTTGTTGCCCTTTTTAATACAGATCCATTGTCCAAAAGGCCATTGTGCAGATGGATTCACACCCACCTGCTGGTAGCTATGCGACTCTACAGTTGACTCCTCGGGACAAAATGGTCCTGGCACTTGCTGGACACTCTTGGATGTTCTGAATTCTCCTCCTATGCAATTGAACCCTCACCTTGAAGTTCTTGGTGATAATTTAAATGTTTCTTTCAGGTACAAATTCCCGCAATTTCCTTTCAAGTCCATTTTGATGCAATTTGACGATGGCTTCATGGGTTTCTTAACCAACAAGGAGTCAATGATGGTGATCGATTGTTATATATGTGCCATAGACTAGCAACCCCAGAGATTGGTCTCTCCACAGAGTATTGTGTAAAGTGGAACAGGTAAAACACTACAACAGGAATGACAGAACCCCCAGATAGTGAGTAACTAGTGCCTATTTTACCCTGTTAGAAAGGGGGATCAAGGATGGTAGCATACCAAGACTTAAGGTTCATACACACGTATGATTTTGCAGCAGACCTCCGATCACACGCGTGTGTATGATAGTTGACGCTGTAGGTGTGTACGCACCTTTAAACGGTAGATACAATGTAAATGTTGGTGAGTTCCTGCACCTTATTGTCTCACCATGCAGCCAGTACTAATGTCATTTCTTGTGAGAACTAACAAGGCAGCCCATCCCTGGTAAATAATATCAATTTTGACCCTTTGTAACCCTTGGACATGGTCAGTATAGTCAATGTGGTCAGCATGGTGGCTCAGTGGTTAGCATTCATTCCTTTCAGTGCTGAAGTCCTGAGTTCGAATCCACCCTTGGACACATCTGCAAGGAGTTTGTATGTTCTCCCCGTGCTTGTGTGGATTTCCTCTGGGCACTCTGATTTCCCCCACAATCATAAAGACATACTGATAGGTTGTATGTGTCAAATAAATGTGCTTAGATTGTAAGCTCTTCGGGACAGGGCCTGATGTGAATGTACATGTGCTACAGAAGATGTTAACGCTGTATAAAATCTCAATGTGGATATTACCATGGTGGGTGGGCGACTGGATAAAAAGGAAACACAAAGGTAGATAATCACATACAATGCAACTGCACTGAAACCTCTGTACCAGTCAAAGAGCCTTGCACCATATTGTATTAGCGTCAGCCTTTGGAAGCACTTTTGCCTTTGTGTGCATGTAGATTGGCCTTTTATTTGAAAAACTTCTTGGTGGTCTGTGGTGCGGTGCCTAATGAGCCATCAGGGTGCTCGATGGTGAATTATTGAACAGGCAAGTGCAAGGTTAAAACATATTTAGAAGAAAGTCTTTACTACTACTCTGTGTAATGTTACTAATTACTACTGCTCTACCCCTGCTGTACACTGATGTAAACATATATAGGGACTGTAAACTCTGCTACAAATGTATAGATGGCCTATAGCTTTCCAGTATGACACAGTTTGGTCAGTGACCATTATTTTCTTTGCACATGCTCAGTCCTAAGCTACTGCAGAACCTTGTTACAGATGTTCATGCCCATTTCTAGTCTCTAGCCAATCCTTTTACAGGACAGATTATGCAAGGGAGCATGTGACTGATGTCAGGCGGTGTGGCCAGACACTAGACATAAACACTTTCTTGCATTTACTTTAATGCCATTTACTGGAGTGTTTATTGGTGTTTAAGGGAGGATGTTTCCTGAAGTATAAAAATGTGGGGTTAGTTCTCCTTTAATAAACTGTACATGGGGCCCAGTGTAGATTTATAGGTAAACCAGTAAATCTGATGCATTTAGAAAACTTGCCACTGCATGCGTTTTGTGCGATTCCTTTGCATTTTGTGTCTGTCCCTTAGTGTAAACGTAGCCTGTGTCACTACTGGTGGATCTTACTAGGTGACAATCACGCTCTGCCACGGGAAAGAAAAAGATGTTGAAAAACAAATTGAGGTGTATGGGCGCCCTTAGCACTTGTTCAGCCCATTGAAGCATCACTACCTGAGGAGCAGCCCCTGTGACCATCCTCAAAGTCTAACTTTCCTTTCCACAGATACAACCCCCACCACAGAAAGCTGCTATAGATGAACCAGGGAGGGGCCCCTTTATAGTTTGCTGGGGGTCTGGTGATATCTATTTTGCCGCTGTAAGCCAACGGTCACCTCTTCCAAATGGAGCAATATAACAATATAAGGATTTGGTGAATCAGGAGACCGATAAGTCATATTTCAATGCATGTGGCAGATCCCTTCTCTTATTAATTAAAGTTCTACAAATAAGATACATCAATGGGGACTGCAGGTGAAAATCCTGTTTCACAATGTGCTTACATTTTTCTAGTTATATAACAGGTGACATAAGGAGATTCCAGGAAATGGGATTTAGGCTGTAATTTCTTTTAGTCACATCCAGGAATTCCACACTGTGCTGTGCCTCATTAATTCCTTTCCTTCCAGGCTGCACTGCAGTTATCCCCTTATTAAATGGCGAAACCATTTACCACACTCTGAAAGGAATGTTACCTTCATGCACTCAAGTCTGGCTGTTTGCCATGAGATTATAAAGGTTATAGAACTTTAACATTGAATTGTTTGGCTCTTTGGTGTCCTTTTTAATATGATTACATGTGATTATTACTGCCTTTAGAGTTAAGGTGGGTACACACGCAAGAAATGGACAATTCTGACGGATCTGACGGTATTGTCTCTTTCGCGTTACTGTATGTAGCACATTTCCGAGAGCTCCTGAGGCTGGATTGTTGGGAAATGTCCAAAAAATTCCCACTTCCGTCTCCCTGTACTTAAAGCATAGGGATTCAGCCGCGGCTGGAGGAAAAGTGCGGTCTCGAACGTTCTCCCTATGCTTTGCAATTACAAAGAGTGAACCCTCGGGTCTGTGAGTAGCGCAATCCTGCATGTGTGTACCCAGCCCTACTTTACCATTTATTCTTGGTCTACTGTATAATTGTATGGATCTGTGTCCAATATGGTCACGTACGAAGGCCCAATATACTACTGACCAGTCGACATGACCGATCATGTAGTCCAAAGGAGACCACAAGATTGGCCGTGATTTACTGACATGTGCAATCATCCTTTCATCTGACTTGAAACGCCAGTCATTGGCAGCTTGAAAAATACCACCGATGTTTCAGCTCGACTGTCCGAAATACAGAAATATCAACTGGTCGACTCGAAATATCTGCTTGTGTGTACCAGATGACTGTGGCCTCAGCCTTAAGCATGGTACACACCAGCAACTTTTTCTCCTCTTCCGACCGTTTGGCCAGGAGGAAGGACTGTTGGTCGCGGCAATAGTGGCTGTGGCCGACAGTTTGTGTGGTCCATAGAAGACACGGCCGAAAATCCATGCGATTATTTCGGGCCGATCGACCGATACACTGAACTATTGGTCAGACCGAAATATTGCATGGTGTGTACGAGACATAATATTCTATAAAATGTATTTGGTGCAGTATTTTTCCCATTACGTAACATAGAGAACACGGTAGAGAAGTGAAACATTTATCCCCCCAGTCTCCAGAGCAGATAAGATGAATAAAGAGAATAGTATCCAGATAACGATAAGGGATGTCCAGTATTAGAACATCAAACAGAGTCTATGGACAACATTAGGAGACAAGGCTGACTGATATCATATCAGAACATTGTGGTCTAAATTGAAATATTTCCTTTCATTTATCAGTTGCCATAGTGTAAGTTCATAATAAAACAATCCCTAGTTATTAAACATTAATTTGCTTTTATAAAATAAAAAGATTTTGGTGACAATGTGCGCCCACTGAAAACAAAGGGTTAAAAGGCTTTACCTAAAATGGAATATTCCTTCTAAAGAATCCACATTGCTTTCTGTCTGAGCTTTGCCTTGAATGGCTACACAATTAACAGGTCATTCTCATATGAACAGATGACATTTTCTGTGGCTCCCTGTCCCCTTTACTAATCTCCAGTAAAGCCTGCAAATTGGGGTTGCGAATTGAATTTGTGTTCTACCTGTGGAGGTATCTAGGAGTTATTTGTTTATTGGGGTTAATTTAACAGGTCAGACACCCTTTCAACATGAAGTCAGATCACTAATTCGTAGGCAAATTAATCCTTCTCTGTATTCCTTTTTGTGGTCTGGGATGCAAATGAGATTATTCCCCATCAGATGAGGCTGTAAGTTTATAATGTTTTATTTAGTGACATTTTATATAGCGAGTGTGTGTGAAATGTTAAAAGTTTGTTAAAGGGGTGGAACGTTGCTAAGCACTAATTATATCTGATGACATAGCTAAACACTGATTATAACTGATGACATAGCTAACCACTGATTATAACTGATGGCATAGCTAAACACTGATTATAACTGATGATTAGCTATGTCATCTGTTATAATCAGTGATTAGCTATTTCATCAGTTATAATCAGTGGTTAGCTATGTCATCAGTTATAATCAATGTTTAGCTATGTCATCCGTTATAATCAGTGTTTAGCTATGTCATCCGTTATAATCAATGTTTAGCTATGTCATCCGTTATAATCAGTGTTTAGCTATGTCCTGTCTATCTCTATCTTGCTATGTACACATCTATTTACCCCTCCCCCTCTATCTGTTCTGTCTATCTATCTATCTATCTATCTATTTGTCTATCTTTATCTATCTATCTATCTCTATCTAACAAATCAAAGAGTTTTATTGGCAGGATTAAGTTACATGTTGACATTGCCAATCAAACCATAATAAACTATTCTATCTATTAAGCCCCCATGAAATGTTTTCCATAACGCCCCTAGCTGGAAGATTGTATAGGGGTAAATGGTCATTGTCTAGTTTACTGATTTTTCATCCCATTATCCTTTTGTTCAGAAGAACATTAAAGCCCTAAACTGACCAGATTATTTCCCATGATAAGGCAGGAGCTAGAAAAAACAAGCAATGAACTCTGTCCGTGGCCTCCCCTGTTTTTTTTTGGTTCACAGAGAGTCCTTGGTATTTTGTTTTCTCCTCTGCCCATTCCACAGATTCCTGCATCATTCAGCCACATTCAGAGAATCTTATCAGGCACAATTTTAAACATTTACTTAAAAGACTCCAGGGAAGTATAGCAATCTGGAGGGAGAGATTTGCCTGGAATCTTCAGTCTAGCTAGTGGGAGTCATACTTCAGGAATGTTTAGACCAGGGAGTTGGGTCAATTCTCTGACAGCAACCCAACCACTGATCAATTGCTCCTGAATCAATTCAGATTGGGGAAGGCAGTGGCAGGCTACATTCTATGGATCAAACCAAAGATAACAAAACCAGAACAGACTAAAAGGGATCCCACGTGTGACTTGTTACCACTTAAGCGGTCCACACATGGGTATAAATCACGATGATCCACAATAATCCACCCAAGGTGCAATCAATGAAGATGTCTGACTCCAGCAGATTACTAATGAATTCCATCAGAATCAATGGATGAAATTGCCCCACTGAATCATCTGTGATTGGACAAAGGCACTGACAATCAATTTAAGCTGGGTACACACTATCGATTTTTCCTCCTGACCGACCTTCGATACTTTCGACGGTCGGCCAGGAAGGACTGTCGGTCGCGCAAAGCACCTTCGATAGTCACCGCGACCGTCTGGTCATAGGACCGCACGATCGACGAGTTTTCCACCCTGTCGATCGCCTTTCCGATCGACGAACGGTCGATCGGACTAGCCTTTCGATGCGATATTTCGGTCCTCGACGATACACTGAACTCGTCGATCGACGAAATACTCTGTGTACCAGCTTTAATAGCTAGTCCTACACTGGTCACTTAACCCCGCAACGGTTCCAGAGGATTGCTCCACAGATCAGACTGATTCATGGCGTAACTGCAATCACTGGGGCCCCGTGCCTTATCAACAGTGGTTTTCAAGGAGGAGGCTATATTTGTCATGATTGGGCCCCCTTGGCTCCTGCTCCCCCCTGGGTTCCTCCCCTAGTAGTTACGCCCATGGCTGAATGATATCAGTTGCTTAGCACCTTTCTATTTTAACAAAAATAAGATTCAGTGCCCTGTATTACTGCCTAAGGGGCCCATACACTCACCAAACTCGGTCATACAATATCCTGATATCGTACAATCGTCAGTTCGTGTATGGATTTTCATACGATCATCGTACGGAAATTTTTAATCGTACACCCAGGATTTTAGTGTATGGGCCCCATAAGTATTATATTTTACCCTTTGGCTACTTATTAATAAATGTGTCCACTCTGGTCTACGGGGAAATGTGTGAGTTGGGGGGTAGTTTAACCCATGCTTTATACTTAGCCCCACTACTGTGATTCAGATATAGTTTTGCAATCCAGTAGTCAAGTGCAGTAAGTAAGGCTACTGACGCCTGGATAAAATGTTACAAGTTTATTGATACAAGTTTTAAAAAACGGACCAAACACATGACACGATGGCGTTGAGCCAATGCTTGTAGTCTGTTTTTAAAACTTGTATCAATAAACTTGTAACATTTTATCAGGAGCCTTTACTTACTGCACTTGATGTTTGATGTGAGCCGTTCGGCAGGGGGCTCACATCGAAATCGTGAGTACGGTACCAACCACAACACGTTTTATTTGCAATCCAATAGTCAGTATACAGAGACAACGGATTCCTTCCAGCTGGTGGATAATAAAACATCAAATTTTATTCGGCATATAAAACCACATACCAAACACGCACGGTGCATGGTAGGGGGGGTACGTCTGACATCAGATGAAGTTACAGTTATTCACGAAATGCTTCAGGTTCAGCAGGGCCGGATTTCCCACTAGGCCGCGGCATAGGGCGGCAAAGCCACCAGGCAAAATAAAACAAAAATTTATTTTCAAGTTAGGCATTATTGCATCCCATATTAAATTTACACAACGCACATTATTTGGCACACACACAGAGCCTTACCAGTCTCTGTTAAATGTGCAGAGCCTTGATACTTTCTGGAGTTCCGGAGCTCTGTGTGGACGGATCCTCGGGGGTGTGGACGGTTGAGTGGCCCAGGTAGTGGTTACCTATCTTCATAACAACAATCCAATAGTGTTTGACATGTTCAAAATAATGGTTTCTAATGCAGCCAGACCCACTACTGTAAGGCTGGGTACACACCAACATTTTTTTGGTCCCAACCGTTCGTCGATTAGGCAAAAGTAGCCACGGTCGACAGTTTGCCGTGACCCATGGGAAGCGCATGATCTGCCTGATTTTCCCACCATACTCGATTGTCAGATCCTAGACCAGTTGTGGTCACTCGAAAATACACTGAAGGATACATGGTAATATTGGACGTGTAGGTCAGAAAAATTGGATATTGTGCACCCACCTAAAAATGTGCCTCTTGTGAGTTGTGATGGGGCCTTATTCTTAAGGGAAGTTGATAGTTGGAGTTCAACTACTGCATTGTTCCAGGGAAAAATAGTTTGTTACATTGTGTTTGCCTTTTAAAACTACAGCACTTTTGTGAATGGACTCACGTTGAATAAAAGCAGACCCACACATGGATTTTCTCTCGGGCTTCATCACTGTTGAACTTATTTTAGGAAAGAAGTGGCTTCTTTGTTGCCCTTTTTAATACAGATCCATTGTCCAAAAGGCCATTGTGCAGATGGATTCACACCACCTGCTGGTAGCTATGCGACTCTACAGTTGACTCCTCGGGACAAAATGGTCCTGGCACTTGCTGGACACTCTTGGATGTTCTGAATTCTCCTCCTATGCAATTGACCCTCACCTTGAAGTTCTTGGTGAAATTTAAATGTTTCTTTTCAGGTACAAATTCCCGCCATTTCCTTTCAAGTCCATTTTGATGCAATTGGACGATGGCTTCATGGGTTTCTTAACCAACAAGGAGTCAATGATGGTGATCGATTGTTATATATGTGGCCATAGACTAGCAACCCCAGAGATTGGTCTCTCCACAGAGTATTGTGTAAAGTGGAACAGGTAAACCTACAACAGGAATGACAAACCCCCAGATAGTGAGTAACTAGTGCCTATTTTACCCTGTTAGAAAGGGGATCAAGGATGGTAGCATACCAAGACTTAAGGTTCATACACACGTATGATTTTGCAGCAGACCTCCGATCACACGCGTGTGTATGATAGTTGACGCTGTAGTGTGTACGCACCTTTAAACGGTAGATACAATTTAAATGTTGGTGAGTTCCTGCACCTTATTGTCTCACCATGCAGCCAGTACTAATGTCATTTCTTGTGAGAACTAACAAGGCAGCCCAACCTGGTAAATAATATAAATTTTGACCCTTTGTAACCCTTGGACATGGTCAGTATAGTCAATGTTCAGCATGGTGGCTCAGTGGTTGCATTCATTCCTTTCAGGCTGAAGTCCTGAGTTCGAATCCACCCTTGGACACATCTGCAAGGATTTGTATGTTCTCCCCGTGCTTGTGTGGATTTCCTCTGGGCACTCTGATTTCCCCCACAATCATAAAGACATACTGATAGGTTGTATGTGTCAAATAAATGTGCTTAGATTGTAAGCTCTTCGGGACAGGGCCTGTGTGAATGTACATGTGCTACGGAAGATGTTAACGCTGTATAAAATCTCAATGTGGATATTACCATGGTGGGTGGGCGACTGGATAAAAGGAAACACAAAGGTAGATAATCACACAATGCAACTGCACTGAAACCTCTGTACCAGTCAAAGAGCCTTGCACCATATTGTATTAGCGTCAGCCTTTGGAAGCACTTTTGCCTTTGTGTGCATGTAGATTGGCCTTTTATTTGAAAAACTTCTTGGTGGTCTGTGGTGCGGTGCCTAATGAGCCATCAGGTGTCGCGATGGTGAATTATTGAACAGGCAAGTGCAAGGTTAAAACATATTTAGAAGAAAGTCTTTACTACTACCTGTTGTATGTTACTAATTACTACTGCTCTACCCCTGCTGTACACTGATGTAAACATATATAGGGACTGTAAACTCTGCTACAAATGTATATGATGGCCTATAGCTTTCCAGTATGACACAGTTTGGTCAGTGACCATTATTTTCTTTGCACATGCTCAGTCCCTAAGCTACTGCAGAACCTTGTTACAGATGTTCATGCCCATTTCTAGTCTCTAGCCAATCCTTTTACAGGACAGATTATGCAAGGGAGCATGTGACTGATGTCAGGCGGTGTGGCCAGACACTAGACATAAACACTTTCTTGCATTTACTTTAATGCCATTTACTGGAGTGTTTATTGGGTTTAAGGGAGGATGTTTTCCTGAGTTAAAAATGTGGGGTTAGTTCTCCTTTAATAAACTGTACATGGGGCCCAGTGTAGATTTATAGGTAAACCAGTAAATCTGATGCATTTAGAAAACTTGCCACTGCATGCGTTTTGTGCGATTCTTTGCATTTTGTGTCTGTCCCTTAGTGTAAACGTAGCCTGTGTCACTACTGGGTGGTCTTACTAGGTGACAATCACGCTCTGCCACGGGAAAGAAAAAGATGTTGAAAAACAAATTGGAGGTGTATGGGCGCCCTTAGCACTTTTTCAGCCCATTGAAGCATCACTACCTGAGGAGCAGCCCCTGTGACCATCCTCAAGCTAACTTTCCTTTCCACAGATACAACCCCCTCTATCTATCTATTTTTCTATCTATCTATCTATCTATCTATCTATCTATCTATCTATCTATCATCTATCTATCTGTCTATCTATGTTTCTATCTATCTATCTATCTATCTATCTATTTTTTATCTATCATCTATCTATCTATTATCTATCTATCGATCGATTATCTATATATCTTTCTATCTATTATCTATCTCTATTTATCTATCTATTATCTATCTATCTATCATCTATCTATCTATCTATCTATCTATATTTCTATCTATCTATTATCTATCTATCTCTCTAAATATTATCTATCGATCTATCTATATATCTATGTATCTATCTATTATCTTTCTATCTATCTATTATCTATCTAACTATCTAGCTATCTATCAATTATCTATCTATCTATCTCTCTATCTATCTATCTATCTATTATCTATCTATCTATCTATCTATCTATCCATCTATCTATAATTATATTTATATACTAGCACAAACACACATATCTGGACCTTGACAGGTTGTGGCCCTTGGATTCATTTCTGGAGATGGAACCTACTTACAGAGCAGCTGGAATGTGCTGGATGGCATCCTTGTCTTTGTCTCCATCATCGATATCATTGTCTCACTGGCCTCTGCTGGCGGAGCTAAAATCCTGGGCATCCTGCGGGTACTGAGACTCCTACGCACTCTACGGCCGCTGAGGTACAAGAACTTAAATCAACCAATTCACTTTTTGGTTGACATCCTCCATTTTTAGGTTTTCCCCCAGGATTCCTTGACACCAAGGATTTCTGGGAGTTGAAGGAGGAATTCTGCAGGTTGGACATTCCTCGGCTACACACTTTGTACAAAGTTCGGCAACCAAGGCATGCTGGGAGTTGCAGTGTCAAGGTTCGACATCACTGAACTAGATTATCTAGATCATCCAGTGTAATGTAATTTTCTTACATTCCTTCACCCTTTAGTGGGATTCTTCAGTCCTGTTGTGTATCTTGACACTGTATTCATATTGGGTGAGCAGTGTTTCACAGCCAGATCCTCTTGGTGTTAAAGTAATGTGCATTCTGTGAACTCTCATAGGCAGCCCTGCCGTGAGGGAAGAAATATGGTTTTAATATTTGTAATGGGGAAAAAACATCTTTCCGACTTTTACTAAGTAACCGAATAAGTCACATTATAGGACTTGGAACCTGGGAAACTGAAGCACAATGATCACTTATGTAAACAGAAATGCTGGATTGTCTTTTAGCTGGGTCGGCCATTTTGTTGTTATTTTTAAGTTCTGTCCTTTAAAGGCAAAATTCACTCATGTAATCATCCACTGAAGGTTGGTGTGGGGTTACTTCATGATCCCTGTATTACCCCATAGGATGCGCTTATTTTTTGGTGCCTTAGTATCATTAATTAACTGGGAGTTAATAGCAAATTCAACCCTCAATATTTTCTATTATCAAACCACAAAAAGTCTACCTTAAAGGGGTAGTTCAGTAAAAAAAAAAAAAAAATTCTGAGCGGCCATTTCGGGTTCTCTAATGGTCTTTCTTCTTCCCAAAATCCAACACTTCCTAAAATTAATTTCTACTGATTGGCTGTGGGTCAAACATGCTCAGATCTCCACTGAGCAAAGGAATCACCTAGAGATCGAGACAGTAACCGGCAATAGATATTAGGGATCCTGCTAACAGGAAGCCAGTAACTTGGCAGGATTTCTTTATACACAGAAAGGCATCTAGCAAGCATACGGAGAGAGGGGCCAAAAGGAGCAAAAAGCCCTTCACTGAGCATAAAAGCGGAGAAAACACCTTCTTATAACAGAAGGCATCTTGCAGTCTCATGCTATATGAATAGCATTGCACAAAGCCTAAGAAACAAGAAGTAATTTCTTACTCCCATGTTTCCAAGAGTAAGCCAAGCTAAGGGACATAAAGGAGTATTTTGCATATCTCCGCCCCTTACTCTGGGAAACATGGAAGTAAGAAATTACTTCTTGGTTCTTAGGCTTTGTGGGCAATGCTATTCATATAGCATGAGACTGCAAGATGCCTTCTGTTATAAGAATGTGTTTCTCTGCTTTTATGCTCAGTGGAGGGCTTTTTGCCCCTTTTGGACCCTCTGTTCCTAAGCTTTCTAGCTGCCTTTTCTACAGTACGCCCAAGTCCTACACCATAGAGCCATGAATCTGTATCTTGCACTGATGAGATCTAACAAGATCAAAACACATCTTGTCTGCAGGTCAGGTGATTGGCTCTATATATTAAGCTGTATTACATGTTATTAGCCAGCGGTTCTGGACACATGCATAAGCTAAGGGACATAAAGGAGTGTTTCGCATATCTCCGCCCCTTACTCTGGGAAACATGGGAGTAAGAAATGACTTCTTGTTTCTTAGTCTTTGTGGGCAATGCTATTCATATAGCATGAGACTGCAAGATGCCTTCTGTTATAAGAAGTTGTTGTCTCCCTGTAAAGGGAATGTTACAGTATTGATCCATGCAGATTCCTAACATTTATGTTCATTGCTATAGCTGCTAACAAGTGACTGGCTGTAATAGGTTTGCAGCTTCTCAGCTTGCACTAGTGCGTGTGAAAATGTCCTGTGCCCATGCATATGAATATTATAAATGGAGCTGTTAAATTGCTTTCCTAGGTTATGATTATAATTATAAAAATCTGGAGCAATTTAATATCACTATCAACTGGGCTGCATTGTGCAGTTTGGCAACTTCCACTAATGTGTTTGCAAGTTAACTCACCGAGATGTGACATTCTATGCTGACAGTTAGCAGACCCTTCACAACAAACTGTAGCCTGTTTTTATTGGTAAATAAACAAAACCTTAACGGGAATCAGAGAATTCTCATACTATAGCTGGGGTTTAATTTGCAGGATTCAGACAAAGTCAAAACTGGTATTTTCTTCTGCTTTCACTGCTATTTCACTCGATAAGGAATCAGTGAATGGGAATAAATCAGAGCAGGATAAAATAAAAGATCTGGAATTGTTCCGTAACCTTTCCTCCCTCCGAGAGAGAGAAAGAGATAGAGAGAGAGTCTCAGGGGCTCAAACAGAATCTTCACAGAGAACAAACCGTTTAAGGCAGAAACCCACCATAGGGTTAATGTTTGTGGATAGTGCTGCTCGTTGCAGCCACACGCAAAGCACGACCCTGCTTTATTATGAGTAACTATTGGTATATTCCCTTACGCCGGCTTACAATAGAATTACCTGCAGATGCTAATGCAATAAAAGGGGCAACCTTTTGCCTGTGCTATTAATCAGCAGCAACCAATCAGATTTTATCTCACTGCAGTAACCCAGTAAAAAGCTATGATCCGATAGGTAGCTGCAAATTAACTTTTGCACCTCTTATAATACAGAATCAGCTCTGCGGTTTCAGTAAAATGCAACTTCAATTTTTCTGACTACAAATCTCATCTTTCTACTGATACATCAAGGAGTTCAGAGGACTTTCCTGGCAGATGAAAGGATTATTAAACATGACATTGCATCTTATATTGAATGACAGTACATATATATATATATATATATATATATATATATACCGTATACGTATATATATATATATATATATATATATATATATACATAAATGTATATGTACATAAATCTGCATCCTTACGTTGTCCCCCTAATTACAGGTGTCTAACTAATGATTAGCCCATGAAAAATCTACTAACTGTCCTGTTTTTAGTAGGACGGTTCCATTTTTAGGGTCCTCTCTTGGTCCTAGATCTGCCAGGCTTGCCTCATAGTTAACAGGGCTTGATCAGATCCAGGCGAAGGGTGAGCATTGCTGCTGGGTTGATTTGGGGTACAGACTACCCCCATAGAGGACAAGAGTTCAAAGCTGAGTTGATTGCTTTCAGTAGGAATCTTGTGCAAAAGCAAATAAGTTCTAAAGGAAAAGTATACCCTATAATTACCTATTCTTTCCCTTTAAACTTTGTAAGATGTATGGCTTATATGGCTGCGTTAACTAAAATCATATTATTTGCAGATTTATATTGCTCAACAATATTACTCAACAGCACCTCTAGTGTGCCAAGGAAGCATTGCAAAACCTCTCATAACACTTAGTAGAATGTGCAGTGGCATTTTGCTTCAATGAACTATGTCGGCTTGTCAGATGGGATTTCGAATCCAAACCAAATATCTCTCTCATTGATGATATTAAACATGCTATACACATTCCTTCCCTGGCACTGATGTTCTTCTCTTCATTCTAGGGTTATCAGCAGAGCCCCAGGCCTCAAGCTTGTAGTAGAGACGTTAATCTCCTCGCTCCGACCCATCGGGAACATTGTCCTTATCTGTTGTGCTTTCTTCATTATCTTTGGCATTTTAGGAGTTCAGGTATAACAACACTGGAGGGTGGGGGACCATAAAGGTCTATAGGAGATTTCTGGGTATTTATCAAACAGAACAGTGTTATAGCAATCATTACTTTCCCCAAATGAAGCAGGTTTAATATAGTATATACTGTATATTGCCCATGTAAAGCTGTATCAGTCAGTGTGTTATTTGTCCATTACCTAGTGGGATCATTTATACATCCAGTATCGCTTCTGTTACAGTTTAATGTTTTTCTCTGCAATGATTGGTGATAAGGAGCTGCATTAATATCAGCAGCTTGTTGTACTAGGGAATCTTTTTGAATGTGAGGAATCAGATGGGATAGACCAATGGAATCAGCTATACATGGGAAACCTGCAATAATTGGTTTTAGAGTCAGCCCTGTTTTCTGTTGCAGCTCTTCAAAGGCAAGTTCTACTTCTGCGAAGGTCTAGATATCAGAAATATCACCAATCGGTCGGACTGTGCCAGGGCACGGTACAAATGGGTGCGGCGTAAATACAACTTTGATAACCTGGGCCAGGTGAGTGGCGACAGTGACATCTTTTCATTGAAGGTACTAGTGACGATTATATAACAGGGGTGTGCAACCAATAGCCCTCCGCAACTACAACTCCCAGTATTCCCTACAAGCCAGAGACGGTCAGAAATAGTGAGAGTTGTAGTTTTTAAACTGGTTGCATATCCCTGTTATAGGACAAACATTATTTAAAATATATACCTTATATTCACCCAGATATTTGTGTTTTCTGTATTTTAACAGAGTCATTGTTCAGGCATGAACACTAGAATGGGAGGAGCAGTGAGATATAAGAAACATTAGAAATAAGTCACTTAGTGACATAGCTGAGTGATTTTTATAAGGATATATACCACTGCAGCTCCCATTATAAAATATCACACTTATGTATTATATGAAGTTTTTAAATGTTTTTATTGTTATGCGCCATCTCTCCTTAAAGGATAACTGTATTGCCACAATGCATTTTTTTTTTAATTGCTTTAAAAAGAGTAAAGTTATGCAGCCCTCCCCATACATTTTTTTCCTGATCTCGAGCCTCTCTCAGCCTTCAATTAAGGTTCGTACACGCGTGCGAAGGTTCGGTCAGGATTGTAATGGGGGTGATGTTGTTTTTTTGGATATTGTTGTCCTTTAAGGTAATGATTTCCCAGTGACGAACACATTCTACTACCTGAACCTTTAATGCTATTGGTTAATAGAATGCGTGAAGGGGAATGTTCTAATTTATAGAGATATTTCCTGTAAATGTAAATATTCCATTCATGTGTACAGTATTTATAGTATTCCCTTGCTGTTTATAGTTTGTGTTGTTATATGCGTTGTTTCAACCTTACCTGAATTGTCGTATTTCTGTTGGTGGGTCATACTAATACAATTGTTTGTTTGTTTCCCAAGGCACTGATGTCCCTCTTTGTTTTGTCATCTAAAGACGGTTGGGTGAACATCATGTACGATGGTCTAGATGCCGTGGGCACTGATGTACAGGTAGAAATATAAAAGCTTTGCGATTCTATGACTTGCACATAAGCTGTAGATTTTTGTTATGCTGGAGCATTAAGCATATGTGCGATGTGAGTCATAACCATCGCTGGGAGCAAGTTCTTTGTAATTTACAGGCCTCACAGGATAACAGATACTGTAGAATACCAGTCGCTCACATCCAATTGTTGGCTCCAATCGGAGAAACATTGTATAAGGAACAGTGGGAGAGTTCCATATTGTGTTATAATATTTTATTCTCTGGCTGGATTTTCTATTATTATCTATAAATCTTGTGTCATACCAATGGACAACTAAAGCAAACCAATGAAAATGTGTGCTGGATGAAAGGAGAATAATATTCCACGTGGATACAATTCTCCTAATATTGTAGCATCCAATGCATTTTAATTGTATTTTACCTTTCTGGCTTGGTACCATCTTCATTGAAGTTAAAGTAGGTTTCTGGGATTTTCACATTTATCTCTATCTATAGGTATAACTGTCCCCAAGTAAGATGCCTCTCCCTAATCTCTGCATTTTGCATGGGGGGTTGTAGGAAGGAATGTTACTTCTTCATGTTGTTCAGTAGATGCAGAGAGATAAGCTGTTTAAGTTCACAGTGATCACTTCTGGTTTCAGCTTCATAACTTCTGCATGTAGAGAGCATGCATAGAGCAAGAGAATCTAGGAGAGAGCATGCATAGAGCAAGAGAATCTAGGAGAGAGCATGCATAGAGCAAGAAAATCTAGGAGAGAGCATGCATAGAGCATGCAAGAGAATCTAGGAGACAGAGCATAGGAAGTGACAGCTAATTCTATCAGCTGATCACTCTGCATCTACTCTATATACAGTATATCTAAAACCCAGGCCACCAGCACTGAAGCCAAGTTGAGAGAAGCCTTAACTGTTTTTCATTCCATGGAATGGTTTGAAATGAGGTGCTAATAGAAAAGTTTACCTTGTCTCCTGATCACCCACAAAAGGGCAATAAAACCATTTTGTTTAATAATTAAGGGTAGGTAATACATTTACTGGAAATATAATTTATGGCTGGTAGATTTTCAGGCTTTTTTCACTTCTCCCTTTGACTCCAGCCATCCAAGAACCACAATCCATGGATGCTTCTCTACTTCATCTCTTTCCTCCTAATTGTAAGCTTCTTCGTGCTCAACATGTTTGTGGGGGTCGTGGTGGAGAATTTCCACAAGTGCCGTCAGCACCAAGAGGCAGAAGAAGCGCGACGCAGGGAAGAGAAGCGCCAACGCCGCCTGGAGAAAAAGCGCAGGAGTAAGGCGTTGTCTATGTCTGGTCGGTAGACTGTTTACAAAGGAATCTTTCTGAGCTCTGCCTGCCTCCCTAGTAAAAACTTATCTCCAGTAGTACCAATGCAGAGGTGGAGATAAGCATTTTGAGATGGAAACATGGTACAGCGGTAGAGTCATTCACCAAAGGGCAGATATGTGTAGACTATATACAAACCTTCTTAAGGTCCATTCAAAGTTTGCTTTGCCCCAAATAACAGCAGCCTGACACATGTACTAATTATCTGTCCATAAATCCCCCAAAACATATTATTTCTCATATATTAAAATATTTCAGTACCTGGATTCACAGGTTCTTAGTTAATTTCCCCGCAGACAATGTTGATATTTTCCTATGAGTTGCATTCTCTTGTTCACCTTACATGTGAAGGATGCAGAAGGAAATTTAGCCTTTCACTCATTTCCCTTGTGACCTTTGCTGACTCACCCCCTTCCTGCTGCATTTTCCTCTCAAACATCGCATAGAAATAGTAGTCTTTCGAACGCGCATGTTTTTGCATGCACAGCTCAGTTTGCATGATCCAGTAGAAAGCAAGGAAACCAACGTTTGTCTTAACCGTATTGAAACAGTTATTTTTAAAATGGTTCTGTATTGGAAAAAAATATTATTGACATTTGGTAACGTTAACACCGTGGACCTTATTCAATAAGAAACCAACCAGATGGTTTCTGTAATCGGAAACCAATCAGATGTTATAAAATGTTTTCTAACTGTGGTAGACTAGTAAAAAGGTAATATTTGATTGGTTGTGGCAAATGAACAGCTCGGGCAAAATTTTTTAAAATTATTGAATAAGTCCATATGCTTTTAAAATAAGGACAGGGTCTAAAGTATGCAGAATTTTAGTCGTCGTTATTAATTTTCTTGTATAGACCTCAGTGAGGTTTCCACTTTATACCACTGAGATAACTTAAGATGTTATCCTCTTAATGTTTACAGATATAGTTTAAATAAACACACCACCCCTTTCATCTCTTGGACACAGCAGTGTTGTGAAATCATCTTTCCTAATGCCCCTGTTTGGTTAGTGTTGCCTTTCTCTTGCTATTCACAGACAAAATACAAAAATCAGTACGTGCTCAGTAAACTCTCTAGCTCAGTTCACCTCCTAATTAGAGCTGTTACGTCACTACAGGTTGACCTGCCCTTGTCCGCTGTGAGCAGGACTAAGCTGTGATAAAACAAATTAATGTTCAGATAATTCCTTCTGACTGTTACTGGCTTCTGAGGTAATACATACAGGAACTATATACTCCTCTCTGGCTCATTTATAGTTTAGCTTTAGTTCTTCTTTCTATACCAGTAGGCCAATAATGTGTATTTAGGAAGCATTTGCTGGCTCTAGACTTCCCTCCCAGCCTGCTCATATGAAAGTCTATGAAGAGACAGATATATGTAAAGATTGATGATAATATTTATTCTGTAATTGTGGTGACGGGTCATTAAATCCTTCCATACCTAACACTTCAGTCCAATAGCCAATACTGATAAGGTGATTGTAACTGTTCTCATCAGATAAAAGAAATCTGGGTCACATCTAAGAATGTACCATGTAACGCTACAGAGTCCCTAAATATGCCTTCAGCACCGATACCCAATGTATCAACACCTGCTTCACCAATAAACAAGCCTGTTTGCTGGGAGACTAGAAGCGCCTACTGTACTTAAAGTGAAAGGTATCTGTGATGAGGCCGGGGGTACTCAGGAAAACCAGAGCGAAACTGGATGACTGGGCACTTGCATCTGGAGAGTTAGACAAAGCAAGGTACTAGAGGAGTAAGCAGAAAACGGACCCAAGGGCAGAGCCAAGGTCAGAAAGCGAATAGGCAATTAGTGGAACAAAGTTTTAAAGGGTTAAGAGAACATATATCCAGGGTACGGTCAGAAAATAATTGACTAGAAACACACCATGAGCTAGGGAAACCACCGGCTATAACAGGCAATTGACCAGGGGGAACCAGGAACTAAAAAGGCAAGGCACACCAATCAGATTGTGTGGTCTCTTGTTCTCTGGTTCTTGTTTCTGCACTAAAAGACTGAACTGTTGATTCAACTTACTAGAATACTTGGCAGTGGGACATTTTAACTGCGGAAAGCCAATACCTTAAATTGGGATGGGGTATAAGTATTCAAGTCAATAATAGCTACAATGTTTCTCAGTTTATTAATTGTTGCAGAACCCTTGTAATGCTTTTAATGTCTCAGAGAACCCTACATAGAATAATTATTATAGATTATTATTTATCTTTTTCCTCCTAGTCATGAAACTTGTACCTCCCAGAATGCCCTTGATAATTCCCTTCCACCCTGGACCCACAATAACATTTTGTAAACCGGGTGTGTCTAAATTAACATAATCTCATTCCAGCTACAAAAAGAGCAAGGCTACTGGACAAACCAGCAGAGCTGAAACTAATATTTATATTTCTGTCCTCTCAGCGCTGTTAATGTGAACGCAGCCTAACTCATTTATTAGAATTATGTAAATGAGAAATAAAGCCAGTGATAGTTTCAACGTATTAAACCTGTAGGTGAAACATTCCGAGTTACTTAAAATTTTGGAAAGGTCAGGAAGTTTTCAGGAAGCCGAGCGCTTGCAAATTCCCATTAACCTGCACCATTCAAGCAGCACAGCCCCAAATCACAGAAGCCAACATTTACATGTTACAATTTCTTACACGCTTATCAGCAAGCAAATTGCCATATGGCTTATGTACTTCGTGTACTGGACAGAAGTCCCCTGCATCTGACAAAATGGACACAGTGCTAGAAACGTGCCCTAAAATAAATTTAGGTGGCAACAGCAATAAAAGTAGGACAACAAAATAAGAAATTCCTTCTATTTGTGACTACTGGAACATTTAGATAGAAAAAACCATAGGGGAAGTGTAGGGAATCAGCCCTATTAATGGCAGTTAATTACAGTGGTAGGTAAAGGTGATGGATTAAACTGAACTTTATTAAGAATGCAATTTGCAAGGTCATTGAGATGAAATATATTCTAGTGATATTTAATGGTCATTGGTCATCTATATATTGCATTCCTGACATGTAGAGAAGTACAGTTTAGCCAACTAGTTTTTTATAATTAGCGATGACTTAAATTTTCATTTTCTGTCATATTAGAGTCAAAACCACTGGGCAGATCAGGATATGTACATTAAAAAACAAGATACAATCTTATTGATTCTAGAAATCAACTAAAATTAGGTGGGGCCATAGAGGGTAAGTGGGCCGGCTCAGAAAGATGTTTAATTGATGTGGTGTCTTGTGTGCAGTGTTTATAGTGGTGTCTGTGTTTCTTGTTTCTAAACAATCTTCCTGGTCTATAAAAAAAAAAACCATGACCATTTGCCTCTAGCTATGGCAGTTGTACCCCTGAAATACTAGAAATGACACGGTGTTAGGACCTTCCTGGGGATATTGCAGGTATGGATATTGCCCCAGTCCTGTAATACAGGGTATTATACCATAGAGGTCAACCAATCAGATCTCCCCATAATCAGAGGTAGTTGGCTTTTGCAAAATTCATTTGTGCAGTTGATGCTTTATAGCATTACTAACGGCAGCTTCAAGGGGCAATTTTCACTGATCTAGTTTGTAGGAAGCAGTTCAGCTTCAGTTAAGCTGGACTAAGATCCAGTATTGTACTGTTAATCCTAGTAAATGACTAGACCAGGCATGGAGAATCACATGGTTATCAGAGTAAGTCAAGTGAAGTCCATAATTCTTGTTCTCCTTGAGTCACTGTGGGTAGAGACAATAACCCTTGTGAGACCTCTTCCATAGAATGTCTGCAGACGGTTGTGATGGATTAGTTTAGAATGGCTATTGTGTGGCAGTGCTTGGCTTCTTACGAAACTGCTTATACTAACGAGTTTATACTAACCGGCATTTCTAATGCCCTCCAGTTTATGTTGTGGGCCGTTGTTCAATGGCAATTTGATTTCCTTTAATACGGTAAAGCTAATGATCCATGGTAGATCGAACCATCATTATCTAACAAGTAACCTAAAATAAATTCAGTAATCAAACAAAATTTAAATTGCAAAGAGCGATCATCACTACATGTACGAAATCATATTATTATACCACTTTTACAAAAGCCATAAATATGCTGACTGTGCCTTTAGACACTTCATAACCTGATGATCCTCATTCTTCATACCCAGACTCTTAGAATCTAGTTTAGTTAATGAAGCCTGAAAAACTCAAACTTATTAATATTAGTTTTGAAATGTGAAATCTCTGGAGATCTACACTTTGGTTATTATAATTTGAGTTACTATTCATGCTTTAAATTTTGTAGTGACCGTCCAATAAATATTAACCTCAGTTTGGCGCTTAATAAAATGATGCTTTCTGATTGGTTGGAAAAAAAAACAAGCAAGTCACATGCTCTGCATGATCTGAATTGTGTCTGGTTATCAGAGTAACATATGACATTGAATAAATCAGAGAAACATCTGCAACAATATAATGAGATTGTTCTATAACTGGCGTTATATCACACTTTACTTGGAATTGAAACTGATACCCCCAAGGAACATTACCGAACCTGGCATTGCTCTCGTTCTCTAATACAATCCCTTCTTTGTTGTGTTTTAATAATTAATCTCA
Organism: Hymenochirus boettgeri; assembly: GCA_019447015.1. Taxonomy (NCBI): domain Eukaryota; kingdom Metazoa; phylum Chordata; class Amphibia; order Anura; family Pipidae; genus Hymenochirus; species Hymenochirus boettgeri. The sequence continues at coordinate 89,982,015 of CM033476.1, forward strand.
TAATGTTTATTTTTTCCCCTATGTCAAACACTGATCTCCACCAGTTCCAACGATGTCCTTTTCTATCACTGTATCCGTTTAAGGACGCTATCAATGAGCACTATTAATTGGTTACCTTCTCGGCTTCTGTCCTTAGCACAGCACGCTGCCTGTAATAATCTTTGCATGATGAGCTTAGGACACTGCATGGGGGGCAATGCATGATGGCAAGACAGGATGATCATCTAAGTCTGGTTATTAACAGCAAGTCAGAAGAGGGTCTGTGGTAGCACAATTACAAGTAGTGGAAGTGCTATTGATTGTAGCACAAGCCCAAAAAAACACATTCTCTGTGGCTGAAGCTCACTAATTTAAAAGAGCAGGTGTAGCCTGTTTTGAAGGAAGAGTCTGATCAGCCAAGGAGCCTGTGGGTCTGCAAGCAGGCAAACCAGAGCCTCTGGGTTCCAGAGGTTTATACCCCAGGGAATTTAACAGGCATGGAGCCAGTAGGTCTGCAAGTAGGCAGGCCATAGCCTCTGAGTGTCAAGAGTTGTATACTCCAGTAGGAGACTGAGTGCAACCAGCTAATTCTCCAGCGAGAGACGCAGAGCTGTGTGTGAATACTAGACTGTGATCTTCGAGCAAGGCAGTGTTGTGCGATTCATGTGCGCTAACCTGTGCATGCGCTGTGATTCCTTTGATGTTGACCTATCGCGGCGCATGCAATGCACACCAAAAATGGTGATTGTATGCGCCGCAAAAAGGGTTAGCAGCGCAGGGCAGCGGAGATAGTGGGGCCATCCTATCCTCTTTTATTGGTGTGCAAAATAGCCTAGTGGGGCCTAGGCCTTACTGAGGAGTTTTCCAACAGTCAGGGACGTTTATTTTGTATTATAAAGGTCAGTGTGGCATCCCACCCCTCCCGGAAGTCGTGGTCTCCCGCAGTCCCCAAACCACCTCAAACTCCACAACTGCAAAGACTGGCAGCCTCCTCCCCTGAAAAGCCCCCGGTACACCCTGTTACGCCCATCCATTTGGCTGATGCCATCCCATCTGATGTTGTGGGGCATAGAATTTGTAAAAAAATAAGTGTCCCTGACTGTTGGAACAGTCCCCAGTAAACCACAGTTCATTGCTCACACACAGAGCCACAGAGAATTGATTGATCTAAACTGTGGACAGGATCAGCACTGAAACCATTTAGCATTAGTGGCTTAGGCCACAGTAAAGGAAACTATATCACAATTTAAACCATTTTATGGCTTTCTTACATTTACACCTTTAAGGTGACCATACACAAAAACGATATTGGGTTAATCCCGTCGGGAAGCAATAGGATTTATCCATTATCGTCAGTCCCAACCGACCATAGTCGGCATTATGGTTGGTCGGGAACGACGGAAAATTTCTGCCAGTCGGTATCGGCTCCCTTTACTTTAAGTAGAGGGAGCCATTCCGACTGTACTGTGTATGGCCGAACGGCCGACCAATTCCCATTCCGCGTATAGGGATCGTTCGGGTCCATGCGTGTGGCTCCCACAGCATGTGTGCCGACAGATACAAATGTGTATGGATTGGCCACCTTTATACTAGTTATTGGACCTACTGCTTGGAGCACAGACCATTATGGGTTCAAATCAAACCCAGATGTCAGTCATGCAGAAAAGAATCAACAAAGTCTTCCTGTTCTCTTATCCAGATTGGATGGTTGTTCTGTTTGCTTCTGCTTCCCGATTGTTTTGCTGACTAATTGTGTTCAATTGCTGTTCAGGCATTAATAAATTACATAATTAATGGGCAGATTGGCAGTCTTAAGGTGGCCATACATGTATTCGATTTTACTTACCCGACCGAGCGCTCCCGCAACATTCGATCGATCCTGCCGGAACCGCCACTCCCGTTCTTCTATTTGACCAACATGCGATCGCAAATCCCATTCATTTTGCAAACCAATGTTGGTGGCATAGAAGAACCGGAGAGGTGGTTCCGACAGGATCGATCGAAAACTCGCTGGAACGCTTGGTCTGGTAAGTAAAATCGAATATATGTAATGCCACCATTAGTGTGAAATTATATTTTTTTACCTGGCCTTTCCCATGTAGTTTGCATCCCCATTTAAATCTGTTCACGGCCCTCACCTACTTTTCTCCTACAGAGCACTATGGGAGCAGTCGTGGTAAGGAGAAAACAATAGCATTCTATGCTCTTCCAAAAAAAGCAAAATCAGGAACACGTTGAATCAAGTGAAGAGTCTAGAAACCAAATACCATATTATGCTCAAATCTAAACAATTCTTTGCAAAATGGGGCACCAATCTGCAATCTGCAGGAAGGAACTTTAGTTGGGAAAAGTTAAATTATTGTGCTGGGGGGGGGTATTTTTGGAGAATAAAAAGAAATTCATGGTTGACTAGGAGATAATTCTCTCTGTTACGAGAAAAAGGAATGCTACTGTGTATTTGGAACTTCAAAGATGCTTTTACTTACCTGGCAATTCATGTGCTATTGGGTACTGCTCCTCCTATTTTTCCCAAGTTTCTTTGCTGCTGGTAACACCTACTGGCCTGCCAAACCTTCATTTGGCACCAGGTTGACATCACCATTCACAGAGGACTATGGGAAACAAGAGGAGGGGCTGCATTAATAAAAGGTTATTTTTCTTTAAAGACACATCATTTATGTTTTCTTCATGAACAAATCAGACCTATTTTATTTACTATATTCTACTTGGTTGGGCAAATGTACATGTATATTTTTTAGAGATCATGGAGATCTGGGATATATTACAGTATCTTTGTTGTACGTTGTACGTTTAGCCCAAAGACTGTCATGATCTGTTTAGTATTTTCCAGAATGGTGCTGTGCGGGATATTTTGTTGTTAAAATAACTTTTCCCTCTTATGTTTCATAAATTTTTTACACAGAGGCTCAGAAAAGGCCGTATTATGCAGATTACTCCCCGGCCCGGAAGTACATCCACAGCTTGTGTACCAGCCACTACTTGGATCTTTTTATTACCTGCATAATTTGTATTAATGTCATTACAATGTCCATGGAACACTACAACCAGCCAAAGGTACTGGAGCATGTGTTTTTAATCAATGGGGTGTTATGTAATATGTTATTATCATGTTTATTAGATAAGAACTATAGTTATTTTTTTAAATTCATTTTCTATTTTTGCCACAAAAAGTACAGAGTCAAAAAGTAACTATTAGCTGTAAAATCGATTCTTTCAAACAACAGTGAAACTGGGGGAAATACATACATTGGGAAAGGTCCATAAAGCACATGTTCCTGTATAATTGTGATTGGATGTGATAAGCAATCAATCACAGGAAAATGAACCTACCCTTGTAACTAAGCAACTGAACCAGTAAAAACAGTAGCTGCTGACATATTCGGTTTTTTTTTCACCAATTTTAGCCAGACAACTCTTTCCATCAATATATTTCACAAGCAAGAAATACTTTCCAATACTTTATTCTTCAGTGGGTACATTTGAACAATAATTTTCACACCTTTTAGAGTATTCCTTAAAGTAAAAAAAAAATATATATATAACATTAAAACGGAAGTCTGCAGAATTCACTAACAGTAACCCACTTTCACATCTTATTTTTAATTTTATTCGCTGTCCCATTGCCAATATTACTTTGGCAGGATTAATTCATAATACTTCATGCATTGGCAAATGACATAAATGTTTGTTGGCGCTAATTACTGGCAATGCTGTCCCGTTTTCTGGTGTTCTGCTGTCAGCCCTCCATCTTGAAGCTCCAAGCTTCCTAAGTTTTAATTCCTTCATCTCTCCTCGGTTAGATCACATAATAACAACTGCTTATCCATCTGCTTCTTATCATTTATTGGCCTCATTTGTACATTTTTTTTCTAAGTATTTGGCCAGACAACAACAAACAAAAGTGAGAACAGAATAATCAATCCTGATGTGATTACAGACATCCTATAAGTGGGTTATCAACGGTTCAAAGAGTTTAATTTGGATGGAAACAGGTGGGACTGGTGCAATGCAATTTGTAACTCATTTTGGGTTGTCTGCTCTTTTCAGTCTTTGGAGGAAGCTTTAAAATACTGCAACTACGTGTTCACGATCGTCTTCGTGTTCGAGGCCGTTCTGAAGCTCGTGGCTTTTGGATTTCGGAGGTTTTTTAAAGACAGGTGAGATTGGTATCTTTGCAGGAGATTCTTACTAAATAAATGTTGTTTTATTTGGATGCTTTTATCCCTACTACAACAGCGTTCTTGTATTTTATGAGTAGAATTACAACTAAAGTTGGGTACACTTGAAAGATTTTTGAAAGATGACAGGATCTTGCAGATCCTGTCTGTCATTTTTCAAAGATCTGCATACACATATAAAGTGCATATGAAGTTTTAAAAAAAAATGTACCTTGGCTTTTGTTTTGCTAATTGTCCTGATTTACCTTATGAAGTTGAAATCTGATAGAGATAGGGCTAATCTGTTATGCTGCAAAATGATGGTCTCCCCCTTGAACCTGCCTCTCAAACATTTCCGCCTAATCTCCAACCTCTCCAGGCTTTCTTTATAATCTTGCACAGCTAGAGGCAGCTACGACTGACAGCTGCTTACTAATAGCACATCAGGCAGCATTTCAGGTTAGACTTACATCTGTCAGCTTTATAACTATTGTAGTTTTGGGGTTAGGGGGTTGTTTAAGTATATGCCATTTTTTTGCCCTTGCCCTTTAAGGTGCCCATATGCTAAGAATGCCAGCCATACATTTGTTAGACTTAACAGTTCTGGAAAACAACCGACCTGATTACAGTGAAAGGTACATTACAGGCATAATGTCATCGTAGGCACTTTTTTTCTTTGCCTCTAACATTTCGAGAGAAGCAAACATTTCAATGACACACAGTTTGTTCTGCTGTTAGGAATCTACAAATCACACCCATTATATAACTGTGCCAGGTGGACTAGTTGGAAAATGTGTCTCCATGTCATGTAGCTTCAGGGCTGCCAATTTTAGACAGGTTTGGCACAGCCAGGAGTTGCACGACGGTGACATTGTCTGGGAGGACTCAATGGGGTTTCACATCTTTTCCTCCAGCTTTTCCATTCATGCTGTTAGCAGTGCAGCACCTATCCCAATTAGACTTTCTCTCGGCACGACAGACAGCGCTTCTGGGAACTCTAATTTACACCGGTGTCTGATAATCTGACAGACCGGACAGGTTGGGGTTATTGAGAACTTGTGCCCTTTCAAACATTTGCAGCCCTAAATAAATGATCTAAGCTGGTACGGAGATTGGCTTGTTACACTGGTGTTAAATACAGAACTGTACAAGGAGAACATTCAGTATTCAGACACAAACATGAATTAAATTACTGGGAGATGCCAGACAGCTACTCTGGTTTGATTCTGGGTTCTTCTGTAGGCAGTGATGTGATTGGGCCACAGAAAGCGAATCATTTGTTATGGGTTCCCTAGTTTGTTTTCTGACAGTTATGGGAAACTGATAAATAATTAAAGGGGAAGTTCTTAGTTTATATTACACATACCCAGTTATTCTACGTATTCCTTTCCTTTTTGAAAAAACGATTTGTTTCATAACCTTTGCAAAGCATTGCTGTGGTCAGTAGTAAGCTGCCATTTCAGATTCTGTAACAGTGCTTCTTCTTCCCAGGATGCACCACTTCCTTGGGGTGTTCCTATCAGTAATTTATACTGATTGGCTGTTGAATGAGTTAAGGTGGGTACACGCTGTAACAATCTGTCAAGGATGACAGATAGAATCTTCAAGACAGATGGGAGTACACACAGTCACAATCATTCTCCCTATGTAAAGTATATATATTGTATAGGGAGAACGTGTGTGACTGCCATACTCCCTACAATCATGAGCGACTCCCAATACTTTAATACAGGGAGCCAACCGCGTATAAGAAAAGGTTTTCGTCCGAACCAACCGCTTTCGACGATGACGCAGAACAGTCGCCGGGGCCGGAAGTGATAGTTTCAGCTGTACATACTTTACCGATAAAGGGCCAATACCGAGATACCGACGGTACTGACGGGATTGGCCCTTTATTGGGAATGTGTGTACCCAGCTTTAAACATGCTTAGATATTTACTAAGCATCTAAATCAACCCTATGTCATCAGTTATAATCAGTGTTTAGCTATGTCATCAGTTATAATCAGTGTTTAGCTATGTCATCCGTTATAATCAGTGTTTAGCTATGTCATCCGTTATAATCAGTGGTTGGCTATGTCATCAGTTATAATCCGTGTTTAGCAATGTCATCAATTATAATCAGTGTTTAGCTATGTCATCAGTTATAATCAGTGTTAGCTATGTCATCAATTATAATCAGTGTTTAGCTATGTCATCAGTTATAATCAGTGTTTAGCTATGTCATAAGTTATAATCTGTAGTTAGCTATGTCATCAGTTATAATCAGTGTTTAGCTATGTCATCAGTTATAATCAGTGTTTAGCTATGTCATCAGTTATAATCAGTGTTTAGCTATGTCATCAGTTATAAACAGTGTTTAGCTATGTCATCAGATATAATTAGTGCTTAGCAACGTTCCACTCCTTTAACAAACTTTTAACCCCACAACCAGGAACTCCCCCCCCCCCCTCTAATACTTACCTTTCTCCCCCGTGCTCCAGAAATTAGATGTTTACCTCTAAGTCTGCCGGTCCCTTAACTCTTTTTTGAATGCAAACTGTCAGTCACAGCCATGCTGGTGATTTTCACGGCCAATGACTTGTGACAGCTGCACAAGCTTGTAAAAAAGGCGGACACAGTGTGACGAGGGACCCAAGGGCTTCGAGGTAGATATTTTGTTTCAGGAATGCCGGGTATTGTGAAAATAGCTTAAAGGTATCTCCACTGGTAAAAAAATAAATTGACATTTAGTTTTATTGAAGAACAGAAAGTAACGGAGCTGTGTCTTACCTCCTGTTCTTCAATAAAACCTGCAGGAGCCGGGAATGAAGTCCGTTGGGAACTGTGGAAATGTGGCGGAGGGTCCTGGTTTGTTAGAGGGGTGGGCATGCTCTTTAAATGTCAAAAACTTCCATTCAGTCTAGAAGTCACATTGAGTTTACGGGAATCTGCCGTGAACCTGTTTTTATTGCCGTTCATATCTGGAATCCCATTGTCTTTGGTGTGATGCCAGTAAACATCAACGTTTAGATGTAACTGTATTATATTATTATAGCAAGGATATGAATACATCACTACCATGCACACCAGTCTCCCTGGTACTGTGTCTTTATTGTTTCACGCACACAAACACCAATAGTGTGACGTTTCGCTACTGTCCAGTATCTTCAGACATGTATCACTGTGTCTGAAGAAGGTACTGGGCAGTACTGATAGTCACACTATTGGTGTTTGTGTGCGTGAAACAATAAAGACACAGTACCTGCAAGACTGGTGTGCATGGTAGTGATTTATACATATGGTTAGTTAGTTTGATCCATGGTTTGCCATAGAACCCAGCACAACTGATCCGTTTACATATTGAGTGTGCAGGATTAACCCTTTTGGTCTCTAGTATTATAGCAAGTCTCTGTAATCATCACTTTGATGATTGGTAGTCAGCTGGTCCGAAAGACTGACTCATCCAAAAAGGCTACTGTGTTTGACCTACAGTGACAATCGGTACAGAGGGCGCCATTCTGTTAAGGTTTATATTAAAAACATCCACCCAGATAGGTTAGAATTGGTATTACAAGTGACAAAGCTGTCTTATTTACCTTTGCCTTTCTTTGGGAGGGGGATAAACCACTTACTTTAAAATCATTCAGTTATTTGGACATACTCTGCAATATGTTTGGGACAGATATATATATTTATATAAATAAACACTATCAGGGGGTTTATGGCCACCCACAGCGCTCTTTTTTATAGTCGGGATAACAGATATTAAGCCCTAGGTTGCGGTGGCTGAGCGAGTATTGGAAAGAGATGCCGCAAGCCTGTTTACCTTTAGCGTAAGCATTAAACACCACGTAAAATCATATGCGAGGGTGAAATTCACCCAGAGCCGTGGAAATATTTTCCGGGAGATTGGTCCACAGCCCGTGTGGATCTAGGTGAATCTTTCCGTACATAATTCCACCCCTTTTAATTAGATAATGTAATGGAGACAAAAACTTTTCCAAAACTTTGCAAGCTCCACCCCATATGACCATTGCTTTGTGTGAATTCCCTATAGTGTGTTCTTAGAGCAGATGGAACAATTATTCTTTGAGCTGCTAAAGTGAAAAATACTGCATAATGTATCACCTTTGTTCCATCACATATAAATCAGCCGTAACTTTGTGGATTTACCATGTTCCCCCCTGTGAGAGCATTTCAATCACATTATGCACTCTGGGAGGCCATGGCTGAAACCAAAAGAAAAGCATTAAACAGTCAAATGGAATTTATTTGTGCCGGCTAAACTCCTTCTCAGCCTATTGGCCGGCACAGCAATAAACTATTGCACAGAATGGGATTCATTTACAATAGGACTTGTGTTATTTTCCAACAAACCAGGGAAGGGTCTACAGCAGGGGGGCTATTTATCCACATGGGACACAAAGTGGATAATTCTTACTGGAAACAGGCATAGTGTGGGTTAATAAAAACACATTCATTGTGATGTTTTTCACAATGTTTCATAGGGTTCGGGTTAAAATTCATTCACTTTCTCCAGCTAGAAGAGTTCATAAATAAATTGCCCACTGGAGCTGATGAAGTTCACATAACCAATGCCAAATAAAGGTTTGGCCAGATGTAAGGATTTTACCAGCAGCAAAGGAGCTTGGGAAGATGCAGAAGGGAAGGTATTACGATTGAATGTATTTTATAAAAAAAACACAAAACATTAAAAAATTACGCGAACTTTTTTTTTTTTAACTTTAAATTGGGTAAGCACAATCTCGTCTGTGCTTTTTGCGGTAATGTGTGTACGTCAAAAACGACAAATGTTTTTGCATTGTTACGAACCGAAAATTTCCCTCTGTTGCGGTCTCTGTCTTGTACAAAAGTGTAGGCAGTCAATCACGATTGTTAGGTGTATGGCAGTCACGAGCAATCTCCCTATACGTTATAGATCAATCACACATGTGATTCTCGGGCGAAACTGATGTCATGGTCGGGGGTCATGGCTCGAATGCGTCATGGTCCAGGGTAGAGGCTCGGTGCACACATCGTGCGTGTGTACGAACCTTAAAGGTGCCTATACACTATTAAGATATTAAAAAACATCAGACAATCAACTTTAGACAAATGTCTAATCTATCTATAATCTTAAATGCCTTGGCTTCTCACTTTTGCAACCTTTCTGTAACGGTCCCCCCACCTGGCCCATTTATTTTGCATTAGCATGTTATCACAAAAATGAACGGGCTAGGCGGTTCCTAAAAAATTGCCCAAACGTTGCGGATAGGTCGGAAGGTGAGTTCTAATGTGTGGGCACCTTTATAGAAACAACATAGTGCAAAATGAAGTAAAAATGATCTTCAGAGCACAGCTCTGTGTAATGTATTTCTCAATATCACAACTTTAATAGTTACACTTACGGAAATAACATAGAACAGAGCTGCGGGGGGGGGGGATAATGAAGTAAACCTGATCTTAGCACAGATCTGTGTGATGTATTTCTCAATATCACAACTTTAATAGTTACACTTATGGAAATAACATAGTACTGAGCTGCAGGGGGAGGATAATGAAGTGAACCTGATCTTAGCACAGCTCTGTGTAATGTATTTCTCAATATCACAACTTTAATAGTTACACTTATAGAAATAACATAGTACAGAGCTGCAGGGGGAGGATAATTAAGTGATCCTGATCTTAGCACAGCTCTGTGTAATGTATTTCTCAATATCACAACTTTAATAGTTACACTTATAGAAATAACATAGTACAGAGCTGCTGGGGGAGGATAATAAAGTGAACCTGATTTCAGCACAGCCCTGTACAATGCATTTCTCAATAGTGTACCAATTTAAAGGGGAATATTGGAGGGTATGTTTAGTGCTTGGATGTTGTAGTTAACCAACAGCTAATAGGTCTGCTGTTTGGATGTCTCTGATCCCCCCCAGTTTTCTGCAGATTAAACCCCCACTCCCAAACTAATATTCTAGGATGTGTTCTCTAATAGGGACTAGATATATTGCCATGTAATTAATTCTTTTGAGTTGATCTGAATAAATTAAATACACAATATACCCCATAGCATCCCTCATTAAGTATGTACTGGTCCAGATGAAAAAAGGATAAACAAACACCAAATATATGGATATTTCAGACATGCAGTCAGAAAATACACATCCATACACACAAAAAAACAAACCTCTAGACACCTTAATCCTCCCCAGTTAATGTTATTAAATTAGATATTTGTCACTTGCTGTTCCCCAGACTCCAGACAATCAGGCCCCATAATTTACATTATAATAGCTTGAGCCAATAAGAGTGCAAAGGAGGGGCACATGGCATTCCAGTCCATTCATCCTTAAGTAATGCTCAGAGCACAGACCAGCAGTCAGAAGGATTTGCTTGTACACTGTTCCTGGAATCTCCCTGCTATCTTTAGCTGTGGCTGGATGGTTTAGAAACTCTTTCTTGGAATGGGATATTAATTTAAAGGGCAAGACAACACAAGATGAAGGTTACAGTAAGTTCCTTTATTTATTTTTTCCCTGAAACAGGCAAACGTTTAAACTTTACCAATATATATTTTAATTGTGGGCACGCAAATTATTAAAACCATCTAGAATGCATGAATATGTACAATCAGAGGATTCTTATTTGCCTACTAGCCAGATCCCTGTGTGTATTTTATTTGCGGTGACCTTGTTAGGGTTTTAAATCTCGGTACATGGACACAATATAGTATTTCTCAAAACAATATTATATAGTTATTTTGGCATTGATGTTTTTTTTTTTTGTTTTTTTAAATAACCCTTAAATGGTTTCTTTTAAAAGTTTTCAGGAATAATCCTGTGTTTGCCTGTAGTTTAACCAGGGAGAAAAGTAGACTTTTGAAATCTGTCCTACAAATATTAATGGAATCTATAACTGTGTATGGTATCCTGTCCAGATGATCTGATTTATGATTTTGTTAAGTGGCTCAGTGGTTCCTTATAAAGAGCAGGTAATGGGGTTTAAATCACATGTGCCCAGCTGTCATGTTTAAATGCCACACGAGGTGATGTCACGTTCCCCTTTGTCCAATCAGGTAGGAGAGGAATTAGGCACAGCTGGAATCTATTATTGGGTTGTTAAGAGAGAAAAAAAAGAAGTTTCCCAGGATTTTTAGGATGTGAACTGCAATATCGGTTACACAAGTTGACCTGATACAACTGGGTCAGCTATCGAGAGCCTGATGATTCATTTTTACTGATGTTTCATGTAGATCTGGGTATTTATTAGGAGAATGGGTGTGGGTGAGTGATTCATGGTTATGGTACCCAGAGGTAGGATGACTCACCTCAGGCCACACAGACAGGGGTATAAACTGGGGCTTTGATGTGGGAAAACTTGGTTTATCCAAGAATAATCTGATAGATCACACTTTATCTCTCTCTTGTTCATATGGAGACTGACCCTGATGCTCTTTGATATATCTCTTTGATAAATCTATCCCTCTAGGCCAATGAATGTAAAACTTGGTAAAGGCTGATAGAACTTGAGGAATATCATACCGTAGGGAGGTCACCTTACCGGATCTGTATCATTCATTGTTGGATTGTAAATGTTATCATTTAATGGATGGGAATCTCAGCAACTAATTATTTTATTAGACAAGGTCGCTGAGGAACCCTTAAATGACAATAATATTTAGAAAAGCCACAGCCATGTATAAGACCACAGATTGCGCGCTCTGCAAGTTCCTCATCCTGGGTACTATTCATTGGTGGGTCCTGTGGAAGGTTTTCTTGATATAATTGCCCTTTAAGGTGACCATACACTATCAGCTTTTAGCACAGCTTTTAGCACATTAAAAATGGTGCTAAAAGCTGACATCTGATTGGTTGGGGCAAAATTAGCACCATTTTTAATGATGATAACTTTTATCTTATCTACTTGTATCTTTCTTACCTTTCGAAGTAACCTAAAGACTGTATTTTGGGGTCATCTTGTGACCATTATAATTGCACAGATGGGAAAATCTGATTCATTTCTGCCATTCGAGGTTGTGTGTAACCAGAGGCAGAACCTGTGATAAAAGCTTTTATCTTGACAGCTGCTAGTGACAATTCTTTCCCCTATAAGCAGTGATTATTTGTTTAGGGTTAACACTATCCCTTTAACGTGACTTCACACTGTAGAAACGTTTTAATGAAAGCAAATGTGAGTGAATGAGGATGTATGCAAGTGCTGTGTGTAGCACGCTTACAAGAGGTCCAACAAATGTTATTCTTTAGCGTGCAATCTTAGTGCACCTTTAATCCTGTGTGGTGCATTGTTTTACATTTGTGTCTAAAACATTTTCTGGTTTATTTGCTAATTTCTTGAGTGGGCTACTGGGTCAATGTGTGTGGATTCTAACCCAGCTTACAGGGAACATGTCTATGGAGAACCGCTATTACCCCCGTAAGGCAAAATTCCAGTTCTTTAATGCCAGCTATTTCCTAACATTAAAGGTTTTGCATAAAGTCTTAAAACTGTTTTAACCCTCGGTATATCGCTGCAAAGGGGTTAACGCAGCTTTAAGACTGGAATAGCCCATTGTGGCTCTGTGTACATTGCCCCTTTAGTATTCTTAATCTTACCATGGGAAACTAGCTCTGTTTAGCTTATTCTATGTGATGTCTACTGGGAGACTTTTTTCCCAGGATGCCATTCTTTGTGAATGGTAATACATCTTGCTTTAGGAGTCGGAATATGCACAGCATGATCTCTTCCCTTTTTAATGAATGGGAGAAAGGGCCTCTTACTGCTTACGTTCATTCTTGGTGTGTAGCCAGGAAAGGATTTTGTTTAAATTGTTGGCAAATCTAACTATTAAAGGAATAGTTCACTCTCAAAGTGAACTATTCCTTTAATGTATTGATTGAAGCCTGGGAGGTTAAGGAGCTATGCCCTACCTCCCATTCTTCAATCAATTGAGCAGGAGTGAACCAGTGACAGGTCCCGACCGCTTCCTCGTTCAGAGTAACTATAACACGGCTGCACGATGATGCACGCTATAGTTACTCTGAACAGGAAGCGGTCGAGAATTTTCACTGCTCCTGCTCAATTGATTGAAGAACGGGGGGTAGGGCATAGCTCCTTAACCTCCCAGGCTTCAATCAATACATTAAAGGAATAGTTCACTTTTATGGTGATTCCTTTAATGCTAATTGTAGATTCTTATATAAAAAATAAATTCTCATTCAACTCCTGTTTATATAGACCAGTGTAACATTATTACCAAATGTGCTTGCCCGTGTGCATGTGTAATTCTTCATCCACTAGCTGTTCTGTTATAATAAACATTTTAAACCAGAGAGAAATATACTAAAGAATGAGGGTTCCATTCTAAATGATGCAAGATATCTGTACCATTTGACCCCCTTAGGCAGAAAAGACCTTGTTTTTATGTGTCACCCCTGACTTGTTAATGATGACAAAACAAGGGCATGAAAGGGGCTGTCACCCGATATTTATTTTCTTACTTGGGCTGTCAATGCGATGTCGGGGAGGGAGGTTCAGGTGGCCAGGTCTAGTGTTGGCCAGTTTGGAAAAGAAAAGAAGGAGGAGGAGGGTGGGAGTCCAGGCAAAATCAATTCATCTGGATTTAGCAATTAGGCTGTAAAATGTTTTTGTAAACTCTGAAAGTCTTGTACAATGTGTTGCAAGACATTGATACCCCCTACTAATAACGAAAGAGACTTGGTTTGCTTTATCTCACTCCTCTTCCTGTTGATAAAGATTTTATCAGTGTTTGTGGTTGAAAATCGTCAAATCTACTTTGGCATCGATATATAAAGTGTAGTATAAAGATGTGTTATGTTACAGAGGCAGTAGGGCTAAGTGTGTTTTCTTCATGAGGGTTAAGGACTACTGGTAGTAATGGAAACAGAAGCCAATGCTATCAGCATGGCCTGTCTATATTGGGAGCATTAGATTTATTGGTCATGCCCATGAAGATGACTGGAAACAAAGCATATGATTGGTTAGTGTGGGATAATGTTCTACTGCAACCCTGACCATAATTCTCTTTATGCCATATATCTCCTTTATATATATATATATTATAAATGTTCTTTTCTTCATTGTGTTGTTATTTTTTTCACACCTAAATAGAAGTTTAAAAATCTTTAATCTGACACTGACTGTGAACTAACAGCCCGGGGTAAAACGTGAGGTTATGATTGGCTGAATCTAGATTAAGAAGTATGAGTATTTGTCAAGAGATTTTCAATTGGCCTCTGTGTGAAAAATGGTGGGATTCGCTGCTCCAAACCAGGCTGGACGTTTATTAAGGAGGGATAATCACTGGGGATTCCTTGTCCCCATCTGGCTCTGCAGGCAGCCAATGAGATTGGTATCACCATATCTCCATCTATTCTGCCTGACATCTGGTTCTTGTTAACTGTTCTGTTTTCCCAGTGGTACCAGCAAGAAAGGCAAAGAGAGAATCCACACAATCCAACAATCTTCATGGAAGACAGAACTTCCCCCTAAAGAACAGTAACTGTCAGACCTAAACTACCACTATCATTCAGTCTATACCTTTGGACTTCCATTCTGCAGAGATGCCTGTATAGGTTAGGGTGATTAGATTTCAGATAACGTTTCATTCCCAGCATTCTGTTCAGCTATCTGGCCTCCATGTGTTCTCCAGGATTGCAGATTTTCAATCCTATGCTGGAGGTCAGGGAAGAGACATGTTCTCTATTCTTTCATTGAAAGGCAAATTGCCAATTCTGTATTCACTGTTGCTTTAAGTACGTACATTGTCTGGCCCTGCAGGGAATCATTGTGTAGGTGTTGTAAGTCATTTCCACCCAAACACAGATGTCCTTAGATGTAAGTATCCCCAGAAATCTCCCTACAGTTTTGTCGTTGTGTTCAGAATATTTTTGAATTAGTTTGGCATTGAACTTTCTTACTTGCTCCACAGTCAAGTCGATGATAATAAATCAATGTAATAATTTGAGGGTTCTACGTATGTGCGCCTGTTGTAAAGTTGTTAAGGGTTGCGCCAGTCCACCAATCAGTGCAGAGTGCAGGGAGGAAGGAATAAGTTCTTCTTCCTCTTGGTTAATTATTGTTTCCCTTGGCAGTTAGTGTCCCTTGTTTTAAACTTGTATTTGCTGTGTTGATCCACTTGGAAGAGCGAACAAAGCAGTAACTGTGTTGAGTAAAACAAGCCAATTGATTTTTCGAGTCGGTTGGTTTTCCAAAACTTTATTGCCTGGGAATTACAGTAGCCAGAGGTTATGACCTAGTTGATAGTTGTGCAAACAGAGGGCTGGACCATGTCATTCACTGTTCTATTCTGGGTGGTTTATCCTAGTTTCTGTCAAAGGCTAAAACAGACCAATTTAGTTGGCCATAGTACAAATTTACCCCCCATCAACCATCTGGCTGATCATTTTCCAATTGACATTATAATTGTAATCATTTTCGCAAACCATGATTTATCCGGAAATGGTCGGCAGGTAAAACCTTACGATATTCAACATTCATGTCATATGTAAACTTGAATTGATTTAACACCGAGGTAGTTTATGTTATGGCTTAGCTTAGGATAAATGAAAGTGGAAGATGATATAGGCTGGTAGGGGCATTTACTTGCCTTAAAGGGCAACAATGCCCCAAAAAAGGTATTCTCGATGAGCAGTGAGCTGTCAATCTTGCAGTAGCAGGCAGCTCACCACTTGTTTCATTGCATCTGTGTTGGAATGTTATAGATAGGGAGATCCATGGGATAGAGACTTTAACATTTGAAAAAGGGTTTTAGGCATAGTTATCTTTAAAATGGCAATAAGTAACATTGAGCAAATAGGCAACTTTAGAGCGCTAAATCTCCAGACTAGATCAGTAGAAAAAGACGCAGTCTCAACCACAGGCAGGCAATAATAACTTCTTGTACATATAATCATTTTTATCAAGTAACAAGCACATAACATACAGGCATGGGGAAAGACTGCTGATGTGCTTTGTACTCCTTTAAGGACACCTTATCAGAGGATTGATTGGGAACATCATGTTCCAAATCATTTACTGAAAAACTACAGAATCCTGACATTTCATTGTTGATTTGATAGATGTTCCCAAGCCGTATTAAATTACAAATCCACCCAGCTGAGTTTTTAGTCCAAGATACTAATCCATTAAAAGCTGAAGATGTATAAAATCTGCTTGCTAAGTGGCTAATTGGAAGTTCATTAGATGCACACTGTGGGTTTTATGTGGTTTAATTACTGGGTAGCCAATTCTTGCACATACATTTAGGATCAATGTGACAGTTCTGTAACCCTAGATCGAGTCCTATTTCTCAGAAACGTTACTGTTCTGAATTCCAATCCCTGCAGTTAAACTGAGGTTGGACCTAAAGCTAGGTACACACAGTAACGATTTCTGAAAGATGACGGACAGGATCTGCAAGATCCTGTCTGCCATCTTTCAAAGATCTGCATACACCCAGTCCCGAGCGTTCTCCCTATAGGAGAACGCTCGGGACTGTGTGTTTCCATCGCCGCGCTAGACTCCTATAGGGAGTCTAGCGTGGCCGATGGAAATTTTTGGCCTTTCCCGACGAGCGTACGCCGACCCGATTGTTCGGCGGCCGCGCCTCGTTCGGGAAACGAACGTAACACACGTAACTATAGCCCCGATACCGTCGATCCGTTACTGTGTGTACCTAGCTTAATCATACACATCTGATTTGAGACACTTTACTCATGCAGTAAACAAATGCTTATTAGCTCCGCCTACAATTAGTGCCCCTGACATCTCTCGACAATGGTTAGAATAACCCTAATTCTGCACGTGAAATTCCCACAGCACAGTTCTTATGTCCCATTATCCTAGATATAGTATTATACAGATAAGATGTCAAAATCAGACCCTGCAACATTACCTTTTTAATGAGTACTCTTACAGAAACAACATGGTGCAGACAGTTAATCTAAATATGCTTAGTAGCCAGTTAATCCTTAATCACTGGTGAGTTACTCGCTCCTGTTCGAATTAAATCCCCCTGAAATATTTAGCAGTTATCCACTGAAAGGAATCTGATATTTCTTTTCCACTTGGAATTCTGAATTCTCCGTTATTAAAGTACAAGGGAATCTGTACAAGGCACGAGATTATCAGTTGCTGCAGGAAAAGCTTTTACGCTTGCTCTTGGCCACAATTATCTTAAAAGAGAGCTCATCTGCATAACAATAGCCTTACATTGCCACATGGGTACTAATTAATACAGAACAAAAGCTTATAAATGAGGTGTTGTGTGGGGAACCACGAACAGACAAAATGTCAAGGATTTTGCATTTAATTAGGGCTTTGGGACAATCAGCCAACTATTAGCTCACAGCCTTTGGGAATATAAAGCCAGTGTTGATCTTTAGGTGTTGAAACAAAATGTCCCCGTTAATTTGATCTGGTGACCAGATTACAAGATCCCTACATTGATCACCAATGGTGTCAACTTTGGAACTGCAAAGGTGTTGTTATTTTATGCAGACAAGTCAAAAGTTAGTTCCTTGGTCAAGAGATTATACATGAACCATAATAATTGATACATCTTAATTCTTTGGCGAGTTAATTCCTACTGACTATGTAAGTCCAGAACAGCGCTGACCAGTTTCATAGGAATTAATGCTTTATGTTTCTATGGCCACTGGCCCATTAAAGGTGACCATACACATGTGATTCCACCGCATGTGTGCCGACAGATCACATTGGTATCTGTCGGCACACATGCTGTAGGAACAGCACACACGGACCCGTCCGATCCCCATACACGGTATAGGGATCAGTTGGCCGTGCGGCCATACAACACAAGATTGGATTGGCTCCCTCTACTTACAGTAAAGGGAGACGGTACTGACCGATGAAAAATTTCCGTCATTCCCGACCGATCGGAGTGCCGACTACGGTAGTTCATTGGGAACAACCCCTACACACTAAGGACAATAGGTAAATCCCGTTGTTCCCCAATGGGATTTACCCATTATCTTTCATGTGCATGGCCACCTTAAGGTTATCTACTCCACAGATAATTTGACATTCAATCAATTCTGCAGGAAGCACTTTTGCAACCATCATAAGATCGCAAAATGAATGGGCCAGATGGAACCTCACGATCGTATGACGCTGGTAAAGAGGACCTGGAATTCCTGCAGAATTTATTGAATGTTGCAGGATGGGTCTGCAGGTAAACGCTAATGTATGGGCACCGTGAATCTTTGTTAAGCCACAGACCCATAGACTACAGTGATGCTGAAATCTCAAGCCACACAAGGCTACTTCCACACGAGTTTTTTTGCAGCAGTTTCTGAGTGGATCCAGATGTTCAGCTGGGGAATAAATCTACATGTAGTGTTTCGTCAACGTTGACTGCTCGTTAAACATCTAGACAAAGCTAAGAAACTGCTACATGAGTGAAAACATGGCCGCTTGTGTGGAACTACATTTCATTATGAGAAACAGGCCCAGAAGCAGCATCAATGACCCAATTATCTGTAAGGTAATAATAGTATAGGTACTCATTACATGGGGAATGAAAGGAATTTAATAATAGAGTTTATTCCTTTTTTAAAGGACCACCATACAAAAATTCTTCCTCTTTATTCTATAATGACATGGGAGCTAAGTAGATGCTAGACCACCTTCCATTGACTCTCCTATCCCAATACAATTGGGATATTGGGAGTCTATCTTCACAGTCTATCTGTGCAAGGAGAAGATTTCCATACTTCATTATAGTTCAAATAAGAAAGGGTTCCCTAACTTGCATCCATCGGAACATCCTGTCGGAATGAACATAGATCGTTTATGGAATCTACGTGCAGTAAGGATGCTGGAATGTGGAGCTTTCCAAAGTTTCACACAAATGATAGGGAACTGAATGTTACTGTTAATGTAGCACAGGATGTAACACCACATATATTCTGGACAGAACTTAATTGCTTGAGGGATCCCCCACCCCCAACTCATGGGAGACTTGTGGGATGCTGTTATCCATGAACAGGATATTTACACAAACCAACACACTTGAGAATCAACTGCAACCTTTGCTCTTTAAAAGATGAGAAATCATTTTAATTGGATGTGATGGGATCCTAATATGACCTCTATTCGTGGTTATTATTTTATCTGAAAAGCGCAGTGCTTTTCTCAGGGCAGACCGACCGTTATGTGTGAATGCACGTATAATATTATTTATATAGCGCCACTTGGGCACGCAGCTCTGTACATTATAAAATATAATATAGTATACAAACAGGGGGATAAGTGCCATTATACAGAGAAATTACATTTACATAAAGTTTCAAAGGTAAAGTACACACACACACACATATATATATATATAATATTTCCGTGTGTCACATATCGCAGGACCGATTCCACAGGAAAATGTGCGTCAACACAAACATACACTCACCCGTGTAACAATTAATATTATCGTCCACTTAACATGAATCCTCCCGCAGTTGAGATTTCTTATTGGTTTGTAGTCCATAGGAGAAAACTTGTTACTACAGAGTATGTAACACCAAACCATGTGATAAAGCCTGCACAAGGATATTAAGTCTTTCCTAAAGAAATAGAATTACATTGTGCAGTGTAGTTTTCTACGCACACATGTACACTTACCTGATATATCTAAATGGGATTGGGAATTGGTTGGCCAGGTGAGCACACAGTCTACTATCATATCAATCGTATTGGCTGTCTACTTTAAGAAAAGGGGAATTTTTAATCTGACCCAATCATCCACAATGCCAATGGAAGTTCTTTGGCTTATTGGATGATCGTTGCTGCACCATTCACCCTGAAAGGATTTGCTTAAAGGAGAACTATAATGCGTATAAACTTTTTTACAAAAACAGTTAAAATTAAAAGTACCTGGGGCAGGGAGGTAGGGTTGGTATTTTCTAACTCCAAATTTTATTTCTATGAGGAGCAGCGGCTCAAGGAAAACTGCTTCTGCCAGGTTTCCTGAGTGCTTCAGCACTATCTTTAATACAGGGAGGCCCAGGGCAATAACCTGGCAGATGAAAACTTTTTATGCTGTAGCTCCTTAACAAAATAATAATGGGTGGTAGGAACAAGCAGTCCTACCTCCCTGCCCCAGTTACTTTTTATTTCTAAAAAGCAAATTTTTACAGTATAGTCCTTTAATATGGGCAATTTGTATTAGCAACTTTACTTAAGATTATTTCCCTACTTGCTATTAACGTTGAAGCCCTACCCTGTATTTAATGCTTTACTTGGCAAAGGTTAATAGTGCTTGCTAAGAGCAGGAAACGAAGATTCCAGGACAGAGTTCTCCTGTACATTTGCTGTGTTTACACTAATCCAGATTGTGTTGGGTCCTGTTAGTGCAAAGTGATGGAAGATATAAAGAGCCCGGAAAGATTGGGATTTAAAAGGGCCATCTCCAAATATCTGTATGGACTCTAAATGAAAGGTTTGAATGTCAAAGAAAGGGGAATTGTCACAGAAATGCTATTTGGTTTCCTATAATGAAATAACTGCCTTCCTCTACAGCACTGGTAGTAGAAATACTGCACTCTATAGTACTTTGCTGTCTGTAGTAAGTTGAATCATTAATGCAAGGGGCGAGTAACAGTAAATATATGGCCCCCTGAACATGTTGAAGTTACATTAATCTAAATATAAAGGCAATAAATGCTTAATTATACCAACAATCACTATTGCTGCTGTCTCAAATGTATTAAAAATATAGACAATACATGTACCCTAATACTATACTTGTTTACTGAAAATACACAATAGTTGCCATCTTTGTTTCTTTCTAGACAAATAGAATAAGCATGCAGAGAAGTTAAATTCTTAAGACATTAAATTATACCCCTATTACTATTACTATTAATGAAATAAGCCCCACTGGTGAAGATGTTACATGTACACTTTAAAAAGGCTAGAAGATCCCTAGTTGATGTTATATTGCTTAAGGAGATAAGTGCCTTAGCACTTTGGCATCTTCCAATAGTTGCCATACAGTATTTATTATGTTTAAAGTGACTAGTCGGAAAACTTGATGTAACTACATTGCTGGAGATCCTACAGACTGTTTGGTGTCTTCGAGAAAAAGTAATAAGCCAATCAGCTAGTTTGGATATATGAATACACTGACAGCGTAACCATACTGTTAGCAATCAGCTATATACAGGGAGATCTTTCATCCCCAGTTACTATGTGCCATTAATTTACTGGATTATTTCCGGTTATAGTTTCCTTCTACTGATCTGTCTAAATAGATATCTAACCAACCATATAAGACATAATTTTATGAACATGATGTCATACATGTTGTGTTTGTAATTAACAAACATGTATATATAATAATGTGGTTTAGTTGTGTAAATGGCATGGAAATATCCATGTGAGGCTCAAGCTGCATGTTCCAACAGTAAACAGAGAACTGATAACTCCAAATGTACACAAGGTGACAGGCGAGGTTTGGATAGGACTGTCTGCGTGTGACAGCTGAGGGTCCATACTGCAGGCTCAATGAAAGGACTATTGTTTAAATCCCAATTCTTAGCATAGTGTGTGTTACCAGAATGAGTCTATATATTATCAGCTGAGATGATATTCGTTCCCTTTAAACCAGCTGCTCTTTGTAGCAAATGCTATAGATAAAAATACAGAAGTTTCAAGTTACTTTCTGAAGTATTTAAAAACAACTTGCAAGGTCAGGGATTTTTTTGGAGAGGGGGTATCAAGACTTATGGACTCTGCACTTGGATATAAACTCCTTATCCATCTATGTTTAATCCTAATCAAAAGTGCCATTTCACTAATATTGACTATTTGGTGTAAATATTGTTAGCAGATCATTGAAATAGCTAAAAATGTTTTTGTTTTGTGGAAAGAAGCAGATTTTGATTGCATATTATACTCTAGAAACTTTTAGTAGCCAATTAAAATGAGTCTTTCTGCATTTGAGAATTCCGATTGGTTGGATTCCATAGGGGAAAACTTTGTACTGCAGACCATGTGATGAAGCATGCACAAGGATTTCGATACGTCTTTTCCTAAAGAAATAAGATAAGTCCTGTGTAGTTTTAGGGTTACTGTACAACTAGGTATCATATCCTGGGGGTTCCCCTAGTTGGGTTTTGAAGACCTATCTCCCTACCTGTCTGTTGTCTAATTATTTTAAGGTCAGTAGTGACCTTCCACATGACCCTAGAAAAAGCATTCAGGTGGCTGAGAGCTGGGCAGGTGCACGATGAAAGAGTCATCCTGGATATAACAGTGATGAGGGTAATCATTACCCAAATGCTCATTGTCTGGATAATCTCCAACACTGGCCTACAGCCAGCAACAAAGACTGGAAACCTAGTGTTCCTCAAAGAATAGCAAATGTCCGTAACATGGCCCAATGGGAAACCTCAGCCAACACACCATCATCTGTCTAAAAACCAAGGAGAACCTTAGATCATTCAGTAAGTTTGGAAAGCGTGAGAAATTCTCCCAATCTCTTCTTGCTGCTGACATGTAAACAACACAATCCCTGTGTCTCCCAGAGGATTAGCATTTATGCCATGAATCTTTCAGTACAAATCTGGTTAGAAGTGGGAGGCTGAGTTTCTGACAGGAAAGGCTATACCAGAATTTGGTTTGAGCAAGGTCAAGCTGACAAAAAGGCCCTTTTAAATCAGGGATTCTCAAATGGTGTGATTACAGATGTAATGACAAAACTACACCCGTTACTTTCCTACATAGGGAAGGCAGGGAATTCTGGGAGTTGTCATTTTCAAACACCTGGCGGCACACCGTTTGGGAATCCCTGCCTTAAATCACTGTCCACCAACAATAATTTATTTTTTGGGTTAAATTAAAAAGAATCCAGAATTTTCAAAAGTGCCAATGAAAAAACTTTACTATTTGTTACTAGTTTATAAGACAACTTGTTAGCGTTACAAGCCTTTTAATGTAAACAACAGCTTAAATAAAGATCTATAAGTTGTTCCTTCAGGTTAGGAGGCTGGCAGTACCCATCCTGTGGAGGGTTCAAACAGAGAGATGGGTTTTAATGCCTAAGTACTCCAATAATTTATGGTAGATGAACACGGTTAGATCTCGGCACGGGCAACTCTTCGGTGGTATCGGTGAAAGTTATTGCGGCTGGCATTTTGGCACAACCAATTGTGTGGTAGAAGACTCTCTAATTGTTCTTTCAACCAAAATACCGGTCAGTCTTTTCGAAATATTGGCAAGTGCGTACCTAGCCTAAAGACTCACACAGTTTGGAACCGAGCCATGACCCCAAACCACAACGCATACACACATGCGATTCTTGCCCAAAACAGCCGTCGCACGAATGCATCGTGGTAGGGGATCATGGCTTGGTGCACACATCGTACGTATGTACAAACCTTTAGAGAGGACCAAGGCAACCAGCTTGCGTGTTAGATCTCTGACTAATCTTCTGAAGAATTGTATCCATATCCTTCACATGCTATTGGATGCAAAAATGTAATGTATTACAATGATTAATGTAACCTTTGAGCATATTCTAATTCCATAGTGCTTCCTTTTCACAGAACATGTTGGCCAAAGCTCAATTTGACAACAAAGCAGACAGTGCAGATGAACTGACGTTTCGTAAAGGAGACATCCTGACCGTATTAGAACAGAACATTGCTGGCAGTGAAGGCTGGTGGAGGTGTTACCTGCATGGTCGCCAAGGTCTAGTTCCGGCTAATCGCCTACAGTTATTTACTATAACAAACAATGATGTTCCTGTTTCACCAACTCAACTCTACGGTTCCACTGGAAGACATCAGTCCCTACATAACATCTACCAGGTGCCTTCAGCACCCAAAACCTCAAATATGCCAACATATGAGCATATGGACAGTGTCTATGTGTCCCCACTGCCTTCAAATTCAGTCTCTGGTGATGTTTACCAGACTCCGGGTCCTTCCCCAGCGCAAATATTTTATGATAAGTCCAACAGCTCATCCAGCCAGGTAAGGTTACAATTATCATGCTCAAACAAAACAGAATTTTAAGCGGATGGTTTGATAAGCTTTGTTTGTAAAAGATTGTATCGCTTTAAATATTACGTATTTCAGGTGAACGCGATTTTGTATTTAACATGTTTCCTGGTTAAGGCTGTTTTCACACCGTGCAATATTTCAGACCGAGCATATCGACCAATCAGACTGAAAAAAGTCTTACGGTTTTGTGGTGGCCACAACCAACGTCTGACCATTCGTTTGTCCAAATCAGAAGAATGAGCTAACCCGCGGCCTTTTCTGAGGTCCTCTTTGATGGCTACTTTTGCCGGGCATGCAAATGATAAACATTTGGTTTATGGTGTGTACCCAGCTTTAGATGTTGACCCAGGGCACTTCAATGGGCAACCACGAAAGGGGTTAAGAGTAAAAGAATGCTGTGATTGTGTGTATTTACAGATTTGGTTATTACACAATCCTCTAACTGTATAAACATAAAAATAGATTTCCCTTGGATCCCTTGCTCTAACTCGTCCCCTGGGACATGCTGTTAACAACTGTTTTGGCTCTTAAACCAGTCAGCTGTTGGAGCCAGATGGTTACTGCCCGTGATGGAGACAAAAAGACAAGCTGTACATCTCTCCACTCATATCATTCACTGTAGAAAAACAGGATTTATTTTCCCTGTCAGCAAAATATGGTATGAATAGTAAAATAGTAAATAATAAAAACGTCCTGCTGCGTTTTTAACCAATAGAAGCCTTGACTGGCTCCATCTTCAGAAATGCACGGTGTGTGTTTGTTTGATCTGCTGCTTTTAACATGGAAACATTACCCTGCAGTCCCTTTAGCTGATATATCTGAAAATCCTTGGCTATTGCGGGAAGTCATAGGTTGACCTGGAAGTTTCTTATTTCTTTTACAATGTGCTTATTCAGGCCCAAGGGTTTAACAGGTCAGTGTAAAATGTCCCTGTATTTGTGGAGCCAAACTGCACATGATCCATTTGTTTAGCTCAGATGGGAACTTTCTTCTTTAACCTGAATACCTGAGAATCTTTAGAGAAAAAAAAATGCAAAAAAAATTGTTTTTCTCTCTTCCCAGCATTTGTTGACCCTGCCGAGAGCTTCCCGAGCGACGCATTCTACGTCTATTCTACATACCGAGCTATATGATGTCCCCCCATCTGTGCTGTGCAGCCCTCCCCTCCACAAGGTATTACGTTTGTGTTAACGGAGAGTTTTGGGGATGATTTTCTTGGTTGTTCGTTTTGTCATTCTTATTATTTTCTAACTTTAGGGATCTGAGGCCCCATCGCCTGTTGGTAGAAGGTCTCCATTTCTGACACCAGTGGAGCAAATTCAGCAACAAATCTATGATATTCCAGCTACCCCAGACACTGCACACTGTGCTCTCAAAGAAAACCAAAGCAGTTATGTAAGTTTACCTGTTATGCTGTTAATATCCGCATTTGTTAAGAAAGAGGGCAATAGCTTTAGGCTGGAATATATGGCAATAATGGGGCAAGCAGTTTGTCTCTAATACTAATGTGTTGGTTCTTTGGTCTTTATACAAAAAAAGAGCTCTCTCATACCTTACGATTATGTCCTGAAACCTCCGCGATTAGCTGTTTAAAAAGACAGGAGTTCGGTTCCCGGCTTTTAAACAGCTAATCGCAGTGGGGGAGGATTGTCCGGGCCCCTGCTGTTACGCCCGTCTCTAGCTTCTCTGGATCTTATAGGCTTGCAAAGTTAAGCTAGGTACACACCATGGGATCCTTCATCCTGACTGACCATTCACCACTAGGGACTAGTCGGAGAGGACTGCCGCAAAGCCATGCACATTTTTTTGGTCAGGCCTACAAATTGCATGGTGTGTACACAGCCTTACACTTTTCAGACTGCCGTGTCTCTGTATCTCTGTGACTGGCTGGGTCATAAGCCCCATACCCCCAAAAAAATCTATCTTTTCTGAAGCTAGTTACAGACCTGCAACCATTCTCTGTCCATTCCTCTACCTACGGACATTCCTCTACCTACGGAGAGGAAAAAATATATTTTCAGGCATGTGGCTTTAAAAACGATTAAGAAGTCATTTGGCAGGGATTATGATGCTCTGTCCCAGCAGTGGGCATGCGCCAACCCTGAACTTGGGGACTGTGGTGCTAGCAGGAAAAAACACTTTATACTGCTGTAACTTTGGATAGACTGCAGCTAGAATCATGATCATGGAAAGATAGGAGTGTGGCCTTTTTAAAAATAATACCACTTGTATTGAGACCACAGTCCCCCTTTTAAAATACAGTCTAAATAATCTGTAAGTAACAATTGACTAAAAATGGGCTAATACTTAACCTACAATAACTATAAGCTATATAATAAATGACTTTTGGAAAAATAAAGGCAGCCATCTTTGGTGTTGGACGTGTATTATTTTAACTTAACAACCCGTTCTAGATCTTCATCCTTCATAGTAGCAGTAAGTACATTTTTGCGCTTGATTACTAAGCAATGTGTGCTTCCTTTGCAGATATACGATATTCCGCCAAGTGGTACACTTCAGCTGAAAAATACCAATGACTCTTCACCAAAAGGATGTCTCTACAACACTTTACCTGCCCGTCGCAAGTCAGATTGGATTTATGACATCCCCATGTCTCCAGACAAGAAAGATATAAAGCCCTGCCGCAAGATCTCTCTAGACAGGCAACTGGTTTATGATGTTCCACCTTTAAGATTTGGAACATTGCAAACAAATTCAGAAGGGAGCTGTGAAACAAGCCAGATATATAATGTCCCTCCGCTCCAGAAACCATCCGTAACCAGTCAAGCCGTTTATGATATACCACCTTCTCAGGACTTGGGATATGGGAGCATGAAGAAAAATTCATCAAGCATCAGGAAGCAAAAAACTAATTTGAAAGAAAATGTCTATGACATTCCAAGAGGAATGATTGGTGTTTCTCCTCCGAAAAATGAAACATGCAGTCCTGTCAGTAATTCCCCGGTCTATGAAATCCCACCACCGCTTCCAAGAAATTGGACTGAACCATTAAATACTTCCAAATCTGATAGACTGTCCGTATCAAGTTCAGAAAGCCGAAGCAGTACTTTGTCTTCTTCATCCACTATTTCAGATGAATCTTTCACCTTCTCATCGCCAGAGGTATCGGTTAAAGAGGTGACTTTGGACCTTGAAATGGCAGTAAAAAAGATCACCCAACTGCAAGAGCAGGTCTCCAGCTCAATAGCAAGCCTAATGATCTTCGTCAGCAGCAAGTGGAGATTACAGGAGAATATGGAAGCCAATTTGGAAGATATCCACAAATCAGTTGATAGCATTATAACATCACTGAGGATGTTCCTTGACTTTGCAGAGGGTGTTAAATCCAATGCTTTGCACCTAACAGACAGCAATATTCAACTAAAGATTAAAACACAGCTACAAACTCTTACAGACTCTTTCCAGATGCTTTGTCTTAACCAGGAAGCAATAAGGTTATGTAACTGGTCACTGCAAGCACTTGTTATAGATAAACCCCATACAAATCCGGATGATCTTGATCGGTTTGTCATGGTTGCCAGAACGATCCCAGATGATACCAAACGCTTTGTTTCAATCATCATAGCTAATGGAAAACTTATCTTTCGAAAGCGAGAGGAAGAAAGCAAGCCAAAGCAAATGCCTCAGGTCCCAAATCATAAGGAGACCAAGAATCCCCATCAATCGGTGAATATACATAAGGAAGAGAATATAAGGCAAAGAAAGAACCAGCTTTTGAGGCAAAAAACAATAGAAGACAATGACTATGTCCACCTGCAGGTCTGTAGCTCAAAATAATTACTCTAGTCTAATCCAGTCTATAGGATATTCAGTCCTATTACACAGCTTTGGGTGACACTGCAGAAACATAAAAGATTTAAAGAGTAAACGTGCATAGTTGAAAAGGCGCTTGCGTTATTAGTTTACACAATGTTTCGGGCTCACAGTGCCTTTGTGTGTTCAACTTTAGTATATAGTCAAAGAAAGAATGATGAGAGCTGGAACAAAGGCGGGTTGCTGTGTGGTACTATTGAGACCTAGTACACTAGTGGACAGAAGCACTGGAGGATGCTGGAACCTGCCTTCCATGCATTGTCCGGACTTTCGAATTTCCCAACTTTAGTGTATGTGTTTGTTTCAATGAACGATCATTTGTATACAGTTTGCATACATATTATTGTAGATCTTATTAAAGTTGACTATTAGATTACATAAAAACGTATTTAAAGTTAAACGTTGTACCTTGACCAATTTGCTAGCTGTCCAAGAGTTGATCCAGTGGAAGTTTTTCACTTCCACTTTGTTAATGGTTCATTCAGTGACCCCATCCACGTCCAATGGTGGCACAAATGACAAAAAAGGCTCAATTGGGAAGTACAGATCGAACTACACCATACAGTGAAATAAATGTTATAATGTTAATAATATATATAAATAACTTGGACTTTTATGTATATATTTATTCTTCCTCCGTATCGATTTTAGAAAAAAGAAGAATTTGAAAAAACGCGGAAAATCTTCTCACACGATCAGCTAGAAAAAAAGACCCAGCCGGATGAAAAGGTGAATTGTTCTTTCATTTTATAGAATAAGATACATAAATTTATCATAATATGCAAGTTCCATAAATACCCACAAAATGAATATCCTATAAATGGTGTTTGGTGATGTCATCGGTACTGAGAGTCAGAATTCACATTATCACTGATACAAAATAATATAATAATAATACTTTATAATATAGATTAAGCCTCCTTGATGTTCCTGTATCTGTATAAAAGTACTTAGCACCTGGCTTTTATATGGTTATGGAACTTTTTACAATGTTATATTTTACTTAGGTAGCATATTATTCATAATATAATAGCTAATTTTGCCCCAACCAATCAGATGTTAGCTTTCAAATGTTTAATAAGATCTGATTGGTTGGGGCAAAATTAGCACCAACGATAAGAACATTTATTGAATCTCCCTGATAGTACATTTCACACATTTGTCGCTCTGATTGGCTGCTCAGATATTGCAGGTTTAATTGGCTACAAAATTCTGTTCTCAAAACCGCTACCCCCCTTTCACACACATACACACACACATTTTGTATACCATACAGAGCTCATTTAATTGTATATAAACTAACAGGAAGTTAATCAAAGATAAAAGAGGAAAAACATCCCAATAATCATATATTGGGAAATAACGGAATCAGCTAATTAGAAGGAGATAAGTGACCCATTGAGACAAAGATTCTGATTCTATGTGACATCTAATTTACTTGTTTTAATGGCTTTAATTTGACTGTAGTTCCCCTTTGTGCTTAAAGTATAGTAAGTTGGAAAGTATGATCAGTAGATGGTGTCTTTATATATATATATATATATATATATATATATATATATATATATACGTATGATAGGAGCATCCTGCCTATGGAGGTTTATTTTAAGGTTCTCACTTTAACCGAGACGTTTGTTTGTGGCACATTAGCAGTAAGATCCTGGCAGGCGAAGATAAAAGCAGATGAAAAGAACACAAGTCATTTAGATTTCACTATTAACACCACCTCCTGTCTAAGGAAGTCAACTAAAACCACAATGAGTGAGTCAAATGGACATGTGGGCTTTAAATTAAATGTGAAAACCCAACGTTCAGAATGCTTATTTAACCTTAAAGGAATAGTGTAATTATTTTCAAATTGTAAGTTTTGTAGAGATCAAACACACATGCACAAATACTTTTATTGGGTTGACATAGTGGTGTGCATAGTAATCAGCTAAAATGACTTAAAAAAACAGAATTAGGCATAAGAACCAGCTTTAGAGCAGGAGAGACTGGATGGAAAGTTTCATGTATTTTTCCTTTTTGACACAACTTTAGAAAAGTTCAGCCAGTTATGCTGAAAGACTAGCGACTCCTATTCCAGACATACAAGTAATGTTATGTATGCACAATAAAATGCCCTTATAGTGTAACTGAAGCTGGGTACACACCATCCAATAATTTGACCCGACTGACTGATATTCCAGTGTATCGGTTGATCAGGCCGTAATATTTGAAGGGTTCCTTTGTGCGTCTGCCGTTCGGCCCAAAACCATGGCCAATCCACTGGACGCTCATTCACGGTTAACTGTCGACTGGCTACTTTTTCTGTGACCGAAAGGCCTTAGTCCTGGCTGACCCATCGGAAGTGCCGAACGGTCAGTCAGGATGAAGAATCTACAGGTGTGTACCAAGATTTACAAGTCGAACTATAAGACATCACAAATACAAAGAAAACAAAGAAAAACCAATCAATACACATTCCAAGGCCTATACAGTACCACACTATCTATGCACTTGTATGCATTATATTCAAAGGAGGTTTAGTCACATTTTATGATCATAAAAATGAAATCCCTTCCAACCAAGCAAAGGTAACCCCATTCTGGGAGGTCCTTACTATTTATTTAATTGCTTTTTCTCAGGAGAGAATTGTATTTGCATTAGATTAGGTTAAAAGTCTTTCCCTTTCTGCCACCTGCAGGATTTTATAATGACTCCTTCCATTCAGTGTTTTATATAAAAAGCACAGGAGTTCCTTACAATTACATAAAAATTCAAATTAAAGGGCATGTCCACCCATAAAACTGGTCACGTGTCTGTTATCAGCCCCCAACCCCAACTGATACATTCAGCAAATTATTAAATGTATTTTTAACCAGATATTTTAGTATAATCATTGCCTCCATTATGGCTGAGTAAGGCTGTAACTGCTGACATCACAGCCAATGATTGACTACTGCCTCCCTGCACATGCTCAAGCTTATAAAACGCTCTTTGAGCAGAGGGAGGAGGCAGATACCTTTTCCAGAATGGGAGAGAACTGAAATATCTGGTTACAAATTCATGCAATAAACTATTAAAAATAGCAGTTGGGGTTGTGGGCAGATAACGTCAAGTCACAATACTATTGTATTCAAATACAAGGTAATATCCTCATACAATGCTGTAATACAGGTAAATATGTTGTTCCTTATTCTATTCTTTAGAGAAAAGGTTGGGTCAGACCAGAGTCGGTGGATTCTGTGGCCGAAAAGGAGGAAAAGAAGAGTGAATTATCTGTAACAAAGGTAGGAGATCTTATTTGATTAGGGTTTTTCCCATTTACAATTCTTGGAGGTGGAACAAACTGTTGATAGGAGGTATGCTTTCTGTACATAAAGACTGGTACTAGTACTAAAGCTAGGTACACACACTAGCAATAAAGTCCCAATACCGTTGGATCCGGCGGTATCAGGGCTTTATCGGCAGTGTGTGTAGGACAGAAACTTTTCCTTGCCCACGGTAGTATCCCTATAGGGGAGTCCCCCGCGGCCGAGGGATATACACAGTCCCAAACGTGCTGTGCATGTGTGTTCACTGATCCTGTGTGTACCCAGCTTAAAGCTGCTTTAGTACTTGGTGCTTGTTGCTCTTGGCATATCCATGCACCCAGAAAATAAAAACTTGTATCATTTGTGTTCAAAGTTTTGGGGGAATTGTAATGATTAAAGGCTATAGAGCGGCTGAATAAAATAACTAGACAAATTAGCTTGTGGGCACATTTTAGGGAAAATTATAGAACAAAAATATATATTTCTCAATATTGCCATGGAAAATATAGTGAATAACACTAACAGAATAATAAAGGCTACATCCACCTAAGAAACAGACTTTGGGTTTCAGTTTTATTTAAGAACGGGAGGTAAAGGAGCTGTGTCTTACCAGTTCTTCCATAAAACCTGCTGGAACCGGGAACGAAGTTAAGAAACTTACCCAGTCTCGTGCTCCCCCGTCTTGTCCTCTGACAGGTCCCAACGGACTTAGTACTCTGCGTTGCGCATAGGTGAACATACCCTTTAATGGACCATACACCAGCATTTCAGCTATAACATACTGATTGTTATTATTTGCTTTGTTTTCTTTAAGGAGACCCCAATCCCTTCAGAAAAAGAAGACCTACAAACGGATACTTTTTTTTCTAAGAAAGCCCATCTATCTGAGCACTCCTACCTCTACTTTGGGGCTCTACAGAAAGCCATTTCGGTGTTTAACAACAGTCTTGGGAATAACCAGCCTCCTGAAGTCTTTATCACTCATGGCAAGCTCATTATTATGGTTGGCCAAAAACTAGTAGACACTGTGTGTAAAGACGTTAAGGCCAATGAACTACGCAATGACATACTCTTCAAGAGCAGTGATCTCTGCAGCCTACTGAAGAACTTGGCAATTGCCACCAAATCAGCTGCCATTCAGTATCCTGACCCTGTGCCTCTCCAGGAGCTACAAACCACAATAGATGAACTTTCAAAATACACAAAGTTATTTCGGGAGATGGTGGAATGATTGTTCTCTACTCTGACTTACTTTGCATTTTGTCTAAAACTTTCTCCTCACCAATGGAGAGCCCAATATGCACTGAGCTCTAAGCAGAAGAGCTAAAAAAAAAATCGAGTCGAGATAGATTTCTCACTCCAGTACAGGGCTATAAGGACAGAGGCCCATGTCGGTAATCAGGTGGACAGGAGAATTTATTGGGCATGTAGGTAAAAATAAATTATTTGCAGCTTGCGATTTAACTTCACTAACTTTAGAACATGATATGTTCCAACTGAACAGTGTATAGTGGTCGGGGGCTGTAATAAATTACTTACAGGAGATTTCCCACATATGTATGTGTGCTTTTGGGAGGCATTTAAATAGAATGTCCAGAGTAGGTAGAATATTAAAGTGATTTACCTACCGGCATGTGGAACTTTTTTAATTAAGCAACCAGATCTTTCTATGCATAAAGGAAGCACCTCTCCCATTGATCCATTTGGACTGATTGATGTCTTGAAGTTGGGCTTATTGGGAAAATATGAGTTGTTGCAATAAGTAATTAAGAAGAAAAATTCTTTAAATTTTGCAGTTTTATCTCAAGAGGAAGGGTGGATTATATTTTATTTTCTCTCTCGTTCTTTATATGTTTAATACACAACAAATGTTTCTATTTCCCATACAGGAGTAATTGGGAACCGGCTCATTGGTACCGGATAATAGAAGAGTATTTTCTATTTACAAAATAATTAACATAGGAAAGAAGTTAAATGTCCATAGTTCTTCCAACTGTCAGCTGAGCAGATTTAAAGGGACACTGGCTACCTAGTGTAGACTAGCCACCTATTTAGCTGCCCAAAACCCGGGAAAGGTCCTGAAATGCAGAAGAAAGTACACTTTCCATTTCTCTAAGGGGTAGTAAATTCCAGGAAAATGTAAATTCAGAATCTAGACGTGGAAATTGTTCTGCAATATCCAGCTTAACAGGGATCAAATTACAACTACAGACTGAAGAGGAAGCATTACTCACCTGTAAAAATATATGATGTCATGTAATGATGTAACACTCTAATGTAAACTTAGCATTTTAGAAAACAAAATAGTTACAAGCTGTTTTTTTTAAATATGGAAACCTACAGATAGCCTTTGGTGTGTCCCTCTCACTGTCACCCCCTATGAATTGTGATAGACATCATGCAGTAAGGGCTAGGCGACACCAGAGCAATTTGCCATGCACTCAGAGCCATGCATGTCAACGTGGGTGGCCATATTTCATGCGCTGTGGCCCTTTTTTTGGAGGGCATGCCGTCACCATTATCTCGCAGACCGCATGCACTTCAAATTGCGTGGATCACAAAAGGGAGCCAAATCCAAGGAAAAAGAAAGAAGCTGGGCACGCCAGTCTTAAAAATATATCAAACCAGTGTTTCAGACAAATTTTGAAGTTGGTTTGAAGAAGACACACACTGCCAAAACGTCACAATAAAACTGGTTTGGTATTTTTTTAAGACTGGGGTGCCCAGCTTCTTTCTTTTTTACATGAATGTAATTCTCCTTTATGGGAGTGTCACCTAACATAAATGTAAAGTACAATAGTGATTGAATTCACACTTTTTCTAAGGAGCGGCTTGTGTCCTAAACGTTTGTTCCTTTCGGTGTTAAACTTATTTGCAAGCCTCCATAACATAAAACTTCACAAAAGTTTATTTTTTCCTTGTTGGTACATAACACATGCCCAGCAGTCTGCTATGTTGTAATATCGTCCATGGTTAGTAATTCATAGCAACCAGTGTGTAATGAAACAGATGATAGTTACCTCCTAACATCTGAATATAAAACATAACCCACTATTTGGGCTATTTAGGATTCTTCCATTTACAAAATGTTTTCAGAATGTTTTAAAACAAATCTTTTATCCTGTCTTTAAATAATGAACTGTTTAACGTCGGAGAGGTTGCACTGCTATGAATTGTTTTATACTGTAAACAATTGTTTATGTGGACATTTGTACAAAATTTTCAACCCATTTTTCTATTTTGATAAAAAAAAAATATTTAAGAGAAAAGTCGTTATTTTCACATTTTGTTTTTTAGGCTTATATTTTATGTTTTTTTGGGTGGCAATATTAAAGGGCATGTTTACCCTTAAAACAAAACCTTGTTATCTGCCCCAATCGCTATTTTTTTTTAAACTTTAACATGCAACTGTAATCAGATATTTAATAATACATTCTATTCCTATCTAGCAAAGGTATCTGCTTCCTCCCTCTGCTCAATGAGCTTTTTATAGGTTTAAACATGTGCAGAGGAGGCAGCAGTTTAAAAATGGCAGTCAATCATTGGCGGTGATGTCAGCAGTGACAGTTTTGATTGACAGTATGGAGGGAGGGGCAGGCTTATCTGCCAGAATGGGGACAATAATTATCCTTAAATATCTGGTTAGTAATATAGGTAATAAAGTGCAAACTATATATGTTGAGGTTAGGGAAAGATAACTGACAATTGATCATTTTTTTGTTGTAAATGCCCTTTAAGTAACCTAAATTAGATTTTAATTGGTCAGTACAATAGCTATTTAGGAGTATGTCTTATTGGTTATTAAGATCTATAGGTGCCCATACATTTATTAGACTTAATCTGGGTACATACATTCCTGATAAAGGGCCCATTAATTTATTAGAATTAAGCTGGGTACACACTTCCCCGCTAAAGGGCCAATCCCGTCAGTATCAAAGGAATTGGTCCTTTATTGTGAATGCGTGTACGGGCGGAACAATTGTTTCCGACGCTGACAAAAGTTTTGCATTGGAAATGCTGGCTTTATTTACTTCGGCAGCGGTTGGCCTCTTATACTAAAGTATAGAGAGTCGTTCGTGATCGTAGAGAAAATAGTAGTCACAAATGTTCTCCCTATACTTTATATATACCTTATATAGGGTGTACAATCGTGACTGTCTGTACTGCCATCTGTCAGAGACAACAGACAGAATCTTGCAGATCGGTGCAGTGTGTACCCACCTTTACTCTGGTCGTTCCTGTTTAAAGCATTACCTGGTTGAGAAAGTTGCAAGGTAAGAAAGTGCTCCCTGGACGGCCTTTACTATCAATGGACCATTTGGATCAGACTGAAATTAATGTAACGCCAGGTATATATCCAGCATTATCCACAACCCTACATAACATTTATTGGATGGAGCCAAGAGGCACATAACACAACTGATAATTATTATTCTTATGTAGAACCGAACTGATACATTTAGGAAAATGAGAAGATGTAATAGAAGTCAGCTATAAACCTTCTTCGGGTACCTGTGGAATGGACTATTTGATTTCCAATTCCATTTGATATCTGCTGAATTCGATATGTCACTGATCAGAAAACTAAATATGGGGTGATGTCTACTACTGTTACTCCACAGTGTTCGGCCACCTTAATGAAATTGTAGTATACAATGATATTGCATAGAGGTATTTTAATCAGAGGAAGCACTAAGATGAAGTAAGACAACACTTGACTTGCAAAAAGGAACAAATATTGCAACAG
This sequence comes from Hymenochirus boettgeri, assembly GCA_019447015.1. Taxonomy (NCBI): domain Eukaryota; kingdom Metazoa; phylum Chordata; class Amphibia; order Anura; family Pipidae; genus Hymenochirus; species Hymenochirus boettgeri. The sequence goes on from CM033476.1 coordinate 90,018,069, forward strand.
CATTGCTCTTAAGCATAGTGACTCAGGATGTGTTTGTGAATGTATGTGTAACAAGGCGAGTAATACACACAATCGTTTTAGAGCACAAGGTTGGTTTTCTCTTTCAGCGTATGGCCAATTGTCCATATACTTGTCTCTGTGGCCAGTATCCAAAGGGTTCTATTCAGAGCAGGATTACACAGGAAGCAAACAGATAGGCACTTTCAACTGATCAATGTAGCTTTCCTGCCCTAGCACAGTAGGGGAAAGCAAAAAAAGCAATCTAAAAAGCCAACGTGGAGCAGAATTTAGCTGGCCACACTTCATCTCAATATTAGTTTGATCTGCCTTTACTGGACACCATTGGTTTTGAAATAAAATGTTAATTGATATTTAACCAGTATCATTTTATTAGCCAATTCACCAGTCTCAGTTTGCCAGCCAATTCACTAGTCCTTGTTCTCCAACCACTTTACCTGTCTCAGTTTTCCAGCCAATGCACCAGGAACGATAAACTTTCTGGCAAAGATATCTACCTCCTCCCTCTGCTCAATGAGCCTTTTATAAGCTTGAGCATGTGCAGAGGAGGCAGCAGGTGAAAAAAGCAGTCAGTCATTGGCTGTGATATCAGCAATCACAGTCTTTATTGACTGAATGGGGGGAGGGGGAGGAGCAGGCATCACTACTAGAATGGGGACAATAATTATCCTTAAATATCTGGTTAGTTATATAACCTTGATTGACTGCATGGAGAAAAAAGCCAGCTAATAGTGCTTGTTAGAGGAAGCCCCATGACATCACAGGAAGTTCCTAATTTTCCCTTTTATTGATTTTAAATAAAACCTATGAGGGTTCATAGGAAACAAGGGCAAATTAAAATCAGTAAAGTGCCCACACTACTGACCTGGCGCACTGTGGTCATTCCATATGTCCATACCTTGTTCCACAGTGACCATTCCCTTAATTCCCAACCATAAACCCAAGAAACTAAATCTCATTTTAGGGTGGTTTGGAGCAAAATTGTGTTTGTGTTGGGGAGGTCTGCAGTGAGATGATCTGCTTGACTCAGGCTTGTGTGTGTGTGACATAAATTGCTTAGATTGTAAGCTCTTCAGGGTAAGTTCAGAATGTGCCTGATGTGGCCACTTAGTGAAAGGTTCGGTAGCTAAAACATCACAGGGAAGCAATAGGACGCCAGTAGCAGAGAACACCAACATCTCATGGAGAGCTTTGTATGGCTGGGTACGTATGGGGTTTTGTTCCTATCGTTTTTGGCAGTGAAAATTGGTGGAACCTTTAATTCGGAGGAAAGTTTGATCGCACATGTCCAGATCAAATAGCAAGCCATGTGACTTAAGGTGCCCATACATTACAACTTACCTTCCAGACTGATCCACAACATACAACCAATTTCGGGGGAACAGCCTTTTGGGAACCTCTATGTGACCGACATACGATTGCAAAATGAACGGTAATAGTGGCCATAGACGCTAAAATCCGCAGGTCGTATGATTGGATTGCCAGTCGGACAAAAATTTTCAACTGGTCCGATGTGGAAATTATTGGAAGATTGTTTAAAGATCCTTCAACGATCTTCCATACACGATCCGACGGTCGTACGATATCGGGATATCCCGACATTGTACGACCGGGATCTAAGCGTCTATGGCCACCATTACAAACAGGACCTTGCGATCTAATGTCGGCCCCATGGAACACCTGGAAAGGCAGTTCCTCCAAAATGGCTTGTATGTTGTGGATTGGTCTGCCAGGTAACCAGTAATGTATGGGCACCTTAAAGAAGGCACCACAAGTGCGATTACTATTCTATTGGAATCTGCGGGAATGCATGCCTCATACGCCATGCGGGATCGGTCGGACATGCACCCATTCATGGGGCTGAATGTATCGGCTCCCTCTATTATAGAATGACAAAAATATTCCGTCAGGAATGACCGATAGCCATGTCGATAGTTTGTTGGCATCGCTGTCAGTTGTTATTGCCCCCCACACCTTGTTGACAATACTCGGCAGCCATTTTTAGTTACGCAGTCGCAGAGGGTATCACCCCCTTTAGGAACCTATCATATTACTGTTAATATCCCTCCATTCTCCATCATTCCCCACCATAGCTCCCACTGACCCTCTCCCTATGGAGTATCAGGTATAATGAGGACTAGGAGCATGAACCTCACACAATCACTCTGAGAAAGTGAAAGGGAGAGGGGCGGGGCCCGATAACAGTACGACCCAATCAAGCATCTCTGAACTACTATTGGCCGCGGCTAGAAGGGCGCGGCGTTGCGTAGCGCCGTCCGTATTACGTGTCACGTCATGTGATCCCGGAAGCGGAAGTCCTGCCGTGTGTGTGTTTTGTTTTTGGTGAAGGATGGGGTGCGATGGGGGAACTATACCCAAACGCCACGAGCTGGTGAAAGGACCCAAAAAAGTTGAAAAGGTGATGCTTATTGTTGTATTTATAAGAACATTATAATACTATATTATTATCGCTTGGTAGTCCATCCCCCATTCATCTCATTGACCCCCATTTTATCTTCTATCTATCATTCTATTTATGTAAGTTATATATTTATGTAGTGAACTATCTATGTATTTATCCTCCTTGTATGACTTTATTGTATACTGTACAGTGCTGCGTCCCCAAGTGGCGCTTTGTAATGAATTGGGATGGGCTTCCGCAAGACCACCCCAAACTCCTGCGACGGAGAGGAGTCTCCTCCATGCCACGCCCCCCTTTGGCTGTCCCACTCTCCCAAGCTTGAAGTGGCAGGGTGGGATGTCGGCATGTAGGATAAACATGGTTTTTGTTTTTTCCAGGTTGATAGAAATGCAGAGTTAGTTGCTCGATGGTTTTACTGCGCGTTGAGCCAAGAGAGACTCCGCAAACCGATTGTAGCCTGTGAACTGGGCAGGTAAATATTAGTGTAATAACCTTTATTATTTAAGGTTTATTTGTAACCATTTCTCCTTAGATTGTAAGGTCTTCAGGGACCTCATTCTTCATGTTTAGTGGGCTTAACGTGAATAAAATAAAGTTTTTTTTCCCTCATTTTCAGACTGTATAACAAAGATGCCGTGATCGAGTTCATATTAGACAAGTCTCCTGACAAACCCCATGCAGACTCCGCTGCACATATTAAGAACATGAAGGTAAGATGAAAAATGTTTTGAAAATATTCTCTCAGCGCCCGATGGTGAGATGAAGTCCCGAGTCTTAGTATATTTATAGTTGAGTTGCAGCAAACCAGACAGGAAACAGTCACTCAAAAATTTGCAATTTTAGCCCGGTTTTCAGGTTGCGCTGAGTACTCATATGCATAAAATATAAACAGATAATAAAACCAATTGTTAAAATCAGGATAAGTATATAGTTCCAAACAATATATCTGATATATATCAAAGGAACTCTAAATCCATAAATATTACTATTTGCCATCCGTTTATATTATTCACAGGGAGGTGAGAATGCTTATTCTCACCTCCCTGTGATTAATAGGATGCTCGGGGGACCTGGAACTTACCTTACAGCGCTCCACTCGCAAGCCGCTACTGCACAGAACAGCTGTTCTGTCCCGATCGCGCATCCTCTTTTGTATTGGCTCTGGGGTTGGACATGCCCTTTAAGTTTAGCTTCTTTATCTCCTTCTTTAAGCCAGCTATTCACATGTAATATATAAAATAGATTACCAAAAAATCTGTGTTCTCTGCTTTTCATGGGATCTTTTTGGAGCTGTGACACTTGTCTTTTACCTCCTCTGTACAGAATGTGATTGAACTAAATCTGAGTGATAATCCGGCTTGGGCAGGTGACAAAGGAAACACCAAAGGCGATAAATATGATGACCAATGTGCCCAGTTTATATGTCCCGTGGTTGGTTTGGAAATGAATGGGAAGCACAGGTAGTGTTTTATTCAGAAACAGATTATGATTATATGCTGGAACTCCATAAAGCATGCTGATGTAAACATGGTTTTATTAAATTGATAATAATAGGCTTTTAAGCAAAGTACACACGGAAATTAAGACATACGTCCGTTTAGTTCAGCCTTTTTGGGGGAAAAAATCGTCTTTACTCTAAATGGCGACCAGAGAGAATCCCTGGATCAACAAAAACTATAGGGCATATTTAATAAGACGTGCTTTTGTTCTGCTTCCATCAATTATATGCAATCGATTGTTTTCTTAATGTATTAGAGCAGTAAAAATGTATGATATGATTGGTTGCTGCAAATTAACAGCATAGGCAAATGTTTGAACTTCTTATTAAATACCAGCAGCTAGATATCTTAAGTAAGCTTAAGTAAGCCTGTATATGTATTCTGTAGATTACTTCAAATTATACAATAGTGCCCTCTACTGGACACACAAGATGGAGCTATATTATTAATGAATAGTTGCAACATGAACCTCAGAACAAATATTACTTATCTAACAAAAGCATTCTGGTTTAACGAAAACTAGAATTCTCAGGGAGAAGGTGACTACTTGCTCCTGTCTCTCCCATTAACTTCTAAGCCAAGTTCCCACTAATTACCTATCCATAATCCTGCTGGCTTCTGTAACTTTTCTCCAAGCTCACCTCTGATGCATCCCAGTGTTTATGATGCAGCGCCTATCATTTTCATAGGTACACAGGAGGGCGAAGAGTGACAGAAGTGCTGCTGGATCACAGATAGGCAAGTATTGTAATCTCGGCTTAACAAATGCTCCAGTTTACCTGAGAATAATTAATTTGTTTTTTGTAATGCCCTTGTCAGCCTATTAATTTTTCCTCTTAATGAAAGGGCCCTATAGTGTGTTACTACAACCTGCAATAAAGTTTAGATATAGAAAAGTTTTTACATGTAGTGACAACAGTGGCAACAGAATACTTCCCAGAGTAATGTTGTTCTTCCATTTGTAACAACAGTTTAGAGAGAATTTTCAGGCTTGTAGAAATGTATGTAGTAAATTTTTTTGGGGTAAGGCTGTTTATGAATTTGCCAAATATTTGTACATAAACTGTAGTTTAATTATTAGGTAACCAGCTAATTGTTCTCTTCTTTGCCATAAATTAAATCTAATCGCTTCAGATCCAACGGTATCGGGGCTTAATCAGCACTGTGTGTGGTCGCTTTCCTGAACGAGCGATCTTGCAGACCCTGTCTGTCATTTTTCAAAAATCTGTCCTGTGTGTACCCAACTTAAGATGTTTTATGAAATAATTGCAATTTTTTTATTACTCCAGGTTTTGTGTTCTGCTGAACTGTGGCTGTGTATTTTCCGAGCGGGCCTTAAAAGAGATAAAATCTGATGTGTGCCACAAGGTAGGGTCTTGTGTCCTTGCTAGATTTAATTTTCTAATCGGTACCCAAATAAATTACGTGGATTACATATTGTATTAAGTGTGCTATGATAACCTGATCAGAAAGCTTAGTACATGGAATCGTTGTATTTTTTTCCTCAATGTTTAATGGTTCAGATTATGTCATTAACCTCTTTCAGGGTCAGACAAAAAAGGTAGATCACACTGAGATATTTAGTTGGGAATGTGCATTTGTTTGCTTCTGGGAAGAAATGTAATTTTCTGCAAGCCATTGTGACATGCTGAGAATAGAAATGTGTAGGTAGAAAATGACCATTAAATTCACTGGACACAATCACATAAGCAGCTAATCTGCAACTGTTTAGACTCTGATACACACACAGTACTGACATGGAGAGGCACAATACTTTGATGACTCTTTATATTAAAGCTTAGCCATGGTTATACTGCTTTATGATGATTTGGCTGTAGAGGGCATTGTACCAGAATCAGTTGGCAACATCAACTTTATGTTAAAGGAGACTTACACCTCCTCCCCCTCTACTTCCACCCATAAACATTACCCAGGGTGATTACCTACACCACTAGCTCCTTGCCTCTGGGTACTTTGGTGAACAGCAGTTCACCAGGGGTAAGTACCTAGATGTTCAGGTCTTATGATCAACTGTTATACTACATACATAAGGTTTACCTTACTGCTCAGGTGGATACTATAAGTGTGGAAAAGGGTAGAGTGTAATTGCCCTATAAATTAACTGGGTATTCTGTAGTGAAGGCAGTATGGCAGTGCCCGCTCTCTATACATGTAAAATATTTTTTTAGGGGTAACCTCTGCTATTATATTGAAAATATAAAAAAAACCTTATTTTGAAATGTATGTGCTACCATTTGTGCCGATGTTGGTACATTTAATCCTGTTTGGTCCAGAAAACTGCTTGTACCAATTGCTTTTATTGTTAAAAAATAATTTATTTACTGTTATTTGTGCCTGTCTAGTACCGGTAGGTTAGTTCCTTAACTAGCTATGGACCAGGTAACCGTTGCTAGGCCTTTCCCTTCTAACGCTTGTGTTTATTTCCTCCATTTCATTAGTGCTTCCCATGGGAACAATGACTTAATAAAATGCTGCAAGATGTAATTTGTATTAACATTCCTATCCAGTTAAAACCCCTCTGGAACCAGAGCTAGATTTGTTACCGTCTAATTAACTGTTTAGCACACATTGCACTATTTAAACCTGAAAAAGGAGATTTAAGTCTACATTTTGAATTGGGCTTGAAGAGCATTTTATAAAGAAGAAAGCAATGGTTGCACAAAACTTTATTAATGTATCAGTAAGTTCAAAAACTCTGTAACATTTTTATTGCGATGATAAAGGGGGATCAAGAAATTGGTAGGTCCATGTAAAGGGCGAACAATGTCCAGAAATTCACAGATAACTTGGGAATGCTTCCATTGATCCCTTATCTAGAAGATGGCAAACTTCAGTTTTCCCCCACATATATTTTTCGAGCCAAATGAATTAACTATAATGTCTAAATGGATATGTGAATGTTAAAAATGACTGTTAGTTTGTTTTGTCCATGTTAGCTAAATCAAATGTTGTATCACTTATATACAGTATATCCCTCTATCCCTTTGGTTGTCAGTCTGTCGAATCAGAAAAATCTTCTATTACATTGATACAGCTCCTTTTAAATCCCTCTCCCAAAAGGGCTAATTTACATATCCAGTTTCACTTCTCTAAATAGATAAACTAGAAAAATGCTTCTTGATTTAGGGGAGGGTTATCCAGTCTTCACTTTAAATAAAATTACCGACAACAGTTTAAGTTCAACTATGCCTGTCAAGGAATTCCATGGTCCACATTGGGCATCCTTGATTTGAAATTCTGTATCCCAGGAGCCAGAAGGAAAGTTACATTCTGAATATGACAACCGATTACTTGGTAGTCACCTTGTACATTTCTCAAACAAAAAAACTTACTACAGTGTAGAGATTTGGCCGTGCAGGAATGGGCCAGTCCTGAACGTTCCCCATATATTTTAAATAGTAAATCCTCAGTTGAGAGATGGTACCTAATAGACGGCTCAGATTCACTGATACGTGCTTGAGCAGATAACAGCAATGAAAATAGCAGAAATGTCTGTCTTGTTGATATGGTGGCTATCCATATATATCACGTGTCTGAAGTCTTCATTTTCACCTCTGGATACAATAAATTCACCGGCACAAGCCTGGGGGCTCGTTGTATGTGTGGCACAATGATAACAGTACAGACATAGGAGGTCCTATTATTCTCTTTATCTCTTGTTCCTTTTAAATGTGGGACATGGTATAAATAAACCAACATAGCCATAAACAAGCCATTAAAAGACAAACTTATTTACCAATCATTCTCTTTAAAATGAGGTAGGGTACAAGACTCTTTGTTGACGAACACCTTTAAAAAATTACCTATTCTAGACCCTACCTACTAGCTCATCATTCTATTTCTATGGTTCCTGTGGTATGGCGGAATCGTCAAATACAAATCATATTAACTTGCTACAGGCACCACCTCTAATCAATCTCTTCTGTTGTGTTGATGAAAGGATTAGCTAGTGACTTTTCTGAGGTCACGCGATCCTTTGCTTATTCTGAAATAATCACCTTGAAAGTACCAGTGAGGCTCCGATTGAACATCTGAACCATTTAAAACCTTCAGTCTGTGGTACCTCTCCAAGCAGTCTGTAACAAGAGGGTATTGCTCTGGGTCAAATTTATTGGCAAATAAATGTGGTGTGTTGGCTAGCCAGTGTAAGTCTCCCAGTCCATATACACAGATATCCCGAACGTAATGTCCTGTCAGGATAGAGCAGACATTGAATTTGTTATGTGTTTTATTCTTTCAAAGACCTTTAAGCGAAATAGTTTTTTACAATAAAGCTTTAAAGGGCATGTCTGCCCTTATAATATTTACTATTATTTAACACCCCCCCCCCATACCCACTTTGCACTATACTTCCCTTTACCAAAGATCCTCCTATCATCAACTTATGCTGCACAATCTCTTGTTGTGACTATGCTGTCTCCTCTGCAGCTTCCAGGTATGGAAAGTCAGTCTTGGCCCTGACGCTTACATTACAGATAATCACTGACTTACGTTCTTGAAGCATAAAAGCCTCCTACTAGAATCCGAAAAATATCTGTCCTTGAATATGCAGAGAAAAATATACATATGGAGGGAATAGAATAATGTGTATACAGAACATTCCTTCTCTGTATGTTTATACATATGGGTGGGAGCTGCCATACTGTTTCCCTTAGACAGTACAGTATGAGGGTATAGGTTATTGTGTACAGAGCATTCCTTCTCTGTATATTTATACATATGGGTGGGAGCTGCCATATTGTTTCCCTTAGACAGTACAGTATGAGGGTATAGATTATTGTGTGAACAGAACATTCCTTCTCTGTATATTTATACATATGGGTGGGAGCTGCCATATTGTTTTCCTTAGACAGTACAGTATGAGGGTATAGCTTATTGTATGTACAGAACATTCCTTCTCTGTATATTTATATTTATACATATGGGTGGGAGCTGCCATATTGTTTCCCATAGACAGTACAGTATGAGGGTATACTGGGGCTATATATGAGGGCTTTTTTTGTATGATTGCGCAACCCTATGGAGGTGGCCCCACTATATGCGCTGCGCTCCTATCCTTTTTCGGAGCGCATGCGATCACCGTTTTTTGGTTACATTTAGGAAGTGCATGAAAGCAGTGTCTATGGGAAAATAAATGCCATTTCATTCTAAAAACTGCATACAAACACTGGAACACTGGGTTTCTTTGTAACCACACCTTGCAATTGGAGTTGTGGTCGACCACTAGGTAGGGTAATAACGGTCTTGAATTTCTTCCATTTTTACACAATTTGACTGTTTGCGACTGCTTGATTGGTGGAGACCAAACTGTTTAGAGATGGTCTTGTAACTTTTTCCAGCTTTACAATTCTTTCTCAACACCTCCTTTTCCCATCTTTGCTGGCTCCTAACTCTTTAAACATCAGACTCCTCTTTATTATATAATAATTCTAAAGCTGGGTACACACCATCCAATAATTCAACCCGACTGACCGACATTTCAGTGTTTCGGTCAATTGGGCTGAAATATTGGATGTTTTCAAGGGCTTGCCGCGACTGACCGTTCGATCGGACGAATGGCCAGACGTGTCGGAAAACCATAGAGAACCGCACGCTCCATCGCGGTGAACTGTCGGGCATGGCTACTTTTGCTGTCAGTCCTTCGCCCGGCCGACCGGCTGGAAGTGTTGAACGGTTGGTCTGGATGAAGAATTGGCATGTATGTACCCACCTTTTATTTTTTTCAATAAATACACAGCCAAATAGAATCGTATTGGATTCAATTGTTCAATAATATGTTTTCTTCATTTATTTGGTTACTTGATGATGTTTTAGGTCGCATTAATTAAAAATATAAAAAAACGTAAAGCCCCACTGTACCTGAAATATTATACAGATGTAAAATTCCCCGTATTCTAATTTTAACCTTCAGAAAAAAATAAACCTTTATCTGGTATAAAAACCCGGAACACCGGTAACCCATAAAATAAACCAATGTAGCATTTACCGTAGCAGCCAGGATGGGTATCACCTTCTTGGTCCTTCCACTTAACTACGCGGATGTTTCCCTCCCATCCGGCCTTTGGTGTAGAACCAGGGGCATCTAGAAGATTGGGGGAAAATCAGGCATTCAAGGAACCTATAAGCGTTGCTATATCATCAGCCAATCTTTTTGATAATCACAATGATAGACATTTTGTGCCATTTTCTGTTGACCAAAGTAACCGATTTTCTTGGTCTAACGTCTGACAATGTATGGGTGTCTAAATGTGCACTCACATTCCAACATTCTTCCAACATGCAAAGAACTGCCCAGCCCAATCTTTTTTGCGGTAAACTTGGTTTGATTTAACAATGAATGTTGAATCTATGGCCAGTATTAAGCCCTCTCTGGATTGAGACATGGCAAGTAAAAGCTCCTCAAGCCAGAGAGGGCCATAAGAATCTGGTGATCTGACTGATATGAAGATAAACTGTGAACAATTACAAATATTCCTTTATTTATGTCTGCTGAAAAATTGAATTGAAGAATGGGAGGTAAAGGAGCTAACTTTTACCTCCCCCACTTAAATTAATTTAACTGGACCCAGGAGGGAAATGGTTAAAATTTTTCGCAATCGAGCTCCTCTGCTGCTTCCTCTGACAGGTCCTGAATATGCGCATATAGTACAAGGGCACGTGGATGTAGTCGGGATCTGTCAATGGAAGCAGTGGAGGAGCACTCTCGCGTATAAGTTTTACTTTCTGTCTGACGACTCATGTTGGATTAATTGAAGAACAGGAGGTTAGACTTCCCTCTTTTACCTTCTGTTCTTCAATTAAAGTGAAAAGGGGAGTTTGCAGGAAGGTCCCCAAATTCATACTCCTTGTTCTGAATGTTAAATTTTAACTGTTATGGCTCTATACGCATTAATGTTGCTCAGTTTAATACATTTGAGTGTCAGTGCTTACTCTTACAACCTTTGACAAGGGAACATACAGCAATGCTTCTGATCATCGAGATCAGAGTGTTTAAAAGATCTTAGGAGATATATTTGGTTTGTTGCGGTGGCTGAGAATTTTCTGCTAAGAAAAGTAAATACAATGATGTGCAAATGGAAGAGAAATCTAAATCAATATTTGGTGTGACCACTCTTAGCCAAAACAGCATCAATTCTTCTAGGTTACATTTACACGATTTTTAAGGCTCTTGGCAGATACATTTTTTTGGAGATGTAATCACAGATCCCTTTTTTTGTTAACCCAAACACTATCAATGATGGTGAGATCAGAACACTGTGTGAGCCATGCCATCACTTCCAGGATAAACTACATCCTGGCGCAATTTCGTCTGGCGCTCAAATTTTTTCTGGTTATCCACTGCATCTGTTCCTCAGTGTTGCCATTTTATTTAAACTTCTTAAACTAGGCTTGAAACACCCCCCCCCAATTTATTTTAAAGTATTTGCCTGGGAGATACCTTGCGGATGTAGAAAATCTGTTGGTTTGTTTTGTTGCTAAGCTCATTCTTGCTATCAGAGTTTGGCTGTTCCTCACCTTAATGGCTATGTTTCAGCCTCCATATGAAAAGAATGCTCATTAGCACCTGTTTGGTATAATTGGTTTGTCATGCACCTGACTGTAATCTTTCAAAATCCCAGACTTTGTGTAATTTTACCTATAAGAAGCTATGATAATTGGAGGGCAAATGGTAGTCACACCAAGTATTGATTTTGAGCTTTAAACTCACTTTGCACTTTATAAGAAAACACCATTGGAGATAAGTTTGTTTAGCACATTACTCTGTATTTAATCCTTCACACTTACCTTTTATCCTGTTAAGGGTGACCCAGTAGTGTTCATCAGGGCTGTAAGTATCTCTTGACCATTCTAGGAGATCTTTTGCTCGGTAATCGGACAAGACAAAGTGCACGAAATCTCGAGTCAGCGCATAGTACGAGGTTCCAAAGTACAAAGTAAGGCTGTGCGGAGGCTGAGATTTTAGGGTCTCGGTAGGGTAAATATAAGACTTTTCCAAATTAACAAACTCTTTATAACTCACTGCAGTCCTGTATTTTATGTGCAGTGGTTGTACAATACCAGGTGTAAGGTTTCTCCCCTTCCATTTATTCCTCAAGTATTGAATGATCTCCCTATTAGTTTTCATGGGGAAATCCTGCCCACAGAGATTGATCACATACTTCCATTTAGTGCCAGAGTTGTTCAGGTCTTTCATGCAATTAATATCTGCTTGTAGTCGGGAGAATCCGGCATACACTACCGCCTCTACTTTTGAAGCTAACAGGATATTTTCAAAGCAACCGGTAAGTTTCTTGACAGCCTCGCTAAAGGGCTTGGGAGATTTTTTGTCAATGTGAATGCAGTAAATATTTTGTGGATAATAGATCGCAGATAGGAGTTTAACAAACATGTCCAGTTTCTGGTGAATTGTTAAGATATAAGCTAAAGGAAAGTTTGCCTCCTCCTCTGATAGCGGCTCCATTATAAAGTGCAACTCTTGTATTATTTTAGCACAGCTGGTAGGCTCTTGTAAACACTGGGGCCCTTGATCTTTGGATAGCGGCAGGGCTGCTTGACATATATTTGCGATTTCCAGTGCAGCGGGCTTGCTCTCTAACAGTGCAGCACATAGCTCGTCTGGGTAAACCCCACATTCTTTTATTTCAGGGGCGAAAAAGTCTTTGTTATCCAGATCACCAAAGTTGTAAAAAACAAAGATTAAAACACAGGCACTGAGACAAAGTAAAAGGCCTGATCTTGATCTGCAGAGTTTGGTCATGTTCTTCTAACTGCATTACATTTGTCCTGCTTTCTATAGGAGAATGCAAAAAGACCAATGTCACACGTGGAACTAAATCAATTACATAGATAATTCGATACCATTTACTGTATACATTGCTATGTGCAGGAAGTCCCTGGCTTTTTACTGAAAAAATAATTTATAGTTATTGTTTTTACACTTAATTAAGTTTATGTAAGGTCCAATAGTTTTTACATTAAAGTACAGTATGAGGGTATAGCTTATTGTGTGTACAGAACATTCCTTCTCTGTATATTTATATTTATACATATGGGTGGGAGCTGCCATAGTGTTTCCCTTAGACAGTACAGTATGAGGGTATAGTTTATTGTATGTACAGAACATTCCTTCTCTGTATATTTATATTTATACATATGGGTGGGAGCTGCCATATTGTTTCCCTTAGACAGTACAGTATGAGGGTATAGCTTATTGTGTGTACAGAACATTCCTTCTCTGTATATTTATACATATGGGTGGGAGCTGCCATATTGTTTCCCTTAGACAGTACAGTATGAGGGTATAGCTTATAGTGTGTACAGAACATTCTTTCTCTGTATATTTATACATATGGGTGGGAGCTGCCATATTGTTTCCCTTAGACAGTACAGTATGAGGGTATAGCTTATTGTATGTACAGAACATTCCTTCTCTGTATAGTTATACATATGGGTGGGAGCTGCCATATTGTTTCCCTTAGACAGTACAGTATAAGGGTATAGCTTATTGTGTGTACAGAACATTTATACATATGGGTGGGAGCTGCCATATTGTTTCATGTTAGACAGTACATTATGAGGGTATAACTTATTGTGTGTACAAAGCAGTTTGATTGCATCCCGTTCTCTACACTACTGAGCGTTTGTAACCTCTGCTCCACTATTGACCCATGACCATTACCTGCCAAGCCTTACATTAAATACCTATAGACATTCCAGTGAGTGACAAGCCTAAAGAATCTGTGATTACTTTGGCCTCCATTTCTTTCACTATAATGTATTTTGAGATAATGAAGCGAGGTTATCAATTCCCAGTGTGCCCAATTACTGCTGCTGGAAAACAAACAGTCTTTTTTATAGCATCAGATTTCAAGCAGGTTCTGTGTTTGATTTTTAAACTAGTAACGAAATCAGAAGTGTTATTTACACATTTGTTGGATTCTTGCTATTACACTTACAACTCCAAGAATTGTGGGAAATTCTCTGGTGGCCATACTTGCTTGGTGCCTTATATGCTAAGTCATTGGGGTAAATAGACCAGCACCAGGCGCCATCAAAGTCATTGATATCATTCTTGGAAATCAGTCTGGTACACAATGAATGTGAAAAAGGCACACAATGGATGAAAATCTGTTTTAAAGGAGAAATAAAATTCAAATTTGATGGAAGAAAAGGAAAGTCCTACCTACCTTACTTGTCCCTGGATTATGATGTAGCCTATATGCAGAGGAAAGAGGTCTGGGGTAGAAACATCCCGTGGGTGCAGGGTTAATCAGTGCAGGGGGGGGGATACATTAGTGCCTTTTTATAGTGCTCTATCTTCCAACCCTGTGAATGTCTCCTCCCTGTCCAACGTATGCAGTAAATATCACTTTTCCAATTTTTGCACAATTACAAATGTTTAATTCTGTAAGGTGCAAGTATTTATTTGGCATATTACGATTTAAAAATATAAACTGCACAATTCCTATTGTTCTTGGTAAAATCAATGAAGGAAATACAGTACATTTGTTCTCTAACACAGCTCAATTAGTAAATTGTTAAATGACAGCTCTGTCTTGCAACACAACATCTATTACAGCTGTAACCTTCATTAAATGTGGCTTACCATTGGGGGTCTGTCTGTAGAATGTGTTACCAGCACACATAACCCTCTAATCATCCCCGGATACCAGTGATCGTTACGCTGCTTGTACTTGGTTATGTATTAACAGGCTCTGCGGTTTCCTTAGCAAAGCTTCCTATCTACAGCTTTCTTTCTTACTCAAGGGATCATGTCAGTTATCCATAAGGGAAACTATGTTACTGTGAGAACTGAAATCTTTATTATTGCTTCGTCCCAATCTGTCAAGTGAATGGAATCTCAGGATTGGATGCACCAGTAACAGTTTGAAATTCCAAAGGTTGTTAAAAGAAATAAATAGTTTGTAGCCTTGTAGATTACTGCATGCAAAGTGCACTTGAACCTTCTGCTAGGTTATATCGCATGAGGAATTCTCCTGGGCAATTAATAAAACCTTTATTTAGTTTTCAACACTGGGTGGTGCTGTTGTATGAAGATTCTTTTACAAAAAGATCCCATTTGCTTCTATACACTTTTAATCCATTTGTTTTTTATTATTGTATACATACAAGAGCCTAAAAATGAAGAAATGCATTAAATAATAGAATTATGGGCTAAATGCTTGTAATTGGGGTAACTTAATGCATTAACAACATTTATAGCTAAACTATGTACATTGTCGTATGCTTGTGAAGGTTCTCATTCATCCAGGTCATGGTATATCTGTTGTATTCAATTAGATCAACTGGACTTGAAGTTTAGTTCTTTAAGACTTGTCGCTAGTCATCCGACTGGATCCCTAAATTCAGAATCCAGTTGACCTAATTGAATACAACAGATATGTACATTGTCTCTTTGTTCCAGTGGGATTGGGAGATTGTGTTTCCTTATGCAGATATTATCAGGGTTATTCAATAAAAGTTCTTATTGTTAAAAACGGTGTGCTAATTTTGCCCCAACCAATCAGATGTTAGCTTTCAAATGTTAAATAATATCTGATTGGTTGGGGTAAAATTAGCACCATTTTTAACTATAAGAACTTTTATTGAATATCCCTTTAAGTCTATTAATACCAGAAAAGTTCAGTTGAATGTGTTTATTTTTTTAGAAAACGCCACAGGAAAAGCTCCATATGCAGATAGCAATGGTTAACCATATAGAGCAATCTTTATTTATGGTTGAACCATTTTACGGACAACTGGTGTATTGGAATTGCCAACTTGAAGGAAGCCATTTTGAAAATGTTATATTTGCGCAATTCCTGCCATGGTTACTTGAGTCTTTAAATAAGAAATGCGTTTAATCTGATTTCTAACAACAATTATAATATGTTTTTATTCTTTGTCATGAAACTTTTTATTTTTAGTGCGGTGCAAACTTTCAAGAAAAAGATATTATTCCCCTTAATGGCGTTAAGGAAGAAGTAGAAGAACTGAGAAGGAAAATGGAAGAAAGAAAACTAATGGCTAAAACTCTAAAGGTTAGACCATGGTTGTTTGCTGATTGTCCCACTATTCTTGAGAGATTACGCTTTTATTAGAAAGTTTTGATGTCACCCATTAAATTCTATACTTACCTCCCTCACACCACTGAAACCCAGAGTTTGTTATACTTACCTCTCCACAGTCCCTGACTCGGGATGGACTAGAACTCAAACCCATGTTCGAGATGGATATTATGAGTTTTTAGAACTCTTAGGGTTTTCCAAACTCGCGGACATATTTTCGATAATTAGCATAAATTTGGGGATTATCGAATTCTCTAATCGATGACTCGATTTTAGCACTTTATAACGTTAGAATGCAGTATACACTTCATTTGAGGGTTACTGAACACCGCATTTGTGGGTTATGGCTTAATTCGAGGGTTAGAGAATGGTGATAACCCACGAATTTGGCATTTGCTAACCCTCAGCTGTGAACACAGTCGTGCAGAGACAGGGAGGAATCTCTTTGCTTTTACAGTAGGCTTCAATGGGGTAAAGTGGGCGTGTCTGCTAGCATGGTGATGTACATTGAGTGACAGCACTCCCAGCACAGGAGAAGACACGCCCCCCAGGAACTAGCACAACTTCCCCAAGTTGCTGCAAAGAAACAAAGAATATAAAAGTAGGAGGAGGGTTGGGGGGTGGTGTACTTTCAGATAAAAAAAAGGGAAAAAAATTTTCCCCTCAAAGGAGTTACCCTTTAATGGATTTGTTTCAAACTATAGAACTTTTACTTTTTACTTTAGGAAGTTCTCCCATCTCTATCCTTGATGCTCCTTTCACTTACTTCTCTCTATTTTTTTTTTTTTTTTTTAAGAAATCCAAAAAAACTAAAGCGGTTGAATCTGTTTCACTGCCTGGCCAGGATGAAGGTACATTTCTTATTATCATGTTACTTTTCCATCATGTATAGTTGTAGGTTAACCTAAACCGTTCATATGCTTAAACTTTCCTAGAGTCTCCAGGATCATCACAAAAATCTAATGAAAATATAGGCACCAAGAGCCACTGTGTATCCAGCACTAAGACGAAAGGTGTGTTGTTGGTAAAGGTTGCAATAATCTAAATTTTACGTACCTGAGTATTTTGGTAATTGTTTTATACACGGGTTTACAATCCACCGCAGTGCCCCTCTACTGTGCTTCCTTTGTTGGGCTGAGGCATTCCAGACTCTGGGGCAGTGATTGTTTGGTTATAAAAAAATATTTAATGAGCCAAAGTCAGTAACGAGATCTCAAGGAAGTAAACACTTTGCAACCCCCTCACCCACAGTGAAAGAGTCAGTACATTCCACACACATAGAACAGGTTTCACTTTTTTATGATCATTTTAATACCAGGGATACCACACAATTAAATCTTTGGTTTACAATGGTTACATGATGCAGAATAAAACAATAGATAAACAGAAAAGCAGGGTTTAGCGCACACAGGAAACGAGAACTAGTTCGGTGGTTAAAATTAATAACTTTTATTTAGCCGTGACACAGATAAAAAATACAAAAAGGCGAAGGGTCTGGGGTGTGTGCATCCGGACCACCAGTTTAATTAAGGAAGCCTCTACTTCCATATGTATTTATGAAACGGAATATTTAAGAAACCAAAATAGAGGGCTGAATTGATGTCGTATGTTTATTATGTTGGACACTACCTTTTAATTTTATTGTATAAAAACAATACATAGCAGTGTGCAAAAGTAAAGAAGAAAGTAAAGAATTGACAATTTTCTAACCATAGTAATTTCCTTATTACTACTCGTTTAATCCTGTTTAATATTCTATCCTGCACGTTTTACTCCTTTTGGTGTGTTCCCAGTCATGTCCTGCAATCTCTCTATTGTATCCCTCAATATCTAACCACTCTGTACCACTGTATACCATATAATTTCACTGTCCCTTAATGTGCCTGTAATTGTATTTCCTTCCATAACATTTTGACTTTTCTTAACATTCTCTTAGTCTTCAAGCCATTCTATCTCTTCGAATTGATGTCAGTAACATTCTCATAGTCTTCAAGCCATTCTATCTCTTCGAATTGATGTCAGTGCCATTGTGAATAGATCTTATTTCTGATATTTCCTCCTTACAGTGACTGCCAGTTCATCCTCATCAGAAACAGAAACCAAATCTTCATTGTCCGCTATTAAAAGGCCAGTACCAGTCGGTGACAGAAAGTCAGAGGCTTACAAGTCTATCTTCACTTCACACAGCTCAGCAAAGCGTACTAAAGACCAGTCCTCAAACTGGGTTACTCACACTGCTTACTACTTTTAACTTCCCTTGGGACAACCTAACTCCCATTGCCAGGACACACTCTCATTGCGTTATTATTATGTGTTTAAAAATAAAATACATTTGCTTACATAATAGCTTATTGTTCAAACTATTACTTTATTTATCCTTATTTTGTCATGGTGAAAGTTTCAATAACTTTTCCTTAAAGACATTTACAAAATAAAAGATTTTTACCAAAATGATCCGCAAATCTGATGTGATAAACCCTTTTAAACGCAGAGGTCACACAATGTAAATGGTTTGGAGTTTTCTATTTGTAAGACTGTAAATACAGCTTCCAATAATCCGGCAGTCTTTATGGCCCATTGGGAACCACATGGTTTCTGCTTTGTCCAATCCATTTCATCAGTAGTAATGAACATGTCTGATGATATTTTGACCCGACTGAAGAATCTTTATTCTAATTAATATACAATAACAAGTTACATATATATCACAATGGCTTGGCAACATTTTGTCACTACACAGTAGAGTGAATAATATAACACAGAACAAAGAAAAAAGCTAAGCCAAAAAGAGACTTTTTTGACTTATAATATCTTTAATTTATATTAACTTGCAAAATATCTCCTAAGTAATACATTTGAATGATGAATATTCTTTTTAAATGGTTTATAGTGATTTTACACAAGTGATTTGTATAAGTAGTCCAGCTGATCTGTAAAGTTCCCAGGAGTGAGTATCTAGCGTTTAGGTCCTCTCCGAACGTATTAATAATAGATGGATAAAGAGGAGCAAGGGGAGTATAATTGCCGTTTAACACCAATAACTTTCAATATTCTTTAAACGTATCCAGCCTTCTCTTGAAACTATCTAATGAACATGTCTGTGGCACATCTACTGGAAGACAGTCCCACTTTTTCTCACTGGAAAAAACTTTCACGAACCATCTTAAGGGATGCACGCATGTCCTCTGATATTGTCTAGTAGCAAGCAATGCACCAGAGAATTTATCGTTTAACCTATTAATATATTTTTATAATGTGATATTTCCATGCAAGTGCTTCTTCTCCAGGGTGATTACCCCTTAACTTATCTAATCAGTCTGCATAGTCCAGCTCCTCAATTCCTCTTATTTATTTAGTTGTCCTTCACTGAACTCTTTCCGTTTCTAAAGCTTCATACACAGGTGCAATTGCAGGGGCCGACCCACGATGCACGATGTGTATGCACAGCTATTTCGTCCGATAATCAAGCTGTGTATGGGCACTTTGTCGGATGAAATAGCTGTTCGGTTGGGGCTCATTGATGATCCGCCTGGCAGATGTGCGAGCTCATAACCAGCTTGCATAGCAGGGATCGGGCCTTGTAAGTTTCCTTAGTTTTCGTTTTACATACAGTTTCATCCTATGATCCTAAGTAAATACATCAAATACATCCGATTAGGATTTTTTTTTTTAAATAAAATGGTTAACATCTTTTTGTAACATACACATGAAAAAGCAATCTCTGTCTGCCTCCTAGTGGAAAGAAACATTTCTACATATTGCAAATTACATGAAAAATGCAGCACCGTTGGAACAGTAGTAATATTGACCACAAACAATCATTCTGCCAGTAAATGTTGTGGAAATGTCTGCTGGTAAAATTGCTGCTACATTGTTATTTTACAGTCAGTTCGATGTTCTTGTCGGATCGAACTTTAAATTTATATAACAGGTAGTGTATGGCCACTGTTGCTATTTTTCGAGCATCCCTGAGAAAAGTGAATGTTCTACTTATTACAACCAGAAGGGGGCAGCATATACACATACAGAGGTGCAATGTTTTTACATGAATTTGACCTAAAACATCTTGTGATTTTCAAGTCCTAAAGGTAAAGGAAGAAAAAAAACCTAGTTAAGCAAATTAGAAAACAAAAAGTGTTATTTTTGGTCATGTATTATTTGAAATAATAGTCCGCATAAAGAGTTGTTGATGCTCATACAGCTGTAAAAGGTTTCAAGCTCTATAAAAGTGGCCATACTTTAGGAGGATTTTACTTACCCGAACAATCGATTCCCCGGTTTTAGACCGATCCTGCCGGAACCGCATTTCTCGCTTTTCTTTGCGACCGACGTGATTGCGAATCCCAATTCACAATCACAACCAAATATGTACAAATAGAGGAAATTCAAGGCTATTGTTGGGGTGGGTACATCCTGATGGATTTTTCGTCATGGTGACCTTTTTAGTTTAGTTTTTGGATGTAATAAATCTAGTAAATATGACAATTTTAAGCTGACAATAATAACTGTTTACTGATTATTTGTTATGAAATGTTGGGAACTAGCTGAAAACATTTCAGGGGTGAGATTTTAATGCCTAGATTTGAAGGATACCTACACATTAAAACACATTTTCCATTGACTTAGCCTATAGTATATTTTTTCTAAAGTGGACATTTTTTTTTTTTAAAGACAACTCCACCCTTATAATAACATTGTTTAGTTAGAATGGCCTCTTTAAAATATGCTGATATATTCTACTTTGTCCTCAGAATTTATTGCTGTATGCCTGCTATGCTTCTGGATGCCTTGTGGAAAGTGAGCAATTTAGTGAGCTGGTACTGAGCCTGAGCATGCTCAGAAGAGGCAGCTAGGGGATTATTATTCAGTCACTGGCTGTGATGTCAACTGTCAAATCTGTAATTGATAGTTACTAACTGGAAGAACCAGGAAGCAGAAACAGGGGAACATTGTGCAGGATTTCAGGTTAGACTTAAATATTTCAGATTTCAAAACTATTACAGTTTATGTTTTTTTGGGGTGATTTACCTGTATATTAGTTTTTGAGGGCTGGGCTTGCCCTTTAAGGCAGTTTATCCTTTAAAATGTTTGAAAATCTCTGAATGGTGTGAGTTGGGGAGATCCATTCTAAACCCAGTTGAGTTTCTTACATTTTTCCCCCAAAACAGTTTCATCTGATACATTTCCTTTAATGTGCAGGTTGTTTTAGAATCTGGGTCTGGAAATAGAAATAATATGATGAAAACATTATTTTTACCGATACAAAAAATGTCACATGGGTTGTTTTGTGTGTGTTTTTTTTTTAAGGATTGTGTTTGCTCTTTGCAGAGTTGGCTATGCAGTAGAGTGTGTTCTGCTGTCTTATGCAAATGTATCCCTGGGAATGTGCCCTTCTTATTAAATAAATAATGGATTTTAATACAAGTTTTGCAATTAAAAACCTATTTTTAAAAAAAGCAAATAATTAATGCGCCATTGCCAGGATGGGTAAGAATTAATAAGAAAAGAGGTCTCAAGGATTAAAAGTCCAACTGCAACAACCGTTTAAATGCAGGTGCTTTGCATAGTGCCGAAATGATGACTTTATACACAACAGAGATAGTGTTAGAAAATCCGGTTAGTCTGGAAAATTTTCTTCATACATAAAAAAACACCAACTGATCGTACAGTACCACTGACCATACCACATTAAAATAATTTCTCAGGAGGTTGGGGGGGACAGGGACCACATTAAAATATTTCAGTCGTAAAAATAAATAATTGGCTAGACTAGATTGGCAGGATCGATCCTCCATTCACTTGGTTTCCATGCAGTTAACGTGAAATAAACAAGATCTATTTGTATGTGAAATGACCGAGCCTGAAGCTAGCATACATGAATCAATTTGTTTTTGACATATACAGGAATCTGTTTTTAATTCTTTACTAAATTCCTTTATATGTAAGATTCTTTAATAAATAGGGTTTGTAAAGAATGCCATACACAGGGTTGATTTTGTAATCGATTCAGCTTAATTGACCACTTGGTGATAGCGATCGGTTGACCCAACAAATGGCAATCATTTTCCATCACCCCATCTTCCGTTCCTTAAAATCTGCTGAAGATCCCTGGCACAATTGAGTACATTTCTTCAGCTTCTTCCATATCACCAATGAGGCTGACCGAACGCCCTTTTCCCATGACCAAGCATCCATACATTAAAAGATCTGCGGCCAAAACAGCCATTCATTACACATTGTGGGTCTTAATCAATTGAAATGTTGTAATAAGGCCGGAAACAGAATCTAATGATATCTAAACATGATAACAATCACTTTTGGTCCATTGAATGCAAAAAATTTAATTAAAGGGCAACTGTGGTCACCGAACAAGTTAGGGTTAAATGAAAGCCGGCAGTATTTCCTTAAAATGAGTAGACAATCACATCTCTGACTCTACCCTGTGAGAAATTATATTGGGATGAATGTTCAAATTTTCTGCTTCCAGTTGATTAAGTGATATCACCTGATCACTGATCCCCCCCCCCCTACCCTGGGGGAGAAGCATGCTCAGTTAAGAATTAAAGGTTATCTTTACTCAAAAACATTTTTAAAAATTGTAAATTTAGATACAGCAAGATCGCACTGCTCCAAAACTTTTTTTGGATTTTAAATCTGAACTGTAGATTCTGAGAAATCATATTTTGAAATCACACCATTTACAGAGAAAGATCTGTCACTCCAGAAGCAGAAATTATACTATGTGACCCATCCCTGACCTTTTTGCCTGCCTGCCTGCCTGCCAGCACACTTTCTGCAACAAATACGAGAAACAGCAGTGAAAAAAAAGGGGGAGATGTGTAAGCAGAGCAGTGTCCATGATGAGGCTGTGCAGAATTTATAAGTGTCGCAGACACTACAATAAGGCAGTGAGTAAGGGAGGTGGGGGCCATTAGGAGCACTCACTAAACATTTAATAATTTAATGACAGCAAGCACAGATATATATGTGATTACCACTATTTTACTTCCCTTAAATTGTAGTTTCAGATAATGTAAAGTTGTTTGAGTGAGTATAGTGACCCTTTAATGCTGGGGAAAACAAAGAAAAAATTGACAGTTGAGATATAGAACCTATTAATGCAGGCAGATGCTCGTCACATGATTACAAGGTCAAATGGCAAAAAAACAGGAAGTAATATTGCTGAACTTTTCTAGTAATAAATTCTTACAGTTTACCTAGAGATTTGATTTAGGGTTTAGGTATGATAGAAGGCTTTTTTTAATATATATAAACCTAACTAGTTTGGAAATATTGGAGTTATTGCAGTTACCCTTTAAGTGAGTTCTATAAAGCAATAGCTTTAATGACCAAATGCACTGATCGATTTAAAAGACCCTAAAAAAATCCCTCGTTAGATACTGTGACCAGCTTAACAGGGCATCATAAAATCCCTGCAATTGTCCCTAAACTATCTCATTGCATTCATTTTGAAAGATTGGACCTGATTTTTGAATGACAGCTGATTGTTTAAACAAACACAACCAATTTGGACTGAAAGTTTAAAATCCCGATCAGTATATGGATTGGTATATCTGTCAGGGGCAAAGTCTTCCCGTATGTACCAGGTCTGAGGGGACATGTATATTTCCTGTTCAGTTTAAAAAAAACCAATGTTTGAAACAAGTCTACATGTTTCTTTCAACCAAACGACAGACCTTCGATATGCTGTAAATTGTCTTAAATCATGCAAGATTAGACAATTACCAGTGGATTTTCAGAAGGTTGCCAACTTTGCATCATGGTTTTGAAATACTCCTGAAATTCAGGTAAGGAGTAAAAAATTCAAAGGGTAAGACTCAATCCAGGTCACCTGGGCACGTGTGAGTAGATAAGAAGTTTAACTGGTTATGAGTGAATGAGAAGTATAACTGGTTGATGGTGTTGCCATGGTTTCCATTTAGCACACAGAGGCTTGTATTTTAATGCCATTAAGTTTGCACCCCTGGGGTCATTCTCTTGGTTTTTATGTAGTTCTGTAGATATGATCTGTCTTATAATAATGACACATTTTAAATTAATGGCCCCTTCCTCGTGACTGTCATTGCATCTAGACACGTGTTTACCCCTCACAAGACAGGAAATAGGAAAAACTATTTTAACACCGTCGTGTAATTTATACCAATGTCAAATGATCTGTAGCCATAAAAATGTCTGTAAACACCCACATTAACTAAGTAAAAATACTTCCATATCTGTATAATTTAAAAAAAAAACCCATAAACAACTAAGGTCCTACAATTCATAGCAGCTGGGGAGTACTAATAGAACAGGGGACTGCTCTGGAAAATATTGGAGAACCCAACGAGATGGTCAGTGGGAGTAGGAGTTGTTGGTTCCTTACCTCTGAAGTCTTTTCAATTACAGCCCCAAGTGGACATAAATATACGTATATTTAGTAAGAACCTCTATCAAGCCCTTCGTTCTTTGATATTGCTGTCCTGGGGTAGAGGACCAGGTAGATTTGCCCCTGCAAAGTTCTGGCAAGTTGCCCTTTTTCCAGTATGAACTGTCTGTCGTGAAGTGATTGTGGCAACAGTTCCTCCTCCCATACTCCTTTGGTAACACATTTCACCCAGGCAAAAATTCATTTTGCAGCATTCAGTTGAATGATGCTGACAAAACTTCTTGCAGAGGACTATGGGACTAGACAACACCAGTCATCAAATCAGCAATTACTAAAACTTGAATTTTGAGTTTTTAAAATCTATTATGGGATTTTAGATTTCCTTAAATTTAAAGTAAGAAAAAAAAAGATGCAATTGACACCGTTTATTCTTAGAATTTTCCAAATGCCCATAATTTCTTTATTGGAGAATACAACGGAGAATGACAGAGACACTGTTGGATACATTCTATTTTGTTAATGTAAGTTCTAAAATGTTTAAATGCCAGTAAAAGCATGTAAGTAGTTTTACAGGAAGACAGGGTTACTGTTGAAAAACTCTAAGAAAGACTACTTTGTACTCACTGTGGAATCGTCACTGATGAGGGTGGCTTCCATTTTGAGAATAACTGCAGATGTTTACAATCTTGCTGAATACTTTATTAGTCTACAAGAACCTAGATCAAAAACACTTATCCTCATGGAAATAAACCAAGTTACTCTTTGTTACTATCAGTGCCAGGCAGTTAATAACTCACCATCTGCCTCGCCCTACATCACCATGGCATGTTGGAAGCGGTTATTTCCTATTACAGCTTTGTAATGTATTAACCGTTTGTGTTGACTTTTCTCATTGTTTAGAAGCAGATCACGCTTTGCAAAACTCATTTTAACTCCCCCCCCCCCACACACACACACACTTTTTTTTTCAAGATGATAAATTGCCCCAAGCCTTTCCCAAATGGTCTACTGTAAACAGCCATATTTATCTTTATAACAAAAGTAAACTTGTTTTTTTTTTTTCTTATCTTTTTTTTATGATACATTTATATAATACTTTTTATTTTATAATTAAATAAAAACCCAAGGAAAAATACAATATACAGTATATAACTTTTATTAATTTAGGAAAATACAGTATCAATTGTTTTTTAAAAACTCGACTGTACCTAACACAATAGATATATAGATAGAAATGTATGTATAATTTTATTTATGATGAGCCACTTAGGTACGCAGCACTGTAAATTATGAAAAACAGAGTCTACAAATGGGGAAAAGTGCAAACATTTATACAGATAAATTAAAATTGTGCTGGTATTCAGAAAGGTAGGATAAAAGTTCATATTTAAAAGTACTAAAGGATGTTACCTGGTCAAGTGAGAAGCAGTGCTAGTTGAGGGTTTATGGAGAAGATTGCCTTGTAAGGAGAGCCCGGGAATATAAGGGGTGAAGAGAGAAGATAAGTAGGGTGGTGCAGCAGAATGAAGGGATTAAAAGGTTAGAAGAATTGTATAAAATACAATTTTTTTGCTTGATAGAAAGCCATCCTATGGAGTATCAGAAGAAAGTAAAATGATCTGAACTGCTAAGTTTAAGATAGACTGGAGATGGGGGGAGAGATGACAGGCTGGGATACTGAGTAGTAAAATGTTACAGTAGTCAAGACGAGAGAGTATGAGGGCATGCATGAGATTTTAGTATTGTGAAGGAGAAAATGGCACATCATGGTTATAACATAACGTCAGAGGATTCAAAGATTACGCCAAGGCATTGTGCAGATGCTTATCTTAAACTGCAGATATATTTATAAAATAGGCAAGAGAAATCAATATCCTGTAAATTATATCCTTATAATCTATGCATGCCCATGTCGTCAGTAATGCAGCCTATCCTTCATTTGTATTCTGTATCACTTTAACAAAAGACAGGCTTATTCAGTGAGGTGCAACATTTTGCCCGTGTCCTTAATCTGCATCAGCCAATTAGCTGCTACCTGCTTACTGGTCTACAACAGTTAGAAAACTTCTGATGACATTTTATTGGTTGTTGAATATCAAGTTTATGCAGCTCTAGATCCAGTGGTATTTCAGAGACAAACAGCAGCACTCCAAACAGATCCACTAATAAAAGTCTTGTAAAATCTGTGTTTTGGTTGTGCTCAGATATATAGAATAAAACAAAAAATAAAATGTAAAAGACCAATAAGTTTGAAACATTCTTCTCTAGTTTAAAACACTTCAACCATATATTAAAATATAATGTATTCACTTACTTGTGACGAAGAGCGCTAAGGTACACTCACTGAGTGCTGTTTGAACATTTATTTCACACTTCTAACATCATTCACTGGGATACACACAATGGTAAAATCCCTTAAAAATATAAATAGGTTAATGTTACTTTAAAAACCTCTATTGTATTGTTTAGGGTTATAGAGAATAAATCCAAATGTTTAACGCGTTTTGCCGCTTGTAGGAGTTTCAGCTTCCTCAGGAAAAATTTTGTTGGATGCTGCAGAGTAAGAACACTGGCAAAAGTTTGCACCTATTATGTAATTAGCCCAAGAGAAACCAGGCACCGATCCAGACAGCTCCAACTTACCTGTAGGAAAATGTTAAAACTTGCACAGGTAATTGTTGGAGTCTCCCACTCATGCAGAAATGTGTATGCTTAATAAAGGGATGTTTTTGGCAACAATAGACTGTATTATTTTATTGTATTAAAACATAACATATATGTGGGGCCCATGAAAAATAATAGAGTTAATTTTGGGTTTTGTACCCCCTAATAGCTGCCCTCACCTTAACTGAAGGTAGCCATCAGTTGGACCTTGATTGAAGTTGGAACATTTCCACTTTAAGGTCAAAAGAAACTGGTCACATATCAGTTACCTGCTCCCAATTCCAACCAATATGTTCAGCACATTGTTAGATATATTACTAACCAGATATAAAAGGATAATTATTCTGGCAGAGTTAAGGTGGGTACACACAAGAAAGATCTTTGAAAGATGACCAACAGGATCTGCAAGATCCTGTCTGTTATTTTTCAAAGATCAGGATATACACAGTCCTAAGCGTTCTCCCTATACACATCATATACTGTACACAGTATATACACATCATATACACAGCATATACACTTCATATACACATCATATACACAGTATATACACATCATATACACATCATATACACAGCATATACACATCATATACACAGCATATACACATCATATACACCGTATATACACATCATATACACATCATATACACAGCATATACACATCATATACACAGCATATACACATCATATACACAACATATACACATCATATGCACAGTATATACACAGCATATACACATCATATACACAACATATACAAAGCATATACACAGTATATACACAGCATTTACACATCATATACACATCATATACTCATCAAATACACAGTATATACACATCATATACACAGCATATACACAACATATACACAGTATATACACAACATATACAAAGCATATACACAGTATATACACATCATATACACCGTATATCCACATCATATACACAGCATATACACAGTATATACACATCATATACACATCATATACACAACATATACACAGTATATACTCATCATATACACAGTATATACACAGCATATACACATTATATACACAGTATATACACAGCATATACACAGTATATACACATCATATGCACAGTATATACACATCATATACACAACATATACAAACCATATACACAGTATATACACAGCATTTACACATCATATACACATCATATACTCATCAAATACACAGTATATACACAGTATATACACACCATATACACAGCATATACACAACATATACACAGTATATACACACCATATACACAGCATATACACAACATATACACAGTATATACACAACATATACACAGCATATACACAGTATATACACAGCATAGGGAGAATGCTCGGAACTGTGTGTTTCCCACGAATTTTAGGTCTTCCCTGAACAACTGCAAAGCCGACCCAAACATTCGGCAGCCGGTAAAGACGCTACACACACTAAAGATAAAGCCCCAATAATGTTGGATCCGACCGTATTGGGGCTTAATCGTTCGTGGGTGTACCTAGCTAAAAGCTGGCTCATTCGTCCATGCAGTCAATGCTGTGACTGCTGACATCTGCACATACTCAAGTTCCTAAAAGCTCATTGAGCAGGGGGAGGAGGTTACAACCCCTGTCAAAATGGAAGAGAACTCTGGCAATAACTATAATTATATAACTGGTTACACATCATGTAATGAACTGCTAAAATAGCAGTTGGTGTTGCGGGCAGATAATTGACAAGTCACCAGTTTTTTGTTTTAAGCGTGGACATGCAGTTTCATTACATCAAATTAAAGGAAAAGGAAGTCTAATAATAAACTAGTTCAGTTTTATTTTTTAACCCTAGATATGCTATCAGTTTGATTTGATTTTTGCCACCACTCCTCTTTTTCCCAACTACCCCTGCTTCTGATAACACCTTCTTGTCAGACAAATCTTACTTTGGCACCAGCTCCATAGACTTAAGTGGTACTTACATCACCTACAGCAAAGGAACATGGGAAACCTGGAGGAATTCAAAAAATAAAAATATAGCAGATAAGGTCCTTGTTACGAGGGGAATTATTTGAACTTAATTTACTATTATATTGCTATTTTCCTTCTAAGTAAACAATGATGGGGGTATCCAAAAACACTTTGTGAACAAACAACAAAACCTTTAAGCAGTCTAAAGCTCATGGACATGACATTCGTTTATTTTGGCAAGCCTCTGGGTAAACTAAACTGGGCTACATCACCCTATCTCTCCCAAGGAATGTTGAATATCCTGGAGGCCAGAAATGTCAGCACCACATAGCTTGTCTTTTTATTTGGCTAAAGTTTACATACAGTTGCTCCGGTAATAGAGATTAATTTCCTGCTGATAATTTGTAACGCCTTTATTTTAACCATGCTATTGTTTACCGTACTCCACACAATCCTCCCTAATTACAGAGTTCACTGACATCCCCTAGCTATTTTCTCGAAAGCACAAAGAACGCCGATTTCTATTATTGTGATCATTGCCAGAACGTCCTCACTTTCAATTCAAAACTAAACTGTGAATCCAGGCCAATTCACTGGTTCCAAATACCAAACTTGCCAATATTAACGTAACATCTAATGGTTCCCTTTGATTTGTGGAGATCCCCCTTTTTACATAGCCCCTTAAAACCCAACAATACACACAAAAAGCACACCTGGCTGGGCATTACCTTCCCTCGTAATATGGATTACTAGAGGTGTTCCAATTCCACTTAACTCTAAACATTAGGAACACTAAACAGAACTAAAATCAGTGGCAATATTGGGCACACAAGCCCAGAAAG
The DNA here is from genome assembly GCA_019447015.1 of Hymenochirus boettgeri. Lineage (NCBI taxonomy): Eukaryota > Metazoa > Chordata > Amphibia > Anura > Pipidae > Hymenochirus > Hymenochirus boettgeri. The sequence goes on from CM033476.1 coordinate 90,047,954, forward strand.
CATACTTTCTCCAGCTTTATTCTGGAATGCAGAAGTCCATCACAGCCAATAACTGACTCTGCATTCTGTCACGCCTCCCCAGTCCTGCGCGTCTCCTCTGAAAAAGCTCTCTGAGCTTAGAGAAGAGGCCAGAAGTTGAAGTGCAGCGGGGAAAGGTAAGTATTATGTTATTTCAGGTTTGCGGAGATGTGAGAAACTATAACGATTGAAGGGTGTTTGGGGCGGTTGGAAGGTAAGTATAGATTTTTATTCTAGGGGTTGACATGCCTTTAAAACTGAGTGCTTTCAAAATCCTTACATGTCTTGGATTATTAGTTCTGCACTGCACTGAAACCAGCACAGCCTACATTCTGTATTAGAAATTATTACTCAAAAGTCGAAATGAATGAGCATTTAAAACTACAGCTAAATAGATGGGTAGATATTTTCATCCTAAATAGTATTTAAGATTACAAAACTAACCTTTATCTTTGGTTTGTTTCACCTCTGGGTAATATTTGTGCTATACAGACACCTTTATTTACAGGGAGTGTGTAAAAAAATTACAAGGATTCCATATTTATATTAGTCTTGTCCTACAGCAAGAGATTTATCCTTTTTAATAATGGAAAATATAATTCATTTCAACTATCACTATTATATATATCTGTGCCATTTCTTTAAATGTCAAATCTGTATCATCTAACATTTCAGCTGTCATTCAAGTGTCTTATTATCGTAAACTCTTCGGCTGTGTGCAGTTAGGGAGGACTCATTGTGATTGGCTCATTGTGATTACAATGCATAATTGCCCTCACAGAGTTTAAATAACCCTTTGATTGCTAAGCATTGGGGAATATTATGAGCAATTTTTAGGAAATAAATACATAAGTTCCCCTTCCTTTCTGTCCTTGGACTACTGATTAAAATGATACACCAATGATTCATTCTTAACCAGTGTAAAGTCAGTCATATTTTCACTACAGCAGCCATGCAATTGCTTAGATGGAGTGAACTGAGCATGTCTGTCCCTCTGGGAAAATAGCTGTAAGTAAATTAAGAATTCGCTGACTTCATACGAGTGAATTTTCTGTTAGGAATTATCTAGAAGGACATAATATATTTTAGACCATAGTTCTTCTGGCCAAAATGTCTCATTTCCTCTAACCTGAAGTTATTACTAGTACGTATTTTTTCTTGAATATTGTATGCAATATGCAAAATATATATTATTATAATTTATTATCGGGTACAGCTTGACAATGTCATTGTCTAACTGTTTAAAATGTCCTTCAAGCATGTGTTTGAGAAGGTTCTCATTCATCCAGGTTTTCAAGAACTAAACTTCAAGTCCAGTTGATCTAACTGAATACTGCAGATATGTCTTTCAGCATGGTTGTGCTGCCATTCTTTACGCTCTGTATCTTTACCCTGATTCTGTCACTTTGTGTCTGCCTGGTGTAAAAAGCTACCGAATGCTCTGAAATGTGTTTCTTTGGTGCAGTTCCCTTGAAATGTAATTGCAGTGCCTGTTGAGCTCTGGGAAACATCACTTAAGACCAAGGGGGAAGATGTGTATCTCTTTTTATACTCTCATTAGAGGCCACCTCGAGAATCAACACAGAAAGTCTGCCAGAAGAGAATAACTGGCCCAAGCTACAATTCTGTATAGATAGCTTAACATCAAGCTATGGATGTTATTACAATCAAAGAGACAGAGAGTACTGGATAAAGTGTCACTCTATATTCCAAAGCAATGATGAAACAGCAGTACCATCCAATGCGCCTGGGTTTCTATCCAAAGGAACATTTAAAGAAGATCCAGTACAGATTTCTGGATCAGACTTTGACCCCAGTTCTGTTGAAAAATGTATTAAGGCTATGAGAGACACATTTTGATTGGAGTGACAACGTGAACATTGAGACAAGAGGATTTGATGTTTTCCACTCCTGAAGCAAGACTTGTTAACTTCCATCTACTTACTAAAATGGAAAAATGTATTGAGGATTAGTTTACTTGAAAGGATTGTCTGTCCTTGCTTTATCCACCACAAATGTGTATTCAATGGAATGGGAGTTGTTGAAATTTTGTAATTCTGCCTTAATTTTAGCTCAGCTGGCAAGGAGTACCATACATGTGCTCAAAGAAAGGATGGCGCTAAGGGCTACTATGGAAAGAAGGCAGATGTCTTTACTTGCCAGTGCTTAAAGAATATGGTTAAAAGACATCAAACATAAAGAATATAAAGGTAGAGAAGAAATTATTGAGGCCTTACAGGATATCAGATCAGCAAATTAGTAAATTTCAGAACTTTCATCAGATTCTCTTAAACTCGTGACCAAAGGGATGTTTACAGAGCCTTTTGGCTGGCTGGTGTCCCTTCTAAAAGTAGGGCAGGTTTTTCAATATCACAAATTCCCTTCTTTAGAAATGTATGTTCCCATACTGGATTCCAAAAGCAAGCATCTGTGATGCCAAATAGACTAACATGGTGTTAAAGCTACCATAAACACCAGCGTTTCATATGCCAATGATGATCTAAAATGCCAAAATGGCGGTAGAAAATTAGCTAACCTATCCATAAAGCTTACTGTGGGCTTAGGAATCATATACCTTTTTAGCTTTTTCTAAAACCGCAAATCAATTGTGGGTTCTCAATCTTCTCTGTTTTGTCCCTTTCACTTTAAGCTCCACTTTTTTGTTTTTATGCTTAAACAAATAGTAGCTTGGTTAGCATCTACATTAATTTAACAATTAAATGATTCAATTCAAGGGAATGTCCACCCTCGAAACTTTAATGCCCTTAAGGACTCCCCCAAACACACTTTTAGCGATACTTGCCAATAAAGCTTCAAAACAATATTTGGACATTTGCCCGACACTAACCGTAGGAGAATGCAAGAGGATGATGGTTGGTTTGTAAGTAAATATTCCAAAAATCAATATTGGTCAACAATGGTCAACATTATCCTGTTAAAGGGCATCTCCACCCTCTTAATTTAACTTTATATATAACTTAAGATCCCCCCATCTAGATGCCGATCAGGGATCAGGTTTTAGTAAGTAAGCATCTTTGGTAAGGGTAAGTATAGTGAAGAATGGGTTGGGGGGGTCTATGTCTATAAAGTTAGTTAAAATGGTGGACATGCACTTTAAGCACGTCACACAGTTGCATTGATAGCGCAATATAACAGGATAATACCAACCCTAATTTGTTTGTGATAACCATTTTGCCAGATAATTGCCTTGTCTAGATCTGACCTCTCTCTGAAATACAAATGTGAGATTTACCACTCAACGCCCCCCAAGCAATGCAAAACAAAGACATCTGTGAATACCTATATTCTCTATTGTTCCTCCAAAGGAAAACCCAAAAAAAGAAAGGAAAAAAAAGATCTTAGCTGGCTTCAACCAAAGTAAACTGTAGACACTGGAATTTTAAATTATTCATGTTTTAAAGCCGTAAACAAATAGCTTTCAACCCCTTTTTATGGTTTAAAATGCCTTTGGTTATGACAGTCCTCAAATTTGCATATGAAATGTTTATTACAAGTCAATGTTTCCTTTAATTGAAATTACTTTTAAACCAACAATAACAACATACGCATCTTTATGTATAGAAGTTGTATAATGTGTTTTATTTAATCAGTAATGTACAGTATAGATTTTTATGTAAAATCAACACATCCCCTTTAACATGTCATTATTTCTGAAATTTTCATTTGAATTCTTCTGTTTGCAATAAAATTCTAAAAATGTCACTTTCTAAAATTAACTGGGTTTTTCCCTGATTCAAAAACAAGATTCTGAAACTTTGACCAATTATTGTCATTCTTAATCTTTTTGAAGCTTCCACATTTTTGGAGGTTTATAATCCTTGAAAGCCCAGTTTGAAAAACAAGACTACAAAAAGGCAACACTACATTAGGATTTTACAGGAACAGGTAGGTAAAAGCAAAATAATGCATTTATATGTTAATTTAGTATTCCTTTTTGAGGCCTTTTTTGTCATTTACATACCAATATCCAATGCTCTTTTATGGGATTAATCTGGTGATACCTGTCTAAGCTAAGACTGTTTGTGACAACAAAGTAAAAAAAAAGAATTGTCTATGCAAAGGTGAAACTTGACAGAATTCAGTGATGGACATCTTTAGCTAAATTACTCAAGAAGTTAATTGAACAAGGGGTCAGCAGAATGTCTGCTTTTGAGTTCTATGACTCCTGTTTAGAGTCAGACACTAGAACATTAATCAATTCTATAAAGAAGTTGCAAGTTTAGTTCTGTGTGAACAGGGACATTACGTTTTTAAGTAGTTTATGGCCTACTTTTGGATGAATAGAAAGTCTTGGTCTTAATCAATGTAGATGTTTCTTTGCAGACCTGAGTGCTTTTCAACTATAGAGATGTTTCACACTTAAACATGGTTACGGGGATTTTTTTTCCTTCTTCTTCTTAAGCATGCCATGCATGGCGTTGATATTCCAGCTGATTCAACGAAGTTGATCGTTTAAAAAAAAAATGTTGGTGTTTTTTGAATTTTTCAATTGTTGACTGCATTTATTTTTTTATGTTTTTTGTTTTGTATGTAAATATAGCAGTGTTACACTTTTGTTGTTAACAATTATATATTTTCTTTATATTCTTGTTTATTTATTTTTTTAAGGCATAAGAACTTTTTTAGGGAACTAATTGAAAAAAACACCATGAGAGTGACATAACTTTATGAGCAGTGTACTAAATTAAAAACTTCCCTTGGAGATGAGTCATAGGTATCCTAAATTCCTCTCTGTATTCCAAATATACAGACAAAATGGGCCAAGCAAAACATATACGTATAATAAAGATAGGAGCACAATCAGCTCTGATCAGCTGCTGAAAAGTCGCAAGTGTAGTGCAGGAGGTAAATTATACTCCGGAACCCAAGCTACATAAAATTAGTGGTTTAGTGTCCCTTTAAGGAAGATAACACTTTTTAACAACCATTTCTACATCCACACATTTGTACTCTTTGAATATGACTATTTTATGGATTGCATGCATTCATAATCTATTCTGATATAATGATCATGGGCTTTAAAAGAAAATGATTGTTATATATCACAAGGATTTAGTTCAAAGCATGATAACTAAATAAGTCTAGATATCTGACCTCTGAAGACCAATGTATTCCTGGTCTTTGGTACTTTAGAGTTAATCTTCTAAATTGAACAGGTCAGAAGGAAAGGATCAGAGGTCAGCAGGACAAACCTTTCCCTGAGGGAATGTTCAAGCCAAGACTCCATTATGGGTTATCATATATATCTTGTCTTTACAGGTGTTGGTGACTTATCAACTGCACTTTTGACTGTCAAGCTTCTTCTATGAGTCCTCGGAGCCTTTGGTAAGTTGACATATTTGCATCTGCGTTTGAAGAGTTTTGGCATTAATGCAAAGTGACTTCTAGTTTAATGCACCCATGTATGTCTTATTCAAAAGAAACAATACTTGACATGAAGTTCTACCACCACACAAACACTTTCTATTGAACTTTGAAGCTAGATTTTCTCAACTTTATTAAATTGTTGTTCATTTTAGGCCAGCTCTCTCATTAATCTGGAATTTAAAATGCTACCTAGTCAAGATGTTTATTGTCTGTTCATCTACTAGTCTGTGTTTTAGACTAATGAGTGACCCTTGCAACCAGACAGGAGATTAAATGCTAAATCAATTAAAAAAAGTAAAAAATATACATTTTTATTTTACTATCATGGCATACATCATGGTATATCTTAATTGTAACAGAGATTTCTCTTTAATGGAAAGCTTAATTTAAAGAACATTTACAGGAACACATGGGCCTCTTTCAATAAAAGATATATAATAGACCAGTTAAACCGTAACATCTGATTGGTTGAAGCAAATTAACAGCTCAAGCTCAATTTTGTACCTCACACAACAAAAACGGTGTCTCTGGAAAATAATAGATAATTTGAAGTTTATACATAAGCCTGAATATAACTTTCACATCAAAAAGTCAGCAACATTGAGGAAAAAATCATGTGTAATTGTGCAAGTTTCTGATATTTACCAACATGACTCAAATCACTATCAGAGAAGTAGTAACGACAAAGTATCCTTAGCCTCTATTGAGTGCCTATGGGAAATGACTTCCATAGAGGGTAAGGATACTTTGACTTCACTAGCTCTCTGATAGAGATTTGAGTCGTGTTGGCAGTAGCCCTCTACTTCATATTCACCTGTGAATCGTTCCAACATTGGGGTGTTACTACATAGTTTGTACTTTTCTGACATTACCTGATTTCTCCTAATCCCCTTTATAATGAGTAACATATACAGGCAAAATGAGCCAAGCAAAACATACGATACTAGAAGGTAAAAGTTCACTGCAAGGTAAGCTACTGGTTGATTATTTTATACAAATGTCCATAGAATCCAGTGCACACAATGGGATTTTAGTGGAAAAAAATTGCCTTTGGCCAAGTTACATGTGCGCGTTGTTTCGGCCTTTTATTCCAGGCCTTTATCAAGCCAGGTGAAAATGCAAGATACTACACAATTTAAAGTTTTTAAATTGTGTAGTATGTTGTGTTGTATGTTGACATCTGGCTTGATAAAGGCCTGAAATAAAAGGCCGAAAGTCGCCCACATGTAACTTGACCAAATAAAGGCAATTTTTTTCCTCTAAAATTCTCGTTGTGTGCACTGGATTCTATATATATATAAAAAACCACTATATTGCTTATTGCATGGTTGTAAAATGTCAACCACGTCCATAAAATTAACAGCTCGGGTAAAATTTTGCACCTCTTATTAAATGGGCCTGAATTAGTTTCCTCAAAACTCACAAACCTAAACTATGACTCAGGAAACTATAAGAAATTAATTCAAATTAATAAATAAGTCAATGTATTTTTCACATCAAAAATCAGCAGCATTGTGGGAAAAATCCTCTGTAATTATGCAAATTTCTGACATTACCTGATTTGTGCAAATCTCCTTCCTAGTGATTAACAATTTGTTTTATCAATGCTTGATTCCAGAGAGGCCACAGGCAGGTCATCCAGTAGTTACTGGACAACTCTGTGAGGGAAGCTAGACAATTCACAATTTAGTATGTGTAAATGTGTATTTAAGTCCATGACGTGCAAATATGGACGTGAAAATATGGTCCATGACCCCCTCTGTATAAACTAGAAGTCTGCAGATGAACATTAAAGATTGACCTAAATCTGAACCTGAAATTGGTTCAGAAGTGGATTTCATGGGTATGCCGGAACTCGGACTTCTGAATTTTTCTGATTTTTCCGAACTGCGGAACTATTTCCGAAAATTCTTAGAAATTTTGAACATTTTTATATTTTGTAAATTCGAAATTTCTAGAAATTTAGAAAATTTCAGAAAAAATTATGCAGAATGTCAGAACAGGAAGAGCATGAAGTTTCTAGTACTGGGTGGTGTTTTTTTTTTTTAAGATTTTGGGCATTGATATTTGTTCCCCAGACCATTCCCAGTTCCCTGAGCCATTAACAGTAAGTTACCATTGCAATTTATATCTTAATTTTAGGCAGAATTTTAACATTTTTAAACTCCTATTGACTTGAGTGAGTCGATTGAGGATCTTAGAACTTTCTGATTTTTCCGGAAATCCGTCAATTGTGCAAGCGGGACAGATTTCAGTGAGTTTAGCCATCTCTAATGAACATATGATTTCTCCAGTTAAAAGTTACAGAAGTCAAGCATGTTAGTTTCTATTTTAGCTTTAGTTCCCCTTCAACAAAATAGACAGGTAGATTTATTTAGCTGTAGATAGATACTGTCCTAGATCCTTATGCAAATAGACTGTCCTCTATTTCATATGAAACCTATTTTGTTAACCATAAATTATATCTGAATTGTAGCTTTGCATTTTCTTTTTTTTTTTTTGGTCCTTTGGAATTGGTGACTGCTTGAACGGTCATGATTTATGGAACCCGTATAGCAGTTGCAGGTAACTGTAAAGAACTTTGCAAGACAATTCTTCCTAGAGAGACTTTATTTCTCCTTTCCAGATGGCAGCTCAATATTTCTCTTTTCCCTGTCAAAAGATCCTGCATTAAGAGAGGAGATTATATGGATAGCTCTAAGCTATCATTAGACAGTGTGCTTTGAACTGTCAGTCTAAAAATGGCACCTTATTATAAACACATTCACACACACACCCGTTTATATACAGGTTTATAATAGCACACAAACAAAAATATTAATTAGTAGCAGTCTTATTAATGAAGTGTGTACGGGCGCACACACGCGAACAGAAGGGGAGAAGGGACAAGGGTAGCGGCGGATGTCTTCTGTACAGCAATGTTTCAAGTGGATTCGAGTCAGGATGGGCTTCCTTCAAGGCATGTTGTATTGACCAGTCATTGTGGTCATCTTTTACTGTGTCCTGTCTAATGTACACACAGTGGTGAAGACCTAACATTTTATGTCCTCATACTGAATGGAAATATTTAATGAGAGAGGAAGGGTGTTTTTTAACTTGAATTCCTCTTTAAAATAAATATTTCCAATCAGAGTCACGCCATTGCTTAAATATTAGTATAACTTCCCTTTAATAGATACACACTAATTACTAAGTGTTACTGCAGTGTTATTATTATTATTATTATTATTATTATTATTATTATTATTATTATTAGTAGTAGTAGTAGTAGTAGTAGTAGTAGTAGTAGTAGTAGTAGTAGTATTAGTAGTATCAATAGTGGTAGTAGTAGTGGTATTAGTGTGGTAGTGGTTGTAGTAGTGGTAGTACTAGTAGTAGTGGTAGTAGTAGAAGCAGTAGTAGTAGTGGTAGTGGTGATAGTAGTAGCAGCAGTACTAGTAATAGTCGTATAGGAAGTAGTAGTAGTAGTTGTATAAGAAGTAGTAGTGGTGGTGGTAGCAGCAGCAGTAGTAATAGTAGTATTGTGGCTGTCATTCAAGGAAATACTCAGTTTCCCTATTTTCCTGCAGTTTATTAAATTTGTCATAAAGCGAATTGATGAATTATTACTTCTTGTCAACCAAACTGAAGTTGTTAATAAAGACTTTCTAATAAAATTACCTTTGCCTGCAGCTTGATCTTCCACCAAACACACCTGGGAATGTGAAGATTTCCCTCAAAATTCATACCCTGTCATCTCACACAGAACTTGGCCAGCTCAGAATATACAATTAGCTTGGTGTTCATTGCTGGAAGGTAAATGGAGACATTAAAAGTGTTAAAAATTGAAATGAGCAGGTTAAATGTCAGTTAATAAAGGGTTTGGTTTACATGGCCATGCTATTTGAATGTTACCAGTTTTATTATTATTTTAGGAATGAATAACCAATGTGTGTTTCTATTTTGCATTTATTTTTTATAAGCATGACATCAATTGTCTGGAACATGAAGAGTCAAATGTCATAGAGAACTTGTCCTGTACTCGTTCTACCTTAATTGTGGGATAGACCAACTGAGCATGTCAGGCCCAGTGAGATCAGAGTTGGAGAAGCTGTTCATACCCAAGCTGTACAACAGGGGAAAAGACAAACATTATAATGGTGTTATTTTTACAAGACAATGAATAGTTTAAATCAGCAATCTCTGGATTATTATGTATTTTAGCCCAAAATATTTCCTTTTAGAGGAAACTGGATCCTAATGCTCTTAAGACCACTGAGTGTAACCTTCTAGCACTTATACAGTAGCTGTTTGTACATGGCTAATTTCACTGTCATTCTTAGAAATGGTAGGGTGGACTGGACTGGTAGAACTGCCCCAGCCTGTCCGTCAGCCACAAACCAACACACCTGCTATATTGCTAGTACCCGACAGACCTTCCTCTGACGTTGTTCACAAAATATGGAATGATAGGAAGGTTTATGGCTGCAGGCAGCTACACAAGACATCGCTCACTTCACTGAGTGACTTTTTATTTTATTTCAAGGGAATTTACAAAATCAAAGTCTATTTTTCCTCCTTCTATTAAATCATCTCCACAGTTCAGAGGATTGACTCACGTTAGATTTCCAGGTATTAATTAAAAGGGTATGTCCACCCCAGTAAGAAGATCTTGTACTACCCCAAACCCCAAGATCATTATAGTTATTTACCTCCTCGTGGTACCTGAAGCTTTCAACTTTCTCCACCACATGAAAGCCAGCATTTTATACTGGCTTGCAGCAGTCAGTCACTGCTGTGATGGGGATAAATGGCCAGTACTGGACTGGCCCAACGGGTTACAGGGGAATCCCCCCATGGACCCACAGCCCATTCACTCAAGTAAACTGGGAAAACCGCTAGAATTTAAATACAGAGTCAAAGGGACAAAAAGAAATGTATTATAATAAACAAGGAGTCAGTAGGCGTAAGATAGATATGTAAATAAGTGATAATAAAGATATGAAATATTAGGTGGGCCCCTAAACTCAGCCTGGCGGGCCCCTCGTTTCAGATTTCCTGGTGGGCACCAACAGTCCAGTCCAACACTGATCATGGCTAATGAATGACGCTACATTCTGGCATGCCTCTTCTGTAAAAGGTTTCTGAGCTTACATATAAATATAATTTCGTCTGATTATATAAGGTCTCATGGTCAGTGGTTTTTCAGTCCAAATGTTGGTAAATTTAAGTCAATTTACTAAGAGGCAGAACTTATAGCTGCGGAGCTAATAGATGCGGAGCTGTTAAATACTTACGGGAGGGTGAGATTCACCCAGAGCTATGCAGCCTCTGGTAAATCTGTTTCGGGAGATTTGCCCAGAGTGCATATGGCTCTTGGTGAATCTCCTTCTTAGTCTACTAATTTATTCATATTCCCACAGCATATATATATATATATATATATATATATTTAAAGCCGTGCAAATCCCTGCCTCTTACCTTACCCTACCAAGTGCTTCTAATTGTTTACAGGTTCTTAAAATAGAGACAATCAATCTGCAGAATTATGTCATTCTTAACCTAATGGAATCATGGTAGAATTTCCTCATCTTGTGCTTTTCTGATAAGAGAATAATATCATTTAACAATTAATTATTAAGTGAATGCAAGAGAGTTCTGTATTGTTTTTTAATAAAACAAATTCAAGCAGGTATTATGTGCTTTAATCTTGACATGTTAACTTACAGGGAAGCACAATCCATTCATATAGAAATGGGACTGTAATATCTTCTATAGAAAATCAAGTCAAATCTCTATTTAATTAATATTACTCTATAAAGTTGATTTGAGTTTGTTCAAGAAACTTTACTAATTTCTTACTTGTTTGAAATCTGTCACATGAAAACATCAGTGACGATAATAGACTGGGATGTTTACTAGTGATTTAAAAATGGCCATCCCAAAGTAACATATTTTTCTTTAAAGAATAGTACAATATGAGGTTTATGTTTGTCAGAAATACGTTGCTGAACTGTGGACTTCTAACGGACCAGCTGAGTTGCTACATAGCAGTTGGTGAAACTGTGAGAAAGAAAATTCAATTCCAGTGGAAGGATTCATTGGATAGTGTGTCCATCAGGGAAATTAGAAAGATAAAATATTTTCACATAATTATTTTATAGACTGATTAAGTAGAGATGGCTGAACTTCCTAAAGTTCGGTTCATTTACGATCTATAGAATTATTAACCCATTAAAGTCAATGGGAGAAAATAGTTCGAAAAGCAATAGTAACTTACTGTAGATGGCTCTGGCACCTGGGAAATGATGTGGGGAACATGTACATATCATATCATATCGGTCAATTGTTGGGTTTTTGCTACATTCAAGGTTTATGGCCAAATCAAGGCTACATTCGAGGGTTACCTAAATCAAAGGCTACATTGGGGGGTTACCGAAATCGAAAGCTTCACTTGAGGGTTACCAAATGAAACATTTGAGGGTTACCAATTTCGAAGGCTACATTCGAGGGTTACCAAAATCAAAGGCTACATTCGAGGGTTACCAAAATCAAAGGCTACATCCAAGGGTTACCAAAATGGAAGGCTACATTCAAGGGTTACCAAAATCAAAGGCTACATTCAAGGGATACTGAAATCGAACAATTAATTAGAGAGTTACTAAACGATACATTCCAGGGTTGCCAAAATTGAACGCTACATTTGTGGGTTACTGATTTGAGAATTCAATAATTAACTAATTTTCAACAATTATCAAAATAAGTCAGCGAGTTTGAAAAACCAGAACTAGTTTGTAGTTTGGAAAGAGTTTGTCCAAACTTTTAAAGTTCGGGTTCATTTCTAGTCCATCTCTACTATAAGTTTCCAAAACGTGCAGGTCACGTTATTTCCATTTTATCCAGCTGTCCTGCCCCATCGAGGCCTGAGGGAATCCTCTTTGAAACAGTAGAGCAGGATGTCTTTTTCGTTTACTCACAAGTAAATGTTGATTCAGTCAAATAACCCTTCTTGTGTCACTCAGCGACACCTTCACTTTTCGACCTTATCGTGCCTCTAGGCCGAGGATCATGCACTTTCTGTCAAATCTGACATCCGCGGGGTCATGCTCCAACGATCGCTCCCGGGGATCTACTTAAAGGGAAGGTTTATCAAAATGTAACGTAAGGGTATGCTATCAACATGTAATTTTGTAATTCACATGATATTGCGTTTTATATATGTATATATTTACACCTACAAGGGTTTAACTACATTTTGTTTTTTTCTTTGTTTTTCTCTGTTGATTGTGGGAAAGTTGGACACAATAAAGGCAACTCGACGCTTGGGAGTGATTTTTTTTTTTTTTTTGCTTTTTTTATTTATAGTCCCAGCCAGTGCAACAATGCTCTAAGGCCTTCTGTCCCTTTAATTTCAACCAACAGACAAACCAATGTATGGTATATTTTTATCATTTAAGACTGACATGTCAGTTTTTCCCTAAAGATTGTGCCTTAAATCACCAGTCCTCTGGACGTTCTGCCTAGTATGTTGGTGATTAAACAGACACAAGTTCAATCATTAGGTCATCATCACACAATCAAGCAAAGGTGTTACCAATTAGGCTGATGGTACATTTGGTTAAACATAACCACACTGACTCATCATGGCAGGAGCTGTCGTGGTTAGGAGTTATGAATGGTTAGTGACCTGGCCGAGAGGACAATGATAGCTACTTTTCCATTGTCTTGACAGAAGCATCTCCATTAAAAACCGGCGGTAAGAAAAACATCCATGGCTTAAAACAAAAACCTATTGACAAAATGTTTGCTTTAATATCACTTATTTTATATGATGTTCCAGCCCCTATAGGATATAAGGTTTATAGGGTTTGGTGGTGCCCATTAGATCATTACTCTGCAATATACATTGACAGTCTTTGATTGTTGTTGGGATAGACCAACAAGGAAATGAAGATGATGCAGAACTTTTTTAATTTTCCCACAAATCCTTCTGTTTTTCCAAGTGGTCCACAACAATCTCCTCATTGCTCTGCGGAATCAGTCATCCCCGAGAAATATAACACTACACCGGCACGTTTAAATAATAAGAACAAATGACTCTTCTTTCTAGAAATGTATCCAACTCACTGCTGTCACCTGCTTGGCTGGGCGGCTTTGTTTGCTTTTGTATTTATCGGTACACAGGGAGTTTTAGGACTTGATGGACTGGTGTTTTTCTTTCAAGCTCATTATGCAATTTTGTAATTGTTGAGAGCCTCCAATGCTGGATTTTCCCCGAGGGCTAACAGAGAAAATGAACAGGAGCAAATGTAAGAGACACTTAAACTGAGACTACTAGCCTGTTGAATCTTAAGCAATAGGTCGGGAAGGTTCCTTAATTCCACATTACTGCTAATTTTGACTACCCACAATTTAATTTAAGGGCTCATGGTTTTAGTTGGCCTCAGGTGCTCATCATTTTGGTTGGCCCCAGTAACATTTTCTCTCCGCAACTTATTCTTAAATTCTTTTTTGAAAAATATCCCTCTGCCCCTTGATTGTCTAGGTCCCAATGCCTCTTTAAAGTTTTGTTATCTTCAAAAGTTATTTTGAGCTGTATCCAATCTGCAATTTGGTTGTCAAAAAGGATTTAATATTTATTCCTTTGAGACGTAGCTGCCATCTTGGATGTTTGTTACCATTCATTTTTTAATCTATTGCTTAGAGTTCTTAAGTCTGCAAGGTACTTAAAGCCATTTAAAATCTTCTCCATAGACAAGCATTGTAAAATGCATGCTTAAATTCACAGTGAGATTTATTTTGAATGTGATGATTGGGTGCAACCACACAATTTAATATGCTGAGGGATAAAGAAGTCTCTATGGGCTCATTGAGTTTGTTTTTGCTAAAAATCAATGTAGTATGCCTGTTAAAGCACCCATAGAGAATGCCTTTAATGCCCCCCCCACCCCAAAGCACTTAAATGCGTTAAACGTGATTAGTTCAAGCAACTGAAATATATGCTTACCCACAATGCATTTCATGAGCATGTTATTAAGAAGGGTATCAGTGCATGTTAACTCAAGATTGCTCAGTTTCTGTAAACTCTAATGTGTATCCGAATGTACATACACCCTGCGAAGACAAGCCATGAGACCAGATGTTGCCCAACTCAAGCAAATAAATCATATTAACTTGTAAACTGAGACCATCATCCTCAACTACTTTCAAAGTCACTGATTAAAGTGGAGATGGACGCCAAGAATTCTAATGTGGGGTGGCATCTGCCGACATGGTTAAGTAGTACGTCCAGTCAGATTGCTTGACCATGTTGGGGAGTGGGGGACTTATGTGCTGCAGAAAGATCTCCTGGCTGCTCTCCCCATAGTGCAGTACATGCTGCTTAGCTACTGCCTGCCTGATCATTAAATAAGTGGAGTGATTACTACAAACAAGAATTATCTAATGAGTGTAGGAGGCATAGAGGTTTGTTCACACGTGCAATCGCGGGTGCCGACCCATAACGCACAATGTGTACGTTATGAAACGGTTGTTTCAGCCTATAATCGTGCGGTGTATGGGAACTTTATTGGCCGAGGCGGGCGCTCGTTCAGAGATACGCTCTGTCAGTCGGGCAACAATCTCTGACCAAACGGCCCTTTGCGGCCGGTAAAGTACCCATACACGGCACGATTATCGCCCAAAATGGCCGTTCGTACACATCGTGCCTCGCAGGTCAGCACCCACTATGGCACATGTGTACGAACCTTAAGCCTGCATAGATTGGTTAGCTATGTCGACAAGATGCTCTCTGTCCCAAGATATTCAATGGAGAAAAATAGAAACTTGTTCATTGAAAATGCAAAGAGCAAATAATATTCAGCTTGATGGGATTTAAAACTCATAATGAATACATTAATGTCTGGATGATACGTGGAACTCTATGTGAGTCTCATTAAACAGGACTGTGCATGTGACACTCAACACTCACTACAATTTGGGTTTACAACTTTCTATGGTAGCACCTAAGTGGCCCCCATACGCCCCATGTGACAATGCACCCATCTGTCATTTGATCTAAGTCAGACAAGGTTCAGTTCCAGATAAAATGCACATTATTTACCTTACATTATTTTTTTTTAAACTGCCTAACCCGTGACGCACTTGACCAAATACATTTCCCCAGAAATTTACAAGTATTTCCAAATGTTTACAACTTGTCACCCTATGGGGTTTTTCTTCCCTCCCCTATAACAGTACGCTGACAGCTGTGTCCCACATTAAAAATTCATTAGTCTTTTGTGATAAGAAGCAGGCGAGAATACATTATTCTGTAATGGGCTCCATCATGTTTGTCTTGTTTGTATACTGCTGGAGGTGTCACGGAGAGAGAGAAGAGAGAGAGAGGTTTACTGGGAGGTACGAGAGCACAAGGCAATAAAAATTCAAGAGAAACAATACCCTTACTACAGTAACTTTAGTCTTTATTGTAGGACATGGGCATCTAAATTTGAAGTTAAACGCTAATGTTCATTTGAACATTATAACATTATAGCATTTATAATTATAACTATGATGATAATTAAATTGCCAAGTACCGATAGGACAAGCACTGAAAAAAAACACATGTGTTTCTTTAGTGAATAATGTACCCTCTATTGTAAAATATAAGAATATAAAAGTACAAGGCCATTTATATAGGGCATGGAACTGATTATAACTGATGACATAGCTAAGCACTAATTATAGCTGATGACATAGCTAAGCACTGATTATAACTGACCACATAGCTAAAAACTGATGACATAACTAAACACTGATTATAACTGATGACATAGGTAGCCACTGGTTATAACTGATGACATAGCTAAACACTGATTATTATAACTGATGACATAGCTAACCACTGATTATAACTGACCACATAGCTAAACACTGATTATAACTGATGACATAACTAAACACTGGTTATAACTGATGACATAGCTAAACACTGGTTATAACTGATGACATAGCTAAGCACTGATTATAACTGATGACATAGGTAACCACTGATTATAACCGATGACATAACTAAACACTGATTATAACTGATGACATAACTAAACACTGGTTATAACTGATGACATAGCTAAACACTGATTATAACTGATAACATAGCTAACCACTGATTATAACTGATGACATAGCTAATCACTGATTATAATGGATAACATAGCTAATCACTGATTATAACTGATGAAATAGCTAAACACTGATTATAACTGATGACATAGCTAAACACTGATTATAACTGATGACATAGCTAATCACTGATTATAACTGATGACATAGCTAAGCATTGATTATAACTGATGACATAGCTAAGCACCGATTATAACTGATGACATAGCTAAACACTGATTATAACTGATGACACAGCTAAACACTGATTATAATTGATAACATAGCTAATCACTTATTATAACTGATGAAATAGCTAAACACTGATTATAATTGATAACAACTAAGCACTGATTAGAGGGATATAATTTATAGGATACCCATGCCATTTGTGTGTTATACATGTATAAAGCTCCGTACACATGCTCAGTTCCAGACATGATCTCCCAACAAGGCAGATCAACGAACGATTCCTGTTGAACTGCCAATTTGCAATTTTTGGCTGAAATGGCCATTACTCGAACGCTCGTTCATTGGCCATGATGGATGTAGCCGAGCACGTGTGCATTTAATCTGTGCAGCCTGAGCTATATGAGAATGTCACAGTAAGTTTGTTAAATTGCAAGTTTGATTGATAACAAAAACCATATATTTTCCATCACGTTGCTTCTAACATACATTAGAGCGGCCTAGAAAATGATTTTAGTTTATTTATAAGGAATTACTTATTGCTGGCGATTGATTGGTTCCCACAGGCTGTGGATTTTATAGAGCTTGTTGAGAAGTTCACTCCATTAACTTGTACCTGAATGTTTTATAGCCGACAAACACACAAGCTGCTAACATAATCCAGATGCTGGAAGGGGTTTGAGTGAGGCAATCGCTTTAAACTCAGCATGATACAGAGGGATTTAGTGACAGAAGACATCCCTGAGGGTAATTAAAATGTCCTCAATGAGTTTGAGAATGGCAGGGGTTAAATGAGATTAACACAGCGACATGAGTTTATTATGAGTGGCAGACAAGAGGGAGCACAGTTTGAGGACCCCCTTTGGGGCCTTGCACAGTAGACTATTTACTTAACATTTGCAAATGAACAACTCAAGGGTCCAATGTTGATCTAGTTGATGTTTTCCTGCTACCTGGGAATTGCAGGAGCAGTAATAGAGGGGCGGGATACTCACACATTATAGGGAACGTTGCTTTGTACCAATATGCAAAATGCAAATGAAACAGTCTGTAGTAAAACAAACATTAAATGACACACAGACACCCCCCCACACACATCAGTTTTACCAGAGGGACGAACAGGGAAATTGCCCAGGGCTCCAATTCTTTTGGGGGGCCCCAAACCATAGGCTTTGTATGGGCAACAGTTTCCCATTAAAATCCTTTGGTTTCTATTCAAACAAAGTTGATCAGCACAGTGGAACAATCAATTATTTGTGAGGTGCACATACCTTAACGGTACCTTTTATTGGCAAACTAGAAGGGAATCCTAAGCCCCCTTCATCAGGCTGGATGTAACCCGAAAGCTGGCTATTTTTGTTATCTAGTTAGCCAATAAAAGGTATCACAACTCTAATTCTATTCTCTTAATTATGGCTAACACAGTACAAACCTCAACTATTGTTATACTTTAAAGGGAAAGTCTACTATCTCTTTTTATATTCAATTTCCAAACATATGCAGTAACCCTGACAGGTAAATTCCGAGGTGCACTACTTGTAACCTGTGCCACTGCAGGTGAATATCATCAGTCGTATATAATTTATAGGTAGGCACACTCACTTCAGTATTTCAACGATACTTATTTATTAAAGTGCTGAAAGTAACAACATGCCAAATACACACAACGTTTCGGGGGGTTTAGCCCCCTTCCTCAGCTGAGGAAAGGTTGGTACAGCGCTCTCGTAAAACCGTCCTTTATTGAAAAATCATAAAGACATCACAGTGTTGGGCGAAATTTCCAACGTTGTCCATCCCATTTTTTTAGCCTTAAACAGGCAATGTTTTGGCTCTTGATCCCAAGCACCGAACATTTCTGCATATTTCACAAAGCTGCCGTGCAGCTTAGTACATGCCTGTACAGTATGTACACGTGACCATAGAGGTAACATAAAGGATGAATCGCATGTAGCGCAGACCATGCAAACCAGACATTTTAGTGTGTTCCCTATTGACTGAAGTCTCTACCTGTAATTTTAATTGATTGAATGTGTGCAGTATGATTGAATTCCAATGACTTTCTGTCATTTTCTGGGAGATTTTTTATTTGTTATTTAACAAATAAAATATTATTTAAATTGTTTTTAGATTATTTAAAGTTATTTGTATACATCAGTATCTGGTGTAGTGGGGCGCTGTTGTACATTTCCTCATACTGTTTCCTATACAGAAAACTACCCAGTAATTAAAATGGTAAAAGGTGGTACTGCAAACCTTTCCTCCCTTTTCTCTTTAAATAAAACTTTAGCCCAATTTGCATAGCTGACAATCACTCCCTCTCTAAATAGAGTGTTTTGTATCCCATTGCCCATGAGACCAAAGACACATCCATTTGGTAAGACTGAATTCCTAGTTGGGAATAATGGATTGTGTGTACTGATTGATGTGTGTGTGTGGGCAACTTCACCTGAGTCCTGCTTGACCTGAGGATAGAGAAGTAGAACTCTCAAAAGCTTGTCTATAAAAATGCACAGTAAAATACCACAACATGCTACAGTATTCACTAAATTCCACACCTGAAGGAAACATTGCATTTACAGTATGAGACCAAGTGTGTTATAAATGTCGAATTCCAACTCTGGGGTTGCAAGTGATTTTGGGTGGGGACCTTACAGCTAGGAGAACTATGTTTCATGACATTGTACCTGTTATTCCCCATAGAAACATACACAGATAGGTATAAAGAGACAGAGAGAAAATTACATAGGAAATATTCTGACCATATACGGGGAGCATTTTGAGATAGCCATTCGATTGTAAAATGTTCCAGGATAGGGATTTTGAAGGAACATGGTAGGTATAACTGGTGGTCTTTTCTAATATTAGTTTTTAACACTGACCTTCACAAATATTTAATATCTAAAGGTGGCCGTACATCCGGAACTCACCTTCCAACGGTGGCATAGCTACAGACTTATGGGCCCTGATGCAAAATTTGGGCATGGGCCCCCCAACACCGCCGCAAACACAAATCGGCACCGCACACAAAAAAATCATTGGTAAAATGCTTTTTATATAACCACTGGTAAAACAGTTGGCACACAGACTGGCAGTTTTGGAACCTTAGCACAAAATGGGGCCATTTCTTGGCCAAGGGCCCTGGTGCGGTCGCATCCCCTTGCACCCCCGGTTGCTACGCCCCAGCCTTCCAAGACATTAAAAAAAAGGCTTGGCCCAATTTACTATCAATCAAAAAATGAATAAGCAAGTTGTTTAACTACACCCCCTTAGGATTGTCATTCTGCAGACTGCACTGCTCCTCGGTCTATATTATATAGATCAACAAATAAATGCAAATCTGTTTTTTATTCACCCATCTGTGAGAAATCTCTCCAGCAACGTTTCGACCTCCAAGCTTGATAAAGGGTTTCAGTCCACCCGAAACGGATTGCAATTTCCAAAGAAACCTTTGGAGCCTCCATTTACATTTATTTGGCATATATTTGATGATAGAAAGACAGGTATATAGACAGATTGAAAGTAAATATGTTAGCCATACACTTCTTTGTTTTATTGATTCATTGATCTCAGAATCAAATGTCTTAGGAGAGTGTGTGCCAGCCGGTGGATTCACCTTCTGAGGTTTCTGTAATGCTTCACACCTGGCCCACTCATTTTACCATCAGAAGTTGATTGGAATAAAGATCAGGCCAGGTGGTTCTTCTGACTGCATCCAAAAGCCGGGGAAAAATTGCAGGAACGTTGGAAGGTGAGTTCCTTCCTGATTTTCCCAGAACATCCCCCATCCAGGCCCAGGCTAGAGATGGATTTCCAATCAGGGAATCGGATGAAATCTGATTAAAACCTGTTCCAGTCTAGCTCAGTTTATTGATTAAAATGGCATATGGACACAGCCTTTGATAGATAGTGATAGAGAGACAGACAGATATAGAGATAGACAGACAGGTGTGTTGATGGCTCGTGTGTTACAATGAAAAAGTTGGTCATTTTCAATTTTGCTTTATATGTAAAGTTTACTATCTCCCTAGATTTTATTTCAGGTCATATAACTGCCCCCTTTATTTGT
Organism: Hymenochirus boettgeri; assembly: GCA_019447015.1. Classification (NCBI taxonomy): domain Eukaryota; kingdom Metazoa; phylum Chordata; class Amphibia; order Anura; family Pipidae; genus Hymenochirus; species Hymenochirus boettgeri. Next base: position 90,068,736 of record CM033476.1, read on the forward strand.
GTAAGGGGAAGGGGACTGGCCTGACAGCTCCACATTTGGGGCAGTTACAAGAGCCACAGGACCAACAGGAATCATCTGGATAAAAAGAGGGAGGTCTAAGTGCTCTGCAAGGCTGGGCTATCAGGTAGACTGTGTGAGCATGCACAGTGCCCCAGGCTGCTATCCCAGGTGTATGTGTGACACAGTTAACAGTTAGAGGTAAATCAGCTCCTGGTAAAATATCCACTCAATCCCTCCACTGATGGCTCTGCTGGGGAGATCAGACTGGCAGGTAGGTTGGATTTCTTTCTTTTTCTTTTATCATTCTCTTTTTTAGGTCATGAAAACTTTAAATCCCCTTGGAAATGAACAAGGTAATTATTATTTGTTTCCCGGCGGTTTTATAGGGACTCCTCCCTGCCACAAAGAGAAATAAGCAGCTTTCAGTTTCCCCAATGAGGATCTGGCAGCATCTAGAACTAACTGCTGGAGAAATAAGGGGTCTTTATTTTAATCTACTCCTGCGTGCCCACTGGTTTCTTAGTTTTTAACTTTTTAAACACTGTAATAAACTTGTAGAGATGTTAGAAAATGCACAGAGGCGTAGTTTGTTACACACACAGACACATTGTTTACTGGAGAAACTCCTTATTGTTATTTTAGTTTTTATAGTCAATTTCCCTTTAAATGCAGTTTAACACACCTGAATTCGCTAGCTCCCAGGGTCTCCCTCTATCATATTGAGCCATTTGCTTAATTAAAGGGTCAACAGGGAACAGCTTTGTGATTTATTTTGATAGTTCAATTTGGGGATAAGGACACACCCTATATGCCTTTAAAGGGTTAACCCCTGGGGATTTAGAACAAAAACATATTATATTTTTTTTTGGGGGGGGGGAGAAGGGTTAAATATGTTATTAGGAGTTAAATGTGTATTAAATATGCTTACTAACAGTGGAAAGCACAAGACAAACTTCATTCTCCCCAGTGTATCTATAAATACATATAAATTAGCAATGTTCCCAGTATGTGAGTGTATGTATGGACAAAAAAAAAAATATATATATAGATATATATATATATATATATATATATATATATATATATAATTATCTATATATAGTTGCAGAATTAAAAGCTTGAAATAGAATCTTGGAAATTTTTAAGTAAATAGTTTCTATTATTTATTGTAGCTTTAAAGATTTAAAGAAAATTTCTATTTAAACTATTTTTATAAAAAAAAATAATAACATTTGTTAACTAGATTAAAAAAAATATTGTAATTGTAAAACTTTATGCCCACTGATCTGTTTAACCAAAAAAGTATTTTCAAATTAATAAATATGTTCAACTGGTCTCTTAGAACATATTCTTATATTGTTGGTCAATGGTGTTCATAAAAGTTGTAAGTCAGTTTGTTAAAGTCAAATATGTTAAAGGAATTCCTTTTACTAAAATTTTGGGGAAAGCCCATTTATTTCTGCTAAAAGGATATGTTAAACAGATTTAGATTTGGGTTAATTTATGGTGAAAATATGTTAAATACCCCGAAACTGCTTTTATAAAATGGATATTTTTATTTGTAAGAAAATATTTAATGGGTTGTAATAGAAATAGTGTTTTTTAAAAAAACTTTTTTTCAGCCAGGCACAAATAAACCACAGACATAAAATAAATCTTGTAATATATATAGCAAAAACACTGTAATAAGTGTTTTTAAAACAGTAGATATGTTGAATAAACCTTTCTTTGAACACCTTTGTTTTTGAAGGATGAAAGGCTTGTGGAATTTAAAGCGTTAACTCTCAGAATTAAGTCATTATAGCAGTGATCATTTGCCTTAACACCCAATTAAACGTTAGATCCCCTGTAATATATATAAATATTGCAGATTTACAAGGACACTTACAACTTACCCTTTAACCCAGTTTGTTGTTTTAACTAAAAGTGCCAATAAGAATTTAATTACTGTCTCAGTTGGAGGAAATTATATAAATTTCTTTCTTTGGTCAATTTAATAAAAATGTTAATAAAAATTATTTGGATTAAATACACATCTGATCAGACCTAAACATGTAATATGGGGAAATATAACATATATTTATATTTTGTTTGGTGTTATTATGTAACGTATTCCTAATTTTAATATTTCAGCCCTTTAATTTGCTTTAAAGGGTTTTTTTAAGGGATTTTTGTAGCTTTATAGGCTCATTTTTATTTTGGATTTATTCATTTTCCAAGACCTCTTTGATGAGTTAATATAATTTTAATATAATTGATTGACACCTCAGCCTGGAATTCCAATTATTCCTTAATTTTCATCTCTCTCTCTCTCTCTCTCTCTTTCTCTCTCTCTCTGTCTCTCTCACTATGCTTTAATATATTTATGTTTCACAGTCCTAATGACGCCAACTTGTTTTTTTTTTTTTTTGGAATAATCACAAACACTTGCTGTTACAAGTAAGAGAATAGGGCAATCCTGCATTTCAAAGGGTTGGGTTTTTTGTTTTTTAAAACTATAGTGAAAAGGGGCAATTTTAAATTGAGCCCCACCAAAAATGATAATGAAGATAACTCCTGGAATTCTCTGCTGATTACAACCTTTCTCCCATTGATATAATCAGCACACATACTTTTCTAATGGATCCTTATATGGCTATTATTTTGAATTATTCTGCTTTTTGGGGAAAAAACCTTTAAAAAGAAAAAAGTTCTATGAATTAATGGTTCAGGAATCTTAAAACAAAATTGTAATTTAATTTAAAATAAAAACTGCTGTAGTTGCCATATGGATTATTAAACTAGGGCAAAAAGTATAGAATTTTGTGTGTAGGCTAAATTAAAACTTTTTTATATACTTTATAACTTTTTTTTTATAGTAAAGGTTTTATTTTAGAAAAATACTTCCCTTTAATTGCAGATAAAATAACCTATTTTTACCTCTCGTTGCACTTTTGTGGCTGCAGTGATTTTTTTAAATGCTTCTGGTGACACCTACCTGCACATAAGTGCCTAATGGGAATGCAGTTTAATGTGAATGTGTCCTGTGCAATTTATTTCATCTGATATCGGTTATCCCTTCCTTGTCCCATCTTTTATCACAGACAGATTATCCTACTAATCCACTGTGGGAAAAGAAGTTTTTTTTTTTTTAATGATGATTTAAACAATTAAAACAAATGACTTCTGGCTGCTAATTAAAAAATCCTAGAGGTTTGATGCCTGTAATCAGGAGGGGGGGGGGGTTAAATCTATTCATTTATCTATATAATTTATTGTTTCTAAAAAATACTCATTAGTTGTTCATTCAGAAAGGGATCATTTAATCCTGTTCATAAAATACACGGCAATATAAATACAGGATTGATTAAAAAAATAATAATAATAATGTTTTGCTTAGACTAGTTGTAGTGAAATAGCTTCATAGGAGCAAATATCGACAATAAGGAGATACAATGGCATAGTGTGTATACAAATATATTTGTCTTAATTGCTCTAGGCATATTCCAAATAAAGGGTTAACTGCCTTGGTGCAACTAATTAATTATTAGTATACACACAGGACTTGTAAACCAGAGGTGTATTTAAAAGTGTGTGTGTGTTTATTGTGTTTGTGTATATATATGTGTGTGTGTGTGTGTATATATGTATATATATATATATATATATATATATATATATATATATATATAATATAATTATACGTATATATGTTACATCAAAGAATTACTGACAGATTATGATTAATATACCAGGGGCTAAATATATTGCCCATAGCTTCTTCAATAATCAGGACTGAGAAATATAAAAGGCAAAATAAAAGATGATATATATATATGTGTGTGTGTGTGCAATTTTAAATGTTTCTCAGCTTTGCAAAGAGCAGATATAACAAGCTAGTCGGCACTGATACTCTGGGGGGGAAAAGTCCATGCTTTGGAACATACACAAAAGGGGGCTTGGCTTCTGTCTGCAGGGCTGTCTTCTGATTGGCCATCCCTGCACCCCTTCTTATAATTAAACTCACCCCTCTCCAGTTCCATCCCTGGGGAGGAGTTTTTTCGTAGCATTAAGGCAGTTTAGGAAGAAGCAAAATCTCTGTAAGTCTTCAGTGAGTGATCAGTGTTCTCCAGGAGTCTCTATGTCTGACAGCTGAGAGATTTTTATTGGTGGGGGGAATCTGTGAATCAGTGAATTTGGACTGATTTATCTCCTTTTGGATATTGATTAATCTGGGGCTCTGTGGACTCTGTACACCATGTTGTGGAAACTAGCTGATAATGTTAAATATGAAGATGAATGCGAGGTGAGATTTTACGCATTGTTTAGCACTGGACTGACATTTAAATGTAAACTTTTTTTTTTTTGATTCATGCTTGGCTGTAACACACTAAATCCTATTGCTCTGTTCACACTATGAAAATATATGAAAATAGCTATTTTTTTTTTGTCCTAATGACTTTTATCTATGACAGATGTGTGTGTATGCTTGTGTTTCAGCTTTTCAATTGTACTGTTTGTAACAGGGATTTTCAATCTGCAACTCTTCTAGCTGTTGTTGACTACAAATCCCAGCATTCTCTGAAAGGTTTACAGCTTTCCTGCATTACTTTAATTTTCTTTTTTTGTCTCTGCAAATACCTGTGCTTTGCAATGTTAGAATGTTTCTTTGTAGCAAATACCCACAGTGTGAATAATACTTTGCCCATTTGTAATGGGGACTGGGTTCACCCTATAAAGCGATTGCGGGTACCAGTGTATTACAAAAGTTCTTTTGAAAAAAGGTGTTATTGCAACAAGGGAGTTCAGACAGTAAAGTGCACACTTTAAGAGGTATAGGATTGTCCCTAACTTTGACAGCTAGTAGGCGCCAGAGCACAGACAATGTGCCACACAAGCCTTATAGAGCATTACACACAATGATTTTTAGTAATTTTCAATCCACCCTCAATAAAAATGCAGTTATGGTTTCAGAAAACGCTACACATTTACTTCCTTTATGGGGGGGAACTAAACAAAGAGTTAATCTAAGAATGTGTTTGCTGTATACTTAAAGAATATTTAACTACAACAGATCTTTTACTAATGTTTGCAAATTCCACCCCCACTCTATTAATTTAACCAGTTTCTAGAAATTGTCTTCCTCCCCCCCCCCTCACATTGACCCTACATACTTACATGTGCCCTCCTTCTGGGCACAATTCACCCTTTTGTAATCTTTGGTTATGGTCTGCATTTTTTCTATTTCTTTGGCTCCTGTAGATTAGTTGCAGTCATTTGGAATCAATAGGAGGCATTTAGTAGGACTGGATAGCTATGGTGTACTTAGTTGGGGGCTTCCTTTCTCTCCTGATTACCTCTCCCTGTCATTTTAATAACCGTGAAGCTGTAATCTGCTAATTCCAGAGATAGACGCCGTTCCAACGCTGAGGCTGAACGGTTCTTTTTGTGTGTGTCCGAATGCTGAATTCATTCCAATTTTAGTCATTATTGTATTTTTATACACACCACAAATAATCTATCCATTCAATTGGGCTCTTCCCCAGAGCTTACTATCTAAGAACCCTAGCACACACACAAATTAGTATTCTTTTTATTTTACGGTAGTAAGGGAAGGGGAGTATCCAGAGGTACTCAATGAAATCATAGAGAGAAAATACAATCTCCTGGAAGATGTTGCCATGGGGGAATTTGTACATGATTGGAGCATATTTTGTTTGTCAATAATGGCACCAAATAGTTATAAATCTGTGTATATTTTCTGTGTTTAATGAGCTGCATTTTTAACCCTTTATTTGGGTAATAATCTGTTTCATGACAATGCCTTTAAGGTATCATGCCATAATCTAAATCTTCAAGGAGAAATTGCTTGTAAAGGGAGGTAAAGGGAGGTTTAACGATGGTACTTAATTGAAAAGTTTAAACTATAGTTTTGCATTACTAGTTATTAAACATTATTTCCAAGACTGGATTGACCCTCGTGCAAAGTAATGACTGCTTTTAACGAACGTCCCCTAGTCGTATACTATATATTCCTATCTCTTTAATTTTAATGATTTAAAATTTAATTTTAATGATTTAAAAGGATACAGAAGATTAGGTAAGCCAGAAAATGTATCCCCAAAACACTACTTATATGTGGACACAAACGCCATTAACTTCTATTCTATTCTGCAAAAATAACTTTGTTTTCTGGTGACTTGCAGGACAGGCACGACGGATCTAGTAATGGTAACCCAAGGCTACCCCATCTGTCGGCAGTGAGTCAACACCTGTACAGTCCAGCTCCACCTCTCTCACATTCGGCGGCTTCAGACTTCCAGCCTCCATATTTTCCACCTCCATACCAGCCTCTGCCGTATTCTCAATCTGCTGACCCATATTCACACCTTGGAGACCCATTCTCTTCCATCAACTCTATTCACCCACCAACTTCAAACCAACAGCAAGCATGGCCAAGCCGACACAGTCAAGACCATACTGGAATTTCACATCACTCCAGACCAGGCCTTGTCCACCATATACCCTCTTTGGATACTGGGGCAGGAAGACCAGGAAGAGATTCCTACAGAAGACCAGACATTCTTCTTCAGCATGGACACGGTCTAGACTCTTCAAATCTTGCAGATAACCTGGGGCTTGCAGATCTTGGCCAGCAAATGGAAGATGTTGTGGTAATGTCACTTTTATAATTCCCTAAGTATTTTATTTGGGAGTGGTTGTTTTCAATGTGTGGTGAATGTGTCTACAGGAAAGTTGGCAGGAAGGCCAATAAAGTCTAAAGAACAAGAAGCCTTCATATTGTATTTATCTGGAGCAGAACTGCTTACATTTATCTTGGTTTTTAATCTTTTTTTTTTTGGGGGGGGGTGCTCACCAGTGACCCCTGTTAGTGTATCGAAACCGTGACAACTCTAAGAACAAAAGAATTTACTTTAAATAACTGTCAAAGTAAACAGATGCCTTTGATTATGCCCTACCTGCTTTTCTGTTGGCTTGCACATTCATAAAGCAGTAAAAAAATGAACTAGGAAATAAATACTTGTCTAAATTTTGAAGTTTGTTTTTCTCTTGCATTTAACCTATAGAAATAAAAGATTCACTGAAGATAAAACACAATTGTGTTATATAGGACGATGCATCAATAAAGTATCAAAGGGTTCCCCCATATAACATCATTATCTAATATAAAAGCGCGATTCATAATGTGCAATTAAACATGACCGGTTTAGACCATTTTATAGCTGTCATTTTTATTTTCATCTAGTTGCTATAGATTTTATTTTTGATCTTACAGATAACACGTATACAAATAAATTGTGCCCCCAGGGGCAAAGCTACATTACACTGAGAAAGTAGGGCATATAGCATCTGTTTGTAAAGAAAATAGGTTAAGTAACTTGGCTTAACCTCTATCCTAAGAGACAGAAGGTATGCACGCATGGTGTGTAAAATATTTCAAGCAAACTTTAAAGGGAAAAATCAAACCTTGCAATAAAGATCTTCTCTATAGATAAAGAAATTCTTTCTTTTTGGGTGTCTCTAATTATGAATACTCCTTTCTTTCTTTTTATTTTGAATGATCTATTAAGTCCTAACATATTTATGTATAGAAATATATCTTTTTTTTTTTTTTTTTTTTTGTAGCAGATGGAGGATCAAAACTTGATAATGCATGATCAGACAGTTATTAAAAAAGGTTAGTACATATGAACTCGTTTCTGTATTGTCCTAAAACCAAAAGCATTGAAGACTGTAGAGATTTACTTACTTTTGTCATGTGGTTTTTTTTTTTTTTATAAAAAAAATATTTAGGGTCCGATTGATCAAATTTTAGAATTTATTTTAATGTAGGAAAAAGGGTTTCCATGCAAATTGTGGTCAAACTGCAAAAAATGAATTCTAAAAAATCCTAGTCGTTGATGTAAAAGCAGAGTTATCTTAATTTGGCGCTTTTTACGTGAGTTTTTTTTTTTGTAAACACGTGTAATGCTTCTTTAAACACTAAGATTAGATTCATAGATTGAAATTATTTTTTTTTCAATCAGTTTATACTTCAAAAAAAAAATGTATTTCTCCATTCCTGGAAAACTTGCGTAACGATGCAATGTTATTGTTTTGTTATTTCAAGAAAAATAACAAAACTGTGTGTATCTAGAATTACAAGATATCATTTAAAAAAAAAACTTGTGCAGTTAAAAAGGAATGGATACTCAGCATATTTTAAGGTAACATTGTACAGCTATGCAAAGACGTCAAACTAACCACAGTTAAGGATATCTCTTTGCCTTGCAAAATCTATTTATTAAATTGATCGCTATTTATTAAGCAGTTTGTACTTGTGGAGGGAATGAGTATTTAAATGAAGCGAAAATCCCCTCTCCTGAACTAGGTTTTTGTTGTTTTTCCCCAAACAATTCTTGGTTATCGGAGGCTTTTAGAATGATCCCTTGTGTTTAGAGGAATTGTTCTTGATTCTATAAGGGGAGGAGAGGAAAGGGGAGAGAAATACAAACCTTGGTTTTTGTGAACAGAGGGAAACCCATCTCAGGGGCTTGTGTGGGACAGTGTAGATTTTGTGCTTGGATAACCTTATTATTAGCTTTGATTTTGCTTTTCGTAAAAGGATCTTTAATGAACGGAGTCTCAGAATCTGGGAGACTATTTTGTTAAATCAATATAATCAACCCCCTACTCATTAATGGGCACAATACAACCTATTGCAGTTCAATATCCTTTAGACTTGTTCCTTGGGATATTTATATGAACACCAAATGTTAGGTCATGCCTTGCATTTGAAAGTACAGACTATGGAAATGCACAGTCTGTGTGCTTGCATTGGGAAGCTAAAATAAAAGTTTAGGGCTGTGTCAAGCAGCAAACTGGAAATTCCACATTTACAAGTACATGGGCTGGATAACTAAAAATCATGAACATTTCAATACATTTTGTATACACCCCTCCCCTTGAATCAGGTTACAAAGGTAGCAATGTTCCCCACTGCATAGAGATTGTCTATAAATTATTTCATTAAGGAATAAAAGAAAACTATGATTAACCGACTCTGTATTTGGTGATTCCTCAAAACTAAATCACCTGTGTAGGCTTTAAGATAATAAGTTTAAGGATTTTATATTTTAAATACAATGAACATTCTCCTCTTATGCCTCTGCCTTCCCTCATTAAATTTTAAAGGACATTTATTAAATCTTTAATGCATTTTATTTGTTTCAGATAGAATAAAAGTGTAATGTTTGAGTGTAAGGTGCCGTACACACGTCCGTCAATATGGACAAGGCACGACGCCCAAGCAATCACACACATGTGCGAATATCTGCTGAACCGGCTGTTTGTCTCGCATGTGCATTGTGGGCCGTCCTTGCAATCGGATGCGTGTGTACGAGGGTTAAGACATCCAGGAAATTGATCCTTCACCAATATAACTTTTGCCTACCAGGATCTTCAAAAACACATTTTCTGTTTACAATAGGAACAATTATTAGGTTAAGGTAGCGAAACTATAGGAATGGATTGTTAAAGCTGCAATTTATCGTATTAAGACTCCAGCATGACACAATTCAATGGGTTAAAAGTTACATTCTCTACTTAACAGGTCCTATCTCCATTGGTAAAAATAATGGAATCAATATGCCATATCAAAAAGATGGATTACTGGGGATGGTCATTAATCCAAATGAAGTTTTTTGTTCTGTACCTGGAAGGCTTTCCCTTTTAAGTTCCACTTCAAAATACAAAGTTACAGTAGCAGAGGTTCAACGAAGGCTTTCACCACCTGAGTGTTTGAATGCCTCTTTGCTTGGAGGCGTACTTAGAAGGTATGTACAGTACACAGGATAAGACTATGGAGTCAACCTTTTTCTAAATACTTTGGTTATTTCTTTTTATATGTTTATTTTTACTTTTAAGAATTAACATTACGATTTAGGACTTGATGAAGACAAATAAACTAGAGCAATTTAATCTAAGCAGGTTAATAATTTATTTCAACAACAGCAGATGAACCAGTGGGCAATAAAATAGCCGGAGGGATCATATATTGTCTTTTTCTTTACTTTCTTTCACAGGTGTAAAAACCTTTTTAAATGATATTTTACAATTGGCTTTATGAACAATAGAAGGCTTTGTACCCAAAATCTCATTGGTAGGAACGTTTCAAAATAGCTTTCAGTTGGCCAAAAGATTTCACCACATTTTACCACAATACTAACACAAAAAACCCAATTTAAATATAAACAGCTTATTGTAGTTCACTAAAAGCTGTTGTAGACAGGGCAGGTTGGGACCAGGCAACCGGGTTACCTATAAACAAACAGATCATTTTGTTTTAAGAGGGTTGACTTTTCAGCTGAATGAAAAGTACTAAAGTAAAAGAACAATATCCTTATAGTCTTTCAGTGTGGCTCTAACTGTATATTTTACCTGTTTATACAAAGACATTGATTCAATGAGAGGTGCGAAAGTTTGCTTGTGCTTTTAATTTGCTGCAACCAATCGGATGCTTTTCACTTCAAGTTACTGTAGTTGGATCACCTCTGATTGGTTATTTCAGATTTAGAACATGGACAAACTTTTGCCTCTTTATTACATCAGCCCCAAAGTGTATTTAGAAAATGTTAATTTAGCCCCTTTTGTTTTTGTACGAGATTCTTTTTGTTAATTTTAATTTAGCCCTTTTTGTTTTTGTACGAGATCCTTCATAGTTCCTGTTTCCATTTTAATGGATCCTACATGCATATCCTCTCTTTCTGTTTCACTAGGGAAGTACTGTTTGAATCCCTTTTTACATCCCCAGATCCAATTGTTATTGCAAACCTTCATGGTCCAAAAAAGAGAATTTAGGATTTGAATATCATTGTTGACCTAGTGAAATCCAATTTCCACCCAATAAAAATGTTAATTTGTTGATAAATCATTTTGCTGATTTGCTGAATTCCCCTTTAACACCCCTAGTAACAGATTGTGTGTTTGGTCTCTTCATAGAGCTAAATCTAAAAATGGTGGACGGTCTTTGCGGGAAAAACTTGAGAAAATTGGCTTGAATCTTCCCGCTGGCAGAAGGAAAGCGGCAAATGTTACTCTCCTTACGTCACTGGTAGAAGGTTGGTATTGCTTTATGTTTAATTGGAAATGCTATGGATAAAAAGGGCACAGGAATTTCTTTAAACACTTGGCTAAGTGCATGTTGTGGGCCCAGAATGTTAAAGCAGTAGTATGTTTTTCAATAATTCTAGGGCAATTCTCTCGGCACTGCAGATATTTAGAGAATTCTTCTCCACTCTACGGTACAATGATCTTTAAAGAGATCATTGGAATCACTAAACCAGAATAATCATATCAATATAGAGGCATGTAATGACACGTGTATGAATGGGTAGATCATCCTTGATCTGGGTTTGTAGCAATTGTTATTTATTTATATATATATTTATTTATTTTTTGTTTGTTTTGCTATTTATGGCTAATTGGATGGTACTCCTCTGCAGACAGGGTTGTAGTCGACAAGGCAGAATTCATTTGAATGGTGGGAAAGTGTTAACCAGTAAAAATCACTTTACCATGAGTCATTTCCTTTTAATCTGAGGACAACACATTGCATTATTCTGGGAAGAGGGTATATGACATATGATGGACCCTCCTACTACCAAGTTATTTGATGTAGACCACTTAAGTCTCATTTTAAAGAGTTGCAGGGTGTCAATAATCCTTCATGGATATGACCTTTTAATTTTATCGTAAAAGACTTTTAATTCTCCATCAGAATCCTTTTTTACCCCCTGTACCAGAAAACAAATTGTCCTGAAATGTATCTACTATGTTGGATGCTGCACTGTAGATGTATATGTATCTTACCATAAAATAAATGTGCTCTTGTTCACTGGGGCTGAAGCATGAGTCGACACAGGAGCTTTTAATAGCTTAATGTTAATAGTTGTTCCTCTAGCAAAATGTTTTAATATCTTGAAGATTTTAAGGAACTTTACAGCCATTTTTTTCATATTTTTTTTTTTAATGAATTTGCCTTTCTTTCCTGATTTTTCTCTAATGCAATGTTTGGCTGGTCCCCCTGACAAGCCTAGTACATTCTGATTGGGATATTTTTTTCCATCCTTTATTTTTAATGCAAGTTGCTGTTAAGCCCCCTACTGATTTAGTTTTCTATCAACAGTTCATACCTGAATCTATTAGCTAGCCTGGCAACCTGTTTATATCTTAAATAAAATACCTGCACAACTATCCGTTAAGTAGTTGTAACAACCCTAACCCTAAAAGAAAAACAAACATGTTTCAAATAGCCCAGGAATATTTGTTAGTTACAATGCTACAGTGTTATGATTTTCGTAGTCCGTGTAAAGGGAATGACTATAATATCCCATTTTGTGACCTAGGTGAAGCTGTGCACCTTGCTCGTGACTTTGGATATGTGTGTGAAACTGAATTCCCTTCCAAAGCCGTAGCAGAGTATTTAAGCCGACCACACATTGAGAGGAACGAGATGGCAAATCGCAAGAACATGCTACTCGCTGCAAAGTAAGTGGTTGCATTCGGAGTATTGGGTTGTTCAGGATTTTAATGATATGCCAACGGCTCAATTTCTTGTAGGGATCTCAATCCATTTTTCTTAGTGCATAAAACATTCTATTTCTGAAGACAAAGAACCTTTTTTTTTATAAATGGGATTTAGATGTCCTTGATATTGTACCAATAACTTGTAGAGCCTACCTGTCCTGATTGCTCAAACATGGCGTTGACTCCCATGTAAGGTATTGTTATCTAAGGAATGTTCCATAGAATGTTGTTTTGCAATGACTTGTTTCTGTAAAATGGTGTTTTCGTTGAGCAATGGAGAAAAATTTCTGTTCTGATCCCTCTGCAAGTCGTAGTCTACTTCCCCCTTCGTTTTATTTTATTTATTTAATTTTTTTATGTGAAACCGTCTTCTATTCAATCAATTTCCCTTAATTACAATTCAAAGATGTTATTTAACTGTCTGGCATGAGCACTGAAATGACAGAAATGTGACTCATCTTGGCTCGATGCCTGGTTCTAACATGGCTTCCTCTCTCTTGGTTGAATTCAATATACTTCATTCATTTGAGGTTTGAGATGATCGGCAAAGATTTTCAAAGTGGTTTACACCGAAGGTGGTGGAGATCCCAGGACACGGGTTTAGGTAACCCGTAGATGCCTCTAATACTAATGTTTTAGATTATAGGGAATTCGTATTGTCTTGTTATGTCAAGTAAAAGTTAAAGTATTTGGTGAAATGTTAATTTCTGCCATAAGTCTTGCTGAACATTTTATAATTGATTTATCTTCCATATTTATTATTATTATTTTTATTATTATTATTGATTTATATAGCGCCAGCATCTTCTGTGGCGCTTTACAATTGCATAGTAATACATTACATACAGGGTAATACATGTTATACAAAGTCATACACAATTAATACATAATATAAGTAAACAGAGTGATGAGTTTCTTACAGCAATACCGTGATACAATAGGAGAGGACCCTGCCCAAAGAGCTTACAGTCTAGAGGATATGGGGGTGAGACATAAGGTGACGGGAATTGGTGGCTGTAAATAGATTGGCAGTGGAGCGTGAAAGGCGGGTTGGATCATATTGGGTAGTAAGAGGGGTAATGTTTAGGCCAGGTTGGTTACATGCTTGCCTAAAGAAGCATATGTGTACACATATAAACAAGCTAAGTCGTAGGAACAAACTGCAGCTGTAAAAAGAGATGACTGCCAAATTATATTTAAAGTCGGCCAATGAAGCGCATCCCTCTAGAGAGATTAGTAAGAATGTCTTAATTGAGCTAAATTGTGTTTGCTAATGAGGACAATGTAAACTGCCTAGGCTTAACGATCCTTATTGGAATGCAATTGCCTATTCATTTGGTGTTCCCTAGATATTACATTTTCTGTCTTGTAGTTGATTAGAGGCCACCAGGTATTAAAGGGGCTTTTAATCCTTGGTAAGCCCTAAATTGAAGAGGCAAATTGATTGAATTCAGTCTTTTTGATAAAGTATCTAAAGCCTACATGTTGATAATCAATTCGGTGAAATTTATTGGCATATTGAATATATTTCCCCATGGTTTTTAAAAGACCGGCAATATCGATCAGTCTATCGAGAAAAGATTGGGAAAGGCAGAAAATTTTCCTTCAACCCTCCCATCTTTCCAAACCTATCTTCCATAGTTTTCAAGCGGAAATCTATGGAAAATCTGTGGCACAATGTGGGGAATTACGTTTTGCCGATCGAAAAGCCAATCGGAAAACGATTGGCCTGTGTATGTCTAGCTTAAGACCTATATTTCTTTTAATGAATAAACAATGCCTTGCTGTTATGCTGGCAAACAACACTGAAAACAATGTTCATGTTTCAAAGAAATTGAATAAATATTAATTGTAGATTGACTTCTCTAATTTTATGGGCATTTGTTCTAAATTCAGCCAAATTCATAGCCTAGGAATGGTAGGCAGATCACAATGACTCGCCAGCCTGATACCATGATTTCGAAGCTACGGACTAATATTCTCCTCACTGCCTAGGTTATGGGTTTTTGCTGATTAATGATGGATTTTCTGTCCAAAGGACATTGCTACATGAAGCACACAATGTTAACCTCCTCTGTTCCTTTTTTCCTTCAGACAAATCTGCAAAGAATTCACAGACCTCCTTACACAGGATAGGACTCCTATAGGGAATGCCAGACCAAGTCCTATCTTGGAACCTGGAATCCAAAGTTGCTTGGCACATTTCAGCCTCATAACACATGGCTTTGGTGGGGCTGCAATTTGTGCTGCCATGACCTCTGTACAAAACTACCTGAACGAGGCTTTAAAGATAGCAGATAAAATGTACATGAACGCTGGAGAGCAAAGTCCAGGGGACAACAACAAAAATATGGATAAAATGGACAAGCATAGGAAGTGAGGACTTGGTGGTTAATTCCATTTTCCAAAACTTTATTCATTTTTGTTTTCATTTTAACAAAACACAAATCTCAAGGTTGGAACAGTTCTTCCCAGGTAACATCCGTACCACAGGATCTACAAAGAGACAGAGATACTGGAGACTTCCTCAAATCCTAGACTTTTGCATTGTGCTATGTATGCCTACACTGCCCTGTGCTCTTAAAGAAAAATTACTTGGGGTGTCTCTTCTTCCTGGTCGAAGAACACAAACATCAGGATGCTCTTCACACATTTCACATTGGAACTTTACAGTATACGTCGATACCAAGCAATTATATATGTCAAACGGAAAATCTGATTATACTCCGCATCCAGAAAAAAAAAAAGCTGTGTTTGTGAACGTGATCAAGGATCTATTCTAGATCCGAGTATGTTGTACCATAGATAAACTTTTTTAATGACTGCTGTTTTTAGCAGCTGACCATTTTTTCTTTTATCAATCAATAAAACATTAGATGATTTTTATTATATATATTTTTAAATATATCAGTGCCAAGATCTCAAAAATAAAATTTTGTTTTAATAAGGTTTTGTAAGTTGTGTTGGTGTGCCTGTTTGTCTCTTTCCCTAACCTTTTAACCAGGAACTCCCCTTTCCCCCTTTTTCATTCCGGAATGCATGTAATATTTTGTTCGCTGCACTCTTTTTGGGAAAAATAAATTCCTAATAGGAAAATTTGTTAAAGTTGAGTTTCTTGCCTGCAAGGATTGAAATGTTAAAATGGCACTATATTGTATAAGTTTTTCTTTCTAGAACTCTCAACGCAAGGCTAAATATAACCTAAGAATTCAAATCCTGACTTTGGCTCTCTTTATTTTTTTATTTTTAATATCTTGGTTTAATCTTCTAAAACTGGGATTAGAAGTCAATATTCTATGAAAATAGAATCTACAATGTTTTATCTTTTGCAAACATTTTAACTCTCAAATGAACGCTTTTTTTAATAGTAATACATAAAATGGAATTGTTACTAAACATTAAGTGGAGCGTTTTTTTTGTTTTTTTTTTCTAAAGAAAGATTCCCCAATTTTGTAAAGGATAATGGATTTACAGATATGTGGATATATGAGGAACCAGAATTGTGTGGCTAGATAATGGGAAGAAATTTTAGTAATGGTTTAATCTTTAAATTGTTTAAGACTTTTTTTTTTTTTTCTTGCATTTCTTATTGGTGGTCTCAAGTTCTAAAATTCCCAGCATTCTCCTAAAAGTACTATGCAATGTCAAAGGGCAGCCAGGAAGTGCTGGGAGTTGGAAGTTTCCATCAAAGCCTATAAGAATCTACAGAGACCCTTATTCTTTTTGAACTGCTAGACTACTTTCAATTCATCTCATCTAGCCTCTACCAAAGCATCTCTCAAAAACAAGATGTTCTCAATAACTTACATTAAAGTTTTTTCCAATTTTTTGCTCCCCCATTTTTCATTTCCTTACTTGTTTTGGGAGGTCCAAATAGAGTTTTCAGATAAACTGATTAGAAGGATTTACATTTTTAGGACTACTTCAGCAGAGATATTTATGACCTTTATTCCTTTTTCTACAAGCAGTAAAATCTATCCATTTTCTTTGTAATCAATGCTCCACCTTCCACCAGTCTTCACACAACCTACATTGACTTTTGTGCCATTAAATGTAGTAGCACCTTCCAGGTCTAGTTTAAGGAAATAAGGGAAATATTTTCTAAATGTACATTTTTATTTATATGTAATTTAATGGGTTTTGTACATAATGGTGAAACTTTTGAAAACTGAGGTAATGGGAAGTTGTATTTTTTTTTTTTTTTTGTTGTATGTCGTCTACAAAAAGGAAATGAAAGTATGTTACATGAATAGATAAAATTATTTCTTCGCCCTCTCAAAGCAATGTGAGTGTCTGTGTGCGGGGAGAAATAAGAGTGGAGATATTTTAGAAAATATAAGATCTGTAATCCGCCATTTTGTGTCTTTGGTTGTTTTTACATTTTTTTTTTTTTTTTTTTTTTTGTAAATGTCCCTATATAAAAACCTGTTGTATTATAAACCTATATTAAATCCTATTCTACTTAGAAACTTGTGCATTTTGTGTTGTTTTTATTAATGACCACACCATTTTTTTTTTCATGTCTTAGTAGCCACAATATACTAGAGTCTAAAGTTCTCCAAAATACTTACTCCGAATTGCTCTACCCCCTGTGGTGTTAAAGAGAGAGAATTAAGGCCCTTCTTAAACAGGAGTGGCTATGAAAGGTAGATTACATGCTTCAATAAATTCCTTTTCCTTGAACCACCTAAGGCAGCAATTACTTTGGGAAACCAAACCCAACCAGTCCAAAATTCCAATGTTAACCTCCCCCTCCATGATTTTAAAAAGCAATACCTATAAAAGACAGACATACCCACACAATTTTTAATAGCTATTAGCAGGGGGACAATTTTTATGGTGGTTTTGGTAGGAATTTTAATATGCATTATGATGTTCCTTATGTTCAATAACTCAAAGGAGCAACCGGCAGATATGGGACTATAGAGAGTACGACCTTTAGACTAGCACAATGCAAAAATTAAAAAATTGATGGCCTGAAGTTTGAGACCTTTATCAAGCTAGTTCTAACAGTGATTCAGAATGTAAAGGTTCATAGGCACGTGCGATCGTGGGTGCCAACCTGCAACGTTCAATGTGTATGAACGGCTATTTCGGTCAATAATCACGCAGGTCCCTACCCCAATTGTGACATCATCAATCTGTACATTAACTCTTAAAGGGGCCGTGCAATTTTTCCCCCCTGTATCAAGGATATTTCAATACCTGTGCAAGATAATCGCATTTTCGGTGTTTTATTTATCTAAGCAAAAACAATTTGATATAGTAACAATTTCTGTGTTACGTATTATTTAAAATTTAAATTGTGATAAAACTATTTAAAAAATTACTGTTAACAAATAGGCTCCGATGATTCTTTCCTGGGCTACATATCCATAATCATCCATCATCTACATTGTTTAAATGGTACAATCCATTTTTTTAGTTAAATTAAACTTTTAAGCTACAATTGTTATTCCAAGCTAAGAAGAGTTTAAGTTAAAAATATTTTAACACCAATTCCCTATCTATGCCTTATTTAAGAAACGCTTCCTAGGTTGAACTGTGTCGAGATATCTTGACCTCTGGGTTTCTCATTGTAACAACATTTTTGAAAGGTCTCCACACCTTGTAGGCATGGGGACGTAGTTCGATACCAGTGGATTTGGAATCTGACAGTGAGTTACCATACTTGAGAAAATATTTGGCTAGAAAAGCCGAGCGCCGACACAGTAGCGATCTTGTATTCACCTCTGACTCCACCTAGGTCCGGTGCCCCGCGTGCAGATCCTCCCTTCAATATCCTACAGAACCAATAATGTGAAGTAAGGCTGCTCTGATAACACGACAAACATGGCTATTAGTATATAATATGAAACACCTTATTGTGCATAGTATGAACAAAACAACTTACTGTAAATGGCTCTGGGACCTGGTACATGGTCTGTGGAACACGAACATATCACCAAAACCTGTTGAATTACTAACTTTCCTCACAATTAAGCTATTTTCAAGGGTTACTGAAATAGATTGCCACATTCCAAGGCTATCGCCAAATTCATGTGTTAGTAAAGGGTGAATCCGTGGGTTACCGAATGCCAAATTCTAGGATTATAGAGTTCTATTCGAGGGTTATCGCCGAATTGGGGGGTTACCAAACGCTGCATTGTAGGGTTATGGAGCACTAAAATCAAGGGTTATCGATTCTAAAATTTAAGAATCCTCAAATGTTCAAATCATGTGTCAAATCGGAAAAAGTCCAAGTTCATACAAAGTCATAAAATCCGTCTCAAACTCAGGTTCATGTTTGAGAAACAACTAGCTCACCATTGAAGCATTAAAGCAGTTTGAAACGCAGTCTGACTATTGGGCACCATAGTGTGACAAGGCCAATAAATAACTGACACTGTGCAATCCATATGAAATATCTCACTAATGCACTAACTAGAAAAAGAGTGCTCAGTTCATAACCCTTTTAAATACTCCACTCCTGGTAACTGAGACCAGAAGCCTGTTCTTTGTTCCAACTGTCACTTTGCTCCTGTATTTTACCTTTTAATAACCTTGGTCTCTCTCCCTTGCCCCATCATTTGATTCACCTTATAACTATTTAATTCATCCCATTAGGAATTGTTAGGAGCTGTACTGCAACTATATTCTGTGGCTGTAATGACAATAGTGTTGTTTTTTTTCCACGCTGGATGGCTTAGTGGAACAGGTATATTTATCTAGGCTGGATGGCTTAGTGGGACAGGTATATTTATCTAGGCTGGATGGCTTAGTGGAACAGGTATATTTATCTAGGTAGGATGGCTTAGTGGAACAGGTAGATTTATCTAGGCTGGATGGCTTAGTGGGACAGGTATATTTATCTAGGCTGGATGGCTTAGTGGAACAGGTATATTTATTTAGGTAGGATGGCTCAGTGGAACAGGTATATTTATCTAGGTAGGATAGCATAGGGGAACAGGTATATTTATCTAGGCTGAATGGCTTAGTGGAACAGGTATATTTATCTAGGCTGGATGGATTAGTGGAACTAGTATATTTATCTAGGCTGGATGGCTTAGTGGAACAGGTATATTTAGGTAGGATGGCTCAGTGGAACAGGTATATTTATCTAGGCTTGGATGGCTTAGTGGAACAGGTATATTTATCTAGGTAGGATGGCTTAGTGGAAGAGGTATATTTATCTAGGCTGGATGGCTTAGTGGAACAGGTATATTTATCTAGGTAGGATGGCTTAGTGGAACAGGTATATTTATCTTGGCTGGATGGCTTAGTTGAACAGGTATATTTATCTACTGTAGGCTGGATGGCTCAGTGGAATGTGTATATTTATCTAGGTAGGATGGCTCAGTGGAACGTGCATATTTTCTTTAAAAGTAAAAGATATTGCATCAGGTTAACGTCGGTTTTACACTTATTTTAGCGTTATTGAATCTCCCCCACAGTGTGGAATAAAGATATATTTTTCATTACATGAAAATCAAATTGTTTCTTACATAGATATAAAGAGAGACCCTGTTTTTGAAGCGTTAGGGTGAGGTCACATTGAAACGCGTGCACGCTTACGCTCGCGATTGCACGTGCATTCCCAGTGCACACGCACGATTGCCCAAATGTTTCACAATTGGAGCACATGAGATTGCGCAAAAAAAAAGCGCACTAGTGTGACACATCAATTGGGCCACACTAGTGTGCGCTCTTAAAAGCGCAATCGGATTGCGCCTAACAGCGCATCAGTGTGGCCTTGCCTTTAGAGAGACAATTTAGGAACCCCAAGCTATAGGGTATGTCTTAGGTTAAATCTGTTTTTAAGTATATAAAGGGGACAGGAAGCCATATGCTCTTATTTTTAACTTGTGGCTTTGCACATGTGCTTATAAATTGTGTATATTTATAAACAGTATCCTACACCACTCAATGTTTGATCACTGTACCATAAAGGCAGATGACTGATCTTTTTATTTGTTTTCTGTCCGCTTGAAAGCAGAGGGAGCAGATGACAGAATTAGCAGTAAAGTTAAATGTGTGATGAAGGAATAAGGAGGATCTATGGAACATATTGTATAATATTTTAAAGTCAGTAGGGAATGATAGTTCGAAAAGTTCTGATGATTTACAGACAAACTAACTAATAACTTACTGTAAATGGCTGTGACACCTGGGAAATGGTCTGGGGAACATGTCACTGTCACCAAAACTTGTTAAAACACTTCTTACTTTATGATCGGGCAATTGTTGAGTTTGGGCAAGCTACGTTTGAGAGTTACAGCTAATTCAAGGGTTACCGAACGATACTTTCATGAGTTACCGAAAACAGAACCATAAATTCGAGAGTTACCGAAATCAACCGATACTTTCGAGGGTAACTGGAAAGTGAAGGCTACATTTGATGGTTAGCGAACAAAACATTCAAGGATTAGCGAACGCTACATTCAAGGGTTATCAAAAATGAACAATACATTCTAGGGTTAGCGAAAGGCTCGTAAATTCGATAATTATCAATTTTTTCGATAATTATTGAAAATAGAGCCGCGAGCAAGCCGAAATCAACCGATATTTTCAAGGGTAACCGAAAATCGAAGGCTACATTCGAGGGTTAGCAAATTATATATTCTAGAGTTAGCGAAAATGATCCGTACATTCGAGGGTTACCAAAAATGAATTATACTTTGAGGGTTATCGAACAATACATTCTAGGGTTAGCGAACAGCTCGTAGATTCGATAACTTTCAATTTTTTTGATAATTATCGAAAATACAGCCGCAAGTCCAAAAAAACTAATTAGTTCGAATAGTTCAAGTTCGTACAAATTCATAAAGTTTGGCTAGAACTTCGGTTCGAGTTCGGTTTTGTGCCCATCACTATGAGCCATCAAACATCCACTCCCACCGCAGCTGATAGCTCATCGCATACAAGACCATCTATCATCATCGTTATTGAGAGACAAACATGCATGTGTAGAGGATGAATGGTAACCTTTCAGCAGTGCCATTAGAAACATTTTGATAGCTCTCTGTTCATAATTGTGACCATGCTAGAAGTAGGAGTATACTTTCGTACCTCTCTGGAAAATGGACTTTGCAATGAAAAAAAATATTTTTAGTATATTTGCCCTTTAATGTGTTATTCTGAAAACTACATGGTTTTATAAGTGACTGGTAGACTGATCATGCTTAACCCCTTTTTTAATTAATTAGAAGTCCTATAATGTATGTGAAAAACTGTCTCACCTTTCAGATTGCAGTTGGACCCCAGTCTAAATAACGTGGGACTGATTTTCTTGCCCCAAAGAATTATGATTTGTTCTCTTGCTGTCTACCTGGTAGTGCCCAGTTTTGCCAAGTTTGCTTCACTCTACTTGAGTATACCTGGCCTCAGCACAGATACATTTCATTCTAATTCCTGGGTGAAGCCATTTCTGGTAAGTTATGTGAAGTGTCCCAGCAAACCAGGGTTTGGCTATAGGTGAAGAAATCGGTGAAGATTAGGGTATCTGTGCTAAAGGGATACTTGGATATTGTGAACCGTGTTTAGCCTCATTTTGAGGAATGGTTTTCTTTATAAGAACATATTTTGTTCTTATAAAGAATTTACACCTGAGGAAGGGGCTGTTACCTTGAAACAAGTCGTAGCTATCAACACAATTAATATATTGTTGTATCGAGCTTTACACCTATTACAAGAAGATTGTTGAACTTTCAAAAATCCTTTCGGATTTCAGATTTTCGGACCCATTAAAGTCATTGGGGAGAAAAAAATAAAGAAAGTTTGAATAAAACAATAAAGGAAAAATAACAATGGTAACTTTCTGTTCATGGCTCTAGGACCTGGGAAATGGTATGGGGAACACAAAAAAATATTCAAACCTTCCTTCACATGTACGCTACTTTCCAACTTCCGCATTCCACATTCAATAGTTATCCCATATTCGGGAGGGTTCACAGATTCTGTATTTTTGCCATACACAAAATCGAGGTTTCACAAATTCGGAACCAAAGATTTATACATTTGATATTTTTCTAAAACGACCCTGTATATTTGACATGTCTGGTATAATACCATATTTTCTTTAATAGTTTTCCCAAATTCGATGAATTCCTGAATTCGGAAACCCTCGATTGTTTTTCCGGAAAAATTCATTATCGGAATCCATGAGTTTGAAAAGTTCAAAAAGTTTGAGTTTGTTCGGACCCGTGGCATCTGATTCGAGTCCGAGTCCAACTCTAATTACAAGTTTTTTAACAAGTTTTAGTTAAGCAGATGATTGAGTTAGCTACACCTCGGAACACTACCCCAAGTCCATGCATGTCTCAATAATTCATTATCATAATGCACCTCGTTCTTCTACGTTTCCGTTCATGGAATTATTTTCGGACATGCTCTGCAACCCAGATTTTTATTCTCTGTTAATCAGACAGTAAGATTTTGGATCTTGATGAATAAGCTCCCCTTTCATCAATCAACACTTGCTGTGTTCCGCACATTTCTTGAATCCTTTTTCGGTGATTTAGTGCATGTGTTTCTCGGGGAGATCTAAGCTGTTTCCTTTTTTTCTTTAATTAATATCAGTAATCTGCGAGAGAATGAAGAAATTCGGAAATTATAGGTTCCAAAGCTATGAATTTATTCCATTCATTGCACTCGGTGGGTTAGCTCCTGTTTGTCATTTATAAGCTACGCTGGGTTATCATTATGTACTTAAGAAAATCTGTCAGTCATTGGGGAGGGCAATGAGCATCTGATTACAGTTGTGAGGCTACAAGCAGGGCACCTAGTAAGAGCTACTTTTCTATTCATTAATAAAATAAAACATTCACATGCTCTGAGATGCACATTTTGTTCTTCACAGGGATTTAGGGGTTCAGCTATGAATAGTCTGAGAAAAGCTTTTCCAGATGCAAAGTGTGTTTTTAAAACATAAAGGATGTAACATACCATCACCTTACATCAGAATGGAGACAGAAATGATATAATTAACAGAAAACATGAAGATTGAATGAAAATAAGCTAAATAAATAAAGTAAACTATACCGGCATCAAACCCCCCCAAGCCATCTCCCTCCCCTAATAGTACCTGTAGTTCCACCAAATATAGACGCCATAGGCTGCCATTCCGGTTTGTAGTGCTATTCTGGGTCTGCCACTTGCATGTTTTCAATAAGACAAGATTTGCCATATTATAGGGGAAAGAGGGTGTTGTAGGGGGATATTTTTGTCTTTTTCACACTGTACTAATGTAGAACCTACAATGAAAGATGGTGAACTTTAGAACAGAATAACATGAGATTTTATGATACTATTAAACTGTTCATTACCAGACCAAGGGACATAAGCAAAGTTTGGCTCTACAATTAAGCTCTATTAAAAAATCTGCGTCAACCAATCAGAATTGGTTTCTGCATATTAATAGCACAGGAAAAACTTTTGCACCTCTTTTTACATTAGCCCATATGGTCTTCTAAACATAGTTTGAGGAAACCCATTGAACTTGGGATTATTCATCTAGGAAATTATGAATTTTTTTATCCAAATAAAATCTCCAATTTTTTATATGATAGCAACAAGTTTTATTCCTGATCAAACATCAGTGAGTTATTAGTGAGAACAAAGAAAATGATGCAGGCAAAAACTTGCATAGAAATTTTAATTGTAGGTACGCAATGTATCCATCAAAGTGCCTGCCTTTACCCTGCTCTTAAGAAGGAAAATGGAAAAAAAAGCCATTTCTTATCATCTGTCGGAATGAGGCTTGATGCATAAATAGAGACTCAGTATCTTTCATTATATATTAAAGGACAACTGCACCCTCATAATGTTTTAGAAAGAACAGCACTTTAAAAACATTTCGAGATATCCTACCTTGTCCTCTGGATCCATTAGCTTATTCCTTCTATGCTGCTGTATGGCTCATGGAAACTAAGGGGTAGTGTGTGTTAAAGGGCATGTCCACCCCCAAAACTATAATCCCCCCAACTACTGGCCCCATTGTGTAGTGTAGTTTAATCCTTACCTAACATCCCAGCTCCATAGGGTTCTCCTGTAGTCCCCCCCCTAAGTCACAAAAACTGCCCACCAGGAGGATAGCAGAGTCCATATAGGACTCTGCCTCCTCCCTGGCCTCCGGGAGAAGTTTGGCATGCGTACTGCAGCCCTTCTCCCCCTCCCTCTCCCGATTCCCTCCCCCTAGCGTTTAACCCCTTTAGTATAGTAATCCCACTGGTCCCCCAGCCCCAACCGCATAATTTTTATTTTAAGAAAGCTCCCCAAACTCTTACTTACCTCTCCTCTTTCCTCCGCTGAAGTCAGCTGCCGGCAGCCGCGTCCGTTATTGGTTGCCGCTCAGCCAATCACAGACGCGGCTGCCGGTCCCGCCCCTCTGCTTGCATTTCTCGCAAGCAGAGGGCCGGGAGCGCAGCGGAGGAAAGAGGGGAGGTAAGTAAGAGTTTGGGGGGCTTTCTTAAAATAAAAACTATGCGGTTGGGGCTGGGGGACCAGGGGGAAGACAATATTAAAAATGTGATTTAAGGGTGGACATACCCTTTAATGGCTATATTTGTTGAGCTTAAGAGCTTGAGCATGCTCAAAGAAGGCAGCTAGAGTATTTAGTTATTGGCTGTGATATCAACTGTCATATCCATGACTGACAGTTGCTAACTGGAAGAAACAGGGGCAACAGGACATGGTGCATGATTTCAGGTTAGACATATATTTCAGATTCCTTAAAAATTTCCTATAAAACATTTCATTTGAGTTCTGGACTTGCCCTTTATGTAAAAAAAAATATATATATATATATATATGTCTAACCTAAAATGCTGCTCAATGTCCTGTTGCCCTGTTTCTGCTTCCTGGTTCTTTCGGTTAGCAGCGGTCAGTTACCGATTTGGCAGTTGACATCACAGCCAATGACTAAATGCTAATCCCCTAGCTGCCTCTTCTGAGCATGCTCAGGCTCAGTACCAGGTCACTAAATTGCTCAGTTTCCATGAGGCATCCAGAAGCATGGCAGGCAATAATGATTCCAGAGGACAAAGTAGGATATATCATAATTTAGAGGCCATTCGTTCTAAAAGATGTTATTACATTTATTACATATCAGAGGACACGTGGACATCCTAGAAGAAAAGTAGTTTCATCTTCAGGTTAGGAAAGGTTTCTTCACAGTGAGAACAGTGAAACTGTGGAACTGTCTTCCAGCAGATGTGGTAATGGCAAGTTCATTAATTACTGGTATTAATACATATACTGTAGTTCTGGTTGGCACAGGGATACTATATAATATTGAGAATTACTGGTATTAATACATATACTGTAGTTCTGGTTGGTACAGGGATACTGTCAGGAGAAAGCGCTTACCTGTCTCGCGCTCCAGCGTCGGGTCCATCGGCTGGCCTTGGAGGTCTTCGGGTGGTTCCGCTGCGGTGTTATCGGTCTGCGTCTTCAGTCTTCGTGCGAGAGCGCCTCCTTTACTGCTCGCACACTCGTCCGGTCGTCTTCTGGTGCCATGCGAACGCATGCAGGCACCTCCACTTATCTCCTCCGTTCCTCTAGACCTGTGATTAGTTCTTCTCATTGTTCATTATTATTCTTTGGTGTTCCAGTTTTCCAGAGTATACCGGGCCTCAGTTGTCTATACCTTGCGCTCTAAGACCTGGGGGTAACAGTGTACAGTGAGGCGCAACAAGTTTCCTGACGATCTGGGGCTTGTCTATAGGTGAGGACAGCAGCTGTAGATTGGGGTATAGGCATTGAATATATACTCAAGAACTCCGGGCATCACAGATACTATATAATATTGCGAATTACTGGTATTATTACATATACTCTAGTTTTGGTTGATCCAGGGATACTTCCCGGGTTGCCATTTGGAGGTCAGGAAGGCATTTTTTTTGCCTTCCTCTGGATCAACTGTTAGGTGGCGTTAAAGAGTAGGGTATAAATGTTGGACTAGATGGACGTATGTCTTTATACAACCTCCAATACTATGTTACTATGTAACTGTTATACAGACATTATGGGTAGGGTATAAAGGTTGGACTAGATGGACGTATGTCTTTATACAACCTCCAATACTATGTTACTATGTAACTGTTATACAGACATTATGGGTAGGGTATAAAGATTGGACTAGATAGACATATTTCTTTATATAACCTCCAATACTATGTTACTATGTAACTGTTATACAGACATTATGGGTAGGTCTCAATGTTTGGACTAATGGACGTATGTCTTTATACAACCTCAATACTAGGTTACTATGTAACTGTTATACAGACATTATGGGTAGGGTATAAAGGTTGGACTAGATGGACGTATGTCTTTATACACCTCCAATACTATGTTACAATGTAACTGCTAGACAACTTATGGGTAGGGTATAAAGGTTGGACTAGATGACGTATGTCTTTATACAACCTCCAATACTATGTTTACTATGTAACTGTATACAGACATTATGGGTAGGGTATAAAGGTTGGACTAGATAGACGTATGTCTTTTATCAACCTCCAATACTATTTTACTTGTAACTGTTAACAGACATTATGGGTAGGGTATAAAGGTTGGACTAGATGGTTATGTCTTATACAACCTCCAATACTATGTTACTATGTAACTGTTATACAGACATTATGGGTAGGGTATAAAGGTTGGACTAGATGGACGTATGTCTTTATACAACCTCCAATACTATGTTACTAGTAACTGTATACAGACATTATGGGTAGGGTTAAAGTTGGACTAGATGGACGTATTTCTTTATACAACCTCCAATACTATGTTACTATGTAACTGTTATACAGACATTATGGGTAGGGTATAAGGGTTGGACTAGATGGTGTATGTCTTTATACAACCTCAATACTATGTTACTATGTAACTGTTACAAGACTTATGGGTAGGGTATAAGGTTGACTAGATGGTGTATGTCTTTATACAACCTTCAATACTATGTACTATGTAAGTTATACAGACATTATGGGTAGGGTATAAAGGTTGGACTAGATGGACGTATGTCTTTATACAACCTCCAATACTATGTTACTATGTAACTGTTATACAGACATTATGGGTAGGGTATAAAGGTTGGACTAGATGGACGTATGTCTTTATACAACCTCCAATACTATTTTACTATGTAACTGTTATACAGACATTATGGGTAGGGTATAAGGTTGGACTAGATGGACGTATGTCTATACAACCTCCAATACTATGTTACTATGTAACTGTTAGACAGACATTATGGGTAGGGTATAAAGGTTGGACTAGATGGATGTATGTCTTTATACAACCTTCAATACTATGTTACTATGTAACTGTTAGACAGACATTATGGGTAGGGTATAAAGGTTGGACTAGATGGATGTATGTCTTTATACAACTTCAATACTATGTTACTATGTAACGTTTATACAGACATTATGGTAGGGTTAAAGGTTGGACTAGATGACCTATGTCTTTATACAACCTCCAATACTATGTTAGTATGTAACTGTTATAACAGACATTATGGGTAGGGTATAAGGTTGGACTAGATGGACGTATGTCTTTATACAACCTCCTAATACTATGTTACTATGTAACTGTTATACAGACATTGGGTAGGGTATAAAGGGTGACTAGATGGATGTATGTCTTTATACAACCTCCAATTTTGTTACTATGTTGTTAGACAGACATTATGGGTAGGGTAGGTTGGACTAGATGATGTATGTCTTTTACAACCTTAATACTATGTTACTATGTAACTGTTTAGACAGACATTATGGGTAGGGTATAAAGGTTGGACTAGATGAATTATGTCTTTATACAACCTCAATACTATGTACTAGGTAACGGTTATACAGACATTATGGGTAGGGTATAAAGGTTGGACTAGATGGACCTATGTCTTTATACAACCTCCAATACTATGTTACTATGTACTGTATACAGACATTATGGGTAGGGTATAAAGGTTGGACTAGATGGACGTATGTCTTTATACAACCTCC
Organism: Hymenochirus boettgeri; assembly: GCA_019447015.1. Classification (NCBI taxonomy): domain Eukaryota; kingdom Metazoa; phylum Chordata; class Amphibia; order Anura; family Pipidae; genus Hymenochirus; species Hymenochirus boettgeri. Next base: position 90,097,289 of record CM033476.1, read on the forward strand.
AATACTATGTTTACTATGTAACGTTTATACAGACATTATGGTAGGGTATAAAGTTTGGACTAGATGGACATATGTCTTTATACAACCTCCAATACTATGTTACTATGTAACTGTTATACAGACATTATGGGTAGGGTATAAAGGTTGGACTAGATGGACGTATGTCTTTATACAACCTCCAATACTATGTTACTATGTAACTGTTATACAGACATTATGGGTAGGTATAAAGGTTGGACTAGATGGACGTATATGTCTTATAACAACCTCCAATACTATGTTACCATGTAACTGTTATACAGACATTATGGGTAGGGTATAAAGGTTGGACTGATGGACGTATGTCTTATAACAACCTCCAATACTATGTTCTATGTAACTGTTATACAGACATTATGGGTAGGGTATAAAGGTTGGACTAGATGGACGTATGTCTTTATAAACCTCCAATACTATGTTACTATGTTGTTATACAGACATTATGGTAGGGTTAAAGGTTGGACTAGATGGACGTATGTCTTATTCAACCTCCATACTATGTTACTATGAATTACTGTATACAGACATTATGGTAGGGTATAAGATTGGACTAGATAGACATATTTCTTTATAAACCTCCAATACTATGTTACTATGTAACTGTTATACGAATTATGGGTAGGTATAAAATTTGAACTAGATGGGCATATGTCTTTATTCAACCTCAATTACTGTGTTCTATGTATTATGAAGGTGGAGTTGTTCTTTAACTAAAAATACAACAATTTACAAGATGATAGGCAGCCTTGACCACTGCATTAGTGTGTTCTTAGTGGCTGGAGCCTGGAATCCTGGTTGGTGACCAGGTCAGCATAGGGTGATGCCGTCTTTACAGATCCACTCCCACAACATTTCCTCCAACTTTAAGAACTACCATACATTACAGCCATCTGAACTAAGCTACATGTTAATCCTACTTCTACTGCTTTCCTACCTTTCTGAGTGTACTGCATGTCCCCATCCTGTAAACTCTTGGGTTAGTAACTTTATACCCCTTGTACCAAGACCTATGCAATCTGTGTTATATATCATTCTTTTGAAGAGGTGCCAAAATTTTCCAGTGCTATTATTCTGCAATAACCAATCAGATGTCACTTAACTGCAGTAATCCTTTAAGAAACTATCATCTGATTGGATGCTGCAAATTAATACTACAGACAAACTTTTACACCTCTTATTGAATCAGCCCCTTTGTGTTAGGAGTTAACAGCGCAGCAGTATTTTAGCCCAGGAATGATGAGTTACTGTTATTATTATTATTATAATTCGTTGTTTCATTTGGAAAAGTATTTGATTTCATGACACAGGTCCCATCCGATCTGAAGAAATGTATCTGATTGTAACAATGATTTCCCTATGAACACTGTGCCCTTATTTTATCAGAGACAGAGTTCATTGTAGTAAGAGAGCGTCGTCTGCTGTTAGCAAACACCAGCTGGGGAATGGTGTGCTTCCCTACGCATCAATAGATTAAAGGAACAGAAAGCACAAAAGCAGTTTTAGGAACTATGGATGGAGCTGAGGGGGCTTTTGATATGGACACCCAGACTTACTAGACCTCTTGACCACAAAATGCCAAATGGCAGGATGCAGACTGAATGTACCATGTTTAATGTGACCAGCTCAAAGGATGACAGGCAACTCTACCAAGCACGGCACTAGCTTGGAACTGGAGTCAGATACAGTACAGATTCAGATCTGATGTTTTGGCCAATAGTTTGCTAGCCGGTATACACTGTAATCAGACGATTTTGCAGAAATATCGGTCAGAAACTATTGGTCCTTTCGAATAGCACATCTCATCCACCAGCCAATGTGATTGGTCAAAAATCCAGGCAATCGGTTGGTCAAAAATATTGGCTTGTGTTTCCTTGGCCTAAGAGGAAAAGTCTAATCCAGAAGATAAATTGTTAATTGAATTTGGACTGGAAATTCCATGAACATCCTCCGTGCAACCCAGTTCTGCGATGTCAGTGCCACAAATATTTGGACATTTCACAAGATGAACAGATGGAGGGACAGACAGATTTATTTTTTTTTAAATTTACAAACGGAAAACACAAACCAAATTGGTTCGTCTTGGACCGAGATAAATTTGGCAGCCACAATGTGGTGTAGCTTCTGTCCCTGCAAAACACAACACCGCATTAAGCCAGCTGGCACGGACACATAATGGCAATGATAATGGCAATCGGAGCTTTGACTTCAGCCTATCCAGGCTGTTGGAAGATAAAGTTAATTTTTATGAACGGAAAATAGGTCATTCTGCATGTTGTTAGTAGTTCTGTCAAACTATAAAGGATTTAAGGACCTAATTAGACATGGTGAAACTGAAAATTTGGTACCGATTCAATGTGCATTCTATGGAGAATAAGGCAGTTGGGATAAAATATAAGGGTGACGTCTAATATGTTTTACTGTATGTGGTACAGTATGACATGTAGTTTACAGGATGTTCAATATTAAAGGACTGTAAATAGAGAGGAATCTATATATGTAGTGGTTTTTAGCATATTCTAGTGCTGATAAAGGATATGTATACTGGGAATTTTATTATTATTCCAGTGACTGGAAACTATAATTCCTCCCAACTAGCACTGTATAGTTTTATACCATGTATTTGTTGATCTGTCTCTTATTTCTTTAGATATCCAGTCTGAAGCATCTTACATTTCAGATGTCAATCAAGTGCTACATCTCCAATAAATATCACTGAAGCACTTTACTTTGGTTCCTGTGTGAAACTATTTTTTATGATTATCAAGTTGGAGGATTGGTGTACTCTTCTCACATGGTGGAGCCAACTTAAGATTTGATTATCTGCTGTCTGGCGATCATCCTTTGTGAGATATATCAATCAAATGCTTTAGTATCATAAACTCTTTTGTTATGTATTGTTTTCTGTTACTGGAATAGTGAAAGTTGGTATGTGAACTGCATGGTGGGAAATTCCCTCTCCCAATGCTGCTTCATAGGGATTACTGAGCATGCTTGCTCTCACAGAGAGTCAGATAGTCTGACAGAGGGTTGGGAGACTGGGGGATTAAGCTTGAGCAAAACAAGTACTGGATTATAGGCATGCAACACAAAGATCAGAGTAAGGCTGGCCATACACTAGGCAGACATTAGTTAGATTTGAGACCACATTTTACAAGCAGGGGGAGGCAGGGACCTAGGGGATCATGCGTTCTCAGTAAAGATGCGCATAATCAGCTGTTTAAAATACCATTACAGGTCTTTTAAACAGCTGAACACTCGTACTTTTAATGTGGATGATCAGCTGATTGGGCAAGGGGTGGGGGGTATCAGGGGCCTGGCTTACAAGCCTGTGGGAGGGCCCGGGCCCCTGATGTTACGCAACCGGTAATCTCAACCTCATGGTCTTTAATCAATAGATTAAAGGAATAGTTCACTTTTGCAGTGAACTATTCCTTTAAATATAGTGACTGCCAAGTCATAGAGAAAAAGGCATGAATGTACAGCACTCTAGATACTGCTCTAGATATTGCCCTAGATATTGCTCTCAATATTGCTCTTGATACTGCTCTAGATATTGCTCTTGATATTGATCTAGATATTGCTCTTGATGTTGTATGTATGTATGTATGTATGTATGCATGTATAGTTTATTTATAAAGCGCCACATGGGGACGCAGCCCTGTACAATAACAAAGTACAATAAAGTCATACAAGGGGGATAAATACATAGATAGTTCAGTACATAAATATATAAATTATGTAAATAGAAGTGCTAGAGCTTTGCCACAAGAGGAAAGGAGGTCCCTGCCCCGTAGAGCTTACAATTTTGCTCTAGATACTGCTCTAGATATTGTTCTTGATATTGCTCTAGATACTGCTCTAGATATTGATCTAGATATTGCTCTAAGTATTGGTCTTTATGTTGCTCTAGTTGCTGCTCTAGATATTGCTCTAGATGTTGCTCTAGATGTTGCTCTTGATGTTGCTCTAGATATTGCTCTAGATTTGCTCTAGATTTTGCACTAGATATGGATCTGGATATTGATCTTGATGTTGCTCTAGACACTGCTCTAGATATTGAGATATTGCTATATCACTAATCTTGGAAAAGATCTTGGACACTCTTCCCATTCTTGCACAGATGGATAAGCATGTAACAGAATATGATTCTCACCCTTGGTATCTTATTTTGCTACCTATAATTCCTCTATACAATTATATCGTATTTAATTCCATAATAAGTATGTGAATGAACAATTTACAACATAAGAATAAGTTTCTCTTAACATTTCGGCACTCGATAAATCCTTTTCCTGTTCTGTTAGTAGCATTACATACTTTCCAATCTTACTTGGTACAGTCAATGGAGGTAAGTCATGTTTCTGGATACCTACCCACCATTTCTTTAATGAACATCTGGAAAACATCCTGTTGCATTCTCTAAAGCTACGTACACATTTGCAATTTTCCTCGGGCAGATCATACACCCACGATCCTCGGCCCTTGGGCGTTCCATCCTAGGTACATTTTACATGTGTATGGCCTTAAGAAACATGGCGCAACTGCAAAAGTAGCAGACAATCCTTCCAGATGCAGAAAATGTCATTTACTATACACATTTACTATTCAGTCCCCAAAAGAATGATTTGTTATAATTAGGAATGGCCCTTAAATAAAATGGAAAACAAATCAGTTAGTGTGAATATGTATGTATGTAGGGATAATTTTATAAAGCGCCACTTGGGTACGCAGCCCTGTACATTATAAAATACAGAGTACGCAAACAAGGGGATAAGTGCAATAATACAGATGAATTCATACATAGGTTAAGAATACAGATATATACTGTATAAATTATGGATAAATTGATATAAGTGCAGTGTGCCTTGACACATTAGGACTAGAATCCCTGATCCGAAGAGCTTACAGTCTAAGTAAAATTCTATAGATCTGCGGAAATGTCTATAGACGTAAATCCGTATTCATTTTCATTCTTGTCACTGACTTTAATGGCAGCTAAATAAAAAGGCCACAAATAGTATAAAAATAGTAAAAATGGTATATTAGATAAATATATATAAATGCTAACTGCACTTTAATAACTGTTCAAATATCTCACGTCTGTCTGTCCTAAAGTTTGAATGACTATGTATTTTGTGATTCTCATCACTAAAAATATTTTGGGGAAAAAATAAAAAGGCCACATAAACCATATTAAATCGCCTGCAGCATTTGCGTTGGCCACATTTCCAAAACCCACTTAGCTGCCCAATTTCCCCCAATGGAAATCTTCCATGTGGCTCTCAGCCAATGGACCCCGTATGGTTTGCTAAGCTTTGTGACATCACAGATTTAGTGGTATGTGAAATTCTAGTTCAATAGTCACTATTTATTAGACCTGCTTGGCCTTTACTAATCAAGGGACACTATCTAATGTAGAGAGCATAGCGACCAGAGAGACCACTAATGGATGGGAAAACAGCAGCTAATGTAAACCTAATAGATATCAGTCAGATTGGCTTAATCCACTGTTAATTGAAGGGGGATAATACCAATTTGCAGAATTCACCCCTCACTGATTTTATTCTCTCTTACAAAACAAACAGCCATATGTCAGCAGCTCACAGGAGCGAGGGATCCCCACTGGGTGACTTCCCAGAGAAGCAAATTATCCAGGTGGTGAATTTCCCAATAAAGAACGGGAATTTCCCTGTGAGTTCTCCATAACAATTATTTCCCAGGGTTGCAGGATCTGGAAAATGAATGAAACTAGTTGGGATATGACTCATTGGATCGTTTGTTTGTTATGCCTGATAAATAACTTCCAGGGTCCAGGCGATCACTAGGACGTACCAATGGGTTTTGGTGCGAAACGTGTCTTGGTTTATGCATATGCTACAGCTGGGCACCTACCATGAGTTTTTTTCGTCCTGCCACTAGGGACCGGTCGGCTGGGACAATTACTTTCAGTGGCGACAAAGATAGAAAACGGGCCGAATATTGTCCACGACCATCTGCAAAAACACAGAAATATCGTTCGGTCGGTCAAAAAAATCTTCTTGTGTTTACTGAGCCTAAGGCTTTGTTCACACTTTACACGTTATATCACATAGGAACGCCATGATACCACTCACACTTTACATGTTATATCACATAGGAACGCCATGATACCACTCACACTTTACACGTTAACACAAACCGACGGGTCATTGTTCATGAATACTGGAATGGGCGGTATATAAAAGAAATGAGTCATCAGTGACATAGCTAAGTGAGTATTATCAGGATTCATACCACTGCACTTCCCATTATAAAACATCACACTTACATGTTATATAGTAGATAATGCACCCCGTACTGTAAATTATAAGGATATTGGGAGTTCCATGACCATATAAAAAAGCACGAGGCAGCAGGAACTTCGAGGTGACATCTAATATCAGAATAATTTTATGTAGGGGGGGTGAATTATTTTCGTATAATCCACCCCCTCAATGGATCTGGCCTCTGTGCAGGGATCGGGGGGGTTAGTAATAACCCTCTGTCGTTTATCCCTATTCTCTCCCCTTCAGTTCTACCTACAGTTCCATTGGCTGCCACTGAGTTCTGCATCTCCTGCACCACTGTGGATGGCGCGACTCCTCCTGTCCGTGTTACGTCCTTTACGGGGCTGATCTATGGCGCAAGTGATTGGGAAGTCACACGCACTGTGCAGGAAGAGGAGGCGGAGCCATCCACAGCGGTGCAGGAGACGCTGAACTTAGTGGCAGCCAATGGAACTGAAGAGAGATGAAGGGGAGAGAGAACAGAGGTGAGGGAAGTGAGCCATCTTATAACGGGTGCGCTACTATGTAGTATAAGTATTATAAGGAAATAATCGCACTGTTGGGTCCCATTGTGATCCATTATGGGGGTGGATTATAGTTCAATACAAAACAAAGTACTGTATGAAAAACATTAGTATTTTAGACACTATAATAGTACATATTATAACATCCAGTTATCACAGACTGCTACATATAAGATGCCCTCATGCCCAGCTCACACAGACTGGTACATATAAAGGGGTATCTCTAGGTGTAAGGGGTATCTCTAGGTGTAAGGGGTATGCTGCTTAAATCAACACTGTCCTTCACCACAATAGCAAACTTTACATTCTGTTGGTAGAGATTAGGTGAAATAGGGGCATGTATTAGTTTGTTCTTTGCAGGTTAAACTCCAACACTGATTGTATTCTGAGTCATACAATAAAATACATGCACTCCCTATGCTGGTATCCAGAATCCCCCTTAAGAATCCCTCCTTGCAGATGTGTCTAAGGGTGGAATCAAACTCAGGACTTCAGCGTTGCATCAGTTCTAACCACTGAGTCACCGTGCTGCCCCAAGCCACCATGGTCCACTGGTTTGACAGAGCTGCTGTTGTGTTAAAAATGTGGCAATGCACTTTAGAAGCTACATGGAATGTTGCAGCAGTTTCTCATTTTAGAGTTGCCCAGCTATGTGTTGTGTCCTTGAATGACACCAGGAGATCCCACCCTATGTTTAAATTGTGTCATTCATCTTCTTGTGCACAGTTTTATAAGAACCTGAAAGTCTGGACTCCTACGCAAGTCTGTGTATATTTTTTACAATCACGCCCAAGCAATAAATAACTAGATAAATGACTAGTACTAAAGGCTACCCACTGGAGAAGACATCTTTCCCATTAAAACCCAATGAAATTGGGGAAAAAATAATCTGACTTACATTATGACACTTCGATGAACTGGCAAAATAATTTCCAGGTGTTCAATTAAGCAATGATTTAGCCTTGTCGTGATCCATGATTCCACCTGACATCGTATTTATTTAAATGTTTTACATCAAAGGAGTTCAGAAAAGCAGCTACAGGCTGTTCTGTGAATGTGTGGGTTATTTTATTTTTTCTTGTTAAGGCATTAGCCATTTTTTAAGTCATTCTTTTAATGTGAGATTAACCTACAGCTCAAGATCAAGCTTCAAACCTTTTTTTCTCCTGTCATAGATTGCCTACGAATTTCTCTAAAATGTTGGTGAACTAGAATTTTTTTTTTAAAAAAAACAACCCCCCCATTTCTATTTAACTAATGATAAACTTTAGGCTGGGTACACATGGGTGGATTTTGTGTCCCAATCGACCATTCGCCACAAGCGAGAGGATGGGTTGGATGAATTAAATAATAATGATAATTGTGCATAGCAATACAACATGATAATTCAATACTATTTGTTAACAATTACAATAAGAATACACACAAATATGAATTAAGGATAATCCACAGAGCATTAAAAAGTATTAATTTACTCATTCTTACACCCCATTAAACAATCTAATAGCAGTAGGGTAGTAACTAATTTTCATCCTAGTTGTATGTGCAGTGATTGAGCCAAGACGTTTACCAGAGGGTAGAAACTTAAACAAAGGGTGGTCTGGATGTGTAACATCCCCTATAATTAAGGCAGTTCTATTTTTCACAGCATTTTTATATAAACCGCCCAATATGGGCAATTCCTTACCTATATTATCTTGTGCTGCTCTAACAACTCTTAGTATGGCTTTTACCTTTGCCGCGGTACAATTATAAAAAATAACCATCATCGATTGTGGTCATTTTATGCCCTCAATTATATATATATATAACACAACTTTGGGGAATTCTCACATTTAAAATTGGAGGCCTATATCTCCCAACAAAATGTGGTCTTTCCACAAAAAAAATCCAGTAACCAGTTACATATAGAGGGTGGGAACCCCATTAAGTGCAACTTGTTTATTCATTTGGAACTATCGTATTGAACACTGTAATATAATCAACGGAAAACATTCGGACATAAGCGCTTGGCTTCTCTAAATGTGTTCGGTGTTCTCGGCTCTCCCGATACTTCCGGTAACCCTCAAATGGATCGTTAAGTAACCCTCAAATGAATCGTTAAGTAACCCTCAAATGGATCGTTTCAGCTTTCAAAATTTGTCGATAAGTCAGAATTTGGCGATAAATGCATCGGAAAGATGGGGAAACTTTATAAATATTCCCATTGTCCAGAGATGTTCGACGCATGAACATGAAAAAACTTGCAGATAACAGTTACCGTTTATTATATGTGTTTAAAACATCACATTTGCCACAATAAAAAGATTCGGTGCTATGATTTTCCCTCTATCCATGGTACTGAAATTAATTATAATAAACTGTCCACTGATAGGTATTTTATACGGATAATCATAATGTAGAAATGTGGTTACATGTATTTCATTATGTCTATTCATTAACCTCTAACGCCTTTCTGGATATAGATGGGTTAAACCTGGAAAACTAAAACCGGTGAGTTCTAAGGATTCTATCCTATCTATATCCAACCTAATGGAGTTTTCTAGTACAGTAATAATCCAGCATGTAGTTTCTTTCTTCGACAAGGTGATGTAAAAACACAAGTGCAGTAGAATTCCGTCTTCCCTGTGTTCTGCCCCACACCAAAGGAAATGTGGCGCTTCCATCGACATAACATCTGGATGTCCAAAACAAAACAAAGACAGAGATGGAACTGACCGGTAAATAGCTTTAAAAATATATACTTTTTTTTTTGGTTTAAGGCCTTGCGTGTTGGATTGCTGCCTTATTTTACACCAAAATTCTATTTTTTGGTTTTGTTTTCCATTAAAGGAAAAGTCAGGTTTGTGCTGTGTGGTTATTAAAGGGATGTTCAACCCCCTAAATAAAAATTACGCATAGTTTACTCACCCCCTCAAAACCACAATTGTGGTATTCAACCCTATGTTCTGATCCTCCACTTTCACCCTCCTGGTTTCTTCTGGGTAACAGAAGTCAGCCATAGCTGCCATTTTGGCTAATGATTGATGGCTGATCTCTGCTCATACAGCTCTAAGAGGAGGAACCACATTGGAACATTGGTCACCAAGTAAGTATTACATTTAAGACCTTTTACATTTTGGGGTTTATAGGGTTTACCTGTATGTAATTTTAAGTTAGGGGGTAGACGTGCCTTTTAAAGAGAAAATAAAGAGAGAAATAGACACTACTTTCTCCTTGTACCTTTCCAATGCTTCCATCTTGGCTTTATCCCTGTGTTTTCGAGGCAAGGCCTTCCAATTAAGCCTAGAGCATTTTTTCTCGCGTGTGTTATGGCAATGTATTATTAGAAAAAATATCACTTGAGATAAATTCTAAAAACATTGTTGGGTTCCAGTTCCATTTGCCATTCATATCCTTATTGAGCACCTGTGGATTAATTAACTTCTTCCCTCAAGATCGCAGAGGAATTGCTTAATTAATTATTTGTGTTCCTGAGAGGCAGGGTCTTGGGTTCACATCAGACTGACAAAATATCAACAATTTTAAAAAGACAGCAAAAATTAATATATATATATATATATATATATATATATATATATAAGGCTTAAGGCAATTGGGAGTTGATTGGCTTAATAGAACGAGCTGTTTATTCACGTTTCCTTATTAAATATAAGCCCCTCTAGTGAGAACTGTCAAAACAATTGTTTTATCCAAATCAAGGTGAATTTATGTTATTTAAGCTCATGACAAAACTTTATTACACATGATATCTTATTTTTGTTGTGTGTATATATATATTATTTATATATATATATATATTTATATATAAGTCACAGACAATCGACTGCACTCCAATCAACATTGATACTTGCCCAGGTGCTGTCCCATAGTATAAAAAAATTCCAAAGTATCGACGCACTCACAGGTCTTCTATCAGAGCAAAAACTTTATTAGCGAATCTACATGTTTCAACCACACCCGGTCGTCATCAGGAGTTGGGGTTGTGGGCAGATAACCGACAAGTCACCAGTTTTTTGTTTTAAGGGTTGACACACTGTACCCATTAGAGACTAAAAGTGTGTTTGCGTGTGTTTCTTTAAATATTTGCTGTATATATACATATATCAATAGAGGATTCCTATGCAAAGTAATTTTATGTAAATTAAACATAGGTCAAACTTCAAAAATAAACAGTATTAATTCTGTGCACACAAACATATATAAATTATACTAAGCTAAACTAAGACTAGATCATAGACCACGGCTATCCACTTCTCATAATACTATTTCCTATTGTTATTCTCATTCACTGGGTAAAAGTTGAGGGGGAGTGATCAAGGATCAGTTTGTGGGATCATATACAGGTGTTTATAGGAATTTCTTTATAAAAAGGATAGAGAGTAGAGAACTTCCTAAAGTTCGGTTTGTTTTCAAATTTTCAAACTTCAGTAAAAGTTCTATAGTTCGATATCTCGAAAACAGACCCTTTAAAATCAATGGGGACAAAAAGTTTAAAAAGTTCTGATAAAATAGGGTTGAAATAGCAATGGTAACTTACTGTAAATGGCTCTGGGACCAAAACTTTTTAAAATACTAACTTTCCTCACGATCAAGCTATTTCCGAGCTTTTGCATTGAATTTTCGAAGGTTACCGAAATCAAATGCCACATTAGAGGGTTATCATCGAATTAGAGGATTACTGAATGCCATATTTAAAGGTTATGGCCTAATTCGAAGGTTAGCTTACGCCACATTCAAAGTGTTATCGCCAAATTCGAGGGTTACTGAACAACGCATTCAAGGGTTATGGAGCGCTAAAGTCAAGGGTTATCGAAAATAAGTCAGCGAGTTCGAAAAGTCTGAAAGTTCGTAGTTCGTAGACTCCAAAAAAGATAGACAGGGAGATTCAATAAAAGTTCTTATAGTTTAAAATGGTGATAATTTTGCTCCAACCAATCAGATCTTATTTAACATTTGAAAGCTAACATCTGATTGGTTGGGGCAAAATTAGCACCATTTTAAAAGATAAGAACTTTTATTAAATAACCCTGAGAGTTTGTAAGAACTCAGCAAATCCGTCTTGAACTCGGTTTCAAGTTCAAGTTCTAGTCCATTCCCAATAGTGAGTCTCCAGCTGTATGTAGCAAAACATACAGCTGAATAAAGTAATTCAAATATAAATACTCTATTTAACATTTAAACGGAATCTTACGCAAAAGTAATTTTGATATGAAACCTTTTTTATTTTTTCAAGAGACAGGTTACATATCTGGCAGTCTAGGGAAACACCTTCCAACTGGGATCCTCTTCTTATCCCAATTCTTTTCATGTTGCCCCCGAAGGAATTGGTTGAAAATTTACCAGTAGGGCTCCGTCTTATCTTCTCTTTGAGTGATCTTACTGTAAAGGTCTCGTAGTTCCCATCAATGTGAGAACAAGTCTATGTTGGTAACTTTATATGGTCTGCATTTAGCACTACAAGATAGTAGGACCTTTTTCTCGTGAGAAGTTTCCTCTCTAACAGGACACATGTCAATTTTGTCTCTCAAAGTTTACATTACCTTTTTTCTTCAATGAAAAATGACTTTTGCAACTTCTTTTTCAAAAATTTAACAAGAATATCATGTGTCTGCTACTAAAGCTTCTAACACCTGGCTCACTCAACAATAAAATATGTTTAAGATTTCGTAAACATAGAAAGGGAAAGTCAACAGGTAAAGGCGAAAACTCTTCTTGAGTTGTGCAAAAGGATCAAGTCAACTATGATGTCATCTTCAGGGATGGGCAAGTGACCTCCTTCTGATAAGTGTGGAAACTATTATCCAATCACCACCTTCCAGCAATTCTGTAGTCATCTGTACAAGGTGGCAATCGTGAAGCATTCTTCGCATATAGATAGGCCTTTTAAAAGAATGATGGGTAAAAAAGTGTCTTAAATATTATTACATAATATTGTTCATTATACAATGATTGTCATGGTATGTTAGCTGAAGTGCAGATTGGACTGGTAAGATCTGTACTGCAGTAATAAAAATGGTATAAAAGAAAAATATTCTCTCTGACTAACAGAGGGTATGTTCCCAAAATAATTACACAAAGTTAATAATATCAATAAAGCTCCTGGACCTAATGAAATACTTCCTTGGTTCCTAAGGCTGGGTGCACACCAGAAAAGTTTTTGTCCCGACCGAGCATTCGCTACTAGCAAGCGCTCGGCTGGGAAAAATGCACGATCAGCAATGATTTCCCCAACAGGCTTGCCCCACACTTAAGGTATTTCCGTCCGACCGACCGGTACACATCACTTTTGGTCTGACGTAAATATCTTATGGTGTGTACCCAGCCTAAGAAAGCTTAGTTCCCTCTTATGTAGACCATTGTTCCTTTTCTTTTTAGATTAATTCTTCTCTGGAGATGTGTCTATGAATTAAAAAAAGCTGCCTGGTAACTATAGACCTGTACATTTATAAGCAGTTGTGGGGATGTTTTTTTACGGAATCATATTCTGGACTATGTCTCAAGGACTGTCCTTAAAAGTAGTAATCAGCATGGCTGGAATTGAAAAACAAATTTGTACATGGATAGAGACTTGGTTGATAAGATACATGTCAACAGAGTTTATCTTTGTGCACTAATGTTCTAAACAGGATGCTTCTGGGTTCTGTACTTTTTAAACTGTTTATAAATAAGTGAATATGAAGTGCAAGGTCTCCATGTTTATTGATCACACAAAACTATGTGTCTTTATTCAACCTCCAATACTATGTTACTATGTAACTGTTATACAGACATTATGGGTAGGGTATAAAGGTTGGGCTAGATGGACGTATGTCTTTATATAACCCCCAATACTATGTTACATGTAACTGTTATACAGACATTATGGGTAGGGTATAAAGGTTGGACTAGATGGACGTATGTCTTTATACAAATATCAACCGATGTACAGACACATTTTATTCCAGTGATATCAACCGATGTACAGACACATTTTATTCCAGTGATATCAACCGCTGTACAGACACATTTTATTCTCAACATTTCACCTTTTTGTGCTCTGACATTTATTCAAGGTCTGTTTTATTGCACATCCTCATATTAGCTCTTTTTCTGCTAAGCCGACATGTAGACAAGATATGTTGCTGTGTAAACATGGCTCGATACACCCACTAGACACGCTAGTACAGTTATGATAATTAGGAAGGGTTTTACATTGTTCTTTAAAGAAAACAAAAACTATTTGTATTGTTAAATAAACTAAAATTAAAGTCATCCAGGACACTAAGAAAACCTTTGTTCTATTTTATTAATATGTATTCTTATCTATTGGACTTTCCTTTTTTTTGCGTGTTCTTCCTTGAAAAAATAATTTCCATAATTATTATCTGGGAATAAAACCTTTAAATATCAAAATATTTTTCGTAATTACTGCCTGACAAATAAACATATTGATTTTTTGTGCTACTGTCAGAAGATGAATGATGAAATACCGTCTAAAAAACAATGATGTCAAAATCCCAGTATGATCATGGAAAACCCTTCATCAGGCTTAATGGATTTTCACTAAGAATCTTTGCACAAAACTATTTTGACAGTTGCTTTAAATGTGCCCCGAGCTGACTGTTTGTGAAAGACCGGTGTCAAATGTAATACTATATCAGTGGGTGTTGTGCTTTTTCATATGTTATTTTCATTACCATTAGTTTGTTCATTCACATAGCATCCTGGTCTGAAGAGCTTGTACATATCAC